>JAOTQP010000385.1:63145-75847 GCA_026413545.1 Cichladusa arquata | reverse complement strand
GCGTGCCACGAGGGGTCTCTGGGGAGCGGGCCGCGGTGCCAAGGAGCCAGGGCTAAGCTCGCGTCCCCTACTCCCCGGGGCTCGCCCGGCCCGCGGGGGCCGCCCCCAGGCCCCGGAGTGCGTGCGGCGCCAGAAGCGCCGGGAGCTGGACGCGCGGCGCAGCAAGTGCCGCATCCGCATCGGGGGGCACCTGGAGCGCTGGTGCCGCCTCAAGGAGCAGCTCGGATTCGCCCTGCACTCCCAGTTGGCCCAGTTTCTCCTTGACAGGTCACTATGGGGGCTCAAAACCCATTAAAACCCACCTCTCGTGGGGAAAATCCAGATTTCTGCCTGCTCACCTCTGTCTTCCCGTGCAGGTACAGCTCTCATGGTTGCACCTGGAGGCCAGGTAGGTGCTCCCTCCCAGTTCCACGTTGGCATCCAGTGGTTCTGGTCCATAAGAAGTTCATGGTGGAGAGGGAGGATTCCTGTTGGGTTGGGTGCTGGAGAAGCACCTGGAGCTGCTCTTAGATTTGCTCACCCCCCTGAGCACTAGGCAAATCCTCCCTGTGTTCTCTGTTTTTGGCATCCCCAACTCTTTTTGGGAAACTGAGGGTTGCTCTTAACAAGGAGAACCCTAAGAGCCTGAGGAAGGTGGAGGGGGCCTTGCATGTGTCCCACTCCCCCCAAAACACCATTTTTGACCTGTTTTTCACAGATTACTTTGTTTTCCCAGGAGAGCTGGAGCGGCTCCAGCCAGCTGCACTGCAGCGCCTGGTCGTGCTGTCCCACAGCCACAGCCAGGAGTGTGGCTTTGTGCCGGACATGCGGCTGCCAGCACCCGGCAGCGCAGCAGCCCCGCTGGTTTGGGAGTGCGTGGCCGGGCACCGCTTCTCGTGGGGGGGCGCTGGGGTTCCCGACAGCCCCTCCCGAGAGCCCCAGGGATGCAGCCCCTCCCCGGGTGCCGGGCGCCGGCACTCACCCCGCGGGGCCGCGCTGCCCTCGGGCGAGGAGGGAGCGGCTGGGTCACCCCAGGGCGATGGGGAGCGGGGCCAGCAGCTGGGACATGGTGGTGACAGCAGAGGCACAGGTGAGCTCGTCCAGGTCACCTTTCCACCCTCAACTCCCTTTGATTCCCCACCTTCAGCCCCTCTCCCAGTTCCAGGATAGTTCCTGTTCCACCACCATCCCACTGGGATCAGACACTGCCCCAACCCCGCTGAGCTTTCCAACACCCCCATCCTTCCCAGCTCTCCATCCTCCTCCTCCTCACCTCTCCCAGCCCTTCCTCACCACCCTCCTGTCCCCTTCCAGCCCAGGTGCCACTGGAGCCAGGGCCTGCGGCAGCAGCTGGCGAGAGGTGAGTGGTGGCACCCACAGGCCAACGGTTGCGTTTGGCCGCACCCATCCCTGGTCCCCAGCGCTGGCCAACGTGACTGTCTGTGGCTGAGCCACCACGACAGAGCTGACCCAGGGCGTTGTCCAGCAGCACCATGTCAGGGGATGATGTAGAGCCAGGAGCTGAGCCCCAAGAGGAAGAGGAGGAAGAGGAGGATGAGGACTTTGCCGAGGGTGATGACCTGGCCTACACGGACGACCTGCGTGATGAGAACTACCACCCGTCCCTGGGCAGGTGCGAGCTGTGAGGGAGCTGCAGGTGGGGATCGGGGGAGCCTCTCCGTGGTGCCCACTGACACTGGCCCAGCCCAGACCAGGATTGCACTGGGAGGGCTCCAGGCCTCACATCCCTGCCACGTGCTTGTCCTGCTGCAGCTGCCCTGGCAGAGTGGGGAGGAGGTGGGAATAGTGTCCGTGTGGTGCTAAAATAAGTCATTTCTGGGGTCAAAGGGCACAGAATTTTGGAGAGGCGTTTTCATTGAGTCTCACCTGGGAGAGGGTCTTTGCCACCCTCAACTAATGGCCAACCGTGTCATACCATGTCCAACTGTGTCCAAACCACATCCTGCCATGTCTAACCAAGTCTTTCCATGACCACCACATGTCTCACCATGTCCAACTAATTTCCTACCATATCCAACCTGCATCTCACCCCATCAACCACCCAACCTCCCTCACCCAGCCCGGCCTGTGCCCCCCACAGCAGCTCAGAGCCACAGCGACGCCAGAGCCAGCCCAAGGCCCGCAAGAAGCCGGTGAAGGAGGAGCAGCCCCTGCTCGAGCCGCCCCTGCCCTGCCCCTCGGAGAAGAGCGGACGCGTCAGGTGAGTCGTGGCGGCTGCAGCGGTGAAGGGATGAGGGGATGGGGGTCAGATCAACATCTTGGGAGGGTCCAGTGCTGTTGGGGCAAGAGATGTGCGTCCCCAAGGGGAGTAAACCCTCCCCATAACACTCCTGGCCATGGGGCAAAAGTTGTGTCTCCAGTGGGGGTCAATGCTCCCAGTGACATTACCAACTGTGGGACAAAAGCTGCGTGTCCCCAATGGGAGTAAACCCTTCCCATGACACCACCAATCGTGGGGTGAGAGCTGTGTGTCTCCAGTGGGGTCAGCCCTCCGCATCACATCACTGGCCTCGGGGCAAGAGCTGTGTGTCCCCAAGAGGGGTGTCACCCTGCCCGTGACACTGCTGACTGCAGGGCAGAGCCGTGTTTCTTGCTCTTGTTGGCTGTTGAGTGAGCAGAGGGGGCTCTGGCTCACGAACGTCGCTGCAGGGGCTTCACGAGCCTTGAGTCACCCACCCTGTCCCTCGTGGGGCCTGTCCAGGGTGGTCAGGGAACAAGGAGAGCCAGCCAAGACTGGGGCTGCCGTGGAGGGGGACAAAGACTCCTTGAACCAGACCCATGATGGGCAGTGAAGCCTCCACCAGGCTGGAGATGGAGCAGCCCAAAACTCATCAGTCCCACCACAATCTCCTCCACCAATGGATCTGCGCCTTCTCCAGCAGCTTTGGGGCCGTGCTCTCCTTTCCAGGCATACAAAATTCAATGTTTTGTGCCAAAAAAAGCTCAAATCAGCCCTCAGGGCTTCTCTGGGTCTTTGCACAAGCATTTAAGGGACACTGGGATGGGGCTTGGTCCGTGCACGGCCTCAGATCCAGCACACCTGGACACCTCACCTGGATGGAGTTTCTTACACTTTTGGTACAATAAGGGGGTAAAATCCCTTTTCCCTGGAATGAGCCATAACTCCTCTGTCTGCCATCCCCAAAAGACGGGCTCAGAGCCAATCCCATCCCAAACCTTTCCCCAGGTGAGTGCTGTGCCGCCCCCTTACAGCTTTGATTGATCCCTTTGAGTGGCTCCTTTTGGATGCTGAACACCCTCCCCTCTTCCAGCAGCTCCAGAACCACCCCGGATGCGGCTGGAACAGGGACCACCCTTCCTGGAGACCCAATCCCAGGGAAGGTAACGCTGGAATTTGCTCTCCCCCGCTCCCTGCCGTCGCTGGGCATGCAGATCCCAGGCTCCCAAATGCAATCTGAGGGTAGAAGAGTCTGCATTCAATCTGGGCCATTCTTTTTGGGGCCGAAAGTTAATTAAATGTGGGGGGGGTTTAGTGTTTTTTGGGTTCTGCCTGATTTTCATCCCAAATCCCATGGTCTAGCCCTCCAGATACCTCCAAAGTTACATCTGCAGGCTTTTCTGAGGCACTAGGGGGGGCTTTTAGCTCTCTGCCCCCTCCCCAAAGACTAAGTTTTCAGGTCAGCCCTTTTTGGGCTGAGTTTGGTGACACAGATCATGTTTTTAATATTTTTGGTAATTTCCCCCCATCTTTTGTCACAGCAAGTTGAACATGGGAGATAAAATCCTGGCTTATGAGCAAAGCAGAACCTTCCAGATGTCAAAGGGCTCCTCCTCTTCTCCCTTCCCCAGGTAAAGCCACCCTGAGCTGATAAAACTTCTTTTCAAGAGATCTGGGACAAGCCCCAGGCTGAATCCATGCTTGAGCACTGGAATCTCTCACCAGCCTGTTACTTCTCTTCCCCAAAGCCCACTTTAATCCACTTTTAATGGATCTTTCCTTAATTCCAGGGTGACAGCCAGGAATAGTTGCTGTTTCCAGGGAGCTATGGATGAATTATAGATCAAACCAGGCTGGGAGCCAATTTCAGTGTCCTGGGACGTGTCCAAACCATGTGAAAAGGGTTTTGTAACAAGCAATAAAGAATTTATTCTTATTTTAATGCCTGAACGATGTGTTTGTTCCAGCGTGTCCTGCTCCCGTGGGGTGCAAATGGGAGAAATGCTGGTCCTGAGGATGATTTAATGTGGGATTTCCTCGGGAATGTTGGCTCAGGGCTTGGGGACAGCGAGGGGACTCCAGGGCCTGGCTCAAAACGGCTCTTTCCTGTTGCAGTTGCCAGCGGCAGCCACGGGCGAGTGACAAGGACGTGGCTCAGATCGGCCCCAAGAGGATCAGGTACCTGGGAAAGGGAAGGGGCCAGGGAAGCTTCCAGGCATTCCCAGGGAGAAGAGGAGGAGGAGGAGGAGGAGGAGGAGGAGGAGCTCAGCTCTTCCCTGGGGGATGGGCTGGGGGCTGTGAAAGGCTTTGTCTCATTTTAGATTTTATGGGTGGGAAAAAGTGAAGGTGGGTGAGGAGGAAGGAGCTGGGGGCTGCTCCGTATTCCAGAGCTTTTCCAACCCTCCTCCTCGTCCTGACAATGACTTTTCCCATGTTTTCTCTGCCAGGAAGGCTGCAAAGCGTGAGATCCTCCTGTGTGACTTCGAAGGCTGTGGCAAAATCTTCTCCAACCGCCAGTACCTGAACGTGAGCACCTGGAAAGACCAGGCACTGGGGAGCCTGGCTGGGGTGTCCTGGAGCTGGAATTGGGAGCTGACAGCTTTTTCCCCCTGGCAGCACCATCAGAAGTACCAGCATGTGCACCAGAAAACCTTCACCTGCTCCGAGCCCACCTGCGGGAAATCCTTCAACTTCAAGAAGCACCTGAAGGAACACGAGAAGCTGCACAGTGGTGAGTGGGGCGTTCCCAGGGCAATCTCACCCCCCTGGAATCCTCCTGTCAGTTACAGCCCCCTGCACGGATCCTGGCTCCTCTCAGGGATTACACCTCCCTCACGGATCACACTTCCTCTGTGGATCCCACCTGGTCCCATCGGATTCACCTCCTGCACCCCCTTCCCCACTCCCGAATTCCCACCCCTGGAAGCCACCACTTGGCTCCCCGAATCTCTCCCTTACAATCTCCATTCCCAGGCTGCTCCCACAGCATGTCCCGAGGGCCCTGACAGTTTTTCCAGGCTGGATCAGCCCCGATCCCTTTTCTTTTGCTCTCAGACAAGCGGGATTACATCTGTGAGTTCTGCGCGCGCTCCTTCCGCACCAGCAGCAATTTGATCATCCACCGGCGGATCCACACTGGGGAGAAGCCACTCCAGTAAGTCCCAGTCCCATTTTCAACCCCCCAGTAAGTCCCAGTCCCATCCCTGCAGCTCTGCTCAGCCCCAGAGCCTCTTCCCACCCTTTTCAACCCAAAATCAGCATCCATGGCCTCCAGCCAATAGCTGGAGATTTTGAGGTTTCTGCCCCTGGAGCTGGCTGTGCCCAGATCCAGCAGCTCCAGGCTCAGCTGCAGGGGTGTTTAATTAAGTAGGCACAGGTTAATGACCTGGGACAGAAGCAAGGACTCCTGTCCAACACATTCACGCCAGGAGCGTGCTGGAGCTTCACCCATGGCACGTTGCAGCCCCGAGCGAGGCAGGGACAGTTCTCCCTGTGCCTCAACCCTGCGGCTCTTTACTCCCCCAGGTGTGAGATCTGCGGCTTCACGTGCCGCCAGAAAGCCTCCCTGAACTGGCACATGAGGAAACATGACGCCGACTCCTTCTACCAATTCCCATGCGACGTCTGCGGGAAGAGGTTCGAGAAGCGGGACAATGTCACCGCCCACAAGAGCAAGAGCCACCCCCGGGGGCTCGGGGGAGCGCCCCAGCCGCAGGGAATCCAGCAGCACCCCGAGCCCCCTGGGCCGATGGAGCCGCTGGAGCTGCTCGGAGATGTCCTGGGCAGTAGGGGGGACACAGGGGGGACCCCACTGGGGTATTGTGGGCGGGACGTGGGGCAGGACCCCGGCACGCCCCAAGGCCGGGAGATGGGCAAGGGGGGGTCCTAGAGGGCTCGTCCTCCAGTTTAGGGACTGGAGCAGAATCGGGGACAATGCTGGACCCTGCAGCAGCTCCAGGTGGCAAAAATACATGGGAGAGGCAAAACTGGGGAAAATCCCCATTTTTCTGCCAATCCCAGGGAAGATCCCAGTTTTTCTGCCAAATCTCAGGCTTCCCCCAAACCCAGCAGTATTTCCACAGGTGAATCCTCAATAAAGACTTATTTTGGGTAAAAGCGGGATTTGGTGCCAAATTTTTATGGAAAAATGACAGAAAAGTGAGATTTAGGTGGTCTGGGCACAGGAAAAGGGGTTGGAGACACCTAGGAATTGGGGAGCCAGACTGGGATGAGAGGGAGCTCCCAGTGGGTCTGTGCTCCCAAACTGGGATGAGAGGGAGTGTCCAATGGGGCTGTGCCCCAAAACCGGGAGCTCCCAGTACTTCAAGCTTTTCCTTTAAACTTAATTTTCATTCAAAACTCAGATTTAAACCGAATTTGAACAGAATTTGAACTTACAGATACTTGGAAGCTCCAAGCTGGGACCATTTAGTGAACTGCAAGTGCCCCCAAAACCTCTTGGTGCCCTACCCCAGGCATGTCTCTGTCTCCATTCCCTCCCGAGCAGGAGCAGCTTCTCCTCCTCCCCCAGCACCAAAAACCCCCAAATTATCGGGCTTTAGGGGTTTTTTTGCACAGCAACTTTTATTTCCCCATTAAACAGTGACAGGGCAAAGGACACGAACAGCAGCGGGGGGGGGCCACAAGGGGAGCGGGCAAGCGTGAGATCACACCTATAATACAGACCCCTCCAGCCCCCACAAAACCCCCCAGCCTGGGTCTGGGGTGACCCTAAATATCCACATCCCCTTGCTGGGATCCCGGAGGCAAAGAGGGAAATGTGGGGGAAATATGGGGGCAAAGAGGGAGGGGCTGATGTGGGGAAATGGGGGCTAATGTGGGAGATGGGGAGGACAATGGGGGCAGTGGGGAGAGAAATGGGGGGCAACAGAGGAGATGGGGGGGGTCAGTCAGTGACAGCAGGATTGGCTCGGCCCTTTCCCCGGGGGGATGGGATGGGAAAATGGAATAATGGGATAGGATGGGATAATGGGATGGGAAAATGGAATAAGGGGATGGGACGGGATGGGATGGGATAATGGGATGGGCAAAGATGACTTGCAAAGCAACAGTGTCCAAACTGGGTGGGGGGACAACACCCCTCCTCTCCACACAGCATTTCAGGAGGGAGGGGGGACACAAAGCTTTGGCTACTATTCCAAGTAAGATGGGATCCGCCTCTCCCTGTTCCACGGGGCTCCAACTCCAAAGATAAACACAAAATTAACTACAGGGGTGTTTAACCAGCAACAGACAGAGGGTGCTCAAATAGCCCCCCTCCACCAACCAACACCCCTGAAGAAAGTTTTAAGGGTAATAAGACTCCAAACTTTGAACTGCAACAGGAAAAAAAAAATCCCCCCTGAACGGCCAAGGGCAGGATTTGGGGTGTTCTGCTTGGAAGCAAAGGGAAACCTAAGGATGGCGGGGGAGAGGGGACACCACCAGTGAGCGGGGCGCGCTCAGTTGCAGAGGGACAGTGAGGAGCCCACGTAGAAGAGCCAGAAGAACGGGAAGATCCTCTCGGAGAAGGCGGCGGTGAAGGTGAAGATGGGAGCCATGTTGTCAGCGTTGTAGAACGCCACCCACCCGCCCTCGTAGTCCAGGTACACCCCGATCTTGCGTGGCCGCTCGCAGAGCGACAGCGGCGTCTCGGGAGAGGTGAACGCCTGGTACTGATCCCAATTCTTGCCCTTCCAGTTGAGCCCCACCGCCCAGATCCCCTCCTCGGGGGCGAAGTCGACCTTCTCCTTGCGGCGCACGGACTCGCGGGCGGCGCCCAGCACCCAGCTCTCCCCGTCGCCCACCTCCACCTCCCAGTAGTGGCGGCCGGCCGAGAAGCCCTCGGCAGCCAGCACGCAGAAGGCGTAGTCAAAGCGCTTGGGGTGCGCCGGCAGCTCCTGGGGCGCCCCGCGCAGCCGCACGCTGCGCTTGTCCTCCGACAGCACCAGGTACGGGTTGGCCGTGTCGGGGTCCAGGGACAGCTCGCCTGCAGGGCAAAGGGGGGAGTTACCATGGGACTGGGGGCTTCACTCGGTGCCTGTGCCCCAAACCCACCGGGGGAAACAGGTGAGTCACCTGCAGGGCTGCGGTCCCACCTGCGAGGGGACACACCCACGGTTGTGTGTCCCGACTCACTGGGGACAACACAGGCGAGTCACTGTCCTGGGGTGACTCTGCCCTGTTGAGTTGTATCCCCATGTGTCTGCTCAGCCCAGAAGTAAGTTTTGTACCTTTAATGCTGGCCTTGAAAGAGAAGGGGGGGAAGGAGAAGCGGTGGAATGTCTGAGGCAATTGTTTTCAAAACACACAGATAGGAGTTCCATCACTTGGTCTCCTGGACTGTGTCACCGTGGTGGACAGAGAGAGAGAGCTGCCCTTTGCTTTTAGCTGGTTTTTGACTAACTGAAACAGAGAAGTTCCCCAGAAAGTTGGTTTTTTTTTCTTTTTCTGCAATTATTTGAACCTGCTCTGGACTGCGGACCCAGGGGCAGCACCAGGAGTTTGCACCTGTGGCCACTGGGGCCTGGCCTGGTCAGAGGCATTTTCCAGCACCAGAGGGACTGAGAACAGACTGAGCCGAGCTACCACCACAGGAGAGAGACTTCCTGAGTTTGTCATCCCTTCAGAGCACCAAGAGGTTTTGTTGTTTGGTACTGTTCTTTTTTTTTTTTTTTGTGCTGGGCAGTGCTTTGCCTGTTGAATAAACAAGTCTTTTCCACTTCTTTCTGAGGAAATTTCTTCCCCAGCCGGTTGGGGGAAGGGCCGCTCGGGTCTGCTTCCTGGGGGGGCCCTTTGGAGGTTTTCTCCCAGATTTGCCCTAAACCAGGACAGTCACTTGTGGGAACATTCCACTACCTGTCTTGGGACTGACCCATCCTCTTTGTCCCAAACCCAATGGGGACAACACAGGCGAGTCACCTCAGGAATCGTTATCCCATCTGTGTGGGGACTGACCCATTGTCTGTGTCCCAAAACAGATGGGAAGGACCCAGGTGAGCCACCCACAGTATCTTGAAGAGCCCACACAGAACCCAAGCCCAGCAATTCCAACCTTAACCCTTGGAAAAGGGAGGTTAGAGCCCCCATAACTCCCAATCCCAGCAAACTCCCACATTATCTCTTGGAAAAGGGAAGCCACTGCCCCAAATCCCAGCCAGTTCCATGCAAACCCCTGGACAAGTGAGGTCTTACCCAAATCCCAATGGCCTCACCTGTGTCGTTCTCCAGCTCGAAGCGCAGGTTTTCTGCAGGAAGAGAAGGGAGGAATTGAGCCCTTGGAGCCCCCAGAACTGCCCAACCCACGGGAATGAGCCCTACTCCACACTTTCACACTCAAATCCCAGGGAAATCACTTTTCCACCTTTCCCCTGGGATGAGCCAACGCTCAAACAACCTGGAGCTCTCCCAACCAGCCCCAGGGGGGGAATAAGTGCCTGGCTCCATCCTAGCCCTGCTTTTGGTGGACTTCCATGTGGGATCCTGGCTGGGAAGCAGCTTTTTTTCCAGGAAGGCTCTTGTCAGGCTCACCCTTGAACTCCAGCAGCACTTCCTTGAGCACTGCACTCTTCTGGGAAAAGCTCTTCAGCTTCTTTTCCAGCTCGGAAAAGCCGGGCTCGGGCTTGAGGAACATCCAGCTCTCCAGGCTGCAGAGACACGGGAGTCAGGGACCCAAACCCAGGGAGCTCCCCTGGCAAGAGCTGGAATACCAGCTCTGCCTGCAGCCACAGCCCCCAAGCTCACCCTGCTCACTCACCTGCTGCCAGCTGAGACGACACCCTGGAAGGGGAAGAAAACCCAAGGAATTTGTTAGGATCAGCATCCTTCTACCTCAGAGATCTCAAAATCCTCCCCAAAAGCTTGGGAGGATCCCACGAAAGGACTTTTGTCCCCATAAATACTGTTTTCCATAAACGGAATTTCTCATCCCATTAATAGGATTTTTTCCCCAATAAATGAAAATATTTTGGCCCACAAATGGAAATTCTTGCCCATATAAATGGAATTTTTTTCACCTTGTTTTCACCCCAACAGGACATTTTGTCCCATAAATGGAATTTTCACCTCCATAAATAGGTTTTGTCCCCATAATTAGGATATTTTTTGCCCAACAGAAGGGATTTCTGTGCCCATCTGTGGGAATTCCTCCCATGGAGGCACACAACAGAGCCCCACCTCGCCAGGGGTGCTCCCTGTGCCGCTGTCCACGCCCTGCTCCGCCAGCAGCTTGTCCAGCTGGGCGATGTCCTCGGCCAGCCGGGCCACGCTCTCGTCCCTGCGGCGCCCAACGTCCCTCTCCAGCTCCTCCAGCCGGGAGAGCAGCAGCTGCTCCTTCTCCTCCAGGAACGCCCGCAGCTCCTTGCACTCAGCCACGATCTTCTGCCGCTCCACCTCCGTCTGCTTCTGCAATTCCGCGGCAAACCCCCGTCAGGGCAGGACCCTGCAGCCCTGGGGCTCCCAAAACCAGAGAGCGTCTGCAGGCTGGCTTTCCCATGGGGAGGGGGAACAGCCCAAGTGTGTGTGGGACCAAATTCCCCCAGCCAGGAAATCCCCAGGTGAGACTGAACCCTCCTGGACGGAGCCCCCGGGACCCCCAGCACCCACCAGCAGCTCCTCGCTCTGCCGCTCCCGCTCGGCCTTGGCCTCTTCACGCCCCTTCCTCAGGGAGCTCAGGTGCTCCTGGGGCACCTCCTGGAAGCACAACAACGAGATCCGTTGGGAATTCCTCCCGTGGGCCATTAGGAGGAAAGGGCTGCTGCTGCTAAAATGGCCAAATTCACCCAATTTGGGTTTTCCTTGGAGGTGGAACCAGCAACTGCCCTGCTCCCCTCAACCCTGACCTCAGGTTGTGCCACCAAAATTCACTGCAACCAGGCCAAAAACTTAAAAAAAGAAAAAGTCAATTAATTTATCTGCCTGTGAAAAAACAAATGCCCTGGTCCCACCCCTGTCCTCCTCCCAGGATTACCTCCCACATTTCCCCTCCTCAAGGTGCCCCAAAATTGGGCTGGAGACCTACCTCCAAGAGGAGGAACTGCTGCTTCCAAATTGCTCATTAAAATAATAATTAATTATTAATTAATTAAACTCATCCTTATTTAAGTAGTTTGACCTCCATGGAGGGCAGAGAATCCCCAGCAATACCCTGCAAACTGCAGCTGGCCTTGGGAGCAAACACATCCACTTATTTTATAACTAAAACCCAAAATACAAGGGTTTTGACTGTTAAGAGCCAGAAGTTTCTGCCTTCGTAATTTATCCATGAGACTAAAGCAAGTATCAGGAAAAAAAGAGACGGGAGAAGCTCAGCAACAACCAATTATTAAACACTCAAGAAAGTAGCTTAACGAGGGGGGGAAAAAACCCCAAGGGAGTGACAACCTGGATCTGCCTACAGACGTCTGTGTCCTGAAAAAAGGGCAAAATCCCAGATTTGGGGCGGGGGGACGGCCCCAGCATCCCCGGAAGAGGAACCACGGCAGTTCCTAACGCTAACCCAAATCTCCTCTAAACGGGATAACCTTTTAACAACAATAACAGCAATTAAAATGCGGTGGTTAACGATGGCACAGCGCCCTTCCCACCCTCCTGCCGCCGCTGCTAACCACACACCAATCCCCGCCGCCATCGCGACACGCCCCATATCGCGACAGGGGGGGCGCCGTTTTCGCTCTGCGTCACTCTCCGGGCACCGTGGGCCTGGGGGAATCCTGCGCCGCTCCCAGCTGGCTCGGGGGATCGGGGATAAGGAGCCCCCGCTCCCCACGTTCGCAGGCTCCAGCCTGGTGCTGCCCCGCTGGATTTCGGGGGGCTGGGGAGATTTTGCACCATCACCCCCGCGCTGAGGTGCACCCCGCCCCCCGGGACACCCCTTTCCGAGTACTCTCCCAGTTAACCCAGTTCGGTCTCGCACCGGGAACACCCCCCGCTTACTGCACCGGACCCTGGCGTGTCCCTGTTTTTGGGGTGATTCTGGTCCGAATCCGGGGAGCAGCCAGGGAGGAGATCCCCCGTGGGACCCAGGCAGCCTGGGGGGCCCTTTCTGCACCCCACACTCATTTCTGCACTGCCCTGTGGAACTGGGGGCTCCCACTGCACCCAAGGGGAAGGGGAGTCCCTGGGGCACCCCCACCCCGTGACATCTCCTTGGAAATCTCCCGTTACGGGCGGGGGTGTTTCCGATCTCCCCCATTCTGTATCCCCCATTTCTTAGCGGGGGTCCTGCACCTCAAAAAAGACCCGTGATGGGCGAGGATTTCACTGCCGCCAGCAGCCCGAGGGGGCTCGCAGGGCTCTCCTCCGCGGGGAAGGGTCCCGCCGCCCTCGCTGCGCGGGGGGATCCCGCCACTGACCTCCGCGGCGTGGGCCGCCTCCTCGGCGGGCAGCACGGTGTGGGCGCGGTGCTCCCGGGATAGATGGCACACCACGCACACGGCCCGCCGGTCCTGCACGCAGTAGAGCCGCAGCGGCTCCCCGTGGCGCGGGCAGCGCGGCGGCCCCGGCGGGCCGGGCGGGGCGGCCGC
>JAOTQP010000385.1:41615-59439 GCA_026413545.1 Cichladusa arquata | reverse complement strand
GCCGACAGCACCTCCCGAGCCGGACCTGCAGGTAACGGGGAGATTCGGGGTGGGATGTGGAAAAAAGGCAGAAAAACGGCTTGTTTTTCCCCATCCCCGTCCCTCTCTCCTCCTCCTCACCTCAGGGTCCTGGATTTTCCTAGCTCCAGTCCCAGGGAAGGGAGAAAATGATAAAAAATCCCAAAATGCTGTTATCCTTCCCCCTCGGGTGGTTCCCTTCGGATGTGTCGACCCCTTTATTTCCATTTATTTTAGCAGGATGGCAAAACACCGAGGAATGAATGAAGTGGCATGAGATGCTGGTGGGGGCTCCAAGATATATAAAAATAAAGGGAAAAATAGCAGGAGGGATCCGTGCTGGAAAACGTGATGGCATTTATTCCCACCATCAGCAAGTTTTTCAGAACCTGCAAATCCATTCTTTTCCAACCTGTCCTCCAGGAATAATAAATGAAAAAAACCGAAATTAATAATTGGGATTCTTATGCACCTGCTGCTTTGTGAGGAGGATGAGGAAGAATGAGGGGGGCAATGGGAATTTGCTTTTCCATGATTATTGTAAAGGAAAGCATTAAACACTTCTTACAGCTGGGAAAACTCCAGTTTTTCCCCTAAGTCTCAGAGATAATGAGGAAATAACGGGCAGGAGAAGTGATTGCTGAGGGGGTTTGGGGATGATCTGGAAAATTTGTGACAGGATTCTCTGGAAAGAGATTCCTAGACTCTGGAGTTGAGCACCCAGGGTTTGCTGCATTGGGAATGAGCTGTGTGGGTAAAATTTAGGTGAAAATTAATTTTAGGGTCCAGATCTCTCAGCAGAGCCTTATCTGCAGATGACAGAAACTTGTTCTTCCTGGGAGGCATTTTATTCCTTTTCTTATTCCTTTATTGATTCCTTTTTAAGGAATCCTTCTAAGGAATCCTTGTGTTTCTGTTTTCCCTTTCTGCTTCTTCCTGCCTATTAATTTTTGGAAGAAAGGAAAATTCCTGAGGCAGTAGGGGTAAAAGGTGGGAATTTCCTGTGGGACTGTGGGGCAGAAGGATGGACGGGTTTGTTCCCCCCCGTCCTACACCATGATCCAGCTTGGCCTTGCCATTGTCTCATTAGGGAGTAATTGTCCGTTTAATTTTCAGTGGCTGATCCTCTCTTCTGGGTCCCCAGAGCCCGGCCATGGAGCCCTGTGTGGTACTGGACCTGCGACAGAGAGCTCTGTGTCGCGGCATGATGCAGGAGAGCTGCGAGACCCTGATGGCCCTGGGTGAGGAGCGGAAATTTGGGGGTGGAATGGATGATTCACCTTGTTGGGATGCAAGGGGTGCAGGGCAGGGCAAATCCCCCTTTTCCCAGCCCATCCTCCAGGAATAATAATAAACAAATGATTGGAATCTTCACCCACCTGCTGCTCCCCAAGGAGGACGAGGAAAGGCAGGGGGAGCAGTGGGAATCCACTTTCCCATTATTTTATGGTAGAGGAAACCTAAACCCTCTTCCTACAGTTGGAAAAGCTCTGGTTTTCCCCACAAACTCAAGTTCTGGGCATGACAACTCTGTTTTCCAGAATTCTCTGTTCCCAAGCCTGACCTGCTGTCTTACCTGGACCGTGAGGAGGAAGTGACAGCCCTGGATCTTCATGTATCCCGGGACACCCTGGCTGCAGGTGAGGTTCCAGTCCTGCTCCTGCACCTGCAGGATGGGTTTTTCTGCTGCTCATCCCTCCCTAAAACAGGTGGAATGAAAAGGAGAAGGGTTCCCCCTTCGCTTTCCTTTTCCCACCATCTTCCTGTATTCCCAGCCCTGGAATTACCCAGCAAGTTGTATCTGTTGGGAAAGGAGCCCGTGGAGCAGTGGGGGGAAATGTTGAGAAGGGATTTAATCCATTAAATAGGCAATGGATGATGGGCAGACTCTGGATTAGAAAAAGAGATTAAAAGTTTAGGACACTGCTCTCCGACTTAAAGGAGGAACTTAACAAAACCTGGGAGAGAAATTTGCTGTTGAGAACTGAACCCCAGGTATGCAAAATTTTTAAAGTAGAAAGACACCTCACATGAACCTGAGATGCCCATTCAGGGAAAAAAGGTAATAAGGTGGAAAATGTGGATAGAAGAGCATTAAATTAATGAAGATAACTAGGTACCTTGTGAGGCAGTGAGTGCTAATTCCTTTTTCTGCTAAAATATGTAAATAGTTCAAACTTACAATACTATTGCTGGAGTGATCCCAATGAACCTTCAGCATTGAACAAAGGAAGGTCAAATAAAGGAATGTTTCCAACCCAGCACATTCATTAGGAACTTTATTTTTTTGTTTCCCTTTCCTTTTCAGTCTGGCTGTCTCTACCTACAGAGCACAGAGCAGGAGCAGGGCAGGAAGAACCTGCTGAGGAAAATCCCAACACGGACAAGGAGCACGCTCAGCTCCCAGCGAGCCAGGGTGAGATCCATGCTGCCCACACCTGCAGCGAGTGCAGGAAGATCTTCAGCCGCAAATCAGCCCTGGCGAAGCACCGGAGAATCCACAGCGGTGGCCGGCCGCATGCGTGCCCGGACTGCGGGAAGGGCTTCACCCAGCGCTCCGACCTCAGCGAGCACACGGGCGAGCACACGGGCGAGCGGCCCTGCAGCTGCCCCGAGTGCGGCCGCCGCTCCAGCGCCGGCTCCTCGCTGCTCACGCACCGGCGCACACACGGCCCCAGCGCCGCGCCGCCCGACCACCGCCCACACTGCGGCCACAGCTTTGCCCAGCACCAGCAGAGCCACCTGTGCAGGAAGCCCTTCGAGTGCAGCGAGTGCGGCAAGGCCTTCGCCTGGAGCTCCCACCTGGAGCGGCACCGCCGTGTCCACACCGGCGAGAAGCCCTTCGAATGTGGCGAGTGCGGCCGGGCCTTCGCCTGGAGCTCCCACCTCAACCGCCACATGCGCACCCATGTCACCACCCGTGTCCCCGGCGGGGATAAGGTGGGTGTGCAGGCGGCACAGGAGCCACTGCCGGCCCCGCGGAAATGTGCCGACTGTGGGAAGAGCTTCCAGCACCGGACAGACGTGCGGCGCTTCACGCACAAGGCCACGCAGACCCCGCTGGCTGGCACAGACCCTGCGCCGCAGCCCCACTGCTGTGAGCAGTGTGGGAAGTGCTTCAGCAGCAGCTCGGGCCTGCTCAAACACCAATGTGTGCATGGCTCCGAGCGGCTGCACCCCTGCCCGCAGTGCCCACACCGCTTCCGCTGCGGCACAGCCCTGGCCAAGCACCAGCAGAGCCACGTGCAGCTGCCCGGCGACGCTGGCGATGCTGGGCCGGCTACAGAGGGAGCGGCCAAACCGTACCCGTGCGGGGTGTGCGGGAAGAGCTTCGGGTGGCTGTCGCACCTGGAGCGGCACTGCCGCGTGCACACTGGGGAGAAGCCGTTCCGCTGCGGGGAGTGCGGCCGCGGCTTCGCCGTGAGCTCCCACCTGAAGCGGCACCGGCGAGTGCACACGGGCGAGCGGCCCTTCCACTGCGGCGACTGCGGCAAGAGCTTCGCCGCCAGCTCCACCCTGCTGGCGCACTGGCGCACCCACGGCACCCAGCCCGGCTGACCCCATGCCTGCCCTGAGTGCGGGAAGGGCTTCGGCTCTGCGGCCGGGCTGGAGCGGCACCGGCAGCTGCACCGCAGCGAGAAGCCTTTCCTGTGCAGGCTCTGTGGGAAGGGCTTCTCCTGGAGCTCCCACTACGAGCGGCACCGGCTCACGCACACGGGGGAGAAGCCCTTCCCCTGCGCCCACTGCGGGAAGCGCTTCGGCCGCAGCTCCCACCGCAACTGGCACCAGCGCGCCCACGCGCAGCGCGGCCCCGAGAGGCCCCACGTGTGCCCCGACTGCGGCACAGCCCTTGGCCTTGGCACGGCCCTGGCGGCCCATCAGCGCCTGCACGGCGCCGGCGCCCGCAGCCCCCTGGCCCTGGTGCCGCCCGCCTGGTGGGAGGGTGAAGCACGAGGGGGGACGGGCACATGCCCTGAGCTCTGGCCTGAGGAGCCCAGCTCTGCTGAGGGGGACAGCCTGCAGAGCATTGCCACAGCCCCAACAGAGCCCTGGATGTCCCTTCCTCCTCCCAGCTCCTGAGGTGGGGCTGGGGTCCCTCCTCTTCTGGGGCCACCCCACGGCCGAGGTGGGAGGGTGATCTGTGCTCCTACCCCAGCATGGGAGAGGGTTTGGGTGGCCCAGGATACCCTGGAATGAGGGTCAAGCTGGGATGTGGGGTGACACAGTGGGAAGGGGGCACAGGGAAAGGCAGTCATGCCTGCCAAGAGGGTTTTGGGGAGAGACAGGGAGAGGAGGGATGGAGGAGGCTGAGGGTGGGTTAGGGGAGAGGTGGATATCATTTGGGGTGGTGGGGAGACACTTTTCCCTATAACCCTCCTCATCATCTGCCCTACTAGTAGGCGGGTAAAAGGAGGGGACACAATTGAGTGCATGGCAGGCTGAAACAACACCATGGGATTTTTGAGGCCAAACAGCTGGGAAAAGAGCGTGGGGACCTGCACCCATCACAAGCAGTGCTGGCACCTCCCCAGACTCTGCTGAGGGTCTACAAAGGACAGGTTGGGATGCATTGAGGTGGGAATGCTGGAGAAGCCAGGCCATGTTTCCTGGGCTTAGAGTGACAGTTAATAAAGGAGAAGGCAGTTGAGCCAAAAAGCAAAACCCCTCCATGTGTGTCCGTGTGGTATTGTCTCTGGGGAAGAAGAAGTTCCTGCCTGGAGTAGGGAAAGCATCGGAGCACAAAGAGACACAGGTGTCCATGAGCTGCGGGGCTCCCAGTTTATTCCTGCCCTGTGCCAGCACCTCCTGCTCACCCTGAGCCTCTTGTCCCCTCCATCCCCTTCTCCCATCCGCTGGCAGCACCAAGTGGGCACAACACCACTGGATTTTCGCATCAGAACCAGCCCTGGTTCCCCCACCCTTCCCCGATGGAGCCAAGCACTGTTTCCTCCAGGAACAGGCTCCTTCTCCGCCTTTTCCGGGGTCTGGACTGCAGCAGGTGCAACGCTGACCCATTGCTGTGGGTAGACAGCAGGGCAGATAAATGCCACCCTGTGCCATGACAGAGCACCCCTGTCACCCACCCCAGTGCCCTTCAAGTGTCACTTGGTGTCTCTTGGCTTGTCTCCAAGACAAGTTTTCCCTCTTGTCTCTCCATCACACTGAGGGGGGTGTCAGTCCTTTGGGGTCCTCACCGCCGTGAGCTCCAGGCGTGTCCCCAGCGAGCCATGTCCTGGTGAGGGGCGCTGGCCCCACGGCCTTGGGGAGGTGGCTGCGGCGGTGCTTGGCGAGGTGCGAGGCCTGGCTGAACGCCTCGCCGCACTCGGGGCACTCGAAGGGCTTCTCGCCGGTGTGGATGCGGTGGTGCCGCTCCAGGTGGGAGGCCCAGGCAAAGCCCTTCCCGCAGTCGCCGCAGGTGTGGGTCTTGTTGATGGCGTGGCCGCACTGGTGCGCCAGGAACGGGGGCGCTTCCCCAAAGCGCTTCCCGCAGTCGCCGCACTTGTAGGGCCTCTCTGGCGAGTGCGTCTTGCGGTGCTGTAGCAGGTGAACCTTCTGGGTGAAGCGCTCGCCGCAGCTGCTGCAGGGGAAGGGCCGCTCGCCCGTGTGCACGCGCCGGTGCCGCTCCAGGTGTGACGCCCATACGAAGCCCTTCCCGCAGTCGGCGCAGCGGTGCGAGTGCTCCCGGCTGTGGCAGCGCTGGTGCCGCACCAGAGCCAGCCCCGCCCGGAACAGCTTCCCGCAGTCCCCGCAGCGCAGGGGCTTCCTGCCCAGGTGCACGCGGCGGTGCCGCGCCAGGTCGGAGCTCTGGCAGAAGGTCTTCCCGCAGGCCGGGCAGCGGTGCGGCCGCTCGCCCGAGTGGCTGCGGCGGTGCTTGGCGAGGTGCGAGGCCTGGCTGAACGCCTCGCCGCACTCGGAGCACTCGAAGGGCTTCTCGCCGGTGTGCATGCGCCGGTGCCGCTCCAGGTGCGACGCCCACACAAAGCCCTTCCCGCAGTCCCCGCACTTGTGCGGTTTGTCGGCGGTGTGGCCGCGGCCGTGGGCCACCAGCTCGGCCGCGGCGGCAAAGCGCTTGCCGCAGTCGCCGCACTTGTGCGGGCGGTCACTGGCGTGCGTGCGGCGGTGCTGCCGCAGGTGCGAGCTCTGGCTGTAGGTCTCGCCGCACTCAGGGCAGCCAAAGGGCCGCTCGCCCGTGTGCACGCGCCGGTGCCGCTCCAGGTGCGACGCCCAGGGGAAGCTCTTCCCGCAGTCGGCGCAGCCGAACGGCCGCTCGCGGGCCGGGCCTTTTCCGCGCAGGGGTTTGGCACGGCTGAGCTTGAGGAGCGCGGGGGCTTTGGGGGGCGCGGGGGGCGCGGCTCTGTCTGGGCGCTTCGCTTTGCGCCTGTTGGAGCCCAGGGGCTTCTCCTGCTCCGGGCTGCGGGATGAGGGCAGGGCCAGCCCAGTGCTGCTCTCCGGTGCTCCGTTCTCTGCGGCTTTTTCACTCACCAGCCCCTCAGCTGCTGGGAAAGGGGAGGAACAGGAAAAGGTGAAAGTGTGAGGAGCAGGATTTAAAACAATGCATTCTCCTTTAAAATTTCACTCCCCATCCCCTGAGCTTCTGCGAAACAGGAGAAGGAGGAAAAGGAGAAGGCGTGGCCCTGATTGGAGCAGGGGTAGGATTTAAAACAATGGAGCAAGAACAAGATTCCCCTTAAAAATCTTGTTCTTCCAGAGAGAAGAAGAGAGATACAACAAGGAGCTGATCCCAGTTTGAACTGGAAATGTGGAGATGCCAAGGACACTCCAGTACCAGAATTTTCAGTTTAAATTATGAGAGACCAATAACATTTTCCTGAAGAAAAAGAATTAAGAAGAGGGCTGGGACTTGGGGAAACCCCTCTGGAAACTTGCCCAGATCCCTCTGGCCCTCTTCCCAAACTGCTTTGCTTAGAGCAAGGAAAGGATCGGGGCATAAACAACGAGGAAAGGGAGATTTGTGGGGTGTCCTTACCCAGGGCCATAAGGGTCTCATAGCTCTCGTGCATCACATCGAGGTACAGAGCCTTCTGCCGCGGGTCCAGCAGCACCCACGGCTCCATGGCAGGAGGAAGCACGGTGACAATGCGGGTTCCTCCTTCGGCGCTTCCCAAAATCCCCTGCAGGGAGGAGAAATCCCTTGAAATCAAGGATTTCCCCCACACAGCGCTTCCTGCTCGAGATGTGATGCTTTTCCTGTGGTCACTTCGAGGAATACCGGGTTTTCACAGCCCCTCCTAATCCTGAGCGTCCCCACAGCGATGTGGGAACAGGAGGGTCCCTGCTTTGCCCCCCGCCCTTCTGGCAGACCCCATCCCACAACAGCCTCTGCCTCCCTGCTCCCCACACCCGGGAATCCGCGACGGGAGCCGGGGCCGCATCCCAGGAGCATCCTCATCGCTCTCCATCCTTCCTCTGCCCAGAGGCGCTGCTGCCGCCGGGATCGTCCCCGAACCGCGTCCCCGCTCCCCTCTCGCCCCGGTACCTCGGCCCGGCTCTGCCTCCCCCGGGCTCTTCCTCGGGGGCTGCGGGGAGGGGGCGATGCCCGGACCCCCCTGCACGCCCAGCACCACCGAGCGTCCCCCGGCAGGACACAATGGAGGCGATGGCGAGCTCGGCTCCGCTCCGGAAGCCCGAGCCGGTATCCGGCAGAGAAAGGAGCGGCCAAGAAGCAGCTCGGGCTTCCCAGAGCCCTCTAGAGGAAAGGCAGTCCCAGCTGAACCTCCGCAGACCCTCCGGAAGCCCCCGCGCTCCCTGGGACCCGGAGGGTTCGGGGATTGGGATGTAGTGGGGATGGATCGAGGGCTGGTGTTGGATTGTTCGATTTGTCCAATTAATTAAAACAACCAGGTTAAATTTAGCAGCAATTTATTAATAACAGCAATTGTATATAAATAGAGTTATATAATTAAATATGTGTTCCCACAACAGGCCTTATTGCAATGACCAATGCCTGGAATCATCCCAATTTGACCCAATTCAAGGTCAAAAGTTTTATTTCTAGATGTTGTTCTTAGACCTAAACCCTTCCTATCCTCACTCCCACCAAACATCTGGAGGATGATTCCATCTGCTTGGTTTAACCATTTCCTTTATCCCTTTTGCTTTATAAAAATTAAATCCAATTTTTCTATCAATTATAAAACAACAATTTTGCTAATATTGTTACAATTTAATTAGCACGAATCACATATATAACATTGGGAATGTGTGAGGGTTTGCTGGGATCCCCCCCAGGTGAGAGAGAAGACACTGCTGGTTCCCAATCAGCAGCAGGCAGGAAGGAATTCGTGTTTTCCACCTGGAAAAGCAGCCCTGATGGTGTGAAAACAAGGGGCTTTTCTCCCCTCAAAGCTCCAAGTGGTCTGCTTGCAACAACTCCACGGACAAAAGTGAAGTAAATAAATAAAAGTGGGATAAACACCCCGAACCTCCCAGGCTGGGGCAGGAGGAACCCCCGGACCCTCAGGGTCCCCAGGGGGCTCCAGCAGCCACCAGGGAGCAATTGCAGGGGCCAGCAGCTCCAGAATTGCTCTTCCATCACCCCACACCACCTTGAAGTGGAAAACAGCTTGGGACGAGGTTTGTTGCTAGGAAAACAAAATAAAATTGGGAAGGAGGGGCTGCAAAGGAAGCAGTAAAGGCCAAGTGCTGGCAGGATGGATCCTTGAGGATGAGGAAGGTGCAGAAGGAACCTGGCAGTGTCAGGATGGCTGAGGGGCCTAAGGCACTGGGCTTCAGACCCTGCCAACCCTGCTCTGTGAATTCTGATCTCCAAGTGGAGGCGTGGGTTCACATCCCACTTGTGTCACACATTTTTCATAAAAACTCATCTTTTTAATATCATTTTCTGCCTTGTTTTTCTTTTCCTATATCTGATAAAAATTTGTCCCTGTCATAACCACTCCCTTCAAACACTGGAAGCCCAAGTAAGACCACCCCAGTTAGGAACCTTCAGTTCTCCAAGAGAACCCCAATTTCCTCAGCCTGGCAGTGTCTCTGTGGCCTCCTCTGAATTTCCTCCATCAGCTCCATGTCCTTGCCATGAGGAGACCCCCAGTTTTGGGCAGTTTCATCCAAGAAACTCCTCCCTGGTGCATTAATTTCTTAATTATCCCCCCCAGTCCCAAAAGTTTTGTCTTGGAGTCACACGAGTACATGCGAAGGTGTATCCTGGGAATCCTCTGGGCAAGCAGGAAGTGAAGGACAAGAAAATGCTTTGAAAGGGCATCTTTCCTCAGCAGGCCCTGCCCACAGCTCTCCAGCCTGTGCCTGCCGGCCCAGAGACTCATTAAAGCTAATTACCTCGTTAATAAATCCTTCCCTGTGCTTTGCATACGCTGTCATTTTTCATCTCTGCAGGAAATGCTGCTGAGTGGACACTCCATTGATTATTCCATTCCAACACACGCAGGATGTCCCACATGACACGTGGAATGAAATCCCACTTTTTTCCCCACTCCTTCCATCAAGAAAAGTCAACCTTAGAGCCAGAAAACAGCAATTTGGAAAGAAATCACCATCCCTGCTCCCACCCTCTGATTCCTGCCTCGTGATGTAACCGGTGCCAGGCGGAAATTCACCTTCCCGTAACTTCAGGGAATCAGCAGGTGGGAACAGGAAGATGGGAGGGACAACTTTTGCAACTGGTGGATTGCTGATGCCCAGAAAATAAATCCCCATCATTGAGGTTGATCCCAAAATGACTCGTTGGGACACGCATTAATCCAGGTCTTATCAGCACCATGTGAAACCTCCTCAGGACAATGTGAGCTGCCCTCACTCCAAACTCTCTGCTGACAATCTGTCCCTGCCAGATTCATTGAGCAATTCCCAAATCCCTCAGGATTTGTTATTCTGGATGGAGAAAATATGTGGTTTTGGAAGTTCAGCGTTCACACCCCACAGGGGCACAACCAGTGAAATACAAATCATGAAACATTAAACCACACCCAAACCAAGGGGTATTTTCCCAAAAAAATTATACTTTTACCTTTTCCCAATCAAACTGGTGACTTTCCTTAAACGAAGACATGCTCTAAGACCAAAAAAAAAAAAAAGAAACCAAAACTGAAGAAAAACCTTCAGTCTTTCAGTTTTTCTTAGAAGGAAACTTTCCAAAGGTGTTTGTCACCCAGTTTTAACCAAGACAGCACAGTGACACCCACTTGGACGGGGTCATCTCTGCCATCAAGAGCCACCAAGGGCCCCAAAAACATCCTATGACTCGTGGGATTGCATCACCGCATTGTGAAACTCCCGGCCCTGGGGGATGGACCAACTGGATCTGACCACATCTCATCTCTGAGGGTCTGAGTATTTGGGACACGGCCACTGGGTGGATCCAGAGGGGAGCCAGAAGTTCCACAAGGCAGCCAGTTAAAACTGCAACCAGCACTGAAGCTTAATCAAACTGTGGCCACCGCCCTGACGCACAGGGGCCAGGCTGTACTCTGTGGTTTTAATTAAATTTAAAGTTAAAGTTAATTTAAAAGCGTAATTTTCTGTATCCGTTGCATTTAATGTAATTTTCCAATTAAATTGTAACTATCACTCAAAATCTCTCACAAGGTGTTTGTGTGGGGTTAATTCCCCCCCGCTGGTTTTTTACCCCCAAACCAGCACAACCAGGAACGTGGTATTGGGAATCCTGCAGGAACCACAAAAACACCCCCACACTCAACCAAAAAGCAAAATTCTGGGCAAAACCCACATAAGGAAATCCCCTGAGCACAGCACTGCAAGCCCCCAGTTTCTGTGTCACAGTTCCAGCTAAACCAGGACATCCCATGAATGCAAATCACAAAGACCCTTGTCATGAATCTCCAAAATTCCACATAAATTTTGTTGGACTGAATGTTCCTCCATCCTGAGGTATTTTATGATCATATTTAGTGAAACCCCACAGTTTTGTGGAGACTGAACAGGATGAACCAGGGAGGGCTCCGAGCAGGAGACTCGAGCCCTCGGTCCAAGAATGAAGAGATGGTTCCCCAGATGAGTCGATGGTGCTTTGGCAAGCCCAGGCTCTCCATTCTGTAAAAATACTGGTCTCATTCATAGAAAAACACCCAGTTTTTGCCATTTCAGTGAAGTTATGGATGATCTTTACAGTCGCCTTCCCACCAAAACAATTCTTCATCCCCTCTGTTCTAATGGAGGCAAGATCAAGCCAAAATTGTCAACACCCAGGAGCATCCGGTGGATGCATTTTCCCAGGAAATGTTCATTTTCATCCCTGAAGTTGTATTTGAATGCCAGCTCAAGGTCTCCATGGGGTTCAGAAGGATCCCTGTGACGGTTGATGGAGATTTCAGCGGCCTTTGTGCAATACCAGGAAAAAACCTGATCAATCAAACCTGATTGTTCCCTTCTGGGAACTTGAACTAGCTGTCTGGTGGAGCAGGGTGTGGTCACCGCGCTGGGGTAAACATGGAACATCCCAGAACATGCAGTGGACTTTACTCCAATGAGTAAAAGAGAAAAAAAACAAACTGCAGAGGAGCTGACAGCGCTCAATTGCTGGTTCCCCTTCTAGTG
The DNA here is from genome assembly GCA_026413545.1 of Cichladusa arquata. Lineage (NCBI taxonomy): Eukaryota > Metazoa > Chordata > Aves > Passeriformes > Muscicapidae > Cichladusa > Cichladusa arquata. The sequence goes on along the minus strand of JAOTQP010000385.1, from coordinate 47,868 downwards.
ACAAATCCCTTCCGGGTTGCACTGACTGGCAGAGGTTTTTTTTTTTTTGAAGCATCAGGTTCTTTTTTTTTTTTTTCCCGTAAGCCAGGGTATAAAATGAATTCCAGTCTCAGCAGAGGATTCATCTTCCTCCTGCAGCGATGACTGGGACTGGTGAGTGACTCGTCCCCTCAATCCTGAGCTCCCAGCGGGGTTTTTCTTTCATCTTTGGTGCCTGGGTTTGGTGTTTTGGTTCCATCTGGTTCCATCTCTTGGCACCACAAACCTCACTTGGTCACCTGGAGCTGCAGACACCGTGGGCAGGGGGAGAGCTCCCTCCAAACCTGGGATGATTCTGGTTTTCCAGGAGACATAGGCACGAGCTTGGAGTCTCTGAAGGCCATCCCTGAGGATGCCTCCATGCTCCAATGGTGTTTTCTCCACATCTCCCCAAAAAACACCTGATGGAAGGTAGAGACCCCTGACACCTCCGAGAGCTGCTTCCAGGGTTTGTGCTCTGATCTCCCAAATGATCCAAAGGTTCCTTCCCAGTCCAGCCGTGATGGTTCTGTGATCAGGGCAGGTCAATCCAACCTCATCCCACTGCTGAGAGCACAACTGCAGCAGGTTCTTCCTAAATATTTGTTACACTCGTGGCTGGTGCCCAGATCAGCTCAAGGGGCTGTGGAAACACCTGCCTCAGGTGTTGGTTGATAAAGGCTGCAAGGTGGTAAAAACTCCACAATTCCCAGGCATTTTCCAGCAGTGAGAATTACCCAAAGCAGAGTCTCCAAGGCTTTTTGTTTTGCCCTGCAAGAACATTGACAGCACTCAGGAGAAGGAAAAGGAAATGAAAGTTTCTCTTTAGTTCTTTTGAAAAACAGAAACCAAAACTAGGAAAATCCCAAGGGAGGGTTGGTGTGGGACGGGACAGAGTGTGGTTTTTTATCACTGTGAAAATGCTAAATAACGTTGTGTCTGTTCTGGTGGAAATTATAATTTTGGGTCTGTTTGCTGCTCCCTGTGGGCATCCCAAAGACACAATAATTTCAAAGGAGAGGATTTTAAATTGGGAGGGATTTTTAGAAGGAGGGGATTTTAAAGGAGGAAATTTTAGAGGAGTGAATTTTAAAGGAGAGTAAAATTCTCTTCTCTAAAATTAAGAAGAAAAATTTTAATTAGGGAATTTTGAAGAAGGTAAATTCCATCTCTCTTCATCCCTCTAAGTTGTCCATCTTTCTGTGAAATTTTATCTCTATGTCTCTTGTCTGTGCAAGTCAGGTCCATCTGCCCAATCTTCTCTTTTCCCTCCACCCTTCACATAAAAATTCCCCAAATTACCCAGGTATGGGGAAGGTCATTGGGGACAACGAGGTGCTTTGATTCTTTGCACATGAGTGACACTAATTACTGTCCTTGGAGGCTTTGGAGCTTATTCTAAGGAGGTCAAAGTCATTTCGGGAACTCGCCACAGCAGCTGTACAAGCAGAATGTGCATGTGGAGAACTAAAAAATCATCTGCGGGTTGGTTTCTCTTAGAAAACGGGAATCGCCGTCACTGACATCACTTGACACGCTCCACAATGGACCTGCTGCTGCCAGGGATTTCACAACCACCCCAGTTCCTCTTTTTAGCTCTTGGATACCAACATCCTTGGAGCCAGGAATGACCTGGAGTGCCGACGCTGCGTCATCCCCTTCTCTTCTCTTCTCTTCTTCCCTCCCCAGTCCTCTTCCAAATCCTGCTGCTGGTGGGTGTCCTGAACGCCAAGCGCTTCCCCTGCTTTCCTGAGTACTGCCTCCGTGACCAGGACTACGAGGAGCTGCTGGGCATCGCCCGGGAGGGGCTGGAGCCCGCGGCTCGCCCGGCACGTGTGGTGGTGGTGGGCGCGGGCATCGGCGGGCTGACGGCAGCCAAGCTGCTCCAGGACGCTGGGCACAAGGTGGGAACTCCACACGGCTCTCCCCAGCTCTGTTTACCTCCTCTGAAGGTCTCCCAGGCTGCTGAGGGAAAAGGAAACACAGTGGGTCAGCCACAGTGGTGGAAGAAGGAAGGGAAGGGGATTTGTCTCCAATAACTTTCCCTGACATTGGTTCCTGCAAATCAAATGAGCCCTTTGCGTTCTATCCCCAGGACAGCAGAAATTCCAGGGTCTCCCAAACCACCCCAAGGCACCTATGAGTCTCAAAGAGGGTTCCCAAGGCATGGAGGGACAGATTGGTGCTGCTTTCAAAGCCCTGCTTGATCCTGAACCACCACGAGAACCTTCTGACCACAGCGGGTGCCCAAACGCAACCCAGGAGTTGGGAAATGAGAAACTGCCCCATAGGCAGAGGTGTCCTGGCCAGCAGAGAAGGGTTTGCATCCACAGGAGCTTCCTTTGTCAGCTGAAAGGGATCTGTCCCACCCTCTGGACCTTGTTTTGGGGCTTCAAAAAAAGCCATTTCCCCAACAGTTCCCATCTCCACCCCCTTTTTTTAGGTCACAATTCTGGAAAGGAGCAGCTGGGTCGGGGGGCGGATCCGGACGCACCGCCCTGAGGGACAGGACTGGTACGTGGAGTTGGGGCCCATGCGCCTGCCAGGCAAGCACAGGTGAGCCCATGGGCAGGTGAGGGACCAGGTTTGGGGAGTGAACCATCCCTGGGTTCAGCATCCCCGCCGAGGGGCTGGTGTCGGCTCGTGGCTCCACCGCTCCGCCCTCTGCCCAGGCTCGTCCGCGAATTCATCCGCCAGTTCAACCTGGAGCTGAACCCCTTCATCCAGAGAGACAACAACACCTGGGTCTTCCTGAGGGGCGCTCGGGTCAGGGCCGAGGAGGTCAGCAGGAACCCCGACATCCTGAATTACACGGTGAAGCCGTCGGAGAGGGGCAAGAGTGCCGTGCAGCTCTACCGGGAGGTCCTGGACAAGGTATGAGGATTTCCCGTGCTGTGTCCTCACCTGAACCATGAGACTTGCCCGTGAACTGGGGAACTCGGCCCCAAACTGGGGAACAGCAGGGTCCTTTTGGAGTGGAAAGCAGAGACAAGGACAGGTGGTTGCAAAACCCCTCTTTGTCCACAAGAAATCCTGCACAGTTGCCTGAAATTTGAAGTCCAGAAGCTCCAGGGGTTACCAAACCCTGAAATCCTGAGATAATTTTGGGCAGCACTTTAGGAAATGGATCTTTTTCCAGTGAAAATATCGATGTTCCTTCTCCAGGCTTTTAAGAAATTCCAGACCACTGACTGCAGGAAGTATCTGGCTCAACACGACTCTTTCTCCACCAAGGTAATGGGCTGGGGCTCGAGGGCAAATTTAATCCCAGCTCTTGATAATTAACCTGCTCTCCCTGCTTGAAAAAGGGTTTGTCTGTGTCACTCTAATCCCATCTTTTGTCACCTTTTGGGTGCTCTTCCCTTATAAATGATCCCTTCCACTTAAAAGATGTTGAGGAAGGGGCCAGCATAGCTCCAATGGAGCCCTGACCGAGGTAACGACCTCAGGCTGTGTCTCCTCCTGGCATCTCCAGGAATATTTGATCAAGGTGGGGGGGCTGAGCCGAGGAGCTGTGGACATGATCGGAGACTTGCTGAACGAGGACTCGGGGTTTTACCTGTCCTTCCTCGCCTCGCTGTGGGACTTCAGCATCTTCTCTGACGAGAGGTGAGTGCTGTCCCTGCAGCCCAACCCCATTCCCACAGCAGGAAACGCCAGAGTGATTCCAATCTGGAGCCACTCACGGCTCATGGGGCTCCACGCTCTGCTGGTGCCTCCAGAGGAGCTCAGGTTTTCACAGTCCCCAAACCCCGGCGTCCGTCCCACACCTCCCACTTCTCCTTCCTCCCAGCTTTGATGAAATCACCGGCGGGTTTGACCAACTGCCCAGAGCCTTCCACAAGGCGCTGCCCAACGTCGTCCAGTTCAACTGCACTGTGGAGAAGATCATGACCAAGGGCGGCAAGGTCCGGGTGTTCTACCGCGCTCCCGACACGCTGGCCCCGACCGTGGTCACGGCGGATTATGTCCTGGTCACCTCCAGCGCCAAAGCCACCAGGCACATCCAGTTCCTGCCGCCACTGTCGCCCACCAAGGCCCACGCCCTGCGCTCCATCAACTACGCCAGCGCCTCCAAAATCATCCTGGCGTGCTCCGAGAAGTTCTGGGAGAAGGACGGGATCCGCGGGGGGCACTCGGTCACCGACCGCCCCTCCCGCTTCATCTACTACCCCAGCCACAACTTCTCCAGCGGGGTGGGCGTCATCCTGGCCTCCTACACCTGGAACAACGACGCCGAGTTCTTCCTGCCCCTCACGGACGAGAAGTGCCTGGACGTGGTGCTCCAGGACCTGGCGGACATCCACCAGGTGAGCAAGGAGTACCTGCAGTACACCTGCGACCAGCACGTCATCCAGAAGTGGCAGCTGGACCCGCACTCGCTGGGGGCGTTCGCCGCCTTCACGCCGTACCAGTTCGTGGATTACTCGCGGGCGCTGTTCGAGCACGAGGGCCGCGTGCACTTCGCCGGGGAACACGCAGCACAGCCGCACGCCTGGATCGACACGGCCATGAAATCGGCCATCAGGGCGGCCAGCAACATCCACCACGACAGCGGCGAGGCGCCGGCAACGCGCGGGGAGAGCCTGGGGACGCTGGAGCCGAGGGAAGAGCTCTGAGCGTCTCTCTGCGCGGAGGAAAGAGCTCTGAGCGTCTCTCTCACATGGAGGGAAGAGCTCTGAGCGTCTCTCTCACATGGAGGAAAGAGCTCTGAGCGTCTCTCTCACATGGAGGGAAGAGCTCTGAGCGTCTCTCTGCGCGGAGAGAAGAGCTCTGAGCGTCTCTCTGCGTGGAGGAAAGAGCTCTGAGCGTCTCTCTGCGCGGAGGGAAGAGCTCTGAGTGTCTCTCTCGCGGAGGGAAGAGCTCTGAGCGTCTGTCGCAGAGGGAAGAGCTCTGAGCGTCTCTCTGCACGGAGGGAAGAGCTCTGAGCGTCTTTCTGCACGGAGGGAAGAGCTCTGAGCGTCTTTCTGCGCAGAGGGAAGAGCTCTGAGCGTCTCTGTCGCAGAGGGAAGAGCTCTGAGCGTCTCTCTGCACGGAGGGAAGAGCTCTGAGCGTCTCTCTCTCAGAGGGAAGAGCTCTGAGCGTCTCTCTGTGTGGAGGGAAGAGCTCTGAGCGTCTCTCTGCACGGAGGGAAGAGCTCTGAGCGTCTCTCTGCACTGGGGAAAGAGCTCTGAGTGTCTTTCTGTGTGGAGGGAAGAGCTCTGAGCGTCTTTCTCGCAGAGGGAAGAGCTCTGAGCGTCTCTCTCGCGGAGGAAAGAGCTCTGAGTGTCTCTGCACGGAGGGAAGAGCTCTGAGCGTCTCTCGCATGTAGGAAAGAGCTCTGAGCGTCTCTCTGTGTGGAGGGAAGAGCTCTGAGTGTCTCTCTAACAATTTTGGTGGCGTGACTGGTTCTTTCCAAGAAAAATTGCCTGAATTCATCAGTAGCAAAAGCGTTAAAGAATTGGGTGTCTTAGAGTGGGACTGACGAGTTAAACATGTCATGGGGAGAGGAGGGAATAGTAAATCAGGGTTATAAATACTTTATTATAAACTCTTAATGGGGGTAGGAGGGATCACTAACACCAGGCAGTGGGTTCCAGGACTCTGCTGTTCCCCTTGTGCACCGCTGTAATTCCCAGTTTATTTGCGTGCAAGGCACTTCGTGGCATGACTAAGGTGGAATAAAAGTGGGAATTTCTGGTTTCCTGGTGTCTGAGGGCAGTGTCATCACATAAACCGCGTCACCACACGCCAGCCCTGTGGGCAGTCATCACTCTCCCCAGCCCAGAATTTGGGAGAGAACCCGGTACTCCCTCACCATCCTCTCCTTTGAGAGGTCAAACAGAACTAATTAATTAATCAATGTTAATTCCTGTTAAGTAATTAAACATTCCCCACAGCACCAGTCAGGATGTGATCCCAGTCTCTTCTACCTTGAGCATGGCCAACACCAAGTTAATCCAAATATATCAAATAAATCCTCCTGAATCTTCAAATCAAATCCAAGGTTCTGCTGAAGTTTCTCCTCTCACCAGTAATTGTCCTAAATTCCGTAGCCTTGGGAACTCCATCTGTGCTGCAGGGGGGATTTTTTTGACAGGATTATTGACAGGATGATGATAAATGTCCAAAGGAAACACCAGCCCGGTGGCCCTGAGCACCACGCTGACCTTCCCTGAGCTGTTTGTCCTGTAACTCACCCCAATTCCCATAAAATCCCAGCCTGTCCCTCCACAGCTGGAGGGGAGCAGCTCCA
>JAOTQP010000385.1:24848-38365 GCA_026413545.1 Cichladusa arquata | reverse complement strand
GGAACAAAAATTACATATATTAATTATATTCTAATATTTAGATTGCATTGTATTGTATTCTATAATTTTTATATATGCCTTCACCTCAACACATAATGCATACTTATATTATGATATATATTTATACAAATATATTTTAAACATATATATATATAGCTGTCCAACCCCAGAACCTCCCTTTACCAGCACTTCAGGCAATAAGACACTGAGTATTTTTTAAAGCTGCTTTTTTTTTTTTTTTTTTTTTTGGCAAAACCAGAATGCACAAAGCAAATGCGAGTTCAGCATCGGCTCCTTGGTAGAGACTAAGGACTTCCAGGGGAAAAAAAAAAGAAGAAATGAGCATAAAGGGATGAATTTGCCGAGAACCTGAGGGAACACAAGATTCAGCACCTAAATCCACGTGAGAACCACGAGGGAAATTTTGGGAAGGTCCTGTCCATGGAGAGGCCTCAGCAGGGGAGCACCACGGACAAACGTGGGTCTTGTTCAGGACAAACATTACCAAAAAAACCCCAAAAAAGCACCTTTTAACCTTTTCCAGGGGAGGCGTGGGTGCAGAACCAGAGAGGGAGAGCAGCCAAAACCCCAGAGCCTGTCCACACTGGACAGGTCAGAGCTGGGGACAGCGGTCACTGGGGACAGCGGTCACTGGGGCAGCACGGGCAACTCTCAGGACATCTCAAAACCGCTTTTGGGGGGCAGCGATTGCCACGGTGGGAGAAGGAACCAGGGAGTCTCTGACTGGAATTCTCTGTGGACAGACAGTTTTGCTTTGGATGGATTTCCGAGGATCTCTGCCCAATCCCCCCTTTCCCCAGGTCGTTCACCCCACAAATATTCCATGTCCAAAAAGGAGCCGCTCCAGAGCTTCCCACAGATTCCCAAACCCCATCCGGGGTCTGGATGCCACAAACGGCATCTGGGGGGCTCCTTCTCTCTGCCTGGCTGAGCTCGTCACCCCTTCTGGGGCTGGCTTCAGGTTGGTGGCCACAGCCTTTGAGCTGGTGGCCACAATCTTTGGGCTGGTGGCCACAATCTTAGAGCTGGTGGCCACGATCTTTGAGCTGCTGGCCACAACTTTCAAGTTGGTGGCCACAACCCTCCTTTCAGCTCCCAACCACAATTTCTCTCTCTCTTTGGACGTCTCTCTGCCTCCCGCTGCCCCAAGGACCCTCCTGTGCTGCTCTCTCACCCACCCGCCGAGCCAGGCCGAGCTTTTGGCTCTTTTTGGCTCTGGCCCTGCCCCGGCGCCGCCTCAGGGGCACAGCTTGATGTAGGTGACGGTGGAGCAGACGGAGAAGAGCGGGAACACCTTCTCCTGGAAGGCCACGTTGAAGGTGAAGATGTGCTGCATGTTCTCGGCGTCGTAGAAGGACAGCTCCTGGCCCTCGTAGTCCAGGCAGACGCGGACGCGGCTGAGCCGGCGGCCCAGGCAGAGCGGCGTGCGCTGCGGCGAGGTGACGGCCCAGTAGCGGCCCCCGTTCTGCTGCACGGCCCAGATGCCCTCGTCGGGGGAGAACTGCGTCAGCCCCTTCCTGCGCACCGACTCGCGCGCCACGCCGAAGGCCCAGCCGTCCGACGGGCCCACCTCCACCTCCCAGTAGTGCCGGCCCGACTGGAAGCCCGTGCTGGCCAGCACCCGCGAGTTGGTGTCGAAGCGCTTGGGGTGGTCGGGCAGCTCCTGCTTCCTGCAGCCCATGCGCACGCTCTTGAGGTCGGCCGAGAGGATCAGCAGCTGGTTGGCGGAGTCGGGGTCCAGGGTCAGCTCCTCTGGGGGGGACAGGCGGGCAGAGCTCGGCGTTTGGGTGGTGGAAACCCAACTTACTGTGCGGTTATCGCCAAACCCAATTTACGGTGGGGTTATCGCCAAACCCAACTTACTGTGGGGTTATCGCCAAACCCAGTTTACGGTGGGGTTATCGCCAAACCCAATTTACGGTGGGGTTATCGCCAAACCCAACTTACAGTGGGGTTATCACTGAACACAATTTACAGTGGGGTTATCGCCAAACCGAACTTACTGTGGGGTTATCGCCAAACCCAATTTATGGTGGGGTTATCGCCAATCCCAACTTACAGTGGGGTTATCACCAAACCCAACTTACAGTGGGGTTATCACTAAACACAATCTACAATGTTACCCAATTTACAGTTACAGGTTATCGATTTCTGAGCCAAACTCAATTTACAGTGGGGTTATCACCAATCGCAATTTACGGTGGAGTTATTGCCAAACCCAAATTTACAGTTGGGTTTATCAATTTCTGGGCCAAACCCAATTTATGGTGGGGTTATTACCAAACCAAATTTTTGGTGGGGTTATCACCAAACCAAATTTATGGTGGAGTTATCACCAAACCAAATTTATGGTGGGGGTTATAGGTTCCTGGGCCAAACCAAATTTATGGTGGGGTTATCGCCAAACCCGGTTTATGGTGGGGTTATCGCCAAATCAAATTTATGGTGGGGTTATCAATTTCTGGGCCAAACCCAGTTTAGGGTGGGGTTATCACCAAACCAAATTTATTGTGGGAGTTATTGATTTCTGGGCCAAACCAAATTTATTGTGGGAGTTATTGATTTCTGGGCCAAACCAAATTTACGGTGGGGTTATTGATTTCTGTGCCAAACCCAATTTATGGGGGGGTTATCAATTTATGAGCCAAACCCAATTTTCAGTGGGGTTATCAATTCCTGGACCAGGCTGGACCTCAATAATCCCAGCCCAACCCCCATAACTCCACCCCCACACCCCAAATCCCTCGAGGGAGGGGTGGAGCTCATGCTGCTCCAGCTGAGAAATGGGGTGACGACACCACGAGGCCACCAGGAGCAAGGAAAACCATAAAAGCACGTGCAGATAATTCCAGTTACCAACAGCAAAGAGGGGCCTTAGATCAAGAACGTTTTTTCCACATGAATTGATTTTTTATCTCGGTTTCTGGCTCATCCACACACGGTGAGCTCGGCAGACCCCTGGCATCACAAACCGCAGAGTTTTGGTCCCCAAACCACCCCAAACCACCCAAATCCTTGATCTAAGCCATCACCTGAGGGCATCTTCCCACCTGGAGCAGCCCAAACCAAACATGCAGCTGCAGCCTGGTCACAACAGCTTTTTTGTCCCCCTTTCCCAACTCAGGCTCAGGGGAAGCAACGAGTGACCTCAAATTGTGGTTGTAGTCAGCAAAGTCACCACGAATCCACTTTGGGGGGAGCCGAAAACGGGGCCTCAGCAGCTGAAACACAGCAGGTGTTTCAAAGGCCTTTGTGCTCTCCAAAACTCACAGATTTAGGCCAGGAACTGCCATAAAAATTTCCCAAAAGAGACACAGGGGGTTAAAAGCCTCCTGGTAAAGGTGAGGAAAGTCAAACCAGGGCAGGGGAGGCTGGGCTCACTTTTCCTTCAAAACCTAAGAACCAGGTTACTCCCCAAAAGTGAGAGAGCAGCCAAAAAACATCTTCTGCATCAGAGGCTGCAAATCGGTGGGGAAATGGGTTGGAATGAGCCAATTTCGGGGTTTTTTTGCTTATCTACCAAGTGTTTCCTTCCTGGGGCATCTCCAGCTGCCAGATTTGGGTTTGAGGTTCGGCTCCAGGCAGCGAGTGACGCCCCTGCACATGCACCCACCCCCGGGCATGCAGCGAGGGCCTGGGCTGTCCTGGGGGGTCACTCCTGGTGTGTGTGACCTGGGGGGTCAATCCTTGCCAAATTCGGGCACTTCCAGGGCTGCTGGTGCTCAGCAGAATCCTTGGAAAAGGTCCAGCCTGTGGGTTGTCCTCCTTTGAGACACCCCGTGCTGGAGACCGCAGCTTTAAAAGCAAAATAAAATGAGTTTTTTCTCCTAAAAAATCTCCTCTAGGCACCTTCACACCGAGGGGGTGTAGCTGGGGCAGGTTTAAATCTCAGGTCGAGGGCGGAGGGAGACCTGAGATTAAATTAAATTAAGTCAGAATTCCTGCAGAGCTCATTCCCAGGGGCTCATCCAGCAAGGAAATTGCTGTGGGCTGGGTTTGCCCCTCAAATTCCTGACCTCTCCTGTGAAAAGGAGTTAAATTCTTCATTAACTTAAGCAACAAGATGATTTCTGCTGGGATTTAATTTAAATCCTTAAAGTAACTAAAGGAATTAACCAAATTCTGCTGGGATTTAATTTAATTCTTAAATGACTTAAGGAATTAACCAAATTCTGCTGGGATTTAATTTAAATTCTTAAATAATTTAAGGAATTAACCAAATTCTGCTGGGATTTAATTTAAATTCTTGAATAACTTAAGGAGTTAACCAAATTCTGCTGGGATTTAATTTAAATTCTTAAATAATTTAAGGAATTAACCAAATTCTGCTGGGATTTAACCCCTCTGACTCCACGGATGCCGGAGCTCACACCCTCCATCGCAATTCCCTGGTGGAAACTGGAGCCCAGCAAGGAAATTTGGGGGCCTGAGATGCGCTGTGGCTCAGAGTGAGGGTTTGGTCTCAGGTCTGTGGGTGGGTTAGGTGCAAACAGGCAGAGAGGACCTGGCTGAGCTGTCAGATCCTCCCCGGCGTCAGTTACAAAAATCGGCTTTGGGCTCTGGAGCTGAGCAGGCTGGATCTGGAAATCATCGAGAGAGAAGAAATTAAGGGGAAAAAAATAAAATAAAAAAGAAATCTAGAGTGTCTTTTCCTTTTTCTTTTTTTTTTTTTGTTTTTTTTTTGTTTTTTTTTGTTTGTTTTTTTTTCTTCTTCCTTTTCATCCCCCTCTCTTGGGCTTTGCAAAATACAACCACAATTTCGGGTCTTTGCCCTGGGCGCTGTGTCTGAAACGCCTTTTTACCTTTTTCACCTCGTCCCAGCTCGTCCTGCAGGTGCTCTGAAAAGGAGAGACAGGGACATGAAAGGTGACACCCAGACAGACAGAACAGAGGCCCCAAGTCTCCCAAAATATCGGTGAGAGCTGAGGATGGAGCAGAACAGGGGATAATCCCTGTTAAATATATTTAATTTTCATCAAAAACGCCCTTCTGGGCATGAAGAACACACAGGATTCATTTAAAGCACATTTATCCTGCCCTGCCACATGGAATTTCAATCCCTAAGCAATCCTTTGAGACAATTCTTGCCCCAGGGTGTAATTCCCATTTAGAAATTATTTGGTTTTTTCCCCTTCTAGAGCTCCTCTTTTTGGTGGATTTTGCCTTTCCAGCTCTCTCAGCACCATCTCGTGGTTTCCTGCTCTGCTGCAAACCCAGGGCTTGGCAACCCCAGCATGAAACTCCTTGAAATTAAAGGTTTTATTGCACCAGAATTGATCCCGGGGCCAGGAAAGGGATCATTTCTAAACCTTCCCCACACACCTCGGAATTTCTTCAGGACCTTCTCGAGGACGACGGTTTTGAGGGAGAAGTTGCAGACGTGCATCTTCATGTCGGTGCAGACGGGAACGGGCTTGTGGCACTTCACATCATCGCTCCTGCCGAGGGAGAAGGGAAAAAACCACCAGGGAATTGTGGATATTCCCCCATTTCCACCCCCTGCTCCTGCCCCACTCCCCCCAGATGATCTCTGGGATTTCTCCCTCCTTGGGGTGAGGAAATCAGGATCTGGGGTGGATTTTGAGGCTCCTCTGGGGTGATATTTTTGGGTTAAACCCCCCAGCCCCCCGGCAGGTGCTCCAGTGTCATTTTTGGAGCTTGGTGGTGCCTGAAGTTCGGTGCTGGGGGAACTGTGTGCGAAATTTGGGGGTTCCGGCCTCACTTGACCCTTGAAGAAGCTGGTATGAAAAATACACTGAAATTCAGATTTCCAAGAAGCTGGAAGAGCCCCGGGGCTAGCGGAGGGTGGGAGGCAAATTCCATCGCCCCCGGCGCCTCCCGCGGCACCTGGGCTGGGCACAGTGACCTCCAGGCGGGGCTGGGGCGGGGCGGGAGCTGGGGGCAGAGCAGAGCCGAGTTCCACACCTGCCGATAGTGGCGGTCACGTCCTGGAAGGGAAAAGAGAGAGACGGAGTGAAATCCCCGTGCCCTGCAGCCCGGAGGAATTCCTGCGATTCAGACCTGGCTGGGGTGTGCGTCCCAGGTGTGGATCCATGGCTCAGGTGTGGATCCATCCCAGCTGTGGATCCATCCCTCAGGTGTGGATCCATCCCAGCTGTGGATCCATCCCAGCTGTGGATCCATCCCCCAGCTGTGGATCCATCCCAGCTGTGGATCCATCCCTCAGCTGTGGATCCATCCCAGGTGTGGATCCATCCCAGCTGTGGATCCATCCCCCAGCTGTGGATCCATCCCAGCTGTGGATCCATCCCCCAGCTGTGGATCCATCCCAGGTGTGGATCCATCCTAGCTGTGGATCCCTGTCTCAGGTGTGGATCCATCCCAGGTGTGGATCCATCCCCCAGCTGTGGATCCATCCCAGGTATGGATCCATCCCAGCTGTGGATCCATCCCAGCTGTGGATCCATGGCTCAGGTGTGGATCCATCCCAGCTGTGGATCCATCCCAGCTGTGGATCCCTGTCTCAGGTGTGGATCCATGTCTCCGATGTTGGATCCATCCCAGGTGTGGATCCATGTCTCAGGTAACCTAAAAATCTCTCCAGCTCATCTCCCGGTGTCTAACTGTTGCTGTGAACCCACCTGCGGGCACCTGGCAGCCTCGGGGAGGTTTTTGGGGTGTCCCTGCTGCTCTCCCACTTCTGGTAGGGTCCTGCCTGTCCCACCTGAAGCCCTGAGGGACGGGAGGTGCCTGAAAAGGTCCCTCTGCCCGAGAGCCACCGGCCCTGAACCGGGCACTTCGCACCTGGGTGTGATTCCTGATTCCTGAACCCCACACTCTGACCACCCCCAGAAAAGCCTGGGGTGCCTCTCGTGCCTGAGATGGACAAGGAAGTGATTTTTCCCTCGGGCAGGGTGGATTCTGGAGGCATTTTAAGGTTCAAATGCGCTCAATAAAATTGCAACACTGCAAACACACACCGAGCCGAGCCATTATTTGCCCGTTCTGGTGCCCTTAAAACACATTCCAGAGCCCACACAAAGCTCCCAGGGGCTGAAAAAGGACCCTGGAGCCCGCCCAGAGCTCCCAACCTGCTTTTTGATAAAATACCAACCATTGTTCTGGGGTGCTTCTCGTGGGCACCAGCGCAGAGAGCACGCGGGGTGAGTTCCCACCCACAGCCGAGTCCTGAAACCGTCTGCAAATATTGACAGCGCCCAGAAGGCAGCCCGGGAGGGAATTTAACCCTGTGCAGGCCTGGGGGAGCCACAACCACCATCTGCTCAATTCAATAAATTCAATTCAATTCAATAAATTCGGTCCAAAGGTCACCCACGGCCCTCCTGCCTTTTGGGGAGCTCTGGGACTTCGGGATTTTGGGCACCCTGGGGTTGCTTCCCCAGCCTGGAAAGAAGATTTTGGTCTAACTCAGCTCCGAACATTTTGAAATCAAGGGCTTGGGAGTGCTGGAAAATTCCCGACAAGTTCACGGAGGGAAAAAAATCGTAAAAGTCGAAGAGAACACTTTGTTCCAGGGTGTTCCTCAGCTTGGGGCACTCAGACACCTCCCTGAACCATCTGCGCACTAAAGTCAGAATAAAAAACGACTTTTAGCCCCAAAACACCAGGATAAAAAAGGACTTTTACCCCCAAAACAGCTCTGCAGTATCAATAAACACACTGAAAAAGGAGGAATGAGGTTGTGGCTGAGACCCGACATCTTACCTTGAGGAACTCGAGCATGGGCTGCTGGATTTTCTCCTCCAGCTCGGTGATGAGCTTGTTGAGGAGCGTGATCTCCTTGGAGAGGTCGGTGATGTTCTCGTTCTGCCTCCTGGAGATGTTCTTCTCCATCTTCTCCAGCTGCCCCAGCAGGATGTGCTCCTGGTCGTGCAGGAACTGCCGCAGCCGTTCGAAGTCCGAGAGCAGCTTCTGCCGCTCGCTCTCGATGGTTTTCTGGGAATGAGACAAAAGGAGATTTTCGGGAGAGGTGGATTTGGTGAGACTGGATCCCTCCTGTGGGGAGGGGTGAGAATCACGGGGACATTCCTGGGCTAAAGCCGTGGGGGTAGGAGAGTCAAATCCCCGTCCCTCAACCACTTGTCTTGGGGGGTGGATGGTCTGGGGGAAGAATTACTAATTATTTTCAGTGGTCTGGGTTTTTTTTTTCCCCTTCTGCTGCCACAGGGATGATGTGCTGAGGGAAATGAAGGGTGGAGGAAAGCCTGGAGCCAGCTCTGCTCTCAGATGCTCCAGCAGCATCCTCGAGCTCTGCTGATGGCTGGGGCCAGGAGAAAGGAGAAAACCACCCCCTTCTCTTTTTGGGACACTCCAGACCTCCCCACCACCCCATCCTGGCACGCACCAGCAGCTCCTGGGTTTTCTTATCGTCGTTCACTTTGAACTCCAGCAGCTCCTGCCGCTCCTTCCTCAGGAAATCCAAGCGCCCCTGGATTTTCTCCTGGGAACAGAAGGAGAGGATGCTGCCTGTGCTGCTTTTCCTCCCTCGCCGCGTCCCTCTGCCCGCAGGGTTTGCTCTTCGGTGGGGTGGGATGGGGAAGGAGGAAAACGCGCTCGGGCTCAGCTGCACCCCAAGGACCACCAGAGCCCCTCCCCAAAAAAGGAACGGGGTCGAGACGTGCCCTGCTCCCCTCGGGCAAAGATCAGCCCGGCTTTAACCAGCCTCGCTCATCTCCGGCAGCTCCCCCAGCCCCAGCGAGATGCGGGTGCTCTGCTCCCGGCCGGGCGAGCGCGCCCCAAAACCCCGGGGAACCGGGACAGGGGGTCGCACACCCCGGAGGACACGGGAGCTCCCGAGAGGAGCTTTTTGGGAGGCCGGGGAGCAGCGCCAGCCCCTGGGGAGGGCCCAGGTGACACTGGGACAAAGCCGGGGAGCCTCCGGGCTGGAGGAGCCTCCGGACAGACAAACCCGGGGAGCCTCCCCGCGACACGGACGGACACACGGACACACGGACAAACCCGGGGAGCCTCCCCGCGACACGGACGGACACACGGACACACGGACGGACCCGCGGGAGCCTCCCCGCGACACGGACGGACACATGGACGGACGGACGGACCTTGTACTCCTCGGAAGCCTCGTCCACGGGCACCACGGCGTGCGGGCGGTGCTCGCGGGACCTGTCGCACACCACGCAGATGGCCCTGCGGTCGTCCTTGCAGTAGAGCTTGAGCGCCTCGCGGTGCTTGGGGCACAGCCCGTCCTCCGCCGCGCCCTTGGCCCCGCGCTGCGCGAACTGGCTGATGATCTCGGACATGTTCGCCAGCTGCCGGTTGGGGCGGAAACTCCGCTGCTGGAAAACCTCCCGGCACTGCGGGCACGGGAAATCCATCTCCAGCTCCTTCCAGCTCTTGACGATGCACGCGCGGCAGAAGTTGTGCCCGCACTCGATGGACACCGGGTCCTTGAAGAACTCCAGGCACACGGAGCAGGTGGCCTCGTCCTGCAGGTTGCCGGGCAGGAACACGGCGGCCATGGCCTCTCTCCTGCGGGCGAGCAGCGCGGTCAGAGGGCCGGAGAGCAGGAGCTGGCACCGGCCCCGGGGGCGGCGCCGTCCCGGAGCGCGGCCGCTGCCCCGGTCACTCCCCGGCTCCGGTGTCCCCGCAGGAAAGCAGGAGCGCTGCCCTCTGCTCCCGACAAATCCCCGCTTTTTTCTTTCTCCTTTCAGCAGGGAAGTGGGAAGAGGAAAATCTTTCGGGACACGCTCCCGTTTGTCCCTGGCTCTGATTCATGGCCGAGCTGGCGCTGCGGGCGTGTGTGGAGCAGCTGCTCCCGGCTCGGGTCCAGGGAACCATCTGAGCCCTCGGTAAAGGCCTCGGTAAACTTCATTTGGGGACTCAGATGACCTGGTTGAGCTCCAGGGCTCATCGGGGGCCATAAAAAGCAACTGGAGAAAGGGAATTCACGAGGATGCAAAGCCCTTATCGAGATCTGCAGGTGAGTTTCCCGAATCCACAGAGATCAAGCTCGGGACTGGCGTCCTGCGTCTCAAAATAAAACAGCCTTGGTCTTCCAGAAATATTTCGTGCAGGTTTGGAGGTCGTGCGTTAAATGGGAATGATGATTAAAATAAATGTGATTTGTTACGGGGTTGTCCATAACGTGGTGTTTCCCACTTGAGACTTTACCAAGTCCTTGTGGCAAACTGGGACAGGAGGGAGTGGCGGTGACCGGGGGGGTTCAGGTTACCACGGGCTGGGAAATGTGGGATCCCCTAGAAAGCGATTTGTCTTCTCCTAACGAGGACCTGAAATCGGATCGAGAGATCCATAAACTCCGATTTGAACGCCAGCCCCTGCTGATCCAACACCTGAGTCGGGATCTTGGGCACATCTGGAGCTGAGGGGGGGATGACAAATCGAGGAACTGATGAGCAAAACCAATCCTGGAATTGTACTGCAGAGCATTGCCACCTCTGTGCCTGTTTATCTACCCCTTCTCATATATTTATACATTTTTATATAAATATATGTATTTAAATATTTTATATATATTTTATATATTTGTATCTATCACTCCCTGTGGAAGGGGGAATCCTTCTCTCCTACCTGCGGTTTCTTCTGATCTGTAAATAAACACGAAGTGTGTGTTTTTCCTATTCCACACATTTTCTGCAGTGAAGGGATTGGAGGTGAATCCACGCCCCAGCCCAGGGATGCAGCCAAGGCAAAGAGCGGGGCCCCCCGCGAGAATCCCGGTGGGAAAAGCGAGGGGACCCCGCAGGGCACAGAGGGATGAGCACATCCTGAGCCCTCCCCGCGTCCCCGCGGCCCCCGCGTACCTCGGAGCAGAGGTGTCGGACTGGGGCGTCCTCCCGAACCCCCCGAACCGCCCGGGGTTCTGCGGGACGGCTCTGGAGGGGCCCAGCTGCGCCGCCCGCCGCGTGGCCGCGGGGTCCCAGCGGGACGGGGTCCGGCGGAACAACCCGGCGGCGGCGGCGGCGGCCTCGGACATCGCGGCTCCGGCCACCTTCGTCCCTCTGTCACCGCCACCGCCCTCCCGTCTCACTTACCATTCCTTCCCCTCCCCCATCGCTGCTATCCTGGGCACCCACCGAGGCCTTCCCCTCCTCCTCCTCCTCCTGCTTGCTCCCGGGCGCTCGGGCTCTGCTCCTCTCCCCCGTGCCAAAGCTCTTTTCCCTGCCCAGCGCCAGGATCGCGTTTCCAGCACCTCCCTCCACCTGTCCCCAAGCCCGGACCTTGTCCCTGGGGTCTCTTTAACCCTCTCCAGGAACCTTCCAGAGGCTCGGCGGGGCTGGGGAAGGAGCCAAACTTCTCATCCCTCTCCCCAAATGGTAAAAATATTATTAATCTCGCTGTTTGTATTTGGGGGAAAGGGGCAGGAACGTCTCCTGTGTGGGGCATTTCCCACCTGCCACAGGTAAGGAGAGTTTGGGGCACCCAAACCGACAGGAAGGGGGAGAAAATAAAAGGAAAAGGCAGCGTGAACCCCTGTCAGATAAATACCTATTGCCTGTAAATATCGAGATCAGTGAATCTACTGGATACACGCGTCATTCGTTTCCCCTGGCTCCTCTCCCAAAATTCCCAGCCAGGAACTTCCCAGCCCCACGCTGAAGTGGAAAAAAAAACAACCCAGAACCCGGGAAGGAAGCTCCTTGGCTCGTCCTTGGGGTTTGGGTGTCGGGATCGTGTTCGGGGCCGCCAGCTGCTCCCAGAGCACCAGGAATGAAAATGCTGAGGCAGGGAAACGCGGACGCGAGCCAGGTCCAGCCGAGCCCGAGAGTTTATTTTAGAGCTGGTACTAAATCAAGGCGGGCTTCGGGGGTTCGGGGCTCAGTCCGAGGGCTCCTCGCCCCACTCCTCGTTGCACAGGTCGGTCTCGCAGCAGGAGTAGCGGGAGGTCAGGCGCGACTCCGCGTCCGACGCGCGCTCCCGGCCGCAGTTGAGGGCGGAGGTGCAGCCCTGCTGGTAGTAGAGGGTCACTTTCCCTGCGGTGAAAAAATCGGAATTCAGGCTTTGGGGAGAAGCCGAGCTCTGGAATGTACCCCCCAAACCGAGCCGCAGCTTGGTTTAGCTGAGAGAAAAACAGAATCAGGAGATGCGCCCAGAGGGAGAATCTCCCCTCGGCTCAAAAACGACTTTTGGAAACTTTTTTGGGACTCCGTGGAGAGAATGAGCTCGACCCCTCCCACCACCCTTTCCCTGCAGGTCCCTCACTCATCCATCCGGAATTTGGTTCTCGGGGGGGGGCGCGGAGAGACCCCCGTGAAGGGAAGGGGAGGATGAGGAAGGTCCGGGAACGCACCCAGGCTGGTTTTGATGAGCGCGCACTTCTCCCGGCGCTCGCAGCTGCTCGCGTTGGCGCCCTGCAAGCAGCCGAGCAGCGGCACCTTGTACCTGCAGACGTGGCATCGCAGGGCCTCGGCTGCGGCAGGGGAAAAAAAAAAGCGGGATGAATTTTGGGCAGAGCCGCGAGAATCCTGCCCCGGGCTCTGCGGTGGCACCGGCGCTGTTAAAACCGGGTTCTTGATTTAAAAAATAAAATAAAATAAAGAAAATAAAGAAAAGAAAGAACAGAAATAAAAGAAATACGAGAAAGAAAAGAAAAAAAAGAAATACAAGAAAGAAAATAAATACAAGAAATAAAAGAAATACAAGAAATACAAGAAATACAAGAAATAAAAGAAATAAAGCCGGGTTATTTATTTATTCCCCGCTCACCGAGTCCGGCGCACAGGACGAGGCTCAGCCCCAGCAGGAGCAGCTTCATCCTGGATTTTCTGCGGTTCCCAGCCCAGCTCAGAGATCCCTGGAAGGAGAGAGGGTCAGGAATTCATCCCCGGGATGAGTCCACTCAGTGCTCAGGGTGGGAAAAAAAAACCCAAAAAAACCTCTCGAGGCAAAACTCTTCCGGTTCTTTTGGTTTGTGCTTTTTCGGGGCAGAACGAGCCGGGAAAAGCTCGGTTTACCTGGTGAGAAAATCCCTAAAAACTGAAATACAGGGAATTCTGGAGGATTTAGTGGCTGTGGCTCCAGGGCAGGAGCGTCCCATGGGAATGAGAGGATCTAATGGGGATAAAATGAAACTTATTGCTAAAGTGCTGAGAGGCAGTGAGCCCAAACCAGGTGGATTTGGGAAAATAAAAGGGAAAAAGATCAGATTTCGATGAACAAAGGCATGAAAATGGAACTGCTCCGCCCAACGTGGGGCTCGAACCCACGACCCTGAGATTAAGGGTCTCATGCTCTACCGACTGAGCTAGCCGGGCTGTGGAGGCCCGGCTATTTTTTCCACTATTTTTTCACTTTGAGCTTTTTTTTAAAAGAATGTTTAATTCTCAAAAAATTAAACCTATTTCTTCTTTATAAAATATAAGAATAGGAGCAAAAAAATCCCCCCAAAATCCCCCCAAAATCCCCAAAAATAATAATAATAAAAAATCACAAAAAATTCCCCAAAATCCTAAAAAAAATCCTTCCAAAATCCAAAAAAAATCCCCACAAAAATAAAAATAAAATCTCAAAAAATCCCAACCAAATTCCCAAAAAAT
>JAOTQP010000385.1:0-12536 GCA_026413545.1 Cichladusa arquata | reverse complement strand
ATCAAAGCCAAATCAACCCCACCAGTGTCAGAGAGGGCTGTAAAAATCCAGACTCTGCCTCTAAAATCCCCATTTTTAACAGAATTTCCCTCACAAATTCTTATTTTCCAGAGAATAGTTGTCCCAAATGCCCATTTTTTTAGGGAATTTTCCCTCTCAAATTCTTATTTTTTTAGGGAATTTTCCTCTCAGATTCCCTTTTTTTTTTTTTTTAACCTTTACTCTCAATTTGCCTTTTTTTTTTTTTTTTTGGTACAATTTTCTTCTCAAATCCCCACATTTCGAAAAATTTTCCTCTCAGATTTTCGTTTTTTTTATGGAATTTCCCCCTAAAATTCCCACGCTTGAAGAATTTTCCTCCCAAATTTTCATTTTCTGGGGAATTTTTTGCGGTGCTTTTAGTCCGCTCTTTCTCTTTTATTCTATTTTATTCTAATATATTCTATTTTATTCTAATTTATTCTATTTTATTTATTCTATTTATTCTATTTCGAATAAATAGTAGTGACCTTTGTTTGGAAATTATGAATATTTATAAATCATGTTCGTTTGTTCGTTTTTCATTTGTTCGGTTTTTTGTTCATTTGTTCGTTTGTTCGTTTGTTTGTTCGTTCGTTTGTTACTTTTCTGCATTTTCTGCAGAAGACTTCTGGGAAATCTCACATAAATTAAATTATAAATCGACAGCAGTTTTTGCAGATACAAACACCTGTTCAATAAATCCCCCCGAGGCTGTTAAATCCCCGAACCCGAATTTCGGGACACCAGGAGTGTTTTTCGGGTTTTTTTGGGGTGGATCGAGCCCAGCGAGACCCGGGCAGGACAGAGGCAGAACCCGAATTTTGCCCGAGTTTTTGCCGCTTTTCACCGGCGCCGATTTCCTGGAAAACGCGCGATTTTCTTGCGAGGAAACCCAAAAAGAGGAAACGACGGCAGAAGGTTTCAGATAACTACCTCCTTCTAACTTCTAACTTTCAATTAATTTCATCGAGGTAATTAAATCCGAATTTTCTGAGATTTGCGTTGCGCTTCCCGCCCGGGCTGCTTTTCCCGGCTCTGCCTTTCCCCGAGCCCGAGGCTCTGCCCCTGTCTCACCCTTTTCCCTTCTCCCAAAACTTCCCCGGGAGGGATTTTGGGGTGTTCGCTCCTCCCCGGCTCCTCCCGCTGGGAAATTCCCCGGAACTGGGATTTAAATCTCCAAATCCTCCCCCCAAAACAGCTCCTGCCGCTAAAATCCCATAAAAATAAATGAGAATTCATCACCATCATCAAAAAGGGGGTGAAAAACGCCCCGGGGAAGTTTCCGAGCTCGGGTTGGAGGCCGAAAGGTCTGGGACCCCAGTTCGGGTCTCTCCAGGTTCTGGTTCTGCTTTTCCCTCCCTTTTTCCCTGGATTTGCCCCGTCGCGGTCCCGCCGAGCCCCGGGAACCGGCCCGGCCGCGTCCCGGGGCTTTTTGGGGAGAGAAATTTGGGTTTTAATGCGCAAGGAGCGGCTCTCGGGGCGGCGGCTCCAGGGGTGAAATCCTGAAATTCTGATGAGGAAAAACCGGGAGAGGCGGAGAAGGAGGGGGGACCTGAAGGGCAGGCTCAGCCCAGCCCGGATCCACCCGGGACAGGAGAGGAGGGATCCAGGGGGAGGAATTCCAGCCCGGATCCGCCCGGGACAGGCAGAAAGGATCCAGGGGGAGGAATTCCAGCCCGGATCCACCCGGGACAGGAGAGGAGGGATCCAGGGGGAGAAATTCCAGCCCGGATCCACCCGGGACAGGCAGAAAGGATCCAGGGGGAGGAATTCCAGCCCGGATCCACCCGGGAGAGCGGCCCTGGAGTGCGGGAAGCTGGAGGACCTGGTGGGTATCACCTGCGGGGACATTTGGGGACCCTCGGGGACGCTCCTTGCGGGGGAAGGCGCCGCCACCGCGCGGATTTGGGCAGAATTCGACGGAAATCGCGGGGATTCGATTCGGGATTTCAACCCAGAGTCCACGTTTTCCCACCCCGCTTTTCCCGCGTTTGTGATTTTTAAATCCCCGCTTGGATTTGGGGCTGCGGATTCCGGGGGGATCCTGAGCTCCTCTCGCTCCCGCAGCTGCAAGATCTGAAAAATGAGCTGGAGAAGAGGCAGGCGAAAAAAAACCCCGAGGTTTCCCGGGCGGACACGGCGGCGCAGGGGCAGGGAGAGAAGAACCAGCAGCCGGTGAGGGAATTCTCCCGTTTGGAGCCTGAAAAGATGAAAAAAAAGGGAATTAAATCCCCGCGGGAGGGCTGGAGGTTCCCTGCGTCCCCCAAAAATTTGCTTTGCTGCGGTTTGGGGGTCTCGGGCTGAGCTGCCTCTCCTCTCTCCCTCCCCAGGATGTGAAAAGCTCCATCAGCAGGTTCGTGGCCTCGCTGGAAATCCTTTCCCGAGAGTTTTCCCGAGAGGAAAATTCGGGGGAGCGCGGAACTCGCCGGTGCCGCTCGCGGCTCCTCCTCGGTCGTTTCTGGGATGCGCTGATCCGCGGGGGGTTTGGTCCCGAAGCCTCAAAATAATTCAAAGTTCTTGGCTCTTCTCTCCAGCCCAGTCCTCCCCAAAAATTCCTTCCTTCCTCATTAAAAAAAAAAAAAAAAAAAAAAAAAAAAAAATAGATGAATCCAACAGGGAAATTTAAATTTATTTGGCCTTTGAGCCTTTGATCTCCCCGATTTCCAAGGGAAGGGCAGAAATTAAAACCCGAAACCTCCCTTGTCCTGCTGAGAAGTGTCGGGGGGGTTTTGCTGGTTTTATTTATTTTTTATTTAATTTTTTATTCTTATTCCAGGTGTGGGAAAGTGACTTTCCAGCTGCCCCTAGAGGCGGCTGCGGGGCTGGAAGAGCGAGTTTGTCACTTCTCGTGGAGGAGCAGCGCCCTGAAGGAAACCCTGAGGAAGCTCCAAGGTACCCAGCAGGAGAAAAACAAATTTAAAAAGCAAATTTAAACCGTGTTTTGGGAGAGCTGGACGAGCTGAGCTGCCCTTCCCCCGTCCCGGATAAAAACTGGGATAGAAACCTTGCAGGGAGAACCGGGGGGTGGAGGAGAGGAAGGGAAAAAGAGATGATCTGAAAATCGGGGTGACCCGAGGCGGTTTTGCATTAATTTGATTTATTTCGGCCCAGCCAGCCGGGCAGACTCTGCTCATTTTCCTCCCACCTCGCCTCTCCCCTCCCTCTCCTCGATGTTCATTTCTCTGTATTTCTGCGCCGCTGTTGCTGTGGGTTTTTGGGGTGAAACTCGGCTTTTTCTGCCTCAGGGACGGCACTTCCCATAAAATTGTGAGGCGGCTTTTGGGGTTGTCCCGTGACCCCTGTGGGTCATTCCCAGCGGGAACATCCTGGGCTGGGGGGTTGCCCAAATTTGGGGGGGTTTGATGGTGGCCCAGGTGGCCCAAAAGGGAGGGTCCGGCCTAAGAGGGGGGGTCTGACCTAAAAGGGGGGTCTGGCTCAAGAGGGGGGGGTCCGTCCCAAATTTGGGGTCCATCCCAAAATGAGGGATCCATCCCAAACTCGGGGTCCCTCCCAGAAGGGGGTCCATCCCAAATTGGTGTTCCATCCCAAATTTGGGGTCCATTCTAAAAGGGGGGTCCATCCCAAAATGGGTCCATCCCAAATTTGGGGTCCATCCCAAAAGTGGGTCCATCCCAAATTCGGGGTCCATCCCAAATTGGTGTTCCATCCCAAATTCGGCGTCCATTCTAAAAGGGGGGTCCATCCCAAGGGAGGCTCCATCCCAAAATGGGTCCATCCCAAATTCGGGTCCCCCCTCGCCCCCGCCCCGCAGCCGCCGTGACCCTGGACCCGGACACGGCGCACCCCGAGCTGGAGGTGTCGGCGGACGGGAAGCGCGTGCGGCGCGGGGCCGCGGCCCGGGCCCTGCCGGACTCGCCCGAGCGCTTCGACTACTGGCCCTTCGTGCTGGGCCAGCAGCGCTTCGCCGCCGGCCGCCACTGCTGGGACGTGGAGGTGGGCGAGGGCGGCGACTGGGCCGTGGGGGTGGCCCGCGAGTCGGTGCGGAGGAAGGGGCGGCTGAGCCTGGGCCCGCAGGGCGGGATCTGGGGGCTGGAGCGCTGGGGGGGGCAGCTGCGGGCGCTGACCGCCCGCAAGGCGACCCCGCTGGCCCCGCGCTGGCCGCCCCGCCAGGTGGCCACGGTGGCCCCGCGCTGGCCGCCGCGCAGGGTCAGCGTGCACCTGGACTGCGGGGGCGGCTCGGTGGCGTTTTTGGACGCCGAGGGAGGGGGGGTCCTGTTCGTGTTCTCGCGGGTGGCCTTCGGCGGGGAGGGGCTGCGGCCCTGGCTCTGGGTGGTGGGGGCGGGGTCCCAGCTGCGCCTGTGCCCCTGAGAGCGGCCCGAAAGTGTCCCAAATGTGTCCCAAAAGTGTCCCTGAAAGCGGCCCGAAAGTGTCCCAAATGTGTCCCAAAAGTGTCCCTGAAAGCGTCCCAAAAGTGTCCCTGAAAGTGCCCCTGAAACTCAAAAATCTCCCTGAAAGTGTCCCAAAAGTGTCCCTGAAAGTGTTCCTGGTGACCCTGAAAGTGTCCCTGAAAAATGTCCCTGAAAGGGTCCCAAAAGTGTCTCTGGTATCCCTGAAAAGTGTCCCTGAAAAATGACAACTGGAAAACGGGAAAAGTCAGGATGGAAAGGCAAATGACCCCACGATCCCATCCGAGCTGCCCACTTCCAAACCAAGGGCTCCAATTCACTTTCTTTCACATTTTTTTCCACGTTTTTTCACGTTTTTTCATGTTTTTTCAGCCTTTCCCCAACCCCCAAAGGGTGGAATCTCCCTAAAGCCGCCGTTTTCTCCCCGGAAAAGGCGACTGGGTCTGTGGGTTCTGCGATTTATCTCATTGATAATAATTAATAAGAAGTTGTGGGCTTGATTAAACAAAATGGGGTCTAATTAAACAAAATGGGGATTAATCAATCAAACAAAATGGGGTTTGATTAAACAAAATTCCAGCTGGGTCTCGACATCCAGGAGCAGCAAAGATCGGACAGAGAAGAAGTTAAAACAAGTAAAAGTTGGGTTTTTACATTATCCAAAGTCGGAGGAGAGGAGCGGAAAGGGGTTGGGGCGGCACAGGACGGGGCGGGACCGACGCCGGCCCCCAGATTTGGGGGTGACAACTCGGGACAGCGGGCACGGGTCCTGGGGCGCCGGGAATGGGTGAAACCCCCGGATTTGGGGTGACAGCTCGGGAATGGGTGAAACCCCCCGATTCGGGGTGAAAGCTCGGGAATGGATGAAACCCCCCGATTTGGGGTGACAGTTCGGGAATGGGTGAAACCCCCCGGATTTGGGGTGACAGTTCGGGAATGGGTGAAACCCCCCGATTTGGGGTGACAGTTCGGGAATGGGTGAAACCCCCGGATTTGGGGTGACAACTCGGGAATGGGTGAAACCCCTCGATTTGGGGTGACAGCTCGGGAATGGGTGAAACCCCCCGATTTGGGGCGCTCAGGGGCACAGCGCCAGCCGCGAGCCCTCGCCCCACACCAGGAACCAGGGCCGCGCTTTCCGCCCCTCGAACGCGGCCGCCGGGAAGGCGAAGATGAGGCTCCTCCGGTCCGCATCGAAAAAAGCCACCTGGCCGCGCTCGTAGTCCAGGGCCACCCGCACGGTGCCGGGGGCGCGGGCCGGGAACAGCGGGATGCGCTCCCGGGAGGTGAGAGCCCAGAACTGGCCCTGGCACAGCCCCATGGACCAGAGCTCCCACCCGGGGCTCCCGGCGGTCCTTGAACCGGTTCCGGGGGTCCCTGCCCCGTTCCCGGGGGTCTCTGAACCGGTTCGGGGGGTCCCTGTCCCGATCCCGGGGGTCTCAGCCCCACTCTTGGGGGTCTCAGCCCCATTCCCGGGGGTCCCTGTCCCATTCCCGAGGGTCTCGGTCCCGGTTCCGGGGGTCTCAGCCTCACTCCCGAGGGTCCCTTCCCCACTCCCGAGTGTCCCTGCCCCACTCTCGGGGGTCTCAGCCCCATTCCCGAGGGTCCCTGTCCCACTCCCGAGGGTCCCTGCCCCATTCCCGGGGGTCTCAGCCCCACTCCCGAGGGTCCCTGCCCCACTCTCGGGGGTCCCTTCCCCACTCCCGGGGGTCTCCAGCGCCACCCCCAGCGCCCAGGACCCCTCGGGTGCCACCCGCACGTCCCAGCAGCGCTGCCCGGCGGTGACGCCCTCGCGGCCGAGCACCGAGGGGTCGGGGCCGGGCTCGGCTCCGGGCTCGGGTTCCGGTTCGGCTCCCGGTTCGGCTCCCAGTTCGGCTCCGGGCTCGGGTTCCAGTCCCAGTTTGGGTCCCGGTTCGGCTCCCAGTTCGGCTCCGGGCTCGGGTTCCGGTCCCGGTTCGGCTCCCGGTTCGGCTCCGGGCTCGGGTCCCGGTTCGGGTTCGGGACGGTCCCGGTTCGGTTCCCAGCTGACGCTGCTCCCGTCGGGAGCCACGCGGAGCTGCGGGTGGGCGGTG
The DNA here is from genome assembly GCA_026413545.1 of Cichladusa arquata. NCBI lineage: Eukaryota > Metazoa > Chordata > Aves > Passeriformes > Muscicapidae > Cichladusa > Cichladusa arquata. The sequence goes on along the minus strand of JAOTQP010000385.1, from coordinate 6,076 downwards.
CGGGGGTCCAGGGTCACGGGCACTGCGAGGGGGGGAGGTTCATGGATCGGCCTTCATCCCGCCCTCATCATCATCATCCTCCCTCATCATCCTCCTTCATCCCGCCCTCATCATCCTCCCATTCCGGACTCACTTTTCTCGGGCAGCTCGAACACCAGGAGGTCTGAAAAAAGGGAGAAATTATTTTTATTGATACAAAATTTTACTGGTGTAAAATTCGGAGATAACTAAACTAACAAAAATAACTAAACTAAAATAACTAAACGAAATAACTAAACTAACTAAAATAACTAAACTAAATAACTAAACTAACTAAACTAACTGAACTAACTAAAATAAAATGACTAAATTAACTAAACTAGACTAACCAAAGTAACTGCAGAAAAGCATAGCCCGTGCTCTAAGTAAGCAAACACAATCCACGATTCCACACGTACGTAATAACTGTGTAATACACATAAAACCAATCCAACTTATATCTATAACAAATGAAATTGATCTCTCCACCCGAGCGCGCTCCCGGTACCTCGGATTCTCCCCAGCGCCTCCTCCAGGGGAAGATTTTCCTCCCTGAAGCGCTGGATTCGCCTTCCCAGCTCCAGGAGCGGCGGCGGCGGCCGCGGGGGCTTTTCCTGCCCGAGGCTGCGGCGGGACGGGAGGAGGATGAGGAATTCCAGGAATTCCAGGAGCTCCCGAGCCCGGGAATTCCCGCAGAGGAGTTTTGGGGATGGGGTCAGGCCCCTCCATCGGGGATTTGGTTACAAATCGGCCAAAAAAAACCCCAAAAAAACAAAAAAACAAAAAATCGCATTGGCCAAAAAAACCGCGAAAATTCGGTATCTGAATGAGGCCAAGCCCGGGATCCCAGCCCGGGGCGGGAGGAGGAGCTCGGGAAATCCCAAATCCCAGATCCCGAATCCCGAATCCCGAATCCCGAATCCCAAACTCCAAATCCCAAACCCCAAATCCCAAACCCCAGATCCCAAACCCCAAATCCCAAATCTCAAATCCCAAACCCCAAACCCCAAATACCAAATCCTAGACCCCAGATCCCGAATCCCAGATCCCGAATCCCGAATCCCGCCCGTACCTGCTCAAGGTGCCGCTGAGGTCCTGGAAGGGAGAGAAGGGACTCGGTGAATCGCCCACAAACCACAGGCACGGATTTTTTGGGACCCCGAGTTTGGGACCCCCAGAGACCCCCGAGATCCCCCCCGGCCGTGATCCCCCTGGCCCGGCGGCTGCGGGAACGTCCTGGCAGGTCCCTGCAGGAAGGTCCTGTCAGGTTACCCACAGGAAGGTCCTGGCAGGTTACTGCAGGAAGGTCCTGACAGGTCACTGCAGGAAGGTCCTGGCAGGTTACCCACAGGAAGGTCCTGGTAGGTTACTGCAGGAGGGTCCTGCTGCAGGGAGGTCCTGGAAGATCACCTGCAGGAGTCACCTGCAGGAAGGTCCTGGCAGCTCACCTGCAGGAAGGCCCTGGCAGCTCACCTGCAGGAAGGTCCTGGCAGGCTGCTCGCACTTCTCCTCCAGCTCCTGGGCGCGCGCCTCCAGCCGGGAGATCTCCCGGGTCAGGTTTGTCGCGGTTTCCTCGTGCGCGCTGCCGATGTCGCGCTCCAGGCGCCGCAGCCGCGCCAGTCGGAGCCGGGACAGCTCCTCCAGGGCGAGGAGCAGCTCCCGGGAATGGGACAGGATCCTCCTGCGCTCCGCCTCGGCCTCCTCCTGCGGGCGGGAGCGCAGCTGGGTGCGGAGCGGGAGCCACAGCCCCTCCCCAGGGACGATCCCCCCCCAAAATCCATCGGGGGACCCCCACCCCTCCTCTCCAGAGCGTTTACCAAATACTCCCGGATTCTCCTCATTTCAGCCTCCCGCAGCTCCAGGAGTTTGTCTCTGTCCTCCTTCAGGGTTTGCAGCCGAGCCTGGATTTGCTCCTGAGGGAACGAAAAATAATTTTTATTTCCGAGGTCGGGAGAGTTTCAAACCCGCGCTGTGCTCAGGGGGTGGGGTGAGAGCAGCGCCGCTTCTCCTCCCGCTCAGGGAAAACATCCCCGCTCCTGGAAAACATCCCCGCTCCAGAAAAAATTCCCGCTCCGGGAAAACATTCCCGCTCCGGGAAAATAAACATCCCCGCTCCAGGAAAACATCCCCGCTCCGGGAAAACATTCCCGCTCCTGTTTTCCTGCAGATTTTGGGATTGCCTGGAGCGGGGCAGGGCTGGGACCGCGAGCGGGGACGGGGATGGAGGAGCAGAACAGCGAGAGCAGAACAGGGGCGCGCGTGTTCTTGTGATTTTCATCAGGAGCCCCAAATATCCCTTCTCGTGATTCTTGCTAGGATTACATCCCTTCTCGTGATTCTTGTGACGATTAAACAATAATTCTATCCGATTACCGGACAATCATTATATTTAACAATCGAATTATTTATCATACGATGGTTACCAAGTTTAGACAAAGCTCAGCGTTCGTTCCCAGCCCCAGCAGACCCAGCCTTTCTTTCCACCCCTCGTGCGCAATTCCCAGGATTTTGGGAACATTTTAACCCGTTCCTGCCCGTACCTTGTAGTGGCGGGCGGCCTCGGGCAGAGGCAGCACGGTGTGGGTGCGGTGCGCGCGGGACTCGCGGCAGATCGCGCACAGCGCGGCCGCGTCCTCCCGGCAGAAAAGCTCCAGCGGCTCCCGGTGCCGCCGGCAGCCTTCCTCCTCCTCCTCCTCACCCTCCTCCTCCTCCTCCTCCTCCTCAGCGAGCCCCAGCGCCTCCCCCCGGCTCAGCCGCCGGGCGATCTCCAGCACCCGCTCCAGCTCGCGGCTCGGGCGGAGGCTCCGCTCCGGGGCCGCGTCCTGGCACCGCGGGCAAGTGAATCCCCCCGTGGGCCACTCCCAGCGGCGCTCGATGCACGCGCGGCAGAAGTGGTGGCCGCAGTGGATGGACACGGGGTCCCGGAAAAATTCCCGGCAGATGGGGCAGGAGGCCTCGCCCGGGAGCGCGGCCATGGCCATGCCGCGGGGCTGCGGGGCTGGCGGCGGGCGAGGCGGGGCCCGGAGGGGCGGGCGGTGGCCAAAACCCGCCCGGCGGTGGCCAAACCCCTTCTGGCTGTGCCCCCCAGCGGTGGCCAAATCCCCCCCGGCGGTGGCCAAATCCCCCCCGGCGGTGGCCAAACCCCTCGCGAGCGGTGGCCAAATCCCCCCCGGCGGTGGCCAAGCCCCTCCCGGCTGTGCCCCCGGGTGGTGGCCCAACCCCTCCCGGCCGCGCCCCCCGGGCCGTACCGAGCCTCCCCGGTCCCATGGAATTCCCGGGATCCGCAGCCCAGAGAGGAGCGAGAATTGGGAAGGGGATCCCAGGGTGAGACCCCACGGAAGGTGGGGGGGAATTCCTGCCTGGGGAATCAGGGCCTGGTTTCCACCATTTCCAGCCCGAATAATTCTTTTATCTGCCGGATGCCTCGAGAGCAAGAGCGGCGAAAAACCCGGCCCTTTTCCTGGCTATGTTTAGATTTCAAAATGTTACTTATTTAGATTATTTTAATGTAGGGTTTTTAAAATTTATTTAGATTTCTTAAAATGTGGATTGAAAAAATGATTTCTTAACTTTTTGGCTTTTTTTTTAATTCGGATTTTTTTTTTAATTTTGAATCTTTCAGAAAAATTCTAATTTAGATTTTAAGAAAACTTTATTGAGGTGTTTTTTTTTTTTTTTTCCTGGAACAGTGAGGTTGCTCCCAGCTCTGGATCCACCTGCACCTTAAAGCAATTGAACAAAATCTTGCAGAGAAAATCTTGGATTACTGATTTTCCTTTCCTCTGGCACTGGGCAAATTTCTCCTTGTCCGTTCAACCCGAGCCTCCAGCTCGCTCCTGAGCCCGCGGCCGGGGGGAATTCACGGTGATTAAATCCGGTTAATCAAGGAGGGAAACTGCTCGGAAAGGGGGATCTTGATCCATCCCAACTCCCCGCACCCCCCGATAAATTAACCGTGGCCCCAGATTAACAAAAAAAAAAAAAAAAAAAAAAAGGGGTTTTGAGCTCGAAGCCGCCCCCCAGGTTTCGGTCTGAGTGTTCCGAGCACAGGAACCCCAAAAAACTCCCGCACAGAATTAACGGTGGGTGAATTTTGGACCCATTTCCTCAAAAAGAAAAAAGAAAATAATAAAAAAAAGCATCACTTCGGTGCCACGAGCGAGTTCCGGTGGTCTTGGCGCGCAGGGGGTTCCGAGTGGTCCAGGGGGGCTCTCGGAACAAAAGAAAGTTAAAAATAGGAAAGTTTGTGGTCGGCGGCTCAGCCCCGAGCCGTGAGAGAAACGATTTCCTGTGTAAAAGGAGAAGTGAAAGGAACAATAAAAGCGTTTTTTAATAAAAGTGTTTTTAAATAAAATGTTCGTAGCTGCACGTACGGGGCTGGGGGTGCTGGGAATTCAGGAATTCACCAGGAATGCTGAATTGTCGGGAATGAGCAGCGCAGGACAGGCTGGGAATTACTCCGAGCTCCGTGCCCACTGCCGTGCCTTCAATTAAGGAACTAGGAGTGAATCAAATTGAATGCGTGAGTAAATTAAATTTATCGGTTAATAAAAGTAAAATAAATTAATTGGAAGCAGCGGAACCAGGCCGGTTCGAACCCCGAGCGGAGCCTCGGGGCAGCCTCGCTCTTTCCCCGGGTGGATTTTGGGAGAAGGGAGCGAAGGAGGAGTGGGAGATCCCGGCCGAGCCGGAGGAAGTTTAATTTCCATTTAATCTCCTTCCAATCCGCGGCGAGCCCGGCGGGAGGGGGATTCTCTGTCCCGGTCCGGCTCGGCTGCGGTCCGGTGTCAAACCCGGTGCTAAACCCGGTGCTAAACCCGGTATAAAATCCAGTACTAAACCCGGTATCAAATCCGGTACCAAACCCGATATTAGAGCTGGTGCCAAACCCGGTATCAGAGCTGGTACCAAACCCGGTATCAAATTCGGTACCAAACCCAGTATTAAAGTCGGTACCAAACCCGCTATCAGAGCTGGTACCTAATTCGGTAGTAGAGCCGGTTCCAAACTCGGTATTAGAACAGGTATTAGAGCCGGTACCAAAAACCTCGGTGCCAAAACAGGTATTAAATCCGGTGCCAAATCTGGTATTAAAGCCGGTACCAAACCCGGAATTAGAGCCCGTACCAAACTCAGTATTAGCGCTGGTGCCAAACTCGGTATTAAAGCCGGTGTCACATCCGGTATTTGTGCTGGTGGCAAACTCGGTATCAGAGCTGGTACCCAACAAGCCGGTACCAAACCTGGTGTTAGAGCCTGTACCAAACTCGGTATTAGAGGCCGTCCTAAGCCCGGTGTTAGAGCCGGTACCAAACAAGCCGGTGCTAAACCCGGTAATAAAGGCAGTCCTAAGCCCGGTATCAGAGGCGGGTTAGTGCTGAACACTCCCCGGCCACGCCCGGCGCCAAGCCCGGCTCATCTCAGCAGCGAATCCGCTCCGCTCGCTCGCGGCTCCCCGGGCCCGCGGCACCTGCGGGGGGCGGAGGGGCCGCGGGGGAAGAGCGGAACCGGCCCGGTCCCGGTTCCGTTCCCGGTCTCGGTTCCGTTCCCGATCCCGTTCCCGGTGCCGGTTTTGAGCAGGAAGAGGAGCGGCCGCGTGGGAAAAGCGGAACAACCCCGGTCCCTGTCCCAGTTCCGGTCCCGGTCCCGGTGCCGGTCCCGGCATGGCCCAGCCCCGCTCCCTCCGCGCCTCAGCCTCGTGCCCGCTGTGCCGCGGCCTCTTCCAGGAGCCCGTGTCCATCCACTGCGGCCACAACTTCTGCCGCGCCTGCATCGAGCGCTGCTGGGCGCGCTCCCGCGGCAGCTTCGCGTGCCCGCGCTGCCGGGAGGCGGCCCCGCAGCCGAGCCTCCGCCCGAACCGGGAGCTGGCGGCGCTGATCCGCACGGCGCAGCGCCTCAGCCTCCGCGGGGATCCTGCGCCGCGCTGCCCCCGGCACGGCGAGGGGCTGAAGCTGTTCTGCGAGCACGAGCGGAGCCCCGTGTGCCGCCGGTGCCGCCAGTCCCCGCAGCACCGCGAGCACCCCGCCGTGCCCATCGAGGAGGCGGCGCAGGAGAGAAA
>JAOTQP010000379.1:53546-63603 GCA_026413545.1 Cichladusa arquata | reverse complement strand
ATTTTCCTAGTAAAGAACTGTTATTCCTATTCCCATATCTTTGCCTGAGAACCCCTTAATTTCAAAATTACAATAATTTGGAGGGAGGGGGTTTACATTCTCCATTTCAAAGAGAAGCTCCTGCCGTTATTGGCAGACACCTGTCCTCCAAACCAGGACACAGGGGGACCCCAACTTCGGCATCACCTCACTGCAGGGATGGAGAGGAGGAGGAGGAGGAGGAGGAGGAGGAGGAGGAGGAAGGGAAGCTCATCTCCACCTGGCTGGATGTTCTCCCTGATGATGGAGACGTGGTCGTCGCGGTCGGGGCGCGTGTGCTCGTGCCAGAAGCCGATGACGTGGCCCAGCTCGTGCACCACGATGCCGAATTTGTCGCAGTTTTTGCCGATGGAGATGGCCTGGGGTCCCCCTCCCCGGCGGCCCACGTAGGAACAGCACCTGGAGAGGGGGAACCAGGTGATTCCTGGCTCTCTGTGGACATTCCCCAGCCAGGAATATCAGGGTCCCACAAAATGCTGGGCACGTGGGAATCACCCCTGATGCTTCAGAGGATGAGGAGCTTGAGCCTCAGCTCTGCCTGGCAGCTGGCATGGGATGGCACAGCACGGCACGGCTGTACCCACCCCAAATCCCCTGGTTCAGCTCCCTGGACCAACCCTTCCCCCTGCCCTGCAGCTGAGCTGCTCCAGCCCCAGGCTCAGGGTTTGCTCCCACACAGCGGCTCCCATTCCAGGGGAAATCCTTCTCCTCACCACCACCTGCTTGGCCAGGGCTGTGCCCTGATGTGTGAAGATGCTGAGCTCGTCCAAACCCCTGTTTCCCTTGGCCCCATCCCTGCTGCAAGCCCGGGCTGGTGCCTTGCAGCAACCTCAGCCCCTGGCAGCCAGCACCCCAAACAGACAGATCCCCCCACAAAACCAAACCCCAAATGTTGGAGTCACTGAGTCAGGGGTCTCTCTGAATTCTTCAGAGAGAAATCAGAGTGCAGGGATTGAATCAAAGCCTTTGGATGGATTGAAGTACGTTAAACTACTCACACATAAAGTAGACATTTAAGTTAGTAAATTTTAGGGTGAGTTCTAATGCTTTTAGTGAGTGAAAGGTTTCAAATGCCAGAGTAGCAGAGTGTGTTCTAGTGAAGATTGAAACAACTGATATCTTCAGTAGAGGCTCCAGGACCACAGCTGTAGACAGGACTTAGACATAATAGAGCTTGAATAGTATATAGTAAGTAGTATATAGTATATAGTAAATATATAGTAGAATATAGTAAATATATTAAGAATATTGCTCACATTTTCAGATAGAAAAAGAAAGATTGTATGAGTAGCTCTATATGTAACCTGGTGTGCTAAGAAACCAGAATTCTAATAGGTTAAGGAATGGTAGTCTGAGTTTGTTGGAAAAATCCTATGTAAGAGTTTGTATCGGGGAGAGTTGGTGCTTTTAGCTTATTGCCACTGCATGTGCTGCTGCTTTGCCATTGCTGTTTGCCATTCTTGTCTGTGTGCTGCTGAGACGGATGTGCTTTGCAATGAGATGTGCTTTGTAATAAATAACCTTTTTAACCATCAGCTGCTTTGCTTATTTAAGATAACCCGACGACTAGGAGCCTACAGAGCTCTGGAATTGGCGAAGAACCTCCCACCCAAAGCCCCGGGGCAGGTCCTGGACGCACCCACAGGGGCGGTAGGTGAACACAATGTAGCTGTCCTCGTCGCTGCGCTCCAGGAAGGTGACGCAGGTGTGCTTCTCCCAGTGCCGCATGGCCTGCCGGAAAATCGCCCGCTGGCTGCCTGCAGAGGGGCAGGGAGGGGGGGATCAGCTGGTGGGGAAACTGAGGCACCCCCTGTGGGAGTCCTGGATGCCTCTAGACCCCCCTGGCAGGCCCCCCGGCACAGTACCCAGGACTCATGGGGACTGGATTTAAGCCCCCGGGAAAAATTACCATCATTGCAGGCAGAATTACAGGTCACAAAAAATAAGTAGAGTATGAATTAGGTTGTTAGAAAAGGGAATTTTTAGAAATGTTTATATTTGAAGCTAATATGGAGGGTTTTGGGCATGGGATGTCTTTTCTTTCTTTCTTCTTCATGCCATCCATGTTAAGTGCCAGGCTGGCATTACTGGAGTGGTTTGGGACAGAATTGGACAGTGTAATAAAATTGTCATGTATTGGAAAGTAATTGTAAATATTAGGTACATAATTTATAGTATAAAAGACCAGTCCTGCCCCAAGGGCAGGGCAGCGCGCCTCGGATCTCAAAACCTGAACTTTACACCACCGACACGCCCTGCTGCGGGGGTCTCAGGCTCAGGACCCGCCTCAGGCAGTGCCACCCCGGGGTGGCCGCGCTGTCACTCACCGCTGAAGTTGCCGCTGATGACGTACGGGATGACCCCGTCGGGCCACACGCGCTCCGGCCGGGAGGTGGCGGCGCGGCGGCTCCGGCCCCGCTGCCGGCCCCGGCCGCGCCCGCGGCGCCCTGCCCGCGGCTGGGGGGCGTTGCTGCCTGTGGGGGTTTAGGGGGGATCAGCAGGGGTGGGAGGAGGCAGGCAGGGGGGCTTTGGGGCGCGGAGGTACCTGAGGAGTTGGAGGGCAGGCGGGTGATGGTGCGGCGGGTCAGGTCCACCACGCGCTCCACCTGGAAGAGCTGCAGGTCCTCCTCGTCCAGGGCGATGTCACCCAGGAAGGCGGCTGGAGGGGGAGAGGAGGTGTGAACGCTCCTTTGTGGAAAACAAATCCCAGCGGGTGCCTCTCCACACCTGGCAAGCCCCGAAGACGAAGGCAAACCCTTCCTCCCCCTCCTCCTCCTCCTCCTCTCTCCCTCAGCTGAGCGTGGTGCTGGCCGGGCTCCCCCCACTCCCCAGCAGCTGGAGCCAGCCCTGTTCTCACATCTGGATCGCATAAACCCCATCCATCACTTTTTAGAATTTCTATTACTATTTGTGTTGCAAAACTGCCTTTTTTTCCCCCCTCCACACACTTTTGCTGGCTTTAGGACCCTCTTCCTGCCCGGCTCCTGCCCCGCAGCCCGCTGCGAGCTCCGACAGCCCCAGGATGCTCCAACCAGCGACCTCTGAGTCATCTGCCAGCGCGGAGCGGAGCCAGATGGGCCGGGAAGCTCCCGCTGCGCCCGCGGGAACGGAGCCGGCCGGGGCCGGGACCTCCCCTCCAGCACCGGGGGGAGGCAGAGACGCTTCAGCATCACGGGGCTGGAGGACATAACCCTGCACACAACCCTTCCTCCTCCTCCTCCTCCTCCTCCTCCTCCTCCTCCTCCTCCTCCTCCTCCTCCTCTCTGTCCCCTCGGTGGCTCCGGACCGCTGGACACGCGCGGCTCCCGGCGCTTGGCCGCCCCCGAGCCCCGGGGACGCGGCTGCTCCTGCGGGGCTGCCTGGGGTCAGGGCGCTGCTCTGGAGGTGGGGTTGGGGTTCCTCACCGGTTTTGGGGGTATCTGGGGAGAGCAGAGCGTGTCTGGAACCCGCTGGGCTCGCCGTGCCTTGGGAAGGGCAGGGGTCGGGAATGGGGCAGCTGAGGGGATGAAGGCGAGCGGAGCCAAGGTCGCGCTCGGAGCGCGCAGCAAATGGATCCCAAAAGAGCCACTAATTTTGAAAGCAAGGCGGGACAATTAGGATAACCCTGAGAGGTCCAGAAAGCCGGCACGGGGTGAGAGGAACAGCCACGGGATCAGAGGAGCAGACTGGATCCCATCCCTTCCCGCGGCACCGAGCCCAAACCTCGCTCCAGCGGTGGTGTGAAGCACTTCGGGGTGAAAGAACCACATTTTGGGGCGAAAGAACCACAATTTGGGGATAAAGAGCCACATTTCGGGGGCGAAAGAGCCACATTTTGGGGATAAAGAACCACATTTTGGGGCGAAAGAACCACATTTTGGGGTGAAAGAGACACATTTTGGGGTGAAAGAACCACATTTTGGGGCGAAAGAACCACATTTTGGGGCTGTCCCCAGCCCTGGCCGGTGGGTGAATCCCACCGGGGGAATCTCCGGGGTGGAGAGCAGACCTGCGGCAGCGCCGAGGGAAGAACAAACAAGCCGGGGCCGGCACCTCCCCTGGCAGCGCCCCGCGGCTGGCACGGCCAGGCTGCAATTTGAGGGCAGAGCAGAGGCAGGAGCCGGCCCTGGCCTCTCCCCACACCCTCCCCGGGGCCGGCAGAGACGTGTCCGAGCGGGCAGCGCGGGGGAGGACCAGGGCCGGGTGGAAGGACGAGCGTCCCGTGCCAAGAGCTGCACGGAAAGACAAGGGAAAGTAAGCTCGCCTAGAGCCGAGCAAGCGCCGGCGGAGCCAAGTGATATAGAAACCATATGTGAGGGATTTGGGAGACGTGAGAGAGCCGGGCAGGCCAGCCCGGGGATGGGGGGTGATTTTTCTGGAGGTTTGAGGCAGCTGGGCTCCCCCAGAACCCCCCCCCAGCTCCCCGAGGGGACACGGGGGTGCCCCGGCAGCGATCCCTGTACGGACACGTTGGGGCCAAGCCCAGAATTTGGATTGAGAAACTTCCAGGTTGGTTTGGGGCTCCGGTCACGTCCTCCTCCCACTCACTCCCGTGGAATGAGGTGACACGTGGGGGAATTTTGAGGGGGGCTCTCTGCTCACCAAAAGCCCCCAGACACTGTTAAACTCCCTGGGTGGCTTCACTGGGGACACTGCCACGCTGCTGCCACTTGTTCATGTGACAGAGGTGGAGGGGACTCCCCGCAAGCAAAGGGGAGCCCCTGCAAATGTGTTATTCCTCAATCTTACCCATTTTTTTTTTTTTCTGTGCTTTTTCTCATTTTTCCCTGCAAACAGGGGGTGAGTGAGGTCCCAGCCCTCTGCTGGGCACAGCACAGGTTGGAACGGGTCAAACCTGTCACACCCCCAGCACCCATTCCTGCAGCACATCCCCTCACTCCACCAGGGCACGGTGCCCAAGAGACCCCAAACCACAGGACACAGGTCCCCAGCCATCCCTGGAGGTGTCCCGGTGTCCCTGAGCTGTTCCCAGCCCTGGCTGTGCCACAGGGGCTGCTCTCTGCTCGGTCACAGAGGTCCCGGGGGCAAGGTCCGAGCCAGCGGGGAGGATGTGGTGCCAGCAGGACCCGGCTCCAAGGCCAGGCGTGGGGTAGGAGCAGCCAGGAGTGAAGAAATGTTGAGAAGAATCATCCCAGCTCCATCCCTGCACACCCCAGAACAAAACCAGCCCTCCAGGAGCTGCTCCCACGGAGCTCTTCCCCCTCCGCAGCCGGGAGATAGCTCAGCCCTCCTCTGTTGTTCGACTTTTTTTTTTTTTTTCTGTGCTGTGTTTTCTTTCGGGTTCTCGGAACGGTGACGTAACCGCGGGGCTGAAGCTTTAGACAAACAAAGTTTCTCACTCGGACCCGAGCCAAACCCCTCAGCACCCCATCCCGATCCTGCAGGCACCTCCTGCCCGCTCAGATCCCCTGTAGGATCCCTCTTTCCCCTGCCCGGGATGCAGGAGCTCAGCATCCCTCACCCCTGGGCAAGGTGAGAGGTGCAGGGGGCACCCACGGGATTTTGGGGTGAGCCCGACCTCGAGCCCCATCGAGGCTGGGAACCGTGTTGCATTAAAAATGAGATAAAACGAGAGGTGGGAAGGGGCCGGGGCGCGGACTCGGTGTCCTGGTGAGCCGGGAAAAGCAAACAGAGCCGTGGGGAAGCCTTGGCAGGGCGGGCAGCAGATAAACAGGACGGGATCAGATTCCAGGTCAGTCTGGGGCACGGCAGGCTCCCCGTGCTCGGTGCAGGGCAGGAGGGGCTCTCATCCCTGCAAAGACCCCACAAAAGGGTGGGGAAGATCCTCATCCTCATGTCTCACCAGCCCTTGAAGGACGCTGGGCAGGGGGAACCCTCATCCCTCTGAAGATCCCAGGAGAGACCCTCAGCCTTGTGCAGGTCCCAAAAGAGCTTGAAGGGCCCTGAGCAGGAGGATTATCATCCCTGAGTGGCTCCCAGGAACCCCCAAAAGGCTCTGCACAGGATGGGAATCATCTGCCCAGCCCAGCGTTCCCTCAGTGATTCAGCAGCTCCATCCCAAATCCTCAGGAGAGCTCCGAGCATCCCTCCCGGCCCCCAGGATGTGCAAGGACGCAGGGATTGAACTCTCTGCCCCAGCCGGGAACGGGAGGGAAGGGAGATTTTAGATGAGTCTATCCCTGCCTCAGCCGAGCTGCCGGGCTGTAAAGCCGCGGAGCCACCGGAGCAGCATCCCCCTGGCTCCCAGAGCGCTTAAATATGTGAGGAATGCTCCTCGCACCGCCCCTCGCCCCCGCACGCCGGCCCAGCTGCGCGGCAAAACACGCCGGGGCCGCGGCCCGACGGGAGGGGGGGACCCCTCTGCACCGGGGGGGTCCCTCTGGCCCCCGGGGTCTGCCCTGCCCGCAGAGCTCGGGGCGGGTGAGAAGGTGGAGGGACGCGGAGCATCCCGCGGTTTTGGGGTGCAGTGGCCCTGGGAGACCCCCAGGACAGCGGGGACAGGATGGAGGAGGAGCAGCCCCTCTTCTGTCCCCCAAAACTGGCGCGGCCCCTCTCATGTTCCCCAAAACCGGCGCAGCTCCTCTTCTGTCCCCCAAAACCGGTACAACCCCTCTCCTGTCCCCCAAAACCAGCACAGCCCCTCTCATGTTCCCCAAAACCAGCATAGTCCCTCTCATATTCCCCAAAAACTGTACAACCCTTCTCCTGTCCCCTCAAAACCAGTACAACCCCTCTTCTCTCCCCCAAAACAGGCGCAGCCCCTCTCCTGTCCCCCAAAACCGGTACAGCCCCTCTCGTGTCCCCCAAAACCGGCGCAGCCCCTCTCGTGTCCCCCAAAACCAGCATAGCCCCTCTCGTGTCCCCCCAAACCGGTACAGCCCCTCTCGTGTCCCCCAAAACCGGCGCAGCCCCTCTCCCGGTGCCCCTCGCGGGCGGTGGGAGCCGCCAGCCTGGAAAAGCCCGGGTGAGGAATATTTGCTTTCCCAGAGCACCTTCGGAGCAGCAGGGCCGGCACAAAGCAGGAATTCAAAGCTCGGAGGCCAGGCCGGGAGCCAGGCCAGATCACAGCCCCTGTGCAGCCAGTGGGGAAACTGAGGCACGGGGGGGATGGAGCCGGTCAGCAGCACGGGGCACCCCCAAAAAAAACAGCCCTGTGCACCTCCTGCTTCCTGGCTGGAGCATCCTTATCCCAGCTGTTTTTGGGATGCCAGCACCCAGCACTGGAGAGGCAGAGAGGCTCAACCACGATATCCAAGGTGGAGGGATGATCCCTATCCCAAATTCCCTCCATCCTCTCTCCCTGAGCACCCACAGCCAGATTTTCCCCCCTGCCCTGAGCATCGGCATTCAGCCTCCAAAGCCCTTTGCCTGCTCCAGGCCATGAAATAAGCACCGTGGAGCCTGGAATAAACAAATTCCAGGGGCAGGAAACGTCCATCCGGAGGCAGGTTGGGAGTGGGAGGGATGCTTGGATCACTCCAGGGGAGCGTTTTTCCTTCTGCTCCTCTTCCGTGACAGCAAAGGGAGGAAGGAGCCTCCTCCAGGGCTCGGCTGGTGGAGGATGCCAAACCGGAGCTCTGGGGTGGAAGGAGCCGTGTGCAGGGAGCGAGGTCTCCCCGCATCCCCTCTCCAAAGCCGGGTCACCGAGGAAAAAACACACCCCGGGCCAACAGCAGCGGTCCCTGCGAAAGGGAGAGCTGCTGGAAAGGAAAATATTTGGAAATTGCGCTGCCAAGGGGATGTCGGGAGGGGGTTGTTGTCACTTTGGAGAGGAGCCTGGTGGCAGCCGGAGCAGGGGATGGAGATGGGGACACCCAGCTGGGCGCACGTGGGGCATCCCGGGCTCTCCTGCCCCACAGGGGCTCCCAGACCTCTGGGCATCCTCGCCGGGGCTCTGGCTGCCAACATCCCCCCGTTGGGCTTCCTGTCCCCGCTCCCAGCACACCTGAACCCTTCCCGAGGCTGCTCCCGGCTCCCCGATGTTCCCTCCTGCCGCTCGGAATGTTTCCCTCGCCTTCCCCACGCGTGTGGAGCGCGGTTTGATTTTGCCAGATTTTTTTGCCAGATTTTTTTTGCCAGATTTTGCCAGCAGTGACCTCCCACACCCCTTGGCCAGGCGGTGAGCGGCACCTCCGCTGCCCACAGCTCGGCAGGGATGCACTGTGAAGCCTTTTTTCTCTCCAGACACCTCCAAGAATCCTCAGCAAAGCCGCAGGCAGCGAGGACAGACACGTTGCTACCCGGAAAACACCCTTCCCCGGGAAAAAAAAATAAAAAAATTGGGGAAACCCCACCGCGAGCCATTCTCCCTCCTCTCCCCTCGTCCTGCTTTGTTCTCGCCGGGTCTCCCCGGGGCCGCCCCGTCCCTCCCGGCCATGCGTGGTGCTTAAAACCTCAGGAAGTTTTGCCGTCTCCCCCCTGGGCACGGCGTGAATCAGCAGCCGAGGCGTTTCCCAGGAGCCAGGGAAGGGCTGGGAGCCCCCCCGGCCTCGCCACGGCACCCCCGACCCCCGCCGGAGGATGCCGCTGCGCCGAACGGGTGATTACACAAAGATAAAGCAGATCCCGCGATCGGCCTGAGATTTCCAAGGTTTGCCCAGCTCCGAACCGCAGGCCTCCCGCCGGCCCCGGCTCCGCGGGTGGATTTTTACCCGGCATGAATAAGTGACATATAACGGCTGGAAAATATTTTTGGGCAGCTTGACAAGTGTGACTGCAACCAGTAGCCTGGGTTGGCTACGCCTGGAAAGTGTAATCTAGGTGAAATCCCGGCGGCTGGAGAGCTCCAGGCACAGCTGGGAAGTTCCTGTGGCCGGGAAAGGGGGCTCAGAACCCCCAGCCCCATCCGGGTGTCCCGTGGTTCTGCCGTGCAGGTGATGCTGAGCTGCCCGTGGGAGTTTGGGAGAGAAGATCCCCCCCTAACGCGCATTTTGGGGGGCTGTGTGAGCCCCCAAGGGCTCTGCACCCCCATGGATCAGGGTGATGGAAAGTTGGGCAAGGGAGGTTTCAGCCCTACAGTTCAAACACCCCAAAATGTGGATGTGGAGCTGATCCAGATGGGCTCCATCCCAACTGGGGGCACCCAAGGGGTCCCGGCTCCCATCTCCGAACTGCTCAGCTCTGGATGAGTCAGAACGAGCCCTGGGGCCGCTGTCCCTGCACAGCTGGGGGTGCTGGCAGCGATTCCAGCGCCTTTCCCAACCGGAGATCCGACCCGGATCTGACCCGGGCACCGAGAGCCGAGCGGGAGAAGGGAAAGCGGGGCTGGGAGCGATTCCTTCCTGCCCGGCTCCCCCCGGGCTGCTCCAAGCGCTGCATCTCCCGTTTTGGCATCCTTGGAGGCGCTTCCCCTTCCGCTGGCACCGCTGCAGACGGGTGGCATCACCGCGGTGGCCGGTGGTGGCCTCAGGATACCTCTGGCATGAGGAACCCAAATCCCTCTCGCGGTGTTTTCCCTCCCCTGAGCAGCGGTGGCGGCAAAATTTCGGTGCTTGGTTGTTTTTGTGTCTCCAAAACTGAACCAAACCCTGGCGTGGGATGTCAGGGAAAAGCCATGGGGGGGTCAGGAGGATTCCAGGGGGTTCGGGATTTCCCCGGAAAACTGAATTTCATCATCTCGGTGCTGTGGTGGATCCCTCGGTGAATCCCCGATGCGTGGCAGGGCCTGATCCCCACCCCCGGCTCCCGAGGAAATGCTCCCGTAATTCAATTAATCCCATCAGGATCTCATAAAGGCAGGACGGGGATGGGGAGGGGGCGGCCCCGCGAGGTGAGGGTGGTTTTGGGGTGCTCAGGAGCGGGGCCAGGAGGGGACAGAGGCAAAGACAAAATTAATCCGGGTGAAGCCTCGTCTGCGGCTCTCAGCTGGAGGAAGCGGGAGCGGAGGGAAGGCTGCAGCCGGCTCTGCCCGGACGGTTTTGCAAGCCTTGCTGTTTCAGCCCGGGAGGGCAGGAAGGGAAGGATTTTTGGCCAGAAAAAAGCCCTCGTGTAGACAGAGTTATATCAACAGCCGCCTCGCAGCGCAGACAATGCCAGTACAGAGAAACGTGATCCCCCG
>JAOTQP010000379.1:6119-21004 GCA_026413545.1 Cichladusa arquata | reverse complement strand
TCCTTCTCCTTCTCCTTCTCCTTCTCCTTCTCCTTCTCCTTCTCCTTCTCCTTCTCCTTCTCCTTCTCCTTCTCCTCGCTCCGTCCACCCCGACCTTCACCCTGAGGGCTTGCGGCACAGGGGAAGGGGCGCTCTGTGCTGCCCAGGGCGCGTTGGGGGTGTCGGGGAGCAGCCCCAGCCCTGCAGGGGGGCGGCTCGTCTGTGCCCGGCAGCCAAGCGAGCGGGATTAGCGATGCTTACTCACCTCCCAGGGGAAAAGCGGGAGATTAGGGCCGGGAGAAGTGGCCGAGCCCGCGGCGGCGGGGCCGGACGGGGCCGGACGGGGCTGTCCGGGCTCGGGACCGGCAGCAGGGAGGGTGCCCAGGCCCCGCTGTACCGGCAGCCAGGGCTGGAGGGGAGCGCAGGCTGCCAGAGCAGTTGGGCTGTGGCCCTAATTCCCAGAAAGCTGCTCGTGTGGGAGTGAGTGTCCTCCCGTGCCCTCCGCTCCGCCGCAGCCTCCAGACTCCTGAAGGTTTGACGTGGGTTTTTTCTCTTTTTTTTTTCTTTCTTTTCTTTTTTTTTTTTTTTTTTTTTTTTAAATTTAAGTGCCGGGTGCAGATTAACAAACAAATCGTGCCCGGCGCTGGGCACGGGGCGGGGGGGGATCGGGGTTTCTTCCTCTGCCTGCGCCCTCAGCTTCCTCACCTGCGCCGCGGTGGAGGCAGGTAGGTGCGTGCCGGGCTCTGTGCCGGGGCTGGGAGGAGGAGGAGGAAGGAGGAGGAAGAGGAAGGGCTGAGGTTCTGTGTGTGCACTCCGGGCTAGCCGGAGCTGGGATCCATTTTGCATGAGGAAAAAGCTGGAATTTGGGTTCTTCCTCCCTGTGGGTCTGGGGGTGCAGAGCTCGCTGCTGGCAGGGCTGGGGGTGCCCTGGTCCGGGCAGGTGCTGTGGGCGCTGAGCAGGATCCTGGGACACCAGCAGAGACATTCTGGGATGGCAGGACCCTCATCCATCCCCTCCCCCACTGCTGGATCATTCTGGGAATCCCCTGCCCCGCACGCGTCCCCCGTGATCCCAGGGGACACCGCGGGGACAGTGTCCCTCTGTCCCCCACCCCCTCATGCTTGGAGCGGGGCAGGGATGCCAAATATCCAAATTCGGGGCTTTCCGGCCTCCCGCGGTGACGTTCTGGCCAGCACTTGGTTCCTGGGTGTCGCCGTCCCTCTGATTTGGGTTGAAAACAAGGATTTCGGAGCCCTGCGCCAAGACACGGAGGCAGAACCCCCTCGGGGGCTCTGGCAGAACTCAAGCCCAGCCTGGACCCCCCCCCCAGTTCACCCTGGGGACCCTCTGTGGGTCATGCTGGGACACGCAGGGAGTGGAGGGATCCCAGACAGATTTTGGAGCTGTGGGAGCAGCACGGATCCTGTTCCTGGGATGGGGGGGGGGGACAGTGGCTGAGCCCACAGAGCGTCCCACAGCGTGGCTACCCCGTGGGGGGCTGCACTAGCCCTGGGAAGGCTCCACCAGGGCCTCAGGCTCGCTGGCACTGCGAGGGCAGCGTGGCGTGGGGAGGGGACAGCGCCCAGGGATGCTGCCCCAGTGCATGGTGGGAAATTCCCTGCTGTCCCTCCATCACCCCCCTGCTCCTTTTGCCCCAACCACGGCTGCCACGGACCCTCCTTGGCGCTTCCAGCGTGGTGCATCCATCCCTGTGCCCACCTGTCCCCTCCCTGGCGACATCCCCGACATCCCCGGGCACCCCCAAAACCGCCCGGGCACCTCCCTGGGGTCCCTCCCTGCTGCCAGCTCCGTCCCAGCCCTTCCGGATCCGTCATTCCTGATGGAATTCCTGAGGAACAGAGGGAGAGAGAGGGAAGAGTTTTGTCTTTCAGCACCTTCTCATCGCAGGCAGGCGCGGGCTCTCCCTCGCCCCGAGCCCTGTCTGGGTCTCCTCCCTGTTCCCTGGCACCCACTGGGTGCAGCCAGCAGCACTCGGCCCCCCAAAATCCTCCCCTCCTGGGCGAGCAGGGCTCGGTGAAGGGGGGTCCCGCTGTGCCTTGACCATGCTGGGACCACCAAGTGACCCCGAGCCGTGGCCAGCAAGGGTTAAACCCGCTGCCAGCCCCCAGGGAAGCACCGCGAGGAACCTGCAGAGCCGGAGGCAGCCCGTGCCCGGCGGCTGCTGCTGCTGCTGCTGCTGCTGCTGCTGCTGCTGCTGCTGCTGGGCTCCCGCGGGCCCCGGCCCGGCCTCACCCCTCCTCCCGTGCCCCCAGCCGTGCCGAGCCGTGCCGAGCCGAGCCGAGCCGAGGGATGGGGTTTTATGTAAGGCGGGGGACACACGCGGGTTACATAAACCCGCCCGGCGCTGCCGGCATCGGCCCCGGCTCCCCCCGAGCCCAGGAATGGGGGGCGCACCTGGGACACCCCCCCGGATCTGCTCCTCGCCCCCCAGGGCTGGCCCGCAGGGTGCTGGTGGGTTTGGGGTTGGGGTGTTGTGGGGCTGGGGGCCCTGAGGTTTGGGGACAGTGTGGGGGGCGCCCAGAAGGTGCCGGGTTTTGCCTGGTGGGCTGCAGGGCGTGGCTGGGGTGGGTGTGACCCTGGTGGGCACATCTGGGATCTGTGTGACCCTGGGATCTGTGTGACCGTGGGATTTGTGTGATCCTGGGATCTGTGTGATCCTGGTGGGCACATCTGGGATCTGTGTGATCCTGGGATCTGTGTGACCCCACTGGGCACATCTGGGATCTGTGTGACCCTGGGATCTGTGTGATCCTGGTGGGCACAGCTGGGATCTGTGTGATCCTGGGATCTGTGTGACCCCACTGGGCACATCTGGAATCTGTGTGATCCTGAGATCTGTGTGACCCCACTGGGCACAGCTGGGATCTGTGTGACCCTGGGATCTGTGTGATCCTGGTGGCCAGGGATGGGATCTGTGTGACCCTGGGATCTGTGTGATCCTGGGATCTGTGTGATCCTGGTGGGAACATCTGGGATCTGTGTGACCCTGGGATCTGTGTGACCCTGGGATCTGTGTGATCCTGGTGGGCACATCTGGGATCTGTGTGATCCTGGGATCTGTGTGATCCTGGTGGGCACTGCAGGGCAGGGACAAATGGCCCCAAGCATTCCCCCCTCATCCCTGATCAGGGTGGCACCACCAGGACGCTGTCACAGCATCCCCGTGCCCCACAAATCCCCTCTGCACCCCTTGGAGCGCATCCTGCTCTTCCCACCTGGCTGCAGGGAGGGAGAGGAGCTCTGCCTTCATCCCAGGCAGCTGCAGGAGGGCTGGTCCTGGCTCTGGACCGTGACTTGACGCCAGATCCGTAGTTTTTGGCCAAAGCTGAAGGGGTTTGGGGCCCTGGGGACTCCCATCCCTTAGCATGGCCACATTCTCCGTGCTGGACATGCCCCCACCTGCTCCCCAGCACCAGGACAGGGACTTTTGGCCCATCCCGGCGTTTCTCCCATTCCAGTTTCACCCGGAGCGGGCGGCTGGAGCCTTTCACTGGTGACGGGGCCGCCTTGGCGAACAAAGGGCGCTTTCTTCACCCGCACGGGGCAGAGCACACCTGCCCGCCTTGGCACCGCCGCCGGTGCCCCCGGGGCTGGGCGGCAGCGCCGGCACCGCGCCGATTCCCGGTTCCCGGGCGTCAGCAGCCCCAGCATCCCTCCCGCCCGCCCCAGTCGCTGCCGGAGCCGGCGCAGGCTGCACGCTGGTGGGGAGCAGAGCCGCTGCCACCGCCTTGTCAGCGCCCCAGGATGCTCAGGGCTGCCTAAAACCGGGGGAAGGTCCCGCTCGCGCTGCCGCTGCTCCCTGGGTACCCCCGTCCCCGAATCGCAGCCCGCCGGGACCCCCTGCTCGTAGGACGATAGGCAGGAGGAGCACGGAGCCTCCCAAGCCAATGGATCAAAAACTGCAGCTCCGGCACGCGGAGAAGAACATCCCCAGGGCCGCGCGGGCGGTTTTCTGCCTCCTCCAGATCCCGGAGCCGGACCCCTTCAGCCTGTGGGTTTAGGTGCTCCCGCCCGCCCGGCTGCGCCCCTCCCGGAGCCGGTGTCACCGGCGGAGACCCCCCGCTCGTCCTCGGCACTGGGGTCCCTGATGGACCCTCCAGGTAGCTGTGGGGCGGTGGGGATGCAGCAGGACCGGCTGGGATGAAGGACAGGGGACAATGTCGCCCTGGGGTGACCGCGGGGGTGGCAGCTGGTGGGGAACTGGGGAGGTGAGCTGGGAGAATTTCCTGAGATGAGGCTGGATGGGAGAGCCTGGCTGTGTCCTGCTGGCTGTCCCCAGGGTGTCCCTGTGCCCGGGGTACCCCGAGCAGCGTGGGAATGGCTGGGATGGATGCGATCCTGGGAATGGGGACTTCGCCCTCTCTGGGAAGAGGATGTGACGGGAACAGGCGGCTCTGGGGACACACGCTCCTGTCCCCACCCTGCTCCTGTCCCCATCCCGGCCCTCGGGGCGGCTCTGTCCCACCCCGCAGCAGGGCCGGGAGCTGTGTGACCTCAGCTCTGTCCCCCTCGGCTGCTCCGGGGAGGGTTGGGGACACGGGGAAGGGACGCGACCGCCGGCGCTGCTCGAGGTCTGCGTGTGGCCCGGGTCCCGGAGGAGGGTTAATCCTACAAATCCCCCCAGGCATTTCTCCCAGGAGGGGCCCCTGGGAGCGAGGAGCTCCCCCCTTCGCTGGAAGCCTTCCTGGGAAGCGCAGCCCAGCCCTGGCCGGAGGCAAATACCTGCGCGGGGCACGGCCTCCCCACGCTGGGTGCCAGCGGCCGGGCGCGGGGCCAGCCTGGGTGCGGAGGGACTGGTGGGCGCGAGGTGCCGCCAGCCCCGCCGGGATGGGCGCAGGAGGGACGGGATGGGACGGGGACTCACGCCCCAGACACGTGCCCGCCCGGATCGTGCATCCCGACGGATGCCGGGGGGCACGGGAGTCGGGAATCCCCCCCCCCCCCCCATCCATAAACACGGCAGGATGGAGCTGGGGGTTGAAAACAGCCCCCCCAAGCATCCCCGTGCCTCAGTTTCCCCGCAGCAGGGGTGGGTGCTGTTCCCCAGTGATGTCCCTCTCCCTGCCCGCAGGATCCCGCCTGCCCGGGACGGCGCTGAGCACCACATGAGTGTGGCAGCAGCATGGCCAGCGACGCGAGGATGGGGGAGACCCCGGCGCGGTGGAGAAGAGCCGCGGAGGCAGCGCAGGACTCCCGGGGGACGGAGAGCCCCGGGATGGTTTTATCCCGGAGCGCCGCTGCCGAGCTGGGACTGCCGGGCTACCCAGAGCCCGGCAAACTGAGCTACGGGATGGAGAAAGGATGTCCCTGGAGGGGCTCCGAGGGATGTTTGGGACCTGCCCGGGAGCTCGCCGGTGGCCGCTTGGGCTGCCCCTACCCCCCGGCCCTGTGCCGCCCCAAGGACGGAGCCGAGCTCCCCCCGCTGCTGCACCCCCGGAACGGGCAGCCCAAAGCGGGCTGGGGGGAGCCCTGCAAGGATCGCCCGGGGCCACCACGCTGGGCCGAGGCCGTGCTGGCCCCGCTGGCCCTTTACAGCCACGCGTACCAGCGCTACCCGCTGCCCGTGCCGGGGCTGGACCCGCCGCACCCCGGCACCGCCGGCAAACCCCGCAGCGCGCCGGGGGACACGGCCGGAGACCCCCCGGCTTTCCGCCACTGCCCCTTCCTGGTGGAGGCCAAGCACAGCCCCTTCCTCCTGTCCTCGCTGCTGCCCGCGGGACCCCCGGCCGAGCCCCCGTTCGGCGCGGAGGGGCCGGGCCCGGTGGCTGACGGGCGATTCGCCTGCCTGGACTGGCGACTGGGCTCCTACTCGCCCGCCTGGGCACAGCCCCTCTACCTGGGGGTCCCGCCGAGGTGCAAAGCTGCTCTGACCCGCTTCGACGACTGCTGCAGCTCAGGGAACAAGGTAGGACAGCTCGGAGCGAGGATGCTCGGGGGTCCCGGCGCTCCCCGGAGGTGACAGCGGCTCCTGCCTCACCTGAACCCGGCTGGGAGCGGCGGGTTGCGACAGGCGATGCTGGCACCCGCGCCCAGGGCAGGGCCTGGCTGCGCCCCCGGGGGGGCACAGCCCTCTGCTCCCCCCTACAGCTCGGCACGGGGGGTCCCAGCCCCCCAAGGAGCCGCCGGGGTGATGCTGCGGGGTCCCCGCGGGTGACGCCACCCCCGGGCTGAGTCACGGCGGCACGGGGGCGGGGGGAGGCAGCGCTGCCAGCGCTGGGCGCGCCCCGCGCTGCTGCGGCTCCCCATTCCTTTCCCACGCTGGCAAGAGGGGGACACGGGCACCCCGGAACGCAGCACCGAGCGACTGCCCAGCCTGGCGGGGGTGTGGGGAAACTGAGGCAGGAGAACGGAATGTTCCCCATCACCCCCTGGGCAGGGATGCGGGCGACAGAACCGCCACAGGGACGCACACCCGGGGTGACACCAGCCCCTCTGCTCCCTTCCAGGAGTTTTACGCGAAGAAAGAACCCGGGTTCCACCCCTCCACCAAGAACCCCGCGGCGCCGCAGCTGCTGGGCAAGAGCCAAGCAGGCCAGGACAGAGACGGGGAGGGGGAGCCGGCGGTGCCGGAGCTGCCGGCAGCCCCGTGGAGGGATGGCCGGGCGGGGGGCAGCTCGGCGGTGCCCGCTCCCCATCCCCGCACGCCTCCCCCCGGCTCCAGCCGCCCCCTCTTCCTCCTGCAGCCCGCCTCGGGGGGCTGCGGGGGGCCCTGGGTGGGCGCACGACCCCACGGTGCGGATTTTTCCATGGACACGGGGCCGGGCCGGCCCTCGGAGCCCAAAGATGAGCGCCTGGGCTACCAAACCGCCCAGCCCGGCTCGCCCCCGGGGTGCGGGGAGCCCAATCCCTCGGCTCTGCCGGCGGACGGGCACTACCCAGCGGCTCTGGCCAAACCCGAGCCCCCCCCGGCCTGTCTGTGCCCCACCCCGGGCTGCGATGGGTGCCCGGGGGTGCCCAACCCCTTCGAGCCCACCCTGGGCATGGCCGGGGGGCGTTTTCCGTGCCCCCCCAGCAACCACACCAAGCTGAAGAAGACGTGGCTGACGCGGCACTCGGAGCAGTCGCTGCCTCGCTCCAAGGCTCCGCGGCGGGATGGGGGTCCCGAGCCCCCCGGGGAGGGCAAGCGCTCGGCCAAACGCCCCCACGGCACCGCCGATGGTCCCCGAGCTGCGGGCGAGGGAGCCGGGGCGGCCAAGAGAGGCACCAAGGGCGGTGTGTACCCGGGCGGAGGCACGGAAAACACGGGGGACCCCGAGGAGAGGAGGATGGAGCTGGGAGCCGGAGGTGAGGATGCCCAGGATGCGCAGCAGGGCCGGGGAAGGGGCGGGGGCAGCGCCCGATCCCGAGGGAATTTTGGATCCCGGTTGCCGGCGCCCACAACACGAGCTGGGAACACGCGTGGGCTGCGGAACCTGCTGCGCTGGGGTTTTTCCCGGCGTGACTGGGTCTGGCAGTGACGGAAATGTCCCTTTGGGGCAGCGTGGCACCCTCGGGTGGGATTCCCGGGGCTTGGAAGTGCTGTGGCTGGGCCAGCGGCTCCTCGGGGGGGTGTTGGCATCCCAGCCCTACTTTCCAGCCCTACTTTCTGTCCCAGTTTCCACAGCGTGCCAGTCACAGGATCCCAGAATCCCGGAATGGTTTGGGTTGGAAGGGACTTAAAACCCACCCAGTCCCAACCCGCTGACAACTCCCACCACCCCAAGTCGCTCCAAGCCCAGTCCAGCCCGGCCTTGGGCACTTCCAGTCCCTCCCAGCTGCGCTCCGCAGTGTCCCCAAGCATTTCCCGTGTCCCCAGAGCCGCCGAGCCGAGCGGGGGAGCCGTGGTGCCTGCAGAGCCTGCCCTGCACGGCGCTGCCCCCCAGCATCCCCCGCTGCTGTGTCTGCGCCCCCCGCGCCGGGGGGGACCCCGAGGGCGAGGAGGAGGAGGAGGAGCCCCCCGAGAGCACCTGCAGGCTGCTGCACTTCCGCAGGTGAGCCCGGGGGGAGCTCGCAGGGGGTTGGGGTGCAGTGAAAAATATTCCTTTTTGTCGCCTCACTTTGGAATGTCCCGTTCTATCACCCCATTGTAGAGTGTCCCCTTCCCGTCACCCCACTCCTGAGCGTCTCCTCTTTAGAGCATCCCCTTCCTGTCACCCCACTCCTGAGCGTCTCCTCTTTAGAGCATCCCCTTCCTGTCACCCCACTTCAGAATACCCTCTTCCATCACCCTGTTTTGGAGCATCCTCTTCTGTCACCCCTCTTTGGGACATTCTCTGTCACCCCACTTCAGAACACGCTCTCCCATCACTCTGTTATGGAGAATCCTCTCCTGTCACCTCGTTTTAGAGCTTCTCCTCCCCTCACCCCACTTTTTTAATCATTTCCTTGTGCTGCCTCTCCCCCCTCTCCAATTTTCCACCTCTTGTCTCGTTGCCCCATTCTGAGCCCCCTCTCCCGTCCCCTCAACTCTGTCCCCTCTCCCCACAGGTTCACCCGGGGGGACAACGGGGAGCTGAGCGTCGATGGTCTCTGCACGCTGCGGGAGGCTGAGGGGGAGCTGCTGGAAGCGGCCAGCCCCGAATCGGGGGCAGGAATGTGGGGAGCAGGAATGTGGGGAGCAGGAATGTGGGGAGCAGCCTCTGCCTGGCCAAGTACCTGCTGGGGGTCCTGGGGGACCCTTTCTGCGCCGCCGTCCGCAGGGACAGGGACTCGTGGCCGGGAGGACCCGAGGGTAAGCGGGGAGCAAGGTGGGGGTGGCACTGGGGACACTGGGGACACTGGGGAGGCTGAGGCTGTGTTTCCCGCAGGGGTGACAGGCTGGAGGCGGGGGGAAGGAGCCCCCCAGCTCTGTGACTCCTGCCAGCGCGGCTTCTTCAACTCCCACTGGAGCTGCGCCAGATGTGGCTTCCAGCTGTGCCCCGACTGCCACCGCAGCAGGAGGGAGGAGAGCGGCCCCGGTACGGGGACAGGGAGGGGTGGGAAAAAGGGGGTGTCAGCTGTGGGGGGGCTCAGTGGGGACAAACGCAGCCCCTCTCTGACACAGAGGGTCCGGTGCTGCCACCCGAGTGCACCCCCGGGCGGGACCACCCCGTGACATCCCTGGTGCCCACACAGTTCGTCCCCAGCTGTGGTGAGTGTGTCCCCCCCAGCCCCAAAAACCCTTTTGGTCACCGCTGGGGGGTTGACACCCCTGTCCCCATCTGGCCCCATCTGTCGCCAGTCCTGACCCGGCTCTGGAAGCTCCTGCACGAGGTCAGGGTCAAGTTTGGCATCGAGTCGCGCTGTCCCTGCGGGGAGGGGACAGCGGAGCAGAGCCTGGCGGAGTTCCCGGGCAGGCAGGTACGGAGGGGGAAGGCTGTGGATGCTGGGGAAAAAAAGGGGGTGCAGGTGCACCCCAAGCCTGCACAGGGCGTGGGATGTGGCTCCCAGCTGGATCCCCACCTGCTCCGGGGTGTTGCAGGAGCCGCCGGGGGCCGCGGTGCCCACCCTGCCACCCCGCAGCCACCGCCCAGCCGAGCCCACCCGGCCCATCAAGGAAGGTAGGGCCGGCTGCGACCCCCCCGCCGCGGGGGGGTCAAGGATGCTGCACCCCATTCCCATTTTGGGGCGCTGGAGAGAGGGGAGGTGTGACATGCAGAGGACGGCGTGGGCAACCCTGACCGCGTTCTCCCCCGGAGCAGAGAGAGCCGAGGAGGGGCCGCCGTCCCCGGGGCAGCCCCCGGCGCGGGGGGGGCCCGTGCAGACCACCACCCTGTGCGAGCTGCTGGCCTCCACCGCCGTGAAGCTGTGCCTGGGGCAGGACGGGGTGCGCATGGCCTTCGCCCCCGTGGCGCCTGCGCTGCCCAGCGTGAGTCCCGCGGCCGTGGGGACACCCCCTCCTGCTGCAGCTGGAGTTGGTCGGGGTGATAGCAAGTAAATGAGCAAGAAGGGCCTTTGCAGGGGTTTTAGAGACATCTTTTATTTCAGCCATGCGTGTGCGTCGCCCAGAGTTCAGAGAACAAAGGCAGAGGGGCTTGTGAGGGTCCAGGTTAAGTACGTGGGATGAGCAGGGCGGGGAGAGCATCAGGGACCAATTACCGGGGGACGTGGGGGTGGCACAAGGGTGGGTCAGGGCAAAGGGCCGACAGGGAATCAGGCTGGGAGTGACCAGAGACCGAGGGACAGGGAGAGGGGCTGAGCAGGGAGCAGAGCGGGAGTATCAGGAGAAGGTGGGGAGAGAGGCGTCTCATGTTCCCCAATTTGGAATACATTTCTGGGTCTCCGCCCCCGCCCCCCCGGCCCACCTTGGCCGTGTCCGCCTCCTGCACGTGGGGGGGCACCTTCTGGGGGTACCCGGGGCCCCCCCTGCGCTCCCGCAGCCGCTCGCCCTGCCGAGCAGAGCCCAGCGCCGCGTTAAGAGCCGCCCAAGGACCCCCCGCCCCTGCCGTGCCCATCCAGCCGTGCCCGTCCCCACGTAGGGCCGCGAGGTGACATCTCGCAGCGCAGTGATGGCAGGGACAGGCGGGGCTGGCTGTCCGGGGGTGGGCTGAACGCCCCTCGAGCCCCCCCGGGCATCCCCCAGTCCCCAGTGCCACAGCCCAGCTCCCCATCCCCTCAAACCCAAACCAGCTCATCTAATTTGAAGGTTTAAAACAGATATTTTTAATTAAAAGTTGACAATAATTAATGTATTTTACAAAGGAATAGAAAGTCTCTCGATATATATCATAGGAATCACAATACAAAAATATCTGTAAAATTCTCTAGCCGATCACTCCAGCCCGTTTTTGGGCTGTCACTCACTGAACCCAACACTCTGTATTCTGGATATGATTCTGGACTAGGGTTAGAGGACACAGGTCACGGCACCACAGCCAGCAGACCAAAAACCTCCATTTTCTCTGCTTTACATTTTGCATAAGTTTACAATAGTCCCTTTTTATAAACTGTACAGCACATGATACAGGGTTTAATACACATATTCACAGGCGAGTTCCTGAGTCGAAGCTAAATCTCTTCTGTGCACACCCACCCTGCCGGAGAATGGCACAGGGTGTGAGGGAGCATCGGTCCAGGGGCGTTTCCTCCTCCTGGTCAGGAATTCTGTCCACAAGCCATGTAAGGCACTCAAGGAATCACTGAAGGCTACAGATATTACAGAGCAGAATACTGGAAATAACAGCCACATCCTCCAGCAGCTGCAACAAGGAGTCCCTGCCTGATGCACACACAGCGGCGGGTTTGGGGTGAGGGGTGTCCCAAAGCCTGACCCTAACCCAGAACTCCTCACACAGAGCCCAGCCCTGCTGCAGGGCCACCAGAACTCCTCACACAGAGCCCAGCCTGGCCCTGGGCCACCAGAACTCCTCACACAGAGCCCAGCCTGGCCCTTGGCCACCAGAACTCCTCACACAGAGCCCAGCCCTGCTGCAGGGCCACCAAAACTCCTCACACAGAGCCCAGCCTGGCCCTGGGCCACCAAAACTCCTCACATAGAGCCCAGCCTGGCCCTGGACCACCAGAACTCCTCTCAGAGCCCGGAGGGATGCGGGCAGCGAGCGGAACCAGCGGGATCAGAGTGGGAGCACATGGATGCCCATCTCCTGCCTGTGCATTTAACAGTTCTGAAAACATTCTTTGAGCCGTTGTTTCTTTCCTATGTACAAAACTTCACACATATTTATAGTGACATATAGGGAAGTACAACCCCTTATTTACACACAGACCTGTCCTGTACAATTGGCTTTGTACTTAAAACCCCCAGGATTAAGGAAGTTAATCTACAGAACCGATATTTGAGACACATGAACACACCTGGCAGCAACACACATCCTCAATGAAGAGCCATGAGATGGACTCAAGCCACCTCCTAACATGTTCTTTGTCACCTCATCCACCACCTGCAGGGCTTCCAGTAAATGCAGTATTTTAAGACATGAAGTATTTCAGTAGAACTCAAAATGGACCCATTTTAGGTGTGAAATGCAGAAGCAAAAATGCAGCTCATCCCAGAATCCAGCACTGGTATTGGTGTCTGGTAGAACTGGAGCTTGTTAAATCAATTTCGTGATGGAATCATATGCTGATATCAAAATCCACAGCCTTGGCCTTAAAACATGGCATCCCTTCAGTTCAAATCTCACACTTCTCTGACCAACACAACTCCTTGTGTTTCTGCACTGAGCTCCCTGTGCTGGCTTAGAACACAGTCGATGTACGAGTGCAGGAAGAGGCTGAAGAATTTCAGTATCAAGGGGTTTTCTTCATAGCTTTATAAACTCCAGCGGCACAGGGACCTACAGAATAAAATAAACACAAGGTTTAACTACAGCGGTGGTCCTCTCCTCCACATGGGATTTTTAATCCCAAAATCTACAACTTTTCCATCCCATAGGTTGTGCTGGGTAGTGTTAAGCAGCTCTCAGTTTAGTCTAATTTGGAGTAGGCTTAGCCAGTTACTGTGTTTGCCCTAAAAAAAGAGATCATTCATTAAACGTTAAACATATTGTTTTCTCTAGGCTGGGCCATATATCATTCATTTTCCTTAAGCAATACTCCCCCAACAGTTGTGGGTAACACTCAGAATAAGGTGATGATAGTGATGAATGATGAATTTAAAACCTGCCCCCTCTGAGGAGCTCTGAGAGGATGAGTTAATAACCACAGAGCCAAATTCCACCCCCTCAGGGGAGGGGAGGCAGCACGAAGGAGTGGTGCCCGTGGGTGGGAGGGGGCTGCTGCAGCTGCCCTGACCCTTCCTGTGCACCCTCCCTGCCCTGTGTCCCTGCTCCCAGCTCACACCCAGCCCAAGAGCAGTGCCAGTGGGATGGGGAATTCCTGGGAGCACACCTGGGCAGCAGGACAGCCCAGCCCTGCTGGAAAGGAGAGGATCCCCCATTCCCTGTCCCTCCTCCATGCCCTGCTCCATGTCCCTTCTCCCCCAGACCTCAGCAGCACACGAATGTCCCTCCCTGGCGCAGCCCCTGCACTGTGCGGGGAAAGGATTAACCCTTCCCAGCCCACCCTGCTGCCAGGGCAGACAATCCTGGACTGCCTCGGGCTGCGAGGGACCTTAAACCTCATCTCATCCCAAACCCTGCCGTGGGCAGGGTCAGCTCCCACCAGACCAGCTCCTGCAGGTCGGTGCCTCCTTTGTTCCCCCTGAGACAGGGTGTGCTGCTCACAGGTGCGCAACAAGGATTTCAGAAGAATCCCCAAGGATTTCAGAAGCAATTCCTGAAAAGAGGCTGAGAAGTGGATGCCAGAAGAGGAGCTGAGGGTGGCTCACACGGGATTTTCCACCACTGCTCTGCTTTGCCCCCCCGTTCCTGTCACAGCGCGTTTGGCACCGGAGCGCGCCGGGAGCGCGGTGCCAGCGGGGCTGCCCGGGGCTGCCCGGGGCTGCCTCACAAAAGGCACATTTCCCTCTCCCTCACCCCACTGCCTCCCGCCAGCCACAGACAATCGCTCCAGAAAGCTGTAAAAACGGGACAAAAGCATTTCCAAACGGTAATGGATGGAGCGCTCATGTTTGTGCTTCTGAGCGCTCATGGCTTGTGGAAAACAGCAGCTTTGTTGGATAGAACAATGCAGGAGTGCAATTCCTCAAAGATTATGGGTCAAATTTCACGTGAGAGAGGAAGCACAAAACCCCAGAATGGTTTGGGTGAGAAGCTTGACCCCAAATCCCCCCCAGTGCCACCCCAGCCATGGCAGGGACACCTCCCACTGTCCCAGTGCTCCAACCCCAATGTCCAACCTGACCCTGGGCACTGCCAGGGATCCAATCCCCAGGACTCCAGGGACTGCCCACCCTCGCTGGGAAGAGTCTCTTCCATATTATTGAAGCTAAATTTCCACTGTTTCAGTTTGAACCCATGACTTTGTCCTGCCACGACACTTCCTGATGAAGAATGATGACCTTCATCAGCACAGCCTCTTACCAAGGCTGCAATGGAAGGAAATATATATTTACACATTCATCTTTATCTAGATATACATATATACATATTTACATGCTTATTTATATATATATATATACATATTATGTATTTATATTTATGTTTTATGCATTTATATATATGACAAGCGACCATTTGTGAGCAGGATGAGGGGTTGAACACACTCGGGCAATTTTCTATGGAGTCTGCAAAAATTCAGCTTCATGACTGCATTTCAGGCCACACTCCCATGGTTTTTGTGGCTGGAGGATGGGCTGCTAGTCCTGAGAATGTCAGCAATCAGCAGCTCCTCACTGTCCATTTAATTTGTCATGCAATTCCTCATTTTCAATGTAATTATGAAGAGCACTGTTTCACAAGACATCCCAGTGAACGTGTCCATGGTGTATTTTGTTCCTGTCTGTACTGACTTAGGAACTTCTGGGGTTTTCCTGTCTCAAACCAGTCCAATTTACCAATGGAAGGAGCGCTCCCCATCTGTGCTGTGAGCATAGCTGAGCTGGGAACCACCCACGGGCATGAAAGCGTTTCACCTCATCAACATCCATAGACTGAAACCTGAAACAGCTCCCTGACCCCTGAAGCTTTCCAGCAGCTCCAGGAGCCCGGGGGGAGGCTGGAGCTGGGCTGGGGATGCTGGGCATCACATCCCTGACGTTGGCAGTCAGGGACAGGTCAGGGACACGTCAGGGACAGGTCAGGGACAGGTCAGGGACAGGTCAGGGACAGGTCAGCAGGGACAGGTCAGGGACAGTTCAGGGACAGGTCAGGATCAGTTCAGCAGGGACAGTTCAGCAGGGACAGGTCAGGGACAGGTCAGGGACAGTTCAGGATCAGTTCACCAGGGACAGGTCAGGGACAGGTCAGGGACAGGTCAGCAGGGACAGGTCAGGGACAGGTCAGGATCAGTTCAGCAGGGACAGTTCAGCAGGGACAGGTCAGGGACAGGTCAGGGACAGTTCAGG
>JAOTQP010000375.1:11411-24013 GCA_026413545.1 Cichladusa arquata | reverse complement strand
GAGCAAGGCTGCAGCTCCAGCCTTTGGGCCCCGGGCCGCAGCAGCCCAGGGGAGGCCCAGCTGCAGAGCTGCCAGCCCCGATGTGTTTCACTGCAGCACCGCTGAACACCGATCGCCATCCCAGATTCTCTCTCCGCTTGCTAGTTCCACATTCCCGTCCTGTTCCCATATTCCCATCCCCGGTTCCAGTCTCGGTCTCTCTCCCGTACTCTAGGTTCCTGTCCCTATTCACGGTTCCGTTCCTGGTCCCCCTCCCGTATTCCCAGTCCCATTCTCGGTCTCTGTAGTACTCCTGGTCCCTGTCCCCGTCCCCATTCCCATTCCCTGTCCCTATTCCCGGTCCCTGTCCCCATTCCTGGTCCCTGTCCCCATTCCCGGTCCCTGTCCCCATTCCCATTCCCTGCCCCCATGCCCTGTCCCCATTCCCATTCCCTGTCCCCATTCCCATTCTCTGTCCCCATACCCTGTCCCTATTCCCGCTCCCTGTCCCTACTCCCGGTCCCGGATCCCTCTCACCGGACGCCGCCGCCATCGCTCCGGCCTCCCCGGCCCTCACGTGACCGGGGAAACCCCGCGCTGCTCCCGACCACCAATCCCAGCGCGCGATCGCTCCCGTATTTGCATAACCGCGCCCTTAAGTCTGGCCCCGCCCATCGCCGGCCGCAGCTGGGTCTGTGCGCTGTTTGCTCCCAGTAAGGGCGGTACTGGGAGGGAAAGCGCTCCCAGTTCCTTCCTGGGGCTCTCAGGATCGCTCCCAGTGCTTCCAGTGCCGTTCCCAGTGCTCCCAGTGCCGTTCCCAGTGCTCCCAGTGTCGGTCCCAGCACCGCGCGGAGCGGGGCCTCTTTAGAGCCCCCCAGGGCAGAGCGCGGCTGCTTTTGGCTATCGGCACCTGCTCGGGCCGGGCTGGCAGCGGAGGAGGAGCGGGAGGAACATGAGGAGCGGGAGAACCACGCTCTTCCCCCGCCCGACCGCTCAGCCCTTGTTTTTCCCCCAAACCAGGATTTCCCGTTCCTAGACGTTGGCCCCGTGGTGAAGGGGCAGGAGGCCGTGAGGAAGAGGAAGATGGCCCGGGAGCCCCAGGCAGGTGAGGAGGAAGTCACTGCCCCTTTTCCCCTCTGTCCTGCTCCATCTCTCAGCCCAGCACGGCCCCGGCTGCAGGACAGCCCCATTGCTGACACCGTTCTGCCGGGGACGCACTGGGGGATCTCCTTCCCCTTCCCTCTGGCACGGAGGCAAATCCCATCCTCTTCTTGGCTTCCTCCCCCCGGCAAGGAGCTGCCTCTCCCTTGGTGTCACCACACCCACGGTGGCACCTCCATGGCCTCCTGTGCCCTGCTGTCACCACACCCACGGTGGCACCTCCATGGCCACCTGTCGCTCATCTTGGCACCCCTGGATGTCCCCTGTCACTGCCACACCCCTCATGGGTGACAGGCACACGGGTTCACCCAGACCCTGTTCTGTCCCCTCCCATGGCCAGGGCACACCACGGGCCCTGCCGAGCTGCCCTGTAAATGGCCTCCCTTACAAGCAGCTAGTAAGGAAGGGCAGGGAATTGTTACCGTGACACTTAAATGCAGTTTATCTTTTTAGTTCATCCAAAGAAGTTGAGGAATATTGTCGGTACTGTACTTATGAGGAGTGGAATGTCTGAGTCCACTAGGCAGGAACAGCTTTATTCTGGAGTGAAAGTTGAGTGCTGGATGCTGAAGTTTCAGGGAAGCTCAGAATGGGCTGAGTTGGAAGAGCCCCATCAGGATCATTGAGTCCAACTCCTGTCCCTGGGGAGGACACCACATTTCCACCATGGGCCTGAGAGCACTGTCCAAATGCTTCTTGTCCCAAGACAGACCTGGGGCTAGGACCACTTCCCTGGGGATCCTGTTCCAGTGCTCAAGGCCCCTCTTCTAGATGAAAAACTTTTTCCTAATATCCAACCTAAGGCTCCCCTGACTCAGCTCCAGCCATTTCCTGTCCCTGCTCATGAGAGTGAAGAGATTGGTACTGGCCCCTGCACTGCCCCTCAGGAAGATGTTGAAGAGTTCAGTGAAGTGTGACCTGAGTCTCCTCCTCTCCAGCTGAGCAAACCAAGTGTCCTCAGCTGTTCCTCACAGAGCCCCTGCAGACCCTTCCCCATCCTTGTGACCTCCTCTGGACACTGCAATGGCTTTATGTCTTTTCTGTGTTGTGCTGTCACTCAAGGTGAGGCCATCCCAGTGCAGAGCAGAGCGTGACAATCCCCTCTCTGGCCCAGCTGCTGATGCTGGGCCTGCTGCCCCAGGACACGGTGGCACTTTGGACTGCCAGGGCACTGCTGACTCATGTTCAACTTGCCCTTGGCCAGGACCCCCAGGTGCCTCCCTGCAGCTGCTCTCCAGCCTCTCCTTCCCAGTCCATACACCAAGGCAGGGGTGTCCCATCCCAGGGGCGCCCCATCCCAGGGGCAGAATCTGACACTGCCCTTGTTGAACTCCACACAGTTGGTGATTGCCTATCTCTAGTTCTGAGGTCTCTCTGAAGAGCTTCTCTGCCCTCCAGGCAGGTGACAGCTCCTCCCAGTTTAGTGTCATCAGTAAATTTACTGATTAACTCTTCAAGTCCTGTGTTCAGGTCCTTAAGGAAGATGTTGAAGAGCCGGGGCTGGCAGAGGAGCCCTGCAGACCCACTGGTGACCACTGCCAGCATGGTGTCACCCCAGTCACTGCCACCCTTGGTGCCTGGCCCCTGAGCCAGTTGGTCACCCATCCCACAATGTGTTTATCCAGCTGTGTGCTGGATACTTTGTCCAGAAGCATTCGGGGAGACTCAGTACCAAAAGCTTTGCTGAAATCCAGAAAGATTCCATCTGCTGGCTTTCCTGCATCAACCGAGTGGGTTTTACCCTGTCGTAGAGGGAAATCAGACTTCACAAGCAGGACCTTCCCCTCATGAAGCCCTGCTGACTCTGACTGATGCCTGTATTGTCCTCCAGGTGTTTTTCAACACTTTCCAGAATAAACTTTTCCATTATTTTATTAGGTATTGAAGTGAGACTGACTGGCCTGGAGTGTCTGGGTCCTCCTTCTTGTCCTCCTTGACAATCGGGACAACATTTGTCAGCTTCCAGCCAGCTGGGACCCCTCAAATCTGAGATGTGAGCTCTGTGTTTGCTCTGATTTCTCCAGGGGAAGCAGCCTGCTCACACCTGTATGTCCAAGCTTCTATTCTCCTCAGGCAAACTCCCTCTGAAGGCAGCAATGGGTAAAAGAATAATTAAAAATACTTCCTGATTACAGGCACAAAGTTGTTGCAGATAAAACAATCTCTTCAAAAGCTCTTTAAGGTGGGACTCACACATGAGCTGCCATGAAAGTTGGGAAAAAAAAGTCTTAATCATGTCTATATTTAGTACAAAATCCCAGCTTCAGGGGAAGTTGAGGAATGTGTTATACCAGAAGGAATTGTCTTAAGTGGACACACTGAACTTGTTGTTCTTTGCAAGGCAAAGATAAGGAGCCTGTCACACTCTGCTGTTTAAATTAAATTGTTTGATTACATTTCAGGGATTCTGGTGGCTTGGAAACAGTTCAGTGCCATTTTGTGAGCATTTTTTTTCTTGTGTATTTCAGCTCTATGTTTGAGGAACTGTCTCCTGTGTTTTCCTGTGTAAGGCAGGCGTTCTTTATTTGGCTGGATGTGGGGGGCATAACTCCATCAAACTCACACACCAATGATAGAAAATGCTTCTGTTTCTATACTCTATTTTATATACATATTCACTGATTTTCCTGGAACAAACACACATATGATAATCCTTTCTCCCAAAATCAATAACATATTTTCCCTTTCCACATGTGTTCTTCTGTCCTGGGGGTCTCTTTGGTGGTCCCTGGTGATTGACACCCCAAAGTCACACACCCAAGCTGGTAAAAGTTGGCAAAACTGGGCTGGTTGTTTTCCAGTTCTTCTTCCTACAGAAAAAGCATAGTGCAGTTCCACAGGCCAGTGGGTTTTTAAAAATAAGCATTGTGTTAACCTGATGCCTTTTCTGGAGCTACCTATAAACAGAGGCTAGACAAAATTAAGGGAATAAAAAGTGGTTGTATTTACTGAAGGGTCTTCAGGTACATCTTGGTCAGACAAAGCCCTCCCAGGGGCTACACCCAAAAACAGACAGAAAACTTTCCTGGAAGCAAAAGAAAGCCAGGAAAAACCCAGTCAATAACTGCTGGTCAGGAAAATTCAGGGGGAACCATGTGGGGGTTTGAACTCAGGGGGCTCCTGCTGGGGTTGGGGGGCCCCTGCAGCATCTCCTCAAACACCTCCAGGTTTGGGGGCCTTGGTGTCCTCACCCCCCACCTCCATCCTGGGGCTCTGAGGAACTCGGGGTGTCCCTGTCCCCCATCCCTGTGCTCCGGGTGATCTCAGGGTGCTCTCCAGGTTGGGAGCGGCCAAAGCAGCCGCAGGGTTTGGGGCTTGGGCTCTGCAGGAAGTTTTGTGTCTCTGCTTCGGTGCCATGTCCGGGACTATGGGTCCTTGGCACGCAGGATTTCCCAGAGTTGGTGGTGGGAAAAGCTGAGTTTAGGTGGGAAAAGCTGGGTTTAAATGTAGCCTTGGGACAGGGGGTGAAACATTGGGAATTCCGGGCCTGACAGAGGTTCTGCAGCTTCCCCAGAAATTCCCCTTTGCTCTCCCTCGATGAATCCAAAAGAGCCGCAGCCAGTTTGGGGTGAGCCCAAAACTCAAGAGAGAAGGAAGAGTTATGGAGGGAGTCAGGGGCTGACTGGGAATACTGGGAATGAGCTGGGAGCACTGGGGGGGGGTCTGGGAGTGACGTGGGAATGGCACTGGGAGCACTGGGGGAGACAAGGGGTGAGACTGGGATGGCGCTGCAGGGAGCAACACTGAGTCCACCAGGAGTGAACTGAGAGTCAGCTGGGAGCACTGGTTGGAACTGGGAGCACTAAGGTGAGGTGCTGGGAGCACTGGGAGGGGGGCACTGGGAGCAGTGGACACCCCAGCGTGTCCCATTTGCTCGAGTCCAGTTCCCCACTGGCTGGGCAGCTGGGGAGGGGTCGGGGGGTTCCCTGTGGTTTTTGGGCGCCCCCAGCAGTGAGGGTTCCATTGACATCTGGGGGGATTAAGCAGTGGGGTTTGGTCTGATAGGGGCTGAGGGTGCTGGGAATTGAGTTCCCCCACCCCCTTCCCCTTGAACGCCCCAACCCCCGCCCATGGCAGCTCCTCGACCCCCTGTCCTGGTGCTCAGACCTGCCCATCCTCGCTTTTCACCCGCCCGCGACAGTGCCAGCAGTGGGATGCAGAGGTGGGGGAGAGCCTTGTACCAACCCAGACCCTTCCCCCACACATACACCCAACACCACTGGGTCCTAAGGCCTGCGCTCCCTCTTATTTCCCCGGGTCCCTGTCACTTCCCTGGGTTCCTGTCACTTACCAGGGTCCTTGTCGCTTACCAGGGTCCTTGTCTATGCCTGGCGTCACACCAGTCACTCATCCCGCTCCCAGCTGGGGGGCAGGAGAGGGAGTTGAGGTACCCAGGGCAAGGAGGGCAAGAAGGGCAAGGAGCGGAACAGGGGTAAGAGGAGCCCCTGGTGGTGCTGTTCTTGTTCCCCATCCCTGTCCCGGCTGTCGAAGCTCTGCCACCCGGCTCAGCCGTTATCCCAGTCCTGGCCTGCCTCTTCCCTTCTCATTCCGGGAATCAGCGGCCCTGGCAGGAATTAATCTGAAGGGGGACACGGGGAAGTGACAGGGACCCGGAGAAAAAACAGGGACCAGGGGGCTTTGGGACCCACGCGGGGGATGTGTGGGGGGGAAGGGTCTGGGTTGGGTCAAGGGTCCCCCTCTCCCCTCCTCCCGCGTCCCACTGCTGGCAATGTCACCATTGTCAGGTGACCAGCGAGGATGGTCTGAGCACCGGGAGAGGGGAGGAGTGAGGGTGACAGGGTCATCCCAGTTCCCGGGGAGGGAAGGAGAGGGGGCACCTTGTCAGGGAAGCACCAGGTGTGTCCCTGGGAGAGAGAATTGGGTGAGAAGGGACCTCAGAAACCCCCAGTTCCATCCCTTCCTTCCATGGGACACCTTCCGAA
Source organism: Cichladusa arquata (assembly GCA_026413545.1). Lineage (NCBI taxonomy): Eukaryota > Metazoa > Chordata > Aves > Passeriformes > Muscicapidae > Cichladusa > Cichladusa arquata. The sequence goes on along the minus strand of JAOTQP010000375.1, from coordinate 17,930 downwards.
GCTCAGGTGGCTCCAAGCCCCCTCAATGCTGGCCTGGAACACTTCCAGGAATGGGGCAGCCACAGCCCCTCGCCATTGTTCTAGGGAGGAATTTCTTCTCCAAATCCCCCCTCAATCCCCCCTTCTTTGCCTTAAAGCTGTGGAAGGGGGTTCTGCACCTCTTGCAGGTGTCCCTTTGTCTGCACAGCAAAGGAGCCGGTACCCAGCAGGAGGTGCTGGGGAAATGGAAGGGGGATATGCGGGACTGGATGGGACTATTGCCGGGCTGGGAGAATTGGGTGTGTTCACCTGGAGCAGAGAAGGCCCAGAGGAGACCTCCCGGCACCCTCCAGTGGGCAAAGAGGCTCCAGGCAAGCTGGATGGGACTTTGGAAGCCTGGAGGGACAACACACTGGGAATGGCTCCCCCTGAGAGAGGGCAGGGAGAGATGGGAGATTGGGAAGGAATTGTTCCCTGGGAGGGTGGGGAGGCCCTGGTACAGGGTGCCCAGAGAAGCTGTGGTGGGCCCTGGATCCTTGGAAGTGTCCAAGGCCAGCTTGGACAGGGCTTGGAGCCACCTGGGCCGGTGGGAGGTGTCCCTGTGCCTCGCAGGGGGTGGGAAGGGATGGGCTGAAAGGTCCCTTCCAACCCAAACCATTCCAGGATCCCGTCATGTGCTGCCCCAGCCCGTGCCCACCCTGTGCCCATCCTGTGCCCACCTGTCTCACCTTCCCCTCCACAGGTAGCTGCCTCTGGGGATGTGTGGAATGAGCAGTGACTTCTCCAAAGGTCTGACATCTCTGGTTTGCCATCCTGATTTTCTTTAAAGGCCCACAGTCCGTGTTCCGTTGGATCCAGCACAGTTTCGTCAGGGATCGCCCCAGGAGCGGTAAGAGGATGAATATTAGAGACTTCAGCTTTAAGTAGAGCCAGTGTTAAGTAGGAGCTGTTGCTCCCTTCCCTCCGTAATCACGTTGGAGCTGATTTCCCAGCCCTAGGGGGCTCTGGGAGGTGCTCAGGGTGAGAGTTTTCCTTTGATCCTTTCCTTGTTTCCAAAGGCTTCTGCTGCTCCCTCTTCTCCCATGTCTCACCAATGAGATTTACCATCCCCTTGCTTAGGCATCAAAGGGAAATTCAGGGGGTGCAGATTATTGGATTCCTGTCTACTGCAGTCTAGGAGTCTGGTGCTGGTCTTCCCGGGGTACCATGACCTTCCTGGAGAGGCATCCAGCAGGGGATATCCCAAAGGGCACAGGTATGTCCCTTAGAAGCAAGTGGTGATTTCTAGCTCTCCTGTGAAGTCTCTCTTGGGCGACACAGGGATAAAGAACAGGAGCCTCGTATAGCGTTCTACAGAGAGCAAAAGCCTTTATTGTAGGAGGCCACTCTGTGAAGGGTGCCAGGGATGAGAGCTCTCCCGAACTGGGGAGAAACATGCGAAGGCAGGGGTGGAGTAGAGCAACAGGGCAAATAGTCTGAGGGCCCAGAAGCAAAACATGGGAAAGAGACCAACAGGGTACAGGCTATTAACATGAAGAAACAGAGCATGATGGGGGAGTAGCTTTCCTCTCGCCACCAACTGTAAGGGGACTTGTTTGGGACGTATATTTCTGAGGAGCGTTTCAGATCCTTTTGGCCCTCAGGCCTCGCTCCCCCACGAGAGCGCAGGGGGTTTCCCTGCCGAGGGCTTATTGCCCTCCCCAACTCTGTCTTCTTTGTTTACTAAAAAAGCTTCCCCAAAGGCCTTTTTAAAGCAACATAAAAAACATGAAGACATAAACAACACGATAAGAATCACAACAAAGATCCACAAAACAGCTTTAACAAAAAAAGATGCCCAACCCTTGAGTCCTCACTGTCCAAGAAAATTGTTAAATCTGTCCGTGATCTTTTCCTCAGTCTTGATCTGGTGGACTTGATCTTTTAGCAACTGCATGCTCTTTGAGATGGATTCACTGCGAGATGTTAAATTGAAACAGCACATGCCCTCAAAGTCTTGACAGCCATGTCCATGGACTAAGAGCAGGAAATCGATGGCTGCCTGATTTTGCATGTTCCGTGCCTGGTAGTCTCTTCATCTTTGAGTAGATCACTGAGCGTGGTCGATGTCATGTTGGTCTGCTTGCTAAGCCAACACCCCAGGGGATTTAGCTCATCGAGGGCTGTAGCTGCAGCCACCCAAGGTAAAAACAGGGAGACGTTACTCTCTTTCCTTTGCTCCAACTGGTAATTTGAAAATCACAGTTTTTGTCAAATTCTGAATAGGATTTTTTTTGGCATGCCAATTTGTGTGCGGAATTATTCTTTAAGTGTTGAAGAATTGTTATGTTTGGGGTGAAGGTAGCAAGCCGGCCAAGGCTACAAGGCGTAAGGGGATCCCGGCCCATCCTCTGTCACAACAGATAAAGAAGACCCTCTTTGGCAGCCACCTGGAATCTAGATTGGACACGGAAAAGGTAGGGCTGGTGTAATTCACCAATTCCCAGAATTCTTGTAACATCTTGAGGCTTCATCCAGCCATGACCATGTTCTCCATAACTAAACTTATTGTAAAATTTCACACAGAATTCAGCCTTTGCAGACCCTAACATGCAGACCCTAACTCTGGGGGTTCTTATCTTGCAGTGGTCCTCATAAACTGGCATTCTTAATTGATTTCCATTTGGTCCTGGTAAAAGAAAAAAATCCTGTCTGTATAATTCCCAGAGTACATCTTCCTTTCCACTGGGAGGGTAGTTCAGGGTATGCTCTTTTTCCACATATTCAAAATAAGCCATCTAGTGCTTTCCAATAATCATTTTCTGTTGATTTATATTTTCCAAAAATTTGGATATTTCTGGGATCCCATAGTAGGGATTCTTGCCTGTATCACTACATTGAAAAAGCCCAATTTCTTTATTATGTTTACAATTCTCTTCTTTTGTTTTTCCTTGAGTCCAATACTGAGTTGGTTCCTCTGGGATCCACCATGTAGAAGTTCCATTACTTACTTTATATCTCTTACAGGGAATATTTCCTACTTTCCTCAGTGCGCCAGAGACGTTCTTCCCCTATCAATGTTGAACTTAAAATCCACCCTTCTGGTCGGTTTTCTCCCCTTATATTTGTCTGGTTCCACTTAAGGTGTTCAACCGGGCCTAAACTGCTGCCTTTCCATGGTCATTCTTCTGAAATCAAAGCCGCTCCACAGACCCAACAATTAGTTACATTAAGCTCCTTACTTATTCCTTCCCCCAATTCCAAAAACAGATTCTTTCCCAGTCTCAAGATATCTATTTCCTTTTCTAATTGCTGTTCAAGTTTTGAAGTGAAATTGGCACAGAGTTAGATTGTTGAACTGGCTTTCCTTTTATGCTTACCAGTTGTCCTTTTACCAAATCTTGAACTTTACTTCCAATGATAAATGTGGAACAAATCCATTTCTCTCCTTTTGGGCATTTACTGCCCAACGTGTTACGACTTGTTCTTAAGTTTTCCTCAATCCAATATTTTTTCCCATTTTGCATACAAGTACCTAACTTGGATGGGTTAGAACAGTGACTGTTGACATGAGTGTGTGTAATAAGAAAAGAACCTCGGTGTCTTCCCATATACAGCTTCCAGTAGAATCTGTGACATGACTTTGCTGGTATCTCACCTTTGAGGTTAAGACCTCCTGTACTCTAGGCACCAACTTCGTCGGGTTATCTTCTAAAATGAGCAAAGCAGCTAATAGTTGCTAAAAGGTTATTTATTACAAAGATGCATCAGTCTCAAAAGGCACAGTCACAGACATCAAAGTCCATGCTAAGTTTTGGTATAAAGTCCTAAATAGAAGCAGAAGCTGCTCTTGTCAGGGTCCCGGGAAGTTGATGTTGCTGCGGCAGCTCCTATCTTCTTCTTGAGTGTTGATGATGACCGCGAGAGAGCAAAGCAAAAGCAGATGGCAGAAAGCAATGGCAAAAAGCAAAATGCGATGGCAAACGGCCCTGGCAAAAAGCACCGGCTCTCCCCAGTGCATGCTCTTATATAGAATCTTCCCAACAAGCTAAGACACGAACTCAGACCACCACTCCTTAACCTATTAGAATTCTAGTTTCTTAGCATGCCAGGTTCTTACTATAGTTCTATTATGTCTAAGCACTGTCTAAAACTATGTTCCTGGAGCCTCCACTGAAAACACTAGTATGTTTTTCAGCCTTCGCTAGAACTTGCACTTCTACTTTGATATCTAAACCTTTTACTTACTAAAAGCATTAGAGCTCATATAAAACTTACTTGCTGACTTAGTTATCTTAAAACTTAAACTTACACCTCTACTTTATGTGTGAATAACTTAATATGCTTCAACCCATCCAAAGCCTTTAATTCAATCCCTGCACTCTGATTTCTCCCTGAAGAATTCAGAGAATCCCCCAACTCATTGACTCCAACACCCATAAAGAAAAAGACAAAAAAGGAGTGACAAAAAAAGGAATAACAGAGGTCTGGTATGGCTTATACTTCCACCTCCCATGCCTATGGAGTTGCTGCCCATAGCAGGTGTGTATGATCTTCTTGGTGACAAGTACAATGGCCAATCCAGTCTTGCCCTCTATTTCCTTGTTACATCCTTTTTTGCTAATTTCCAGGCAAGACGTCTTTGACACTTCTCAACTGTAGATTCCCACCATTCCTCAGGTATTTCCCATTCAACAGGCACTAGTAATTCCCATCCACAAAGCAAAGTTATTATTTCAGTGTTTCTTAGTTTTATCTGTATAGAGAATAGTTGAGAGTGTTGATTTTGTGAACCACAATAACAATTTTTTCCACAATTTAAACATTTACACTTAACCTAGCTAGCATGTCCAGTACTGGGATGAATCAGACAGGGTATGTACTGTGGCAACAGTGAAAGTTGCAATTCCTCCTCTTCTTTGTGTAAGTCACAGGCTAAGGCCAGAATATGAGAACTCTCTGATGGAAACTGTCCTGTTCCTTCTGTTTGAAGTGGAAGTATTCCTCCCCAAGGCGGGTATTGGAGGCGTCCATCTCAGAACTTGTCCAGGCAGCACTTGAAACCACTGATACAAGCTTATTTCCAAATTGAGTGTGATTCTTTGTACATTCCTTGGATCATTTTGGTCCTCCCAGTTCATTACCACTCAGTGCCCACTTAAGAGTTAATTTAGTATCACCTGGTTCAGATGTTATAGTCCACTCCTCAGGTTCTTCCACAGGTCCTTTGATTCTGCTGGTGTGGATCCACCCCCGTTCCCTGGTCCGGATCACTGCCTCAGTCATCAGTAGTACCTGAAAAGGACCTTCCCATTGTGGAGTTAAGGATTGTTCTTTCCATGTTTTCACTAATACTCACTCATTCCCTTGAATGGATACTATGGATTTTAATTTTTAAAGTTGTGGTTTGAGGGATTATCTCTTTCAACTGCAAATTTTTAAGTGTTTTTGCTATTGTTGTGACATATTTTGTAACGTTCATTTCTCCTATTTCATAAGTAGCAGTTTCATGTTGGGTAGTGTTGGGGGTTGAGTGTTTTTCTATTACTGTGTCAATTTAAAGAATTTTTCCCATTATCATGCCAATGGAACTGGCCAGGTTACACCCAGTGCCTTTGATGAGTCTAGACAAAAGGGATAGGTGGGAGCTGGGCTTCCGGAGGGGCCTCTCGTGTTTCTGGTGAGGGGAGCCGAGAGGAGGATCCCCCCGTCTCCAGCCACGCGGCTGAACGCAGGAGAGCCAGACAGTCTGCGATCACCTGCCCTGCATCTGCCCTGCTACAGCCTCCTACCTCTGAGGACACAGCTGGCCACCAGAACCCAAATGGTGAGCGAGGAGCTGCCCTCTCCAGTCCGCTCCCACCTGAGACCGCCGTGGCCGCTGCTGCCCCCTCCCACCTCCGTTCCCGCCCGCTTCTCTGCAGCTGTCGGGCTTTGCTCCATCTGCAGCACCAGGACCGAGTGCAGAGACAGTGTGCCTGCAGCTAAAGAAAGGACTGGAACCGAGTTATCTGTTCTGTTTTGTTGGTAATTTTAATAAGTGCTGCTGTTTTCTGCTTGTATAGTTAGATATATTAGTAGAAGAGCTGTTATTCCTACCCCCTTATCTCTGCCTCAGAGTTCTTGATTCAAACAATTATAATACTTGGAGGGAGTATAATTAAAGTCTCTATTTCAAAGGAAAACTTCTGCCTTTATCGGCAGACACCTGTCCTTGAAACCAGGACAAAGACCAAGTACAGGGTTCTGCACTTTGGCCTCAACAAGCCCTGCAGTGCTACAGGCTGGGGACAGAGTGGCTGGACAGCGGCCAGGCAGACAGAGACCTGGGGGCAGTGATGGACAGCAGGCTGGACATGAGCCAGCAGTGTGCCCAGGTGGCCAAGGAGGCCAATGGCTCCTGCTTCGGTCAGGAATAGTGTGGCCAGCAGGACCAGGGCAGTAATTCTTCCCCTGCACTCGGCACTGTTAAGGCCACCCCTGGAGAAGGTCCAGCAGCCCAGGTCCCTCAGCTTCTCCACACAGCCCCAAAGCCCATCCTGTCAGTCCTGCAGAGCCTCT
>JAOTQP010000362.1:37575905-37613083 GCA_026413545.1 Cichladusa arquata | reverse complement strand
AATGCCCTGTTCATGTTCTGTTTCCATTACATAAGATATTACAGTCCTCATTAGCTTTGAGTTGATCTAATGGGAGAGGAGGGAAAGAGGGGAAGCACCTACTTTCAATATCTTCCATATGTGCCTGAAGAGTTCTTGCAAGGTTAATAAACTAGAAACAAGGCAGAGAGAAAGTAGTTTAAAAGTTGCAAAGTTATCTGCAGAAATTTGCAACAAGTTAGCAAAGTTTTCTTCATTTTTTACATTCCAAAGACTCATGACAGATCTCGGTTATCCTAACCCATTTGCCCAACTTACAAACAACAACGCAAAATTTAATATAAATCCACACACACTAGACTTCAAATTGCTATTGCACAGTTACTTCAGCTGTAAAATGTTTGTGGTAGCAGCTTGTGGCATCATCTTCATGTTCTACTGTCTGTAAAACACATCAATTTTGAAAGTAGCAAACATAAACAAGTGTCAATTTAATGAAAACCATTCCAAAAACTGTAATGCAGAAAAACATAATCACGGTAAGGACTTGCATTAGTTAAATCCATTTCATTTAATTCACAACTAATATGACAAAACAGAACCCTCTGACTGGATGTGGTTCATGAAAAAACGCATAAACACACTTAAAAGTTTTTGTTTACAATTAAAATATTAAGAGCAGGATTACTATTAGGCAACAGTGATGCTTTGAATGTTAGAAGCACAGGGTATCAAAACCCAAAGCCAAAATGCTTAGGAATAAAGTCTCAGCCAAGTGGTTTTCTTTTGTCACTACCAATCTGCAGCACTGCTTCAAGTTACAAGTCTAGATACTGAGACACAGCAGATAAAATGAGTTTCCATAGCTTACTTATTTGCTTGATATCAAACACTAGCATTGGTGCTCTCGCTGGTTTAAAATGCAGTGTCACACAATGAAGTATGTAATGCCTCCTCTGATGGGAAACTAGTAAATACATTTTCAGCAATATACCTCAGCTAGTAACTTGTGCTGGATGCTGGCTATGATTAGATCATGTGTCTTTTATATCTCTACACCTGTAGCAGAGACTGGATCGTGGAATAAAAGCCCTACACTACAAGTGTACAGAAAAGAGGAGCACTTTTCTAATACACTAAGAGATTAGACAGAGTACGGTCCTGCCTCTTTCCCAAAGACCTAGTACCTGCCTGCAGTCAACCATTCCCATAGGCATTGGATAAGCTTAATACTGTCACTCCTTCGTATGTAAGCAAAAAAACTAAAAATAATTGGATTTTAGGAGTTCAGTGGACTAAGAACACTGATTACTGATCTAGTATCAAATAAACACACAGAATACTGGATTTGTGAGTGAATCACTGTACAGAAAGAACTCTGTATGCTGATCTCTTACTGGTAAGGGTTCCTAAGCCAGGCCTTTCAAGTGACGAGAATGCAGACAAATAAGTGCAACTAATAAGAGTTTGGACTAATGCCACAGAAATCATGCTACAGCTACAGGCTGTTGCAGAATGTTAATACTCCACTGCACGTTTAGGTGTACTCTGGCAGACAAGCATTGCAAGTTCTAGACCGTTGCAATACAGACTTGCATAATGAGAAAAATATAACTAATCAGGTAGTCCAGCATTCTTAACTGCATGTTTGGCACAGAAAGAGGTTAACCTTCCGGTTTTGCATAAATTCACAATAATCACGACAACATGCATGCTAACTAATGAATTACCAACAACCTTGACAAAAAGCATACTGTAGCAGAGTACCTGCAATTATGTAGTACCTTCAGTTTCCAACCAAACACGGTGCACTGACAAGCACAGCCCATTTTAGACTTACATTTGTTTAAAATGTGTGTTTCTTGGGTATCTAGCTCCTAGGTCACTCGAGGTACCAATCTGCCTCCAAGCTCTCTGTATGAGCAATTCCTGCCAGAAAATCACTGCATACTTACTCTGACACGTGTGCTGGCCTCATTTGCAGTTCCTAACATGTCAGAAAAGCGCTGCTCGCATAAGTGTAACAACACTACAAGGTAGAGACCAGAGCTGATAAATTCATAGTCTGCCTTAAAAGAGATCAAAAGAAACACTCAGAATGTCAGTAATACATCTGCATATATGATTCAAGTAGAACAATCAGATTTTAATGGAATCATTATAGATTTATCTCTAGTTGCTCCAAAAGAATTAGGAGAATGTAATACTAAAAAATTTAAGTTGCTGAAAAACTATTTATACTTCTGGTCCTTCCCATCCACCCCAAATCTAACATGTTATCCTTGAAGACAAATAGAGTCCTACAAATTAAATCTCAGTCAGCATGACTAGTTCAGAGGAAAGAACGTGTAAATAAGAGTATTATATCACTTGGGGAAATAAAACCAATATTGCTGGTTTCTTTTCTGTGGTCCCAAGGCTTTACAGAAAGCCAAAATAAGGGAATATATTTTAAGAATGTTATGATGTTATAATTCCTTTACCTTCCAAGATAAGAGAAAAACTTTAAAAATGCTACTGCTGAACAGGTAATTTAGTCAATTCTTTAGGAAAAAAAATCAAAGTTCTTATTTCTCTTGCAGTGCAGTGACAGCAACCAATAAGCAGTTTTACTGAAACAAGACTATGGCACTCTTGAGAAAGACTTTTCAGAGACTGCCCCAATTGATAGGAATTAAGAGTACTAGGGTAAGAACTTACTTTAAATAATTAAAAAATTAGAGGCAGATATTTTGCCCCAAAATTGATGTCACTCAGTATTTTCTTTAAACATCTGAGGCAAGCTAGTATTGTTAGTCTTTGTATATCATCAGAATACATTCCCAGAGAATAGGGGAAAACCCTCTGAATAAAGTTCATCAAAAACACCAGTTTTGTGTCATTGACTCATTTTTAAATACTACACAATGCAGTAGTTCTAAGATAATCCATTATACATAATAAGAGTAATACCAATGTGCCTTTGAATATTTCTAAGCTAGGAAATGATTTGAAGGAGCGGTTAGAAACTGCTAGAACAGAGGTTAGTTTCTACCACTCTAAAAGAAGGTTGTAATTGTATGTTTAAAACAACTGCTGTGTTCAAAAACAGCTAAAAGTGATGATAACTCCTGACTTAATGTGAAATTCAATCTCATCATGCCAGAATTCACGCTGCACCTATGTGACAGTGTGCAATGCAGAGACACTGGATTACAAAGCTAGATGACAGATATGCAAGTAAGAGAAGAGATATATTCAACTTACTCAAAGCTCAGCTCTAGGAAGTGTAGCAGGAAGGTAGTGGAATAGGTAGTGGTAGTTGGAATATTGAGGAGAAAAATCTGTTCCACATTAACATTATATGTATAACAGTCCTTCTGAAATGGAGATGCTTTTGGCTTCTCTAAAGACTGCCCTCCCACCACAAAAGCAACACTTACTAAATTAGGTAAAATATACTAACTTGTTCATTTGCATGTGCCCTATAGAGTTCATGAATGTCAAAGTCTTCCAGATTAAGATGCAACTTCTCCTTGCACAATTCACAAGTTGTCACTGCTTCCAAAGAAGAACCTGGTGGAGAAGCAGGCAAGGGGAGAACTCAGTGTCAAGTTTCAACAATCTGTAACATAAGACACACTCATATAAACATTAAAAATTATACGTAATTTTTTTTGCTTTACTTTGCAGAGCAATGTTAGAAGAAAAGAAAGCCTCTAATAGGAATGTAGTAACATCTGCTACTGTCAGCATTTCAACTCTGTAGAATGTTTATTCTCTATCCAGCTGCACCTCTTTTGCCTCACATTCACGCTGGACATAATATGCCTCTTCCTGCAAGTCTGGCATAAAATTGCTTTTGGGCTTTCTCAATTTTACTGTTTAAACCAAATACACACAAAAGTAAGAATAAATATACCAGAATAAAGTTATTGTTAAGTAACATTTTGTCTTAAGTACCAGTTTTAAAACAAACTCCTCCATAAGCAACAAGATGAATAAAATACGTTGATAAAACTGATAATGGACTTATGTCTTTATATATAGTTTAATAATTCAAATTAATTTATTCTATAGGCTAAGGCTTCTGAAACATCCCTACTCTGATGTGTTTCCTCTGGTGCAGAGTAAAAAAGTCAGGTATTAACACCTTCCTTTGGTACATCTTCTATCAAGCCACCTACTTTTAAGTCTTATGAATACTGCAGATAACAGTTACAAACCGGTCAATCAATTTGTTACAAAAATATTTCTACAGCATGCACTGTCTGAAGTGTTTCTTAAAGAATTATATACGCACTTTGAAGTAAATTTTGAGCAAGCAATTTCAAAGTGCCTTGAACAGGCGTTAGTAGCTTTAAAAAAAATTAACATATTCAAGTCTAGTTATAATTCAAACTCATTTCTGGATTTTTAAATTCCTATCACTACTAAAAGTTAGCTCAGCTATAGAAGTCTTAAAAAAAGCACAATCATTTCAATAAGGAAGTGTGGGGGACAAATGCCACCCAAAGTGGTACCACTGAGTGCTGGCAGAGCAATTCAACATCTACACTTCTGCAATGTTATTTTGTCTAACATCTTAGTAGACAACTCCAAAAAATGTAGTTCTCTAAACAAGAAATGCAGTACTTGGAACTACTCACATGAGAAGCTGCACAGACACAAAAAGCCTGGAAGTGCCATACTACTCTTTGTCCCCACTTTTGCTTGCTTTTCAACTAAATACCTCACCAAGTACAATCCTTCTAATAAACCTCCCTGTATAACTGGAAGCCTATCCTGGTCTAGAGTTTGCTTTACCTGAGTTTATCTTCGACTGCAGCCATTTTTTCATGCACTCCTGGTGAACATACCGCAGACTTCCAGAGCATTTGCATGGCTGTATTAAAAGGTTGTCAGAACTTGCAGAGGACATCTGACAGATTCTGCATAAGTCACCCTCCTCATCTTCAGAATCTTCTAAAAGCAGGCTGAATAGGATGGAATACCAACAAATGCTGTGATATTTCATGTAGGACGTTTTAGAATGAAAATTCCACTTATCAAACTGCTCTCAAATCTATGAGAATTAAAATGAGCTTCTTTAAAGACAAAAGTGAGAATATGGGTGACAGGGGACTGAGTTGCCACCTCCTCTAAAGGAAAGTACTCTTTTTAAATCAAGATTGCAGAAAGCCCTCTCAGGACAAAATAGGTACATTTTTTACTATTGCAAAAGAACATGCTAACTTACCTTTCTTTAATTTTCTGGAGTCTTTCTGGATCTCTTGAAGGTGGCATTTTAGACTTGCCACTTTCTTGTCCATCAGACTGATTCCAGCCAGAAGGAATAATATCTACAGTTATCATAAGATTGTCAGACAGACTGCTTCCTAACGTTGGAGGTACTGCAAAGCGAAAGAGAGAACCAGGCAGAATTCCTGAACTTCTTCCGCTGGGGGCTGAATCTGAAGGGGAGGCTGTAGAAGTAACAGATACTGCAGGTGTTGGTCTGCTAACAGAAGCCTGACGAGGGCTATCTGATGCTTCAAGAACGGTCTCCTCACCTGACTCTCTCCTTATAAAGACATGTTGTGATCTAGCAGATGTATCAGAGGTAGAGATCCTTGTGGATTCATCTCTTCCTTCTCTTCTTCTTCTGGAGAAGAGAGGTGTACATCTGTTCCTCAAAGAGGACGACAACCAGGATCCTGAGCTCCTGTTTTCAGTGTCTGGTCTGTAACTTTCCCCATCAGAATCAGAGTTGCGATTCTGTGAAACTCCTGATAAACCCCATCTTCGTCCAAGAAAACTAAACCCCTGAGAAGCTTCGGATGACTGAAGTCCTGAAACTTCAGGAGATGCAGCTCCATTACTACTTGACAGAGTAGTAGCTTGAACTCTTGGGACCACCGTTGACTCTTCAGAGCCTAACGATCTTGTATGCAATGGGTCCTGGCTAGACCTTCGGGAGAAAAATGTAGATGACATACTAGATGCTAAACGAGATAGCAACTGTCTGGTTGTGCGCCTCCCTTCACTGTCAGCTGCAGAGTCATTCAGTGACCTCTGAGAAGATAAAGCCCTTTCAGAACCACTTGAGGAACGGGCTTCATCTCTAATGGCAGTAAGAGAAAATGCTGACTGCACACTCCTCTGCGGAGATTCCAATTCATTTCTCCTTTGTCTTGAAGAATAGCTGGATCTTGAAGAGCTCATGTTAGAGTCTCTGTTGAAAAAAGACGGCTGATGATCAGAAGGCAACTGGCGGTTCATGGGTACATTCAGCCTCAAAGTGCTTAATGAGTTCTCTTTTGGTCTTGCTCCCTCGGCATATGAAGAGGCAGGCCTGTCTTGAAGATCTGTTGCAGAAAAGCAGAGGAAAATACTATGACAAGATGTGCTCAAACACATCAGGAAACATTCAAGGTGAGGTTCAACAGGGCTCTAGGCCACCTGTCCTAGCTGAAGATGCCCCTGTTCGCTGCAGGGGGATTGGACTAGGGGACCTTAAAGGTCCCTTCCAACCCAAACCATTTTCTCATTTTTACAAGCATATCTTCTGTAAATGCTGTCTGAGCATGTCAACACATTGAGAAGACCTCCACTGTAGATGAACTGTAGTTCATATGAAGCAGCTGAGGTGGCTAGTCTCCTTCCTCAAATGGCTGCACTGGGGGGTTGTGGGTGGGAAAAGGGGGAAGGAGGAACAAGCATGGATAGATGAAGGTAGGAAACAGAAGCTCTCTATGTATTCTCAATTTCAAAACTTTCATCTTTGTAGTTTTGGTGACTTTTTTTTAATGGGTTCTGCATTGCAATCACCATTTACTTCTGAAGATGAGCTTTATTTATCTGGCAGATTCCAGCTAACAAACCAACCATCCACCATATGCTTTTGATAACACATCAGGGAACACAGGAGTTATTTTTAATGCACTCAATAGCAGCACTACTGCTAGAAATGCGGCATAGACAGTACAAAGCAAGGTTGCTCACCAATCCACTTCTCCCATTAGGCTCTACCAGGTGGAGTAGTCGAACTGCCCCCTTACTAAAAAGTGCTTACAGTACGATGACATTAAAATATACTCTTCTGTCAAGGCAAGACTACAGGACGAATTCTGAAATAAGTAGCTTTAATATTTTCTGCTGATCTTATATACTTAGAAACAAGGCATTTTTTTTTAACTTCTGCATTACAAAATATCACTAATGCATCTGCAAAAGGCTGCAAAACAAGACTAATGGTGAACTTCCTTTGAGACAGCTCTAGAAGGTCACAACGCTCTGAACAGGAAGTGAAAATTACAGTGCATAAGTCCCTATTAGTCCTAGCAGTTGCCATGAGACAAGTCTCTCGCTTAATGTAAAGTGTGTTTATTCATTTTTATTTTCAGTAGTCTAGCAGTTTACCCTAATAATCATTTGAGAACCCAAATAAAAAGAGATAATGTGCACCTATAAGAAAAAAAGTTTCCTGGATCAAATCAACATTATTTCTCTTCCCATACCTAAATACAAAGAGATTTTAAGACAAAAAAGAAAAGAGCTTTACTGACTAATCACAGAGTTACAGTGGCGACCACTAACACCACTTTCACATGACTAAATGCATCTACAAGCTAGGCCATTTATATAACCTTCCATGGTTTGGTCAACGCATGGAAAGTGGCCAACCAACTTTATTTAAAAGGACACTTTAGAATATATCTTGTGTTTGTGTTTTGAATAAAATATTAAAAGAACAGGCCCAGAGAAGTTTTGGATGCTCCACCCCTGGAAGTGTTTAAGGCCATGTTGGATGGGGCTTGGAACAAACTGGGATAGTGGAACGTGTCCCTGCCCATGGCAAGGGGTGGAACAAATGGTCCCTTCCAAACCAAATAATTCTGTGATCCTATGAGCATGTTAAAAAACTAAAATCTATACAAACTGTAGGTTTACAAGCTTTCAGTTATACAGAACATACATGTTGAAGGTGAAAAGTCACTGTTTCTGTAGCTGGGATCCACCAGGTTATTAACAGACAGATCTGTTCTTCTTTCTAACTGTGTTCGCCCTCTCATCAGATCCGTTCCAAGGGAGCCAAGCATTACTGATGAAGATCTAGGAATCCTACCGCATCTCCATGAGGACTCTAGAAAGAAAAAGTAAATAAATCCCGTTTTTTGTTATCATCTAGAAATCCATTAAAACTGGCACTTTTGATGCAGACATTTTCTTATCAAGGGCAAGTTTAACATTACCACTAGGCTGACCAAGGACCAAGCTGTCAACATAAAGCTAAGTGCACTCTGCTGATGCTGGCACTTCATCTTGCAGCAAGTTAGCTCTGAAAGCTAAATCAAAGAAAAAGTAGTAATACTTTTGTGAAGAGTCAGACCCTTCTGTCCTCTTACAGGACAGAAGAGGAAAAGTAGCACCTTGCCTCCTAATGGTAGCTAGTTTTTTAAAAGGTTTCACATTATAGCAAAAGAGCAGAGACTTAGTAAATGCTGCCATTCTACTTGACACTACTTAAATGAAATTTCATTGCTCATAAAAACAGCTGATGAAGCTTAAATGCAGTTTAGACAACTTTAAGAATAACGACTAACTCTGTTCTTGTTCATATTACAGACCAAAACACTTCAGTGTAAAAAGGGATCTTGTTTTTTGTTAACAGCTCCAACAACTGCATAGCAAACTATATTCATCAGCTGTGGACAAAAATCTTGCTCCAAAAGAGTCTTCTTCAACGGCTCTGAAACATTCACCTTGATATTGCTTCACTGCTAACTTAGAAAACTAAATTTAAGCACTCATTGGTCGGCAGTGTGACGACCAATCAATGTAGAAATGGTAAGATAAACAGTCCTACAACGTAATGAGAAATGTTAATAGTTGTTGTTTCATTAACAGAGTAAGAAAGTATCAATAATACTGAGCTTTAAGCAAGAATTTAGTAATTTCTATTTGGATGGCTGTGCAATTCCATAAGGGGATATTTAAAAAAACGTTAATCTATACTCACAGGGGTAATCTGAATTAATCTAATGATCTGTATCAAAATGATTTAGAAATATTTTCAGTGTAGGCTTTGATCATTACTTCCTGAGCTTTGGACATCTGTTGGCATATTGCATAAATTCTGTCTATCCAAACTTACTCATGGCTTTAACGAACACCTCAGGTTTTCCGGAAAGAGCTCTTAGTGTAGAATGTTTCTTTACCAGGACCTAGAGAATGAGTTCAGGCCCTGCTGAAAAAGGAATGCTTTCTTTCCCAACCCCTAACAACAGCACTCTAACCAGCCATGACACTGTGCTTGAACATATTGCTAAGTATGGTAAAGGTTTCCTTTCCGCTGTCCCTGACACATGTTGATCTATCAACACCATTTGACTCATGAAATTAGAGCAGCTGCACTCATTCTTTTCTTGAAATCTTAAACAACTAAGGTATGTTTGAGCTATGCAGTTCAGTTTAACCACAAATGGAATAGGTACAGGTAATGATTCCGAAATGACAGGAGTACAATTGGATTTTCAAAAGACCACGTAACAGCATACTCAGAACTTTGGATACTGCTATTATTATGAACATACCTTTTAGACAGGCATACATTTTTATTACTTAAGAAAGATAAAAGCATAATATCTGAAGCAAGTCTTTTAAAACTTGGTAAAACCTGACCTTACTACTCAGACAATTTTCATGTAACTCCGGTCAAGTAATCAACCTCTCACCTGAAAGGGCAGTCAAGCCATTACTTCTCACAGAAGAGGTAGATGTACAAGATAGTTTAGGTCTCTTTGAATCACTATCTTGCTGCTGGCTATGCAGTCTTGAATATGCTCCCTGAGTTCTCTCAGACTCACCAGAACACCCAGATGTGAAATGAGAGGAAGAAGATGTAGACTGAAATAATATTAAAAAATAAATTACGTAGTGTATCAGATGCACTTACACTGCACAAAAGTGTACATAATCTAAAACTCACAAGAAGGGTAAAGAACAACTTTAGATACAAAACCTTTTCTTTAAAAATAACGTAGGAATGATGCTTGTGCTCTTGATTAGTATTTCCACGTTTACTCAATACAGTCCTATCAAAGATTAAGTCAGTTTCTGTAACAATCAACATTATATTTCCTTTACAGGTAGATCTGGCTTACAACAAAAATTTGTTGTAAAAAGGGGGAAAAGTTATATTCCTGGCCTGTAAGATGCTATAAACATAATTAAATACAGCTTTACAAATCCCCAAGGGAACATATTTCGCTGTGCAAAAATAGCCAAAACTGAAGACCTACATTACTTTATTTAACAGTTTAAGGAATCCAACTTATTTTTTATCAACCTAAAATACAATTAAGCAAGGCGTGAGCTTCAGGAAAACTGTTTGAAACAAGTATATTTTGATTACAATAAGCTTAAGTGCAACTGAAGGAGCTCAGAGTAAAGGACAGGTACAAAACAATTTTTGCAGTGTACAGCACTGAATTAAAACAGTTTCCAGAAACTACTACTAAAGGACTTAAAAAAACGTTTGGAATAGCCTACAAAGTTGTTTATCTGGTTACTTACAGTCAAAGGCATTCATTTTCTACTTTAAATACCTCAGGTTTATTTTTTCATATAAAAAGGTTGAGCCCAATCAATAAGCTGAATCGAACTGTTTGCCTTCCCAGAAACTATCTACAACCAAGTTCCTTTAAAGATCAACCAAGTTAGAGTATGTTATATCTGTGTTTTATTTCTACTTTAACTATTATTTAGTTATGGTTTTTACTAAGTTTCAGCCACAACTTCTTACTCTTTCAAACCAAGAAATCTCTTAAATATTTCCCTCATCCCATCATAAAAAAAAAAAAAAAAAAAAAAACAGACAGAGAGACTAACATCAGAAACCAAGTACAAAGCCAGGTTACTTTCCCTTTTACTACTTGATATGTGGAATTTTCAGAGTATCTTCTGCAAGGTTCACTTGCATTAGAATTCACTTTAAGAGAATAATTAAACTTAATGGGAGGAAAAAGGGTTTTCATCTTGAAAATTAATAGCAGTAATTTAACTAGATACGTAGACCACTTAGAACCACAGATTCCACTTGCATTTAAACTATATGTAGACATCTACCACGACTTCCCCTGATGGCCAACACGTGCACACTAGTTCCTCCCTCCTCACCCCTCAATATCTCAGTGTCTTCGCCTTCAAGTCACCTAAGAACACCAACACCTGTTTAATTCTTATAAACCCAAACATCTTTCACTTTGAAAGCGAGAAGAATTTTTATTTCACTATTGTCCCACCAAACTTGTTCAGTCTTCTGCTTTCCCTATTTGAATATTTCTACTGCGCTCCAAACTATTTTACTGTCACTCTAAAATGGATAAGCATGTCACAAGCAAGCTACTTTACTCCTGGAGTTACAAAGGCACATTCTAGAACCCAGTTAAGACAAACTATTAGGGTGCGAGTCTTGAATCGCCGGTAACCATTATTCCACAGTATGATGTAAGCAGCATGTAAGAATAATCAGAATATGAACTACACCTCACAACTGAATTTCCTAAAGCAGATCTCCAAGCCCATTAACTTTGTGTTAACTCACAAAGCTAGTACTATCCAAAAAAACCCCCGTGGAAATACCTGAGGGAACAAGTATAAATAATATCAACTTTGTCATCCACAGGACTATAACATGTCTGAGATTCTCATCACCCCCTCTTTTTTTTTTTTAAATGGACTTTTGCAGAGCTACTGACTTCAAATGTATTTCTTAACTTTTAGTAACTAATATACATCACTATTTTCATCCTCTGAATGTTCTATCTTCTAGCTTTTGCTCCATCTTGAATTAATAAGATTTACTTATCTAAAAATGTTACAGAGAGCCCTTGCTGACAGCTTTTCAGATTGGGAAGACTAAAGTAAAACCCTGGGGTTTCAATATTTTTTTCAAACTATCACACATTAACAGTTCTTACCAATCTGCTTCTGCTTCCCAAGAATCTTCCAGAATGAGGGTGATCAAGTGTCCCTGAGTAGTGAGTTGGAGACGACGCTGTAAGCTTCCAAGGAGCTTCCCGGGTGTCCCTTTCTCCAGTTCTCCAGTCTCTGCTGGAACTATTCAATACACTAGATTCCTGAAGAACAACATGCTTATCATATACACCTTGTAACTCAAAATCTGTATCTGATCTGAATATTGAAAATATAGGGAAATGGAAGCAGTAACAAATCTGGAAACATTTAGTAAGAAACCTTGATAGCCAAGAAATGAAACAGGCTTAGAGAGCCACTCGCAAAAGGAAAGTTTTCTTGTTTGGCTGTTTTTTTAGTACTTTATAGCAGCTCCTTCATCTGTCCTCTGTTTTGACCTAGGACAATAAAAAGTTGAAGTATAAGGCTTTTGAGGCATTACCCTGACTTAGATACTGCAGCAACAGAGCAGAATTAAGTCTCACTTCCAATGCAAAAAACACCACAGGTGTAGAAAGGGTCTCCATGACAACAAAAGCACCTCTCGGGCCACTAAAACAAGCGGAATTTCGATGAATAGATTATCATTGAGGAAAGAGACTGCAATTTAATTTGCTTCATAGAATAATCACGGAGATTAGCAAAATTAGTAGAGATAACAGAAATGAGACCATTTTATTAACACTAAGCAGCATTCTTAAATGATTATTTGTCCATTCTCTTTTCATGAACTATTAGTACTACAAACACAGTAGTTGTTATCGCCATTTCTTAAAAGCAACAACAAAGCATTCAAAACCAAACCAAAACAGTACAAAAATCTCAGCTTGTTTTCCTCCTTCAAGTCAGCTTAAGACTATTTAACATCTCTTGTCAGAACTTAACAATTAAAATCCTACATAAGGTATTCTGGTTATGATGTCTATTTTCAGTAGTTGAAAAATGTGATCAGGAAAGCATTCAAAACAATTTTATGAACTACACTTGACCCTATGCCTCCACTGAAAAAAACCCAAACAACTTTTAATTAGTCATAAAATGGTTATTACTTTGTTGTATCATAAAGGGTAGGAATTTTTTTCTCATGCCACTAGCTCAATTTTTGTATTTTAAAGTTACCTAGCAACAACACTATAATCAATACATCTGATTAGTTGACAATTAATCTCTTTGTTATGCCTCCTCAGATAAGCAGGGGCTAGTACCCAGATCAATCTCAAAAGTACGTAACGTACAAGAATTCCATACCTGTATGAAAAAAAAATGCAACAAACCCACTCAATAGAAACCTTATTTCTTAGACCTAATCAAATCCAAATACAAATTTGACTGATCTGTCCCAGAAGTTTTTGATTTAACCTATAATCAAGTGTTCTGTCTATAGAAATTCTGTATTAGGAATCCAAGTCCTCTTTATACCTGAAGAATTACTGCTAGTCAAAGTTTTTCTTCTAAATGAAAAATGTTTAATTATTTCTAACTGAACTAGTCTCAGACTACCTTTCTAAACTGGGAGCAAAAAAGAGATACAATATAATCTACTATACAAATATTTCCCCTCCTGTTTTAACTGGCAAGTGTTATGAGACCATTCCTCAGCTCAGAATCACTTTGCTCAACAGGAAACAGTCAAAAGAATAAACAGTGCAGTGAACACACTGCAGTTCACGTAATAAATTAACTAATGAAAGTTACGTTGTGTCAAAATCTTTTAACAGCTCTAACACATGGAACTTTACAGCACCAGTTCAGCTGAAGACTTCTCTTCTGATCAACGGCTTTCAGTATACACACACCGTGTGTGGACCATGTCCATAAATCTCTACAGAGTAAGACTGCTCGATTTGCTTTTGCTGAGCAGCCAGTAGAAAACATGTAGGACTCCAAAATGCAAAAATGACTGACAACTGCTCCCTTTTGTACATTCTCTACAGCCTATATAATAACAAGCACATGCATGCTAGAGATAACAAAAATGTAACACACATACATTTAATTGTGCTAAAAATAATGTTCTATTACTTGTAAAACTGTTTCTCAAAAAGGCATTACATAATACAACATCCCAGATAGCTTGTCAGCAGGGACTAAACTCTTAACCTTTTTTTTTTTTTTAATATGAACATTTAATCACAGAGTTGCATTTCTGCAATTTCAAAGATCAAAATGAACTTACACTTTCGGGCCCAAAACTGAGGTGACAATTGCTGACAGGAGCAGAAAAGCAGTACTAAGATAATTGAGCCAAACTGCTATCTGTTGCTTCCAAGTGTCAAAAATAACTTTTCAAGTAGTTTAATCTCTGCTTCCCATAATACTCTCCCAAACTGCAAGTACCTGCACAGCATGAATACTTGCTCTTGAGCACTGCTCCCCTTCACCACAGAAGCAGTTTGGTTAGTGTAAAATGCTGCTTGTGAAACAACAAAAGGCCTTTTTTTCAGTTCTATGCAGGGCACGCAAAGCCCAGCTGTACTAACATAATGACATGACAGGCTAATGTCTTATCGGTTTTGCACAGCCTGGTTTTTGGTAAGGTAGCTGGGGGGTCACAGAGGTGGCTTCTGTGACTAGCTGCTGGAAGCTTCCACCATGTTTGGAAGAGCCAATCCCTGATGGCTCTGAAGATGGATGTGCTGCTGGCCAAGGCTGGGCCAATTAGAGATGGTGGCAACACCTCTGTGATAACAGATTTCAGAAGAAATTAAAACACAAGTAGAGATGCAGTTTTAATTCCAGTCACAACAGCGTAGGAGGTGAGAACATGTGAGGGAAAACAACACAGGGACACCAAGGTCAGTGCAGAAGGAGGGGGAGGAGGTGCACCAGGGCCAAGATTCCTCTGCAGACTGTGGTGACGACCATGGTGAAGTAGCTGTTTCCCTGCAGCCCATGGGGATCCACGGGGGATGCAGAGATCCACCCACAGCCCATGGGGGAGATGCTCACACTGAAGCAGGTGAATTCCTGGAGGAGGCTGTGATCCAGTGGGAAACCCAGTGGAGAGAGTGGGCCCCTGCTCCCAGGCTGAAGCAGCCTGTCCTTGAAGGCGTTCACCCTGTGGAAGAGTGACCCACACCGCAGCAGTTTTGGGAGGACTGCTGCTCATGAGAGTGAACCCATGTTGGAGAAGTTCACAGAGAACTGTTAGGGACCCCATGGCCTCACAGGGGAAGGACTCCAGACCCCGAGCCAAGCGCAAGAAAACCTCGGGTGACAAACTGACCAAAACCCCCACCCCGTCTCCCTGCACTGTCAGTGGGAAGGAGGGAGGGGTTGGGAGAAGAAAAGGTGTTTTTCAGGGTTTATTTTACTTCTTGTTATCCTCCTCTGATTTTGTTAGCAATAAATTCACTTTGTACTTTTATGTCAAGCCCTTGGAGTGTTTTCTCCCAGTCCTTATCACAACTCATGAAGCCTTCATTAAGTTTTTCCCTCCTCTGTACAGCTGCGGCAGGGGAGGGTGAGTGAGTGACTGTTGGGGCTGCCTGGCATTTGGCCAGTGTCAAACCAGGGCAGAGTCTAAAGCTCCCCTTCTTACCTTTTCAAAATATAAACACAGAAGTTGCTGCAGAACTATACAGTCCTGTTAACTGATAATATAGACCTGTACTTTTTGTATCACCACCACACCAAATGTAACGCCCTACATGCATCAAAGCTCAAACAAAACCCTCACCTCTCCCTCAACAGAAAACTCCATTTACCCAGGTTTAAGATGCAGTGACTCATAAGAAAACAGCAGGATTTTCTCTCATTCATTAAACAGCTGATTTCTAAAGGTGCAGCCACAAACAAGACCAGGTAAAACCAGAAAATCTAGAACTACCGGTTCACTGATTACTGTCATTGGGCCGGTTAGTAAATTCTTGCATTTTAGAAATTTTGTTTGTCTGAGTCTTGGAGCTTTTTTCGGTAAAAAATACACTTTTACAATTACTATACTTTATATATTTATACTTTTATATACTTTTATACTTTTTATAAAGAATAAAAACACATTACCTGGTATCCAGATTCTAATCTCCATGAAGATTCTCTTGAACCATATGCACCAGATAAACTGTTTCCAGTTGTAGATCCTAGAGGAGAGCTGGAAGCCTGAACAGACATCCTGCGAGGAATTCTTGAGGGTTTTGACTCCATTCTTTGTATCCTGTACAAGGATATACTGATCATTTTTTCTCACAGAACCAGGGAACTCATGCAAAACAGGCACAGGTCATTCTGGGTGTAACATGAATATGATTCACACATACAAATATTTACACAGTGCTTTGGTCTGACTGCGCATCAGCAAAACGAAGAAGCAAGTTCTTATCCTAGTTTTTGTAACTTTTTCTTTACATCTCCCATCCCTCTTTAGAAAACTACAATCCCTTTTCTAATTTGTTATGATATATTATTGCAATTATAAATATAAGATGTATTCCCCTAAGAACAACACAGCACTTATATTAATGCAAAATGAGTCAGGAACTGATTACTCAGGTTTCTTAAATTCAAATATTGCGCTTTTGCTAATGAACTGCATCTCGACACTTGCAGAAATTATATTCAGACTTATTCCTCGGGGTTGAAATTCTGAAACTTCACCCTTCTGAAAAAAAACACATCTGTAGTCTATCTGCCCTTGACTCCTCCAAAGACAACTCCCATGGAAGCCAACACATGCAAAGGAGGAGAGGCTATCTCACAAGTGTACTCATAAACTTACTTCTCAATTGCTGCGCGTTTCTCTGCCTTTTGCTATTTCTAGGCATTTCAAAAGAAATGCTGGTACCTTTTCCACTTGAGAAGTGTTCCTATACTCATCCCTGTCCTTGAAACAGTATCTGATTAAACATTTAGACAAAACTCCAGACAGCTAGATTCTTCCTCCTCAGGATAGTACAGACAGAAGCAGACCATAAATGGTGGCTCTTAAAAAAAACTTAAGCAAACTGCAGTATCCTCAATGGTGTGGTACATGAAGAGAAGCATGACACATAACAACTCAAACAGATGGCTGAGAATCCCACTGATACATGGTGATTTGCCCAAGTGGTACAGTCTATTTAACCACTTCTAATTCTGGCCTAACCTTCTGAGAATAGGAGTAAACCATATTGATTAAAAAAATCCCTATCCATCAACAAACCATACATTTTCCACAATTCAGTCATGCTCATCAATATCACATTTCTGCAAAAAGCTACTACATCAATCCTGAAACACTTCGCATCTGGCTGCAGTTTCAAGGCGAGTCACGACTTTTAATCTTTGCTCAAGTCATGCTGAATTAAATATTCTATCTGGTAAAAGCCCCTTAGTTAGTACAGGACTCCACTGACCTAACAGTTGGGACAGCTGAGTTTAGTTTCCTTAGCAACTGTTTTCATGCATGTTCAGTTGTTAGCTAGCTTTACAACAGCAGCCAAAACACAAAGCAGCCAAAATGCTTAATCTTACAAGTAGGACTCTAAAATATACCAAGTTTAAGTGGCTGTCTACCTTTGTGTAAAAAAAGAACTACCGACTTGTATTACAGAGGACACCAGCTTCTAGACCACACTTCCAACACTAGTAACCCATTCATGTTTGCCACATCGGGTAAACAAGAACTACACCACTTCAAGTGGATCATTAGTTCAATAAAACGTAACAAATATATTTATTCCTAAATTGTAATGATAGTTAATTTAACCTTCAGAGTAATCTGCCATAATGTGCTCCACAAGTTTAGTACTTGTATGAAGCTGCAATGAGTGTAAAAAAGTAACCATCAAAGCTGCAAACTGTGAAGCTAAAATAATATCTGAGTAATATACACTAGCGTGTAGGCTGGACCAGACAGCCCTATGTCTTGATGAGATCCGATACTCTAAGCACTGTTTGTCTATGTTTTAACCTCATATAAAATACAAGGAACAAGCACTCAGAATAATGGATCCAATTCTGTACTACAAAGTACTCGACAAAGACTGCCAGCATTATCTCCTTTGTTATGAATCGTTCTGTTTCTGAATCACCTTGTTTCAGATACGTGTCGAACCAGATGAATTAAATGGCATAGATAAAAGTCATATGCAGATACACATAGAAAATGCAAAGGTTCAAGAAAGGATGGAAGTTCCCACTAATAGAAATTAATGTCCAGATGAATTGGTGGAGGAGACAGAAGTGTAAGACAACTTCAAAGACTAAATTATAAATCATCTAATACTAATAAAATTGCTTATGCACCATCCACAGAACAAAAAAAAAAAAAAAAATAAGAGCATTCACACAGAACAGGACAGGGTAGAAGACTGGACACCAGAGCCAACTACCTGCAGAAGATGAAATTGAGTCCAAAATTAGCAATTGGCTTTTACAGATACACAAAAATAGGCACAAGACTAATTTTCTCCTTCAGTGGTAGTCCCAAGAAGACAGACAATGTTACCCATCAGCCTAATCTTGTAAATTAGCACAGGTTGTGATTTCAATACATGTATGTCAGGATAATACTATCTATAAAATATTTTCTTACTACAAGCAAAGAAATCTTGCAGAAACCATACCCAAAAAAAGGCGTTAAAATCAAGTTAAGGCATCAGAATAGAAGAGGCAAAATTTAATGTGTCAGTTTATGCATACACACTGATTAATTTCCTGCATACAACCTTACATTTTTTCTCCAGTCTTTGCTTTAGCCAGCAAATGAGAAGGATCTGTGGTAAAGATTAGAATCACATAAGAATAGGCATTTGACATCTGCCATGTCTGATGCAGAAGTGAAAAGATGCTGAATAAAAGGCTTATGATCTAGGCAAAGAAATTCTGATCAAGGAAATTGGATTTTACCTTTACCTTTCAATAAAGATTCAGAGACATAAAGCATGCCATTAATATGAAAAATTTTTAAAAATCTGCTGCCTAAGAGCTCTTCAATTTCTGGGCATCCATTATAAAATTTACTTGCAATCCAACTAGCACAAATCATAAAATAGTTTGACCTGGAAAGGATTTTTAAAAGCCATCTAGTCCAACTGCACCGCAACGAGCAGGGACATCTTTCATGAGATCAGATGGCTCAGAGCCCCATCCCACCAGACCTTGCATGTTTCCAGGAACAGAGCACCACCTCTCTGGGCAATCTGCCCATGGTTCACTATGCTCACCTTAGAAACTGCCTTCCTTACATTTACTCCTTGTCCTATCACAGCAGGCTCTACTAAACGTCTGCCCCCATCTTTCTTATGGGCTCTTTTAAGTACTGAAAGGCTGCAATGAGGTTTCCCCAGAGGCTTCTCTTCTCCAGGCCCAACAATCCAAATTATTTCAGCCTTTCCTCATAGTCTTACCCAGATGGACAAAGATGCAGCTGAAGCCAATGGAGCCACAATGTCCATTTACTAGATAGATAAAACTAGATCTAGGCATTTCACCTCTGGTGATCAACACTAGTAATATGTCTTTTGGGTTTTGGAGCTTTTTCCCCAGGTTCTCTGAAAACAATTTTAAGCACCGTACCTTGAAAGCCTGAGATGCAACTGCCTTCAAAGTGGCTTGAATACAAACAAAACCCAGAGGGCTTATGCTGACCATGGTAATGAGGTGGTTATAAATAAGGCGAGCATGCTAAGTTATCACAGAGCACAGGACAGAGCCACACAATGGTCTCGTGCTAAAAAAAACCCACAACAATACGTGTCTGCAAGGGGAATATTGTGCTTGTATACAATATTTCAGAAGAGAATGGTTCCCCTTTACAGTATCATCATCTTAAGGGTTTTCTTGAAGAAAAGCACTCAAAACCTCAAGCATTTTGTTTACATACACAGGAATTCAACAAACCCCAAGTGGTAATTAACATGCTGTAATGACTTCTATAATGACAAAGTAAACACCTCCATTTACATAGAAGGTAGTGAGACCAAAAAATACTTAAAAGTACTTCTCTGAGGAAATAACAATAATCATAGTAACAGAAATTGGATTGTAGTCTGAACTGATTAAAAAGCCTGTTGTTGCCAAAAAGTAAAGGAACACCTTACTCAAATATCACACCTGATGTGTCCTTCACTGAGAATCCTCAACACATTAACCAGTGAAAACACACTTCTGGCTTCTCCATTATTTTGACACTACTCACGTTCATACCCAGCAACAGAGAAATGAGAACATGTAACACAGGATGAGCAGCACTTCTAAGCACTTCTTATCAAAGCAGTATATTTCATCAGCTTTTGCCATGTTACACTATTTAGCAATCAAAACCTCATGAAAAAAATCTGGAAACAACTCTAGAGACTTCTGAAATAAGGGACATATGCAATACCTGTCAAGACTTGGTCAGAATCCAAGTTCTGAAATAAAACTTTAAAGGTATACCTGAGAAACAGATGACCAACTCGAAAAAGGAGGTGGAGCTGCATGGACTATTTTGAGCATACAGATCAAATGTCCTGCCTTTCTTGATCTGTCATCACTCCAACAGCATTATAAAAGACAAACTAGACCTAACACAACCCATGGATAGAAATAACAAAGCGATAAAAGATCCAAGAGGTCTTTGAGGGAAAGCAATGCAATCGCAAAAACCAAAAACAGTAACTATCTTTAACTGCCCATTTTTACACCCCTTCACAAAAAGGGATTCACAAAACACAGAGAGAAAATATTTCTCTTCCACCTTGACCCTCTCTATCGTTAAAAGAGGAGTAATTTCAGGTAGTCATGTCTACGAGCAAATAAAGCCTTTGCCAGCTTCCATGATTACTACCAGTTTTAAGCAATCTTGTACCGTCCATCAGAGTTTCACTGCCTGCTCCTAAATTCATTCTTCCAGCCTGGAACGATGCACTGACACTCCTACCTAAGACTCGAGCTCTCATCTCTATATGCTTTTGTGTGGTTTAACATAAAACTATTCTCAAGATTTTCTCCCGAGCAACCTGTGCTCGCGTGTCTTCCTCGGGGCTTCCTCACAATCACGTTTTCATGACAAGGAAGACAGTACTCACGAGTGTTTCTCTCAGACTGTGCAATTTGTTACGGGTATTTTCTCAACCTTCAATGTAGTGAAATTGACAAATAACTCAGGAGCCTCTCAAGAACCCCATGAGCAGCAAGAATATTTACAAATGTCGACGGGTGCCCCCGCTGCCACGGCTGGTGCCCTAAGGCTGGGTTGCTCCCGCAGCCAGCTGGGTGCTCCGCAGAGCCGCCGAGGGCACCGCACCTCCCCCGCCAGGCGCTAGGGAGCGGCCCGCACGGCTCGGGCCCGGCCGGCGCCCGCGGCCGCACCCGATGCCGCTGCCCAGGCAGCATCCGGCCCCAACCGCCGCGCAGAGGCCGCGAGGAGGGCGGAGAGGAACAGGGGGCAGCGGGAGCCACACAGACTCGCTAAGAGAGCGGGCGCGGAGCCGAGCGGCCGTTGGGGGCGATGGCGGAGGGAATGGCGGGTGGGCCGGTCCCAGCACGGCACAAAATGGTTCCCTCGGCCCTGGCGTGAGGCCGCCGAGGCGGGCAGGGCCCCGCAGCAGGTGCGGCCCAAGCCACAGCAGCCGTCGCGAACAGTCCGTACTCACCGTCAGGGCCGAGCTGCCGTGCAGGCCAGGCCAGGCCAGGCCAGGTCGGGCCGGGCCGCCTCTCCCGCAACACAATGGCAGCGGCGCGAGACCGCCCGGCTGCCTGGCGCGGCCAATCCCAGCTCTCGCGAGAGCTGTAGGCGCGGCGGAGGCGGAGCCCTGAGTGGGGCCTGAGGGCGGAGCGGGGCCTGAGGGCTCTGGGCGGGCGGGAGCTGGGAAGTCCTACTGGGAGTGACAGGAGGGAGTCCTTTTTATGCACGGAGCAGCGTGCCCAGAGACATCCGAATCGTCTTTCACGTTCAGCCCGAAAATTGCAACACGGTCTTTGAGTTTTCTGTCTATGTCACATTCTCTTCCTTGTCTGAACCATGTAAATGAATTCCCCCGCCTCTCGTGACCAGGTACGGCAGGCTGTCCCTGAAGGACACGGCGGAAGCAAAGCAACAGAATTGCTATACATTTTAATTGCATTGAGGCCTCAGTTTTGTACTCTAGAAAGTAACGGACGTTGGCAGGTATTTTTACTTGAGGGGAAGATGTATGATGTAGGAAGTCAGGAGATAATCTTCCCAAATTCTTAAAATGCCAAGTCTTCACATAACCAGAGATTTTAGATTAGCAATCCTAAGCAAATGATGATTTCCAGTGTCCCGGGCCTCTACGGAACACAGCAGAGACTTCACACTGTATTTCTGAGCCAGGCACTGAAGAAGACAGGTTTATGTTGCTACTTAGGAATCTAGACTTGTATCACAGCATTCATGAGTCTCAGTACATCCATCTGCAGGAGGGCTTCCCTGAATCCCAGAAACACAGTGACTGCCACAGATCACCCTTTGCAAGTCAGATAAAGGGGTGTGCAACAGCAGCAGGATGGGAGAAAAAAAGGAAAATAAAGAAAAGAAAAAAAGAAAATTTAAAAAGAGAAGAAAACACAACCAATGACTCTGGCACGCGGCTACAACACGTACACATTCAATACATCCATGCCTAATAGGTCTGACAGATCTGGGACACATATACGACCAGCCAGGCTGGTTAGAAAGTAGGTGGCGCCAAAATTATAGACAGTCTTATTGCTATGTTTAGCAATACCCATGATTCTGTTCCCATTCATGCTTTTAAATATGTTTGGATTGTATTACATTTTATTTGCTTCCTCCCACAGAGAAATAGTGGGCAAAGTACTATTTAATTGGAGACAAGGATGAAGGGCTGGGAAAAGCTGTAAAGAGAAAGAGGAACCATTGAACAAAAACTGATAGAGAAAGGCTGTTGGGTTTTTTTTGCTGATGGGCATGTTGCCTTTCACCATCATGCCAAGAGCAATGCTTATTGCACTTGGGAAAATCTTGTGTGTAATACCCAGAAGCAGGCCTACTGCCCCAGAAAATACTGTTTATTTGGCATAACTGTCTCCAGGGGAAGAGGACAGCTAGAATGAGTTCATGAATGATTCCAGCAGTAGCAGCTGCTCTTTTTCCTGGCTAGCAAACAAGAGAACTTATAGAAAGAGTTAGATCTACAATGAATTCAATCCTTAAAGGAGTCATTCTGTGTTTTAGTAATGCACAAATCAAGTGTTATTCACAGATCTAGTGAAATGCCTGTGTAGATGAGGAGGATGAAGTGTACGGCCTTCCCGGCAGCCAGGATAGATCACAGCCACCACTATCCAAGGGCATTATGCTTGCCTTTTTTAAAAGCAAGTTAGAAGGTAAGTGAGGAAAGCCCCATGCAATACAAAACTTCAGAGGTCTTCAACTCAGTCTTGCTATTATCAGAAGAGTATTTACTGGCAATGCTAAGATGTTATACAATTCACTACATTAGCCCTGTCCAATGCAATGCATAAATTCTATTATAAGGTTGATGCAATAACCTTTTACTAACAATCTATGAGCTCTATGAGGCATTTGCTAGCACACAGAAAAAAGAAATTGGACTATCATCTGAGTTCTTGAGCTTGCTTTTTATTTGTTTTGTTTTAATCTGCATAGTGGATCAAAGATCTACAGATCAAAGATCTGTAATAACTAGTTTAATAATTACAAATATACAAAATTAGGAAAGGTTAAGACATAGTGTTCAATACAACTACATTGCACATTTCACAAAGACTTCTCTACATTCTGAATCATTGCTAAAATGGCACCGTCTAACGAATGTGGATATGATTTGGGTTTTGTCTCACGGAAAATATCTAATATTGGGTGTTAGTGGCTGAAGTCACAAATCCTGTGTAACAGTGTGCTTGTAAATGGCTAAGCAGTAGGTTTAAAGTACATCTGCCTTATCATGTTCTTTAACCATATCAATGATATGGAAACAGGCAGAAAGAGTTATTAACAGAGTTACTATCCTTATCTGTCTATTCTTACACCTCTTCACAAAAAGGGATTCACAAAAGCTGTTTTTCCACAAACGGCAGAACTTTTTGTAGTCTGTCCTTAACTTCAATAGGTCATAGTCTGAAATTTTAAGATTATCAGAAATTGGTGTTGTCTAGTTGAATAGTTTTTACTCATCCCTATTAGTAATCCGTTCTTCAGTAACATCACTTTTAATAACCATTTGAAGATAGGCAGTTTCCAAAGACTTTTTGTTAAATGTCTAACTAAAATGCAAGAACCTTATTAGAGACCACATTTTATTCTAAAATGCAATTTAGACTGCATCTTGAATATTCATTTGTTATGAATTATTTCAGGCAATATCCTAAGGATATTCTTTCAGAAAGAAAAGGCAGCAAAAAGGTCTCAAATCAAGAAAATTGTTTTTTATATGGCATGTTATCACACAGATGATCACAAATTTTACAGTAGCCATTTCTGAAGGTGACAGAGGCAGGAAGATGACCTCCATGGATAGCAGCCATTATGTCCTAGAAAAAGGAAAATGCATCCTTGAGACAAAAGTCCATTTATTCAACATTCACTATGAAATACAGTTTTTGAAATACATCACCTGTCATGGATGTGTGGCTTAGACAGCAGAAAAGGAATAGGCTGAAGAACATGCAGATAAGACAGAAACCAAGGTAATCTCAAATCATTCTTTTAAGGTGTTTTTTTTCTGCACTGATGTGTTACTTCAGGTTATACGTGGACTTGTTCTTTTTACTGTGTCAGCTAGAACAAGTCCTAAGAAGATAGTCCCTATGGTTGACACTATACACATTCCTGGGGCTGTCTTTAATGAATTTAACCCTCACCTTTTCTTCTTTTTGCAGTCTGTTGTGTTGGGCACTGCCCAGGCTCCCCAGGGAATGGTCACAGCCCCAAGGCTGCCAGAGCTCCAGGAGTGTTAAGACAGTGCTCCAAGGCAGAGGGTGGGGTTGTTGGGGTCTCTGTGCAGGGCCAGGAGTTGGACTCTATGATCCTGATGGGTCTCTCCCAACTCAGGAGATTCTGTGGTTCTATGTGCATAGAGCTACTGAGCATGACACTAAATGTATTGGAGGTTCCCTGGCTTCTAGCCTGCCAGGCAGGCTTGGGGAGTTGCTCCTGGTTGACTTGCTAAACAGTAGGGTCTGCACCATATAGTTTTTGCAGAGGAAGGAAAACTGGGATGTGAAGAAAAGCAGAGTTCACGTTCAACTGTCTATGGTAAGCATTGCACAAGAAAGATTTCTGAAAGTGGACAGTAAACTAGAAAGTTGTCCTCAAAAAATAAATCCAAATCACAGTTCATAGCTTAAACAAATCTGGTAAGTGTGGTGTCTGTAAAAGGCTCATGGTCTCTATCCAAACTGTAAGATATACAGCAGTGATATAAAAGAAAAAAGAAAAAAATAAACATTGCAGAGACAAGAGAATTTAGAACACATTAAGCCCTAAAGAAACTACTGTAATACTGACAGTGAGAAACATGGCATAACTCTTATAGAAATAAATAATTTATCAAAAAATGTATAGGCTTTACAATGCAGGCACTTTGAACATAGTACTTTTTTTAATGCAAGGTTACAATAACCACTTTTAAATATATTGGTACAACAAATTAACTTAAAACCTAATTCTGATATGGGAAGCTTTGAAACTAAAAGACTTTTTAACTTCATCAAAATCAAACTGAAGCAATTTTGGCCCATATGGATCCCAGTTTTATGAGATGAAACACTGTAGTGCGCACCCACATTAAAAAGGTTTCCCTCTTGTTGTTTTACCTTATATACTTTTTTAAAATACCCATCTAAAATCAGTGCCCAGTGTTCCTGAGAATTATTTTTAAGAGAATTATTTATACATTAATAAATATATTTACTTTATCCTGTTACCAGTTTTTTTTAAATCAAGAAGCTTCTATGTGTCTTCTAAATCACATCTGTTCTTGCTTTCAAACAGTGTAAAGTAAAAGGCAATTAAACATATCAACAGATTATTTTGTAAGTATTACTATATCTCAGGTAGATGGACCAACTGTACCTGTATCTTCTTTTGAAATTTTAGCCAAAATTAATTTTGGCTAAAATTATATTTTGTAAACTAAGAGAATGTGAGTATAAAATTATAGAAATCAATAGAATTGTTAAAAATTATTTAGTTATGTTTTATAAAGGTGATGAGTTTTTTGGTTGTTTTTTTCTCCCCTATAACTACTATTTCTGGAATTCTAATACTATAAAATGTATCAATGTTTTAAAATCTTTCTTTACTTCTTTTCATCTTCCCATGTTCCAAGTCAGGAAGAAGACTAAAGTTCTGTGAGGCACAAAATTGTACTTCTTGTACTGTTTTATTCACCAGGGAGCTCTTACTGCTCATTTTAAATAACACTGATCAAAATGCTTCTGTTGGTTTGTTTTCTCAGAATACCTATATGCTCTTTCATTCATTTCTATGGAATAACCAGTCTTCTAAATAGAGACACATAAAGCAAAAAAAAATTACTCAGAACTTCAGCAGACATCTGAAACAACTACCTTTTTCCTTTCCAATAGCTTTTATGTTTAAAAAGAAAAACTGAAATATTTGTATACCTTTTGAACAAATTTCTTAATAAGAAGAATTCTTCACTTAAATCACATACGTCAATTATTTCTCGTTTTTGCAATAGAAAAAGCTAATACTGAAAAGTCACAACACATTTTAGAGAAAAGTGAGTGTTTAGACATCAGTATTTTCTTTCATCTTATCCAGGATGATGTCTTTAACCCAGGCTAGAGCAGTGGAAATTACTTCACTGGAGATGAAAATGTCTTTGTTTATTGCCCTTTAGCAAGAAATTTTAGCTACTAAAAACTTGGATAGCCTTAAACTACCTTCTATATACCTATTATAAGAATCTAATCGTTGCTCAAAACCAACATGCGCATACATAAATATACATAAAATATGGTATTAAAAGAGTTTTTGAACAAGAAAAATAGCAGTGTAAGATTTTACTGAAATCTGTCTGAGCTCTGCTACTGAGGATAGTATGTAAGTAGGGTGGGGAATGCAATATGTTTTACTTCAGTGTTGATGTGAATGGACTGGAATCCAGATACAGCATAATTATTGTTATTGTCACATAGTGACTAATTCAGTGTTAAAACAGAGAAGGAAGTGGGAGGAGCAAAACGTCAGGAATTATTAGTTACAGGACATACAACAAGGAGTTCATTCTGCTTTTCCTGTAATTGGCAGTGGAGTTGTCTCAAAATTTACTTATTTATTTAATAATTCTTGTCTCAAATTTATTTAGTGATTTACTTTAATTTTTATTATGTCAAACACTTTTAGGGTAGGAATGTAGGAACAAATGCCTGTGATTAAAACATAATTAAAATCAGAAAGCATTTGCAACTGGTGAAACTGTTGGTGAAACTGGACCTCTCACTTGCTCTTGCTTTATCACTGAACAGATTAATATCCATTTCTTAAGATTCCAGTAGGAAAAAAATGAAAATGAACATCTGTGTTCTGCTGGGCATTTAATAGGACCAGAGTAAATCTGTTCCTCTCGTGCCTTACACAAATGAGAAAATAAATATAAAGTAGATTTGACTTAATAAATCATGTGTAGGATTAGGAATATAGACCTTGTTTCTACTGCTGTATGTACTACAACTGTATTTCACCTGTGGAAAAGCTGCTCAACTCCCCATCTGCCTGATGTTTTTTTTCTTTACAGTGCAGCTGTGCATTTAAAAAATATATATAATCATTAATTTAAAACTAAAGGCTGTGTACATAAATATAACAAAGGCCTAGCTAGAATTTACCTGCTCCACTGTGTCCATTTTAAACCAGCTTAAGACAAAGAAATTGAAGGAGAAAAGGATTTTGTTTTGACCAAGGAAAGGGAACCACTGGTTGGCAGAGATGGGAAGGGAGAAGAATGTAGATGAAGTCACAGTTCTGAATTTGGCATAAGGTATTCTTGGAGGTTTTTATCAGGGAGGATCACATGGAGCTGAGACAGCATATCTTCACCTTTGCCTCACACAGAGAGGACTGGAAATAACAAGAAGACAACATAGCCAACGCTGGAAACAGATCAAGAAGTGAAAATTGACTTAATGGGATATTAAACAACAGAGGCATTTTTCTCACCTTAACTTTTTTACTGATGCTATCATAGGTGCTGTCCGTGTTACACAGACTGTGAGACTGGACATGCACAGAGTTTGTGGGAAGGAACACCAAATATCAGACTTGCATTTCAGAGCTATAGATCAAAAACAGGTAATGACACACTTCTTTATGATGACTGATTATTTTATCCTCACAGACACATCCTCTAGTAGTAATTCCAGAATTTAGCTCTGTGGTGTGCAAAAAAAAGCTATTATCTTGTTGTTTGTTTAGAGCTCACTACCTGATAATTTTATTTGATACTTCCTAATTTCTGAAATAAGAGAAAGAGCAAATAATTGTTTCCTTTTCAAGAACTGACTTTATAGACACCTATCATCTTGACTTTGAGTTTTGCCTTTTCTGAGTTATGGGATTCTAGTCCATTTTTCAGTCCATGAGTTCTTCTGTAACTTTGAACATCCTTTATTTTAGTTTTCTGATCCTACTAGATAATTCTGTCAGAAGTAGCTGCAACTGAACTCATTATTCAGGGTGTAGGCACACCACGGACTAATAGTGGTTTAGTGGTGACTTCACTTTTATACTGGATTCCCTTTCTAAGCACTTGCAACACTGTACTTGGGGTTTTGATCACTACAGGCTGTGAAGAAATACAGATGCCAAAGGATTCAGGCTGGAATGAAATTCATGCTGCTTCCCAAAAGGAGGGTTGAACAGTGCCTCCTCTGTATGCTGAATTGTAAAGCAAACCAGAGAAGCTGCCTTCATTGTATCTTGCATTATTCCCATACTCTCACTAGATATCTTCTATTAGCCTGTGTTGGGTTTACATGGCAAGGATTTGGTAGTGAGAAGGCTGCAGGGGTGGCTTCTGTGAATAAACATGGGGGTTTCCCCATCAGAATCAGTTCCAGCCATCTCCAAGACAGACCCTGTGCTGCCCAAAGCTGAGCCCATCAGCAATGTTGGTGGTGCCTCTGTGATAACGTGTAAGAAAGTGTAAAAACACGGTAGAGCAGCTGGGTGAAAGTGGAGTGAGAAAAATGTGCAATAATCCCGCAAACAGCCAAGGTCAGTGAAGGAGGGAGAGGAGGTGCTCCACACACCAGAGCAGAGATTCCCTTGCAGCCCATGAGGAAGACCATGGTGATGTGTGTTGAGGCTCTGTGGCCCACGGATGACTCCACACCAGGACGGTCTACTGGCCGAAACTGTGGTCCAGGGAGAGGTGACAGGAGTTGGTTTTCTAGCAGGCTCTGTAGCCTGGGGGAGACCCACACTGTAACAGCCTCTTCCTGAAGGAGCGTACCCCATGGAAAGGGCCCATGCTGGAGCAGCTCTTAAATAACTGCAGCCCATGGGAAGGACCTATTCTGGAGCAGCTTGTGAAGGACTGTACCCTGTGGAAGGGATCCAGTGGAGAAGGAAAACAGCATGAAGAGGAAGGTGTGATAGAGAAGTGCATGCTGGTGTTCACCGAGATAATTTTCTTCATAGTAGCTTGTATGGTCCTATGTTTTGGATTCGTGATGAAAACAATGTTGATAACAGGAATGTTTTATTGCTGCAATCCCCATTCCCCAACCCCATTGTGCTGCTCATGGGAGAGGAGGTAGAAGAGTCAGAACAAAGCAGTAAAGTTGAGCCTGGGAAATAGGGGAAGGGGAGGGAGATTGATATTCATTTTGGCTTTGTTTTTCACCATTCTGCTCAATTTTAAATCGGCAATAAATTAAATTAATCTTCCCCAGTCATTTCTGTTTTGCCCCTGATAGTAATTGGTAAGTGATCTGTCTGTATCTCAAGCCACATAATTTTTCATCTTATTTCCTCTCCCTGAGCTCTTGAAGAGGTGGAGAGTGGCTTAGTGGGTGTCTGGCAGCCAGCCAAGGTTAACCCACCACACAGACACTGTTGGAAACAAAATACTTGTCTTGGATGCTCATTTTCTGATCTCGTATAAGCAGACTTATTTGTTTATTCCTTGAATGTTCCAGAAGTAGGAAATGTGTCAAACTAAATCTCTTTCAACTACTGACTTTTTCCTTTCTCAGAAGTGTGAGTTTGATAGCTCTACTGGAAAGATGGCTCTATTACTGCAATGCACATGCCCCTAAATAAATCTAAATCTTCCTGTCTCGAAGGACTGAGCCTGAAATCTGAATCTCTGGTTAGTGACATATGGCTTTTTCATTTGAGGCACGCTTGTGTGAAATTTGGCAAGTCTGAAACTAATTAATTAGATTATTTCTTTTCTAATATTGCACCCAAACTCATTGGTTGTCTCATATGTAGTGCCTTGCATAAAAAGGGATTCATTTTTTATCATATTACCTTGATCTGGAAAAGGAAGAATTTTTATGTTACTTTATATTCCAGCTAGTGAAGCTATCTTCTCAAGATGCAAAAAGGAAGTGGCAACTGTTAATAACTTTCATTTACTTCTTTTTATCTGCAGTGTCAAAGATCACTTTTTGTCCTCTCCCGCATGCCAGGATGGATGTGTTATCCAGAACGGTTCTAAAAGCCTTGAACTAGTGCCTGAGAAATTGTCCACAGGGGAAAAGGATGGCATTGTGGGTTGTGAGTGTGGCAAGTGAGGTAGCATGTTCCCACCCTGCAGATACCATTTACTTGGAGTTTTTTGGTCAGAGCTTTAGGACAAATGCAGAGTCCCTACAGAATACAAGGGCCTATTTCTTTTTTATGTTTCATTTAGAAGTCATACCCCAGTGACTCAAAGGGCTCTGCTCTTCATTGTGGAAATCAGGATCTAAGATTCAGGAATAATTAAATGCAGGCTTCTCCTGTTTCACATGCTTCTAAACTTTATAACTTTGGGTGGGTTTGGGTTTTAGGGAAACAAGAATGGCTTTGTCTTCCACAATTCAAGTCATTTATTTCTGGTTTGGTTTGGTTTTGTTTTTTGGATGTTTTTTTGTTTTGTTTTGTTGGTGGTTTTTTTTTTTGTTTTTTGTTTTTTTTGTTTTGTTTTGTTTTTGTTGTTGTTGTTGTTGTTGTTGTTTTTTGTTTTTTTTCTCTTCTCTCATTTTAAATATCAAATATAATATAGAAGGCTTTAGTGTAGATATTCTGTGAATAATAAGTTGGTTTCATCCAAATTGTACAGCCTAAATAACAAATATATAACATCACATTCATAAGATAGAGTAAGAAAACTTAGATCTTACATTTTAAACAAAATTCATAGTATAGTTAAGCAGCACTTCTTAACCTTTTCATTCTTTGAGCTTGAGACTACTAACAAATCTATTGCTTCCAAAAGTAGTCAACGGAGATTTGGCCACAAGCTCTCAAAACAAGAATTTATCACAGCTAGAAGCACCTGCTTTCTTTGTATATGTTTGTCGAGTAGATGGGAACTAAAACATTAGTGAAACAACTGCATTTTTCAAACCACTATTCGAGTTATTAACATGAAAACTTCTAGTGTTTTGACTGATGATTTAGCTGTGTTTGGCAGAAAGTCATAGAAGGAAAATGCATGGCAGACTATTAGCATGTTTACTTCTCATTAAAGATGTAAGGAATAAAAAAATTCTAAAAATACAATCAGTAACATTTTACTTCTAAAACAATGACGTGGGAGGAAAGGCTTTTACAATGGGAGAAGCTCTGAATAGCAGCTGGTAGAGCCTATTTAGAAGACTTTTGTGTGAATCCTATGCTGAACAAAATGTGAAATTTAAGCTGTTACTGAATGCAGATAAAGGTCAGAGATCATGATCTCCAGAGACAATTGTCTGCAGTATTTCCAACTTCTTTTATGTACAGGAGGCATGGTGCAATGCAAGAAAGTAGACAAATCACTGCAAAATAAGGTTTTCTTGGCAACAGAGAAGAATTTACTGCTCCTAACAAAGACTTGCCTACAACTGGGTTTGAAATTCAGATGCAGACAACTGCTGGAACCAAGAACTGAGGACAAGCATTTGTCTTGCATCAGCTGGCAAGTAGAGAAAAGATATAAGGTAACATTTTTTTCTAGGAACTTGCCTCTTTGTCACTGGAGTATTTTCATATGAGTTCACACTTAGAATGTGTAAATTTAATTTTCAGTTATGGCGTATAGAAAGCTTATATAGCCTTTAGTTATAAGCCTATAGAAAGAACCTGTAGTCCATTCCTATTAACATGACATGTCATGGCATGGCTCTGTGGTATGGAGTATCCCTTTGGCCAGTTCAGATGTGCTATCCTGGACATGCTTCTCCCCAGCTTCTTGTGCATCTCCTTGCTGACAGAGCACAGGAAACGGAACAGTCCTTGCACTGTTGAGCAACAACCAAAAGCATCACAACATCAATATTATTCTCATACTGAATCCAAAACACAGCACTCACTAGACCAGCTACTGAGAAGAAAATGAACTCTGTCCAGGTTAAAACAGGACACCTGTGCAGACACTGACATCTCTCTAGATTCTAGTGAAAACTAACATTGCATCTAGTACCTGCTAGTGATGTGATTATTGATATTTTGGAAGGGGTTCTGCAGACTTCACTCAAGTAAATAAGCTTTGTATATGCAACTGACTAATATTAAACTTATATTTACACATATTACTGACATCCTCTATAGGACAGCCTGCGACATTCTTTCTTAGCTCTCTAGACTGATTATCAAGCAACAGCCCTGATATGCTATGGGGCTTATGGATTTTCTCACAAACCATAATGGTTAGCATACTCATAAATCTTTGTAATACAAGGTGTTAAAAGAAGCAAAAAATAAAATTGATATGAAGATATTAGCTGCACCAGCACTGTGTTCCCAAGTTTGCAATAGGAACTTGGGCTGGGACACCACTGACACACATTAAAATTTATGTTTTATAATTTATTGAAAACATACAGTTTTCTCTGGAAACAGTTTGGGGATATTTGTTTTCACTGGTTTGAAAATGTAGCTTTGTTTTTACCCATTGATTACTTTGAGATGTGCTACTCTTCTGGACTAACTAAAATAATTTTTTAATTTTGCAAATACTGAGAAGCCTGCAGTCAGGTTGATTGTATAATATATGCTGCATTTCTCATTCCCAGTGAGATCTGTGCAAAACTATAAAGTAATTTAATTTCCTTTATTTAAATATATATAGTCCTAATGCTTTTGTATAAATGCACCAAATTAATACCCATCTAATTTACTTATGAAAATCAAAAAGAATGGGTGGACATTTTAAAACAAGGACATTGTACTCAGCCAAAAGGTTTCAAATAGAATGGACTGTTTATTTCAGTTGGAAGAAACCTACAACAATCATCTAGTATGGCCACCTGACTTCTCAAGCACTGGCTGAAAGTCGAGGTTTGTTATTAAGGTCACTGCCCAAATGTCTCTTCAATACCTGGGACATCAACTCCCTCTCCAGGAGACCTGTTCCAGCATATGACCACCCTCCTGGTAAAAAAATGTTCCCTCACGTCTAGTCTGAACCTCTCCTGGCACAGTTTTGAGCCATTCCCACACATCCTGTCCCTGGATCCCAGGGAGAAGAGCACAGCATCTGCCTCTTCATGCCCAGTGCTCAGGAATTGCTAAAAGGCCCAGAGGTCGCCCCTCAGCTGCCTTCTCTCCTAACCAGGCAGACCCAGATCCCCCAGCTGCTCCTCCCAGGACATGCCTTCCAGCCCCTCACCAGCTCAGCTGCCTCCTCCAGCAGCATCTAAGGACCTTCATGTCATTCTCCAGTGCTGGGGCCCAGTGCTGCACGTGGGTCTCATGGTGAGGCTGCAGTGATGCTGAGCTCAGAGGGACCACCTCCTTTCACGATCATCTAGCTCCTGCTGAGCTGCTGCCAAGCAGCACCCCTGGGCTGGGAATTCAAAGTATAACAGCCATTGAGGCTCCTATACAAAAAGTACATGAAGAAAACAAATGCAAATACTCAGTCAGAAACTCAGGAAACAGGTCCTTTAGGCTAAATGCAGGACTGCCAGATCATTCTTCAATAAATGGATCCGTACGAGGAATTTGCTATATAATACAGGAACTCCATCTCTTTGTGGTCAACTGACCCTTGCCTAGGAGAGGTAAAAATCAATTTCAGTCTCCTTCTAGGAAAACTCTCCTTATCTTTTATGAAATGTCCTTACATTACACTATTGGCCAGGCTCTGCATATGAGAAAATAAGGAGGTTGGGTCCTGTCATTGCAAGCTGCTATGTAGAAAAAGGTTAAAAATAATACAATATTCATGAAATCAGGAACTAGGATTTTGAAACATCATTGGCTTTACTACTAATAATCAGGCATATTTACACATGAAAAATTAGTTTGTTTTCACAAAAACAAATTGTTCTTCTGAATGAAAAGGTAACTTTTAGGTATAGATTTTCACATCTAAGACATTATTTAAAAATTAAGGATCTGTTTGAATGTTAATTATCATAAATGAAGGTCTCATCCAAAATCCAGACAGAAAAATTGTTTGAAATCACACTTTTCTTTTGCTGATCTATTATATTTTCTTCCCTAAGACATATAGTTTTCCACTGAAAATTTTTCTTCTGCCTTATTGATTCTTTCTACATGATCCATCATATTTTAGCCAATGCCTTCATAAGACTTTCTTTCATATTATCTGTAGTATGAAGCACACATAAACTATACTGAGCCATTGGATATTTTTGAGGTAACAGCTGCTCTATTTTAGAAAGAAAATCAAAGATGGTTTTAAACCCCAGTATCAGGCAAAGTAGTGAGGAAACAGCACAGGAGACAATGAAAGCATATTTCTCCATCGGATGGACAGTGGTCTCAGCAAAAGGCCGTCATGTATTTTAGGCCGAATTCTAATCCTTAGGCACAGGAGACCAAAGTAAAGACTGTTGAGATGGAAGTGCGTAAGGGCTCGATGATCATTGCGGGTCGCTTCCAGCTCAGATTATTCTGTGACTCTGTGATTCAGTGCAGGACTCGAGTTAGTCTCGGCGGCGAATCGCGGCTGTACCTCGGCAATCCACGCGGTGCCGCCCGCCCGCCCGCACGGCCCGGGCTCGCATATCGCACTTATGAAGTATTTCGACTTCAGGATAAAAATTGCTAAGTATCTGTAAAATATCTACTGCTTTCAAAGAAATACCGAAAAGCCTGGTTAAATAAACAGCATTTACCTTTTACTTGAATTGTCAAGCCTAAAAAGAAGAAGAATTTACCCAGAACCAAATACAGAGCCAACTGCAGAACTCGATGGAAATCGTGTGTTTCAGACCAGCAGGTGGGGCTGGCAACAATCCCGTGGGGGTGTTTTAACTGTTATCAGTTAACCACTGAAACTACACACTGCCAAGATGCCATGTATAAAAACTAAAGAAAGCAACAGTACACCAGCAAAACAGAAAAAAGGCTTTCACAATATTTTATTTACTTTAAAATACCCATATGTAGATAGAAATAGGTTTCTGAAACATATTCCAAGCTCAATTTCTGTATTGTGTAATCACATAACATCATGTGAATTTTTTCACCTTTTTATATCTCAGTACCCATTTTCCTTCCTGATGCAGCATAGTTTCTTTTCCCCTTGTTGTAACCGTTTATTAGCACCACTTGACACAGGAGCACTAACTGGTGAAATCAGAATCAGACACCTTGGGCTGCAGTAACAACTGATTTTGATGAGTCCCACAACACTATTTCTCCATTCTCTTGTGAAGAAAGCTGTTCACATCAGTAGATCTTGTTCTGAAAAACTACACATTGAAGCAATTTTATAACTGAATTATTACCGGTTAACTGATTCCCAGTGATGTACAAAGAAAGACCACACTTCAAGACAAACTATATCACCCCAATTCTAATGCTCTCAAACTGCTTTTAAATACCCTTTGAGAAATTGTTTTGTTGCAAGCGATTATGCTGCTTTATTATGGAATTTGTGCATACTTTTTGGTAAGAAGGACAGAGTCACTTATAGCATCACTGAAATAGCTGAGTGTATATCTTAGGGATAAGTTAACTTCTTTAATTTTTGAAAATATACATGGTATCTGCATTTTCTAATAAATTTACTACTTTTTTTTGTATCCCTTGCGCTTGCATCCATGTAAATGTGTGCAATTTCACCGGATTGCAAAACACTAGATTCACCTTGTTTATATGTCATTATCAATGTCAAAGACTCTTTCTATAAAGTATTAGAGACTTTCTATTCAGTTACAGTCATAAAGGCTGATGTCACTTTATGCCTTCTGAGTCTCAATCAATTAAGAACTGATCAGCTTTGAAATCAGTCATGGATTTTTTAACTGTCTCCTGACTCCTCC
The DNA here is from genome assembly GCA_026413545.1 of Cichladusa arquata. NCBI lineage: Eukaryota > Metazoa > Chordata > Aves > Passeriformes > Muscicapidae > Cichladusa > Cichladusa arquata. The sequence goes on along the minus strand of JAOTQP010000362.1, from coordinate 37,576,795 downwards.
TAACTCCCACTGTTTTTTAACTGATCTTCTTCAAGATCATCTGTCTTCTAATCTCAGCCTTTAGCTAGAATTTAGCATTTTGCTGAACAAGTAATACTGTCTGAAATTTAAATAATGTCAATTCAGTAAGAAAATATTTACATTTGAGGAAAATGGATTAAATTATGGATTATTGCTTATCTGTGAAGTTAAAATTATGGATTTTGACTCCAGCTCTAGAGAGCAACATAAAGGTCTCACAAAAAGAAAGCTTATATCTTATATTTTTTATAACATAACTCAGCCTGCTTCTATTTATTATGCAGAATTAAAATTTCTTACACTAATATATTTAGATTCCCGTGATTATACTTCACACAATTAAATTTAGAATGTGTTTTGTTTGGAAGGTGTCATACATATAGCCTCTGCATTATTGTCACTTCATAAAATAAAAAACAAATATAGTAAAAAATACTCATCATTTCTCATAATTTAAGGCACATCCATGGCATTAGTTAAATAACTTAGTAGCTTAGCTATCAAAACTATAGGCTCTTTTGTTTACCTTAGTAAAAAAACATGACTGCCAGTTTCATATGAGGAAATACTGCAGAGAAAAGCAAACACATAATTTTAGTTCCATCACCAAGTTCTATGATTTGCAAATGAGAGGTGAAAACAAATACAGCGTACTCCTTCAAAATCATCAGTCTGCCAGTTCTAACCTAACTGGTTACAAGTAATGTTTTATGATAGAGTCATTCAAACAATTATCCTAAACAAATATATGTAATTAACATTGATTATGTTCCTGAATCCAAATAGTAACAAGAAGGGAAGTTTCAGGGAAGGGAAGTTTCAGGGAAGGGAAGTTTCAGGGAAGTTTCAGGGAAGGGAAGTTTCAGGGA
>JAOTQP010000362.1:37537763-37557604 GCA_026413545.1 Cichladusa arquata | reverse complement strand
TGATGCTCAGGGTCATTGTAATTTTAGATATTAAACTAGCCAGGTAGTCAGCACATTGTTCAGAAGGACCCCCTTTTTTTTTCCTGCCCTAGCCTTAGTATTTAATGTGCAATGCTTAACTGTTGGGTTATTTAAAAAACGTTCTGAAGTTACTATGTTAAATAACAAATTATCTGGAGATCTGCATTGATTTTGTTTATGGCAAGTATTAATCTGATCTGAAGTTTTCATGGAACACTTGGTACAGGATTTTCCCTGAGAAATAAACAATGTCTTCTTGGCATGAGGAACAGATCTCCATTTTTAAATGACAGACTTGGAAGTATGTTTGGAAGCAACAAACTTATTAAGGTATATTATTAAAAGGTTCCATCTGGAAAGTACCTATAAATATTACATGTAGTTTGGGTTATGTTCCAGGTACTGTATAATGTGTGTGGCTAAACGTAGTAACAATACTAAACTCATTGAAAGAACCAACTCGACAACAACCCCTTACACAAAACCCAACAACAAATCTCTTTTCCTCTGACTACAAGTTTTGCGTCAGCTGTTGTGAAAGAGAGAACAATGAAAGGTACTGTTCTAATTTGGTTCTCAATGGCTTTTTTTTTTTTTGATCTCATGAAAGTTTTTTGGTCACATGACTTAGTGAAACGTGTTATTGGTAAGGAGTAAATGTTGCAGCTAAAGTTTTGTTTCTCCATTCTTCTTTTTCTGCTTGGTTGACTTCCTGCATATTTAAAGTCATACTATGGAGAACATGAAACTACTTGTATATAATTTGCATTTTCTTTGTCCTCAGGATTGGGAAAAATACTGATAACAGTTAACATAGAAAGTAACAGGAGTAGCTGTTTGTACATCAAGGCTTTCTGTCCAAGTCAGTATTGAATGCTGTACTTAAAGCATCCTTAAGGTTATGTTAGGGCAGATGTCAGATGCATGCTTTATTTTTCTTTGCTAAACGGATCAGAAAGTATGGTTGGATTTGCTGTTTCCTGTCTGTGTGAATGCTGGGTAAATGGAAACATTTAAACAGTTGAAAGCACGTACAGCAGGTGATTCTAAATTATAAATACAATGAAAGTCTAGAAGATTGGATTGATTATAGATGGTGAGCAACAGAGGATAATTACTGTCTGAAAATGGCAGGATAGCTTTGACATCTCATAATAAACTACATACGTTATTTGCCAAAATGCTGCAAAATCAGTAAAATGCATAATGTTAAGAAAATGGTAGCCAGGGTAATTACTGTAAAGTATATGCAGAGAAAGCACTAGGAATTGTTAAGGAATCTTTAGTGTTCAAGAAATTCTGTGTTCATTTCAAGCAGGTGATACTGGTTTAATCATAAGTTGTACCAATTCCTGTAAGCAATGGGAATATTCATACCAGGTTGTGAAGAAGTTGTTCACAAACAGAATTCTTGGAAAAGTAAAAAAAAATATTTCTTTAGAGGATCGGGTATTGTTTCGTCTTTGTTCCTGATCCAAAGTCTGTTCTGCATGGCACAGTATAAGGTTTTGTGACTATTGTGTATTGAAAATAAACTGGAATTTTGATGCTGTGTTTTAGTTCCAGCGAAGACGGTGTTCATTTTTGCAGTAGCCAGAAGGGGCATTGCCAGGACCCAGTAATTCTGACCACCTTACCTCTCTTAGTTGGGGTTGGGAAAGGCAGGCAAGGCACTCTGTTCCTTTGGGGGGAGGGAAGGGATCTCTTCCAAGTGAACCTAGGGTATTGTTTCTCTGTGACTCTTTGGACTCTTTTTTTGGTACTCTCTGTCATTGGTATTGTTGCTATTACTATTAGTTTTCTTATCTCACTGCTGTTTCCGGTAAATTGTTCTTATCTCAACCTGTGACCTTTAGCTTTTGTGCCTCCAACTCTCCTCTCGATCCTGAAGAAGGGGAGGGAGCTGAATGAGCAGCACATGGTTTCAGTAGGAGCACTGAGTTGGAGAAGACCATTCCTAAACCGTGACATACTGGCATTTCTCATTCAGATTATTTTCTTAAACTAAATTCCACTGTGCTAGGTTCTTCACAGGTCTGTGTTTCCACAAAAAAGGTAATTGTTTTCAGGATTCTTGTAGGTTGTCAATGCCATTGTAAAATTTTTTGAGTAGTGTGGGAGAAAAAAACCTAAATACATACTTCTTATGTTTTGGTAAAAAATACTTTATTTTCTTGAACATGTAGTAAAATGTTTGGCATTCAAAAGATAAGCTAGCAATATGTTTATATCCTGGAGATAAAGAGCATTGGTTGACTGTTTTAGTATATTTGTTTAATCTTTATATTGATCCTGTATTAAGAAAGTTCTACAAGACTGGTGTTTTTTGGTCTTTTTTGGGAGACACCTTAAATGCAAATAAACAGGTAATAGAAGCCTTTCCTTCTAGGTCCTGTTGCCCTTTTTCATGTTTTCTTTGTTTGCACATTTATTGTAGAACTGCATTGTAAAGGAGCAGATGTTTTGCAAAACATCTTGATGTGTTGATTTTCTTATGGGAGTGCATAACTGTTCCTTCTGATGCATCGATTTGACAGCTGGTTGATTTCATGAAACTGCTAAGAAGCCATTAGTGGTGTCATTGAATTCAAATAGAACAGTCCCTCCCAGCTTGAACTGCAGTTGTTAAGGTCTTTGTTGCTACTTTTTTGTTCCCATGCAAGACGTGGAATATCAGAAAAGTAGCAAATAAAATGAAGCTCGTGCACCTGGTCTGATATGCCAGTATGAGGGAAAGGAATACCTCATTGCTGTTAGTTCTATAATTTTCTTATAATGACATACTTGGGAATAGGAGATCTTGACTGTTGGGAGGTATAACCAACAATGCAGTTTCCTACACCCTTCCTCCCCCCTCTCTCTCCGGCACATTAAGGATTTCACTGTATGAACATTGTGTTCAAATCCCTTCGCTGTGATCTGTCTCCCAGACTCTAATGTATAGGTATCTTTAAATAAAACTTAATAGTGTAAATAACGGTAGAGTGGGTTTTTTTTGCTTGATTGGGGTTTTTTTTGTTCTTGTGGTTTTTTGGTTTTGTTTTGTTTTGTTTTGTTTTTTAATTTTTTTCAATAAACAGACTGTTGTAATAGAGTATGAAGAGTGACACTTAGTGTTTTCATCACTTAGATAATTTGGCTCGAGGAAGATTCCCATAGTTACCGGTTTTCTCCCAAGTGTGGTTCAACTTCTGAGTTAATACTGTAGTTTTACTACAGTATATTCAGTGAATTATGCTATATGACATTATAAACTCGTTTGTGATTGTTAATTGCCACCACAAGGAACACTGAAACACTTGTCAAGGTTAGCAGTGATTTTTGTTATTGTTTGATAGTTTACAGCATTCTGAATGTAGACGAAATGTAGTAAGTGTATGTTGGTCAACGTATTTTATAGAAATGAGCAATTTATATTGAAGAAAGTTATGCAGTATTTGGAATCTAGGTACAGATGATCTTCCCCACTGCATCACAGAAGGAAATGCGACATTCTTTTTTAAACTGAAGTCTATTCTTTTAAAGATTTTTTTTGTTATACTACTACATCTTTACTTTAAAACCATTTTTTCTGTAAATAGCAACAAACAAACAAACCAACACGGAATCACCAGAAGATTTGTGTGAGGGAAACAGTGGGTTCTCATGAATTTTTTAGTTTGTTTTTCTTAGGACTTTATGAAAGCTAGACAGTATTAGTTTCACTGTTACCGAGATAAGGACTCTGGAAGGGTTTAGTCTTTTACCAACATCACAAATAGTTGGTGGTAGAGGATGAAAAAAGAGCTGTCTTCACTGACTTTAATCTGTAGCATGCTGGGTAGTTGTTTCCTTGAAAACGGAAACGTGTGGTTTCTTAGTCTACAGAGTAATTGCTACGGGCAGGTAAGCAGAATGCAGCACGTAGTCATTAAACAAAACTGGGACCAAGTATTCATTCACCCTCTGCAGAAGGCAAGATGCAGTATTTTGCCATTTTTTTGTTTCTTAATCGTACTATTTTAAGTGGTAGAAAGCTATGTAGAACATATAATCCAGTTAACACACAGTTTCACCTATTTAGCTGTGTTAAGTTCTTATCCAAGTTCTTTAGTTTTTAAGCTCTTTACTGTCCTAAATTTACCATTATATAGTGCCGTGGTCTCGCGCCATTCCTTACAAAGAAAAAACCAAATATACTTTGTTAAAGTCCAATACAGAAGTTCCTTTGAGATTTAAATGGAAATAAATAGCAAAAGTAGTAATTTTATGGTATCAATTAACTTTTGTTTCTTTTTGGGGGAGGAGAAATTGTGATGTATTTTATTGTGGTATTAGCATTTCATGAGACACCAGGTGAAGAAACTCTTGGAGTGTGAGGAAGTCTTAGGGCTTGTTTCAATTTTTTTAATGTAGCAACAAGGAACAAAGGATACAAGAGTTTTCCCAGCTTAGTTGAACAGAATTAATTTATGCATTTGACACAATTCCTAATACCAGTTCTTTCTCTTTTAATAGAATATGTTTCAGATTATTGGAAGAAAGACCCATATCAAAACAAGTAAACATTTTAAAACCTTTCTGAGTGACAGATGATCTTTGAAACATGGTCTCTGAAACTATGGACTTAGAAAAAGATGTGCTGGGTTTGTCAGTGTCATTTAATTTGAATTCTCTCCCTTTACCTTGCTACCCGTGCCCTTCAGGGCCTCCTGAATGTCTTGTTTTCTCCGTGTATAAGACAGAAGACTCTTTTCACTTGATGTAGGTCAGGCATTGTAAAGAGCTGAATGAATTAAGCCTTGGTAGTTTGCAAAAAGAGATTGCAGACATTTTTCTAGCTGCTGAGGGAGGAATCACCCAAAACCTACACGTTCAGACTACTAAAAATGTAAAGAAGAGCTAGCTGAGACGTTCTTCTACCTGATACACTCTTCACATTAGTAATTAGTGGAACTGCTAAGTTTATTTGTCACTGGTAATGTTTACAGTATAAAGCCTTGGGAAAGAAGGTGGTGATAATGCTGTTGTCTTTTTGGAGCCTCACCAGAACTTAGTTCTGCTCTAGAATTGTTGGAAAGGATAATGAAGAATTTTCATTTTTTGAATAATCATGAACCCTACCTGTAAAGTACAGGGAATGTATGGTAGATTTTTCTGGAGTATTTAGTACAGTAATTTAAAGGCACAAAATAATCTGCTTAGCTGTTCTTGAACTTGAACCTCAGTCTTGACTCTGCTGGATGAGAAGCTAAAACCTTAAAATCTTCTGGGGAGTATTTTTTTCTTCACTAAATACACAGATAATGGTTTTGGATTGTGACCCTATTTCTTAATGGATTTGTGTTAATGAGTTAATTTTTTTTCTAATGCTGAAAAATTCTTTAATAAATAGTTCAGTGCATTTTAACAGATACCTATTTTAGAAGAGTGGTATGTAGTATCCAAGTATAATCAGCAAAATAATCCCACAACCCCCTCCTCAGCCCTCAGTCTTTCTACAACAGGAAGCCAATTATTGCAGTGGTCCTTGGGTGCACAGGGACATAACTGTGTGGATTTTGCCCCAGTTTTTGCTCTTGCACTTTTCCACAAGCATGCACTCATTAATCAAAGATACTGTACTGCTGAGGGCAGAGAGGTTCATCAAATTGGCAGCTAGTTTGGTGTGAAGAACAGTGTGCTGAAGCTCTTAACGTGCTAGGACATAAATAAATCTTGCATCTTTGTATGCAAACCCTGGAGGTTAATACTGTATAATTCGGTGTCCTGTCTTTGTTTTTATGATGGATGTTTTTATGTGTATGAAGCTTGATGCAAGCCTTCAAGGAGGTCAGGACAGACAGGCTGATTGGCTGAAGCAAAAGCTTGGCAAAAGGGCTCGAGTGTCTGCTGTAGAGGTTTTTTTTTGGCTTGGAGATCATTGTTGTATTGCTTGTGCTGTTGTAGGAGAGTTCTAAAGATTGACAACCGTTGCTGTGCTAATGGACTTAGTAATGAAATGCAAATAGTTTGATCCTGTTTGTTCCAAAGTTACTACTGTTTGTATGTATCCTTAACTGAGCTAACATGTGGAACAAGCAAAAAACTACCAGGATTTTCCTGCAAAAATGGTGCTGGGATTTGGCTTTAACATGAATTGGTTGCATACTCATAATTTAAGAACAGCTGGTTACAACAAGTGCACAGTCGTTTGCAAGCTATTATAAACCATTCTACTTACACATGAAGGCTGTGCTTGAGCTTCTTTTGAATTAATCTACCTGCATTTGAAATCTGGTCACTGCAGCCACAGAGGCCCTTCATTTTAGCTGTGCTTGCATCATAGAACAACCTTGGTATTAAATATTTGTTTTTAACTAAATGCTGAATAAAGTGTTAAACTCTGAGCTTTGAAGAAACAAGGTGTAAGGGTAAGCAGTGACATACATCTTAAACATGAAATCTTGTTATGTAAAGACTAAAAAAGTGACATCAGCCAAGCTTTGTAGTCCTTTCATAACATTTGTTGTTATGAAGAATATGTTGAATAAGAAATCCTTGTTAGATTTGCCCAGTGTTACCTTGCTAACGCTGTAGTTGCTGATTTTTTTTTTCATGCATTGTATAACCAATGCTTTTGGAGGAAAGCCGAGAAGTATAAAATGCGATTGTATTACACAGAATGAAGGGGTAGTAAAATAAAAGTAAGCAGTCCAGTTGAGTATTCCGTGGAGAAAATAATGCATCTATTAGAAACGACTGTACTCTTATAAAAGTATGCTTATCTATCATTATAATGTGAAAAGTACATACTTAGAAATATTAATTATTAATAAATAGAAGCTGTGATATAAAGTTGATCTTCCCGCATTCAGTTTTGCTTTTCAGTTAGAAATCAAGCTTATACAGAAAAGTTTGATAACTCTTCTGTATTTTTATTTGCCCTAGTGACTGGAGCTTTTATAAGAAGTAATGTATTTTTGACAACAATAGTCAGTTTTCCTAACATCCTTAGTTCTTGCGGGAATAAGTGGGAGTCCAAAATTCTTGCTCTCCATACATCTTTTGATCCAATATGTTGTAAGTTATTTACTTACTGCTAATTTATAACGTGGCATGTAAATAGAAAGTATTGCTGAGCAAAGTTGTAAATAAATTGTTACTTCATATGTATGGATCCAGAAAAATGAGAAGCCATTAAGGGAGGTTTTCTACTGTGTTAGTTAGCGAGATATAGAATTTCAAGCTGTATCAGTTGATTTAACAAAAGATACTATCAATCCTTACTGGCTCTGGTCTTGTCTGAGTAGTTACAGCAATTGAAAAAAGGGTAAATTGTGAGAAATGCAAACTAGTATTTTTCCATTGCACCTCTGATTGTTTTTCTTCCTTGGAGTTACCCTTAGCACCTCACTGCTTCTTTTCAATGTTGAAGAAAGAGCTAGATCAGAGATAACCGAGACTTCAGCTGTGCGGTTTAGGAGAGAAGTGAGGTGGAAGAGTGCTCAGTAGGTCCCTGGGGGACCCAACCTCTACAACAGTTGTAATGCCAGAAACATTTTCTTCATAGCGCGATTGTAGGAGCTTTTAAAGCAGGAAGGAGAATTCCTGTTTAGGTCTTTGGGTGCTTTTAGTTACTGAATCTAATATTAGAAGCAATAGACTCTCCCATTTTGGCTCTTGCAGTGAAATTACCTTACACAGGAGTCTGAAGAACTAAATTGTTAAGGGTCTGGAGGGAAAGCCATGTGAAGAATGGCTGAGGTCTCTTGGTTTGTTCTTTCTGGAGAAAAGGAGACTGAGGTCAGACCTCATTGGGGTCTACAGCTTCCTCACGAGGAGAAGGGAAGGGGCAGCTCTGATTCCTGCTCTGTGATCAGGGACAAGACCTGAGGGAATGGCTGTTGCTGTGGCAGGTGGCAGGGGTGGGTTTAGGTTGGATATCAGGAAAGAGCTCTGTCCTCAGAGGGTTGTTGGGCACTGGAGAGGCTCCCCAGGGAATGGTCACAGCCTGAAGGTGGCCAGAGCTCCAGGAGTGTTTGGACAATGCTCTCAGGCACAGCGTGGGATTGTTGGGGTACCCTGGGCAGGGCCAGGGGTTGAATTCAAAGATCCTTGTGGGTCTCTTCCAATGCAGGATATTCTGATTTTAGGTGATTACACACCCACCCTCCTCTTAGTAATCGCTGACACTTGGTTACAGCAGACGGTGATTGAATTTTTTTCACTGCGTTGCCAGCATGTTAAAAAGCTACTGTCCCAAAGAAAGTGTGAGAAATGGGAAGGAAGTTGAGATCCCAAATCTTGACTGAAGAGAGTGAAATACTGTGGATTATTGAAAAAAATCACAGCAATACATTCCAACAATTATCTTTCTGGCAGCTTAGTGGGGAGTGCACTTGGATTTAGTCATACCTTAAATGTAACAGAGAAGGATTTGGAGGATAGGGTTTTAGAATGAGTATGTATTTGAACACAAAACAGGTATGTCCCATTTTGATGACATATTGAAGTCCTCCTGTTTGATGTTTTTCGTGTCTTTTTTGTTTGTTTTAACTTGCCAACAACTTGCCAAATAAAAAGTATCTAAAGAGTTTTTATAGTTATGTACTTGCCACTTAATGCATGTAAGAGTGTTTGGAGCAGTAAATTTCAGAAAAGAGAAGAAATGCATATGGAAAGAATATATTACTAAAATGACAACAGACTTAGTAAGGGTACTTTATTGTTTGGCCTTTAACTGTGGTATTAGCACTACATTTTCTGCAGTTCTCTTATTTTCTAGAAGTGCTTTTCAGGCCTGATTTTCCCCCTTTAAGGCTTAGAGGGTATAGCAAGTTGTTCTTCATGGAGCCAAATGTATTTTTGAGCAAGAGTGGGAAGTACTGATTCCATGGTTAAGCCTTATCCAGAGGGTTAGTTTTTTATGATTTGCGCAAAGAAGTGTGTTCATTATACAAAGAAACGGGTCAAAGGGCATGCAGGGAAGGAAGGAACTCGCTCTCACTTTTGGTTAAAACTAATGTTAAGTGCACCAGTAGGTGCAGTCAGTTGTAAAATGCCTGGAAAGGAACAGATTATGCTTGGTGATTTTCCTTTTATTTATATGTGAGAAAGATACAAAGCAGCTTGAAATACTTGCCTGTTTTTTTGGGAGATGTTTTTCTATGTCAACCTGTTTCTGATTATCATTGAAGTAAATTTGTAATCTTTTGACTCTTGCAGATGCCAGTAAATTTTCATTGTTAGCAGTTAAGATGTTATAGATATACAGCATATTGCAAAGTTTAGTGTGTTGATGTAAGTGGTTTGTACAGAGCAGTGTTCAAATGTAGCCTGCAGTCTTTTTGCGGTCATGGAAATGAATTATGTGTTCTGAGAGATCCGTGAATAGTGTAAAGACTGTATGTTAAAACAAGCGTGGGCAATCCCTTTTTAAAGATTTCTTGACTTCTAAATGCTTAATTTTTATAATTGTTGTAATTTTTATATCTTGCAATGGGTTAAAAATAAATAGATAAGCAACTGTCTTAAGGAATGATGTGTGTTACATGTTCTAGGAGACATTTGAAATGCAGGTAAGTGGGAACTCTTTGTAAAGCTGAGTTACTTTTTTTGCTTCATATGCTTCTTTCCCTTTAAGTACCTGTTGTCAACATGTAAAATTTTATGACCATGCTTTGTGCTCACCTGCTTGTCCACGTGCCTGTTTATTCTATGCCATAACTTCTGTTTATCATTTTTTTTCAGCCATAACCGAAAGTAGGCTAGACATTCAACAGTAAAGTTCTTCAGTTTTCTGAAAATTAGCCACTGTGTTGGAGAAGATGTGCAGATTAGACCCACCAGCTGAGAAAGTGGTAGGCTAGTATTAGTGTTACTTCACCAATGCCCCAAGCAGTTCTCTGCATTCCGCAGTGTGTTACTACTGTCTGACAAATATATATGCTGTCAGCATTGTCCTTGCCAAGTGGGTTGTTGAAGTGGACTTGTATTTCCTCATGGGGTCTGGATTATGGCAGTAGGAAAACGCAGAGGACCTTCACTGCTCACAGGAGAATTTTTTCAGCCACCTCAAAAGTAGCGCATGAGGAGACCTGTAGTAAAAAGCTTTTGCATGGTACCACGTACATGGATTTTGTGCACAGTAGAATGTGGATAAATTTTACCCTTTCTGGATCAAAATTTTATTCTCAGAAAAAATTCGGTATGATTTCAATTAGAAAATGTTGTTCACTTTTAAGTAGCATGACTAGAACGATGTTTACATCTGTAACTATAAGCAGTAAGTAATCCAGTAATTTCTGTTGGTGAAAATACCTTAGAATCATTCCCATGTGTGCATTATTTCTTATTGAGGGCAGATGCTCTAGCACAAGTCGTGCTGACTTGTTACTTTTCCAGTCCAGTATTACATGAGAGAACAAATATCTGTATTTATGAAATGCATGCACGTACTAGTACACAGTTTTCCAGAGCTTTCATGTTAGTTAAGGGTTTTTCAGAACTGAGGTCTGTATCTTACCAGTGCCCTCTGAAATTAATTGTATGCGTCACATGGATGACTTACAGACAACTGATTGCTGTTGCATTAGTAAAAGCAGGACTTGCTATTTTATATAGTCAAATGTAAGTGAAAAATACAAGGTTTTAAAAGGTGTAGTCGTAGCTATTTTCTAAGGCAAGTGAGGTGTCTGGCCTTCTCCACCCCCTACCCCCTCCACCCCGTGCAATATAGTGTGGACTGGATTTCAGTGATGTAGTATTATTCACTGCCATCCTGTAAATTGTAAGTGATACTAACAGGAATCAGACTTGCTTGTCAGATATTTAATAGCTTGCATAGATAGCTACTTTTGTTGTAGTATAAATCATACTGGTTCATGCATGTGGCAGTAATTAACTTCCGTGAGTGCTAGAAAATACGTTGTCATGAAATTGCTGAAAAAAAGGTTTTGGTATGTTTTCACTCATTGAACAGAAGTGAGATGCCATTAGACCAGTATAATTTTGAACAGCAAAACTGTAAGACTGCAATTTCTACTGGACTTGAAGAGCAGCTTAGTTTCTTAAACAAGACATTTAAGTTCCTTTTTTAATTTTTTTCCTTGTAAATAGACTATTCTTCATATAAAAAGCAATGAAATAATCAGAAGTTGTATTTTTAAAAGTGTATAGATGCAGGACGATTAATTTTCAACTTGCCTGTTGCTTGCTTTGCTGTTCTGTTTTTTGTTTTTTTTTTTTTTTTTTTTTTAAATGAGCCATAAAGAAAGAGTCAAAGGTCAAATGATCAGCAGTCTGTAGTCCATTAAGGAGTTGAAGCATCTCACCTGTAAGGAGCTTGAACTCCTCAGACCAGAGAAAAGGCTCAGGGGAATCTCATCAGTGCTTATAAATACCTGCCTGAAAGATGGAAGGAGGACAGAACTAGGGTCTTTTCAGTGGGTCACGACAAGGATGGGCACAGACAGAAATACAGGAGGTTCTGTGCCATGTGCTCTGGGATGACCGTGCTTGAGCAGGGAGGCACAAGCACATGACCCACTGCTGTCCCTGTCAAACTGACCCCTTCTGTGAGGTTCCCCCAAACACCAGGAAACTCTTTCTGTTTGTGAGGATGGCCGTGACCTGACATGGGTTGTCCTGAGAGGTGGAAAGCCTTCACCTTGGGGGCTACTCCATAGTCATCTGGACACAGTCCTGGGCAACTGATTCTAAGTGACTGCTTGAGCAAAGTCTTTGACAAGATGGTCTCATTTTCAATCTCAATCCCTCTGTGATTATGTGTCACTTGTTCTGTACTTTAGGATGTTTTGGTGAACTATTTAAACTTACTTGGTGTAAAAATGATAGTAGGAGAGCATGCAGAGTCACGAGTTTTGATCAGAAGTGTAGAATATTGCTACAGTCTTGAATTAAGACTCGAAAATTCTGGGGTCTTAAAGATTCATTGAAAATAAAATGTGTGAGGAATTAAGTTACAGGTTATCCAAGGTGATCTTTAAAAAGGTAACTTTATGTTGATCTGTAACTTTTTAGTTTATACCGTTTTGACATTTAATGCACCATGTCCTGAGACAGGAAGACTTGATAAACGTGTGCCTGAAGGAAATTAACAAATATATCAAGTACAAAATAGGGGGTTTTTTTTGTGCTGCTGTTATATCATGTTAGGAAGAATGTTGACACAGGTGTTTTTAGTAACTTCATGCTGAACTGTGTGAGCACAGAGAACACAGAGTATTATAGGTTAAACTTGCATTCTCTTTGCTGCTATTCCTCAGAATAATAAAAAGATTTGCTTTTAAAAAATTGTTTTATTATAAGCTTAGTAGAAAGTTCTTCAGTTCTCTCTTTGATGGATTACTTAATATATTTACACTGTCAAATTCTCCCTTACCTAAAATCTGAGGAGAGTGGGAGACGGGTTGATTTTTTTCTTGTAGTCAAATTTGCTCCTTTGTTTTTTCCCTGAAAACCAACAGTTATTTCCATTCAAATTTACCCGTGCCTAAACAAAATACACAATATTTGTGTGTGTAGCTCCATTCTGTCAACTATATTTTGCATGCTAGCAGGCAGCAACATAACTTCTCTATTCCAGAATTTTTAGTGGTTGTCTCTGTTGCAGGATTTGCTTTATCTTTTAGTTTCAGGAAAATGAACCTTCTGTAGCAGGAGTCTATATTTAGAAAAATCTGTAGAATAGACTTTACCACTGGTGTGGGTAGGTGGTTTTTTTACAGGTAATACGTTTGTACTTACCATGTGATCTGGTAAATCAACTATATATGCCTGGTAGGTGGCTCATGTCATGCCCTGGTGATTTAGGGATAAGCAACAGAAAATGTCCATTAGTACTGTTAGGATTTTTTTTTGTGATACAGGCTTTTTTTATTGTCTTTGATATGATTATTTGCTCATGGGCCTATTTAAAGCCTTTTGTTGTTCTGGAGGAGTAATATATTGAAGTTACTGTATTAATTTGATAAAATCTGTTCACTAGTTTCTTTTTTAATGGTTGCAATTCCACCTTTTAATAACATTTCTGCAAGTAGGAAGACATAAAGTGGTTGTGTGTGTATGTATATATAGGTACTAGTATGTATAAATACTACTGTGATTCTTGAAATTAAGAAAACCTGTGTTTCTCTTTGGTCTTTGGAGTACTAAAGTTAGCTTATCAGCTGCAGTGCCTTTTTTTGTAAGACAGTAAACTTAAATTTAGCAGATGTTAGAAAACAAACAGAAGACCCTCAACAAACCCCTGTTTGTAATAAAGCCCCCTATTTTTTACTTTTAGTGGTTTTTTTGAAAAGTAATGCTGCCTAGTGCTAGACATGTAACTAGGAAACATACTGTATGATTCATTAGCTTGTAGTTTTTATTGTGATTAATAAGAGAGATGTTCCAATGTAGATGCAGTGATTATGTAAACCGATAAAGATGACTAAAAGATTTTTAATGTAAGTATTTTACTAAACACTATAAAATGAAGATATGATACTTGAATGAGATATGAAGGTATATATGAGGTATTTTGTTATCACAGCTTCTTTGAATCCTGATCTATTTTCCATGTGTATTATGCTAGTTATATTACTAGCTGTTTATTATTGACATCTTTCAGTACAAGGCTGTGTGAGTCAGATTTGAATATGTGCCTCTTCTGTCAGAGCATGAAATCAGGCTCTGGTTCTCAAGAGCAGAGTGGAGGAATATGCACTGGGAGATGAAGAAGAGGGAATGTGGTATTAGCATGCGACTATGCGATTTGTGAAGTAAGTGTTACTCTGTTTTGTATGACAGCTGCCGATGCAGGAGCCTGGTTGTTGTCTTGGAAGAAAGAGCGAGAGCCTAAAATTGTAGGGGTTTGCCCTGCTGAGAGGGAGTGGGGTATGTGTTTGAATATTGTATTATGTTGACTTGGTTTGTGGATAGATGGAAACTGTAGATCCCTGTGAGAACATTCCAATGCCTAAAAGTGTTACACATATGCATACGGAAGGTACTGCTATCCTGGGCAAGAGTGAATTAGAATTGCACTAGAGTGTTGTTTTTCCTTAACATGTATTTATAGGTAAAAGCCATCTCTATTGCTAAAATGCTCTTATTTGTTAAATCTGTTCCTGTTTTATCTGATGCACCTGTAAAATATAAGTAATGATATGTAGTAAATGGTTTGATCCTGGCATTATCTAATTTATTTTTTCTGGAAATTGATGTGTTCTTAGCTTTCAGTACTTCTCTGCCAATAAGCCTTCCAATACATTATGTAGGATTATTTTTCCCCAGATTTTAATTTGTGAGTTCTACTTTATAAAAATACAACCTACCTGCTTCAGGTTGTGTGGTTTCTTGTATACTTACTTTGAAAAATTCTCTTATGTACGTATAGTCCATCAAGAGAATAATTGCAAGTAACTGTAAACAGTACCTGTGTTTCAGCCTCAAAAATGCTGCTTCTGCATTAGGTTTAAATTAACTCTTTTGTGTCACGCAATATGGGGTGGGTCTATTCTCTCATGGTATCTTGGGATGTAAATGACAGGTGATTGGTAGGGCAGGTTTAGATGGGATATTGGGAAAGAATTCCTCACTGTGAGGGTGCTGAGGCCCTGGCACAGAGACCTGTGGCTGCCCCAGGAAGTGTCCAAGGCCAGGCTGGATGGGGCTTGGAGCAACCTGGGATAGTGGAAAGTCTCCCTACACACACACACACATATGTATATATGTTTTTTTATATATGTATACATACATACATTTTTGAAAATTTGTTTTTACAACTTGGATTAATTGGTTTTGTAGATAGCCAGGGCAATGTTTTTGTGACTGATGTGGAAGTAAAAAGGCAGGAGATCTGATACAAAGAATGTTTAAATGTAGCTGTGTTTGATGACCAATTAATTTCCAGTTTCATTTGGTTGAAATGCTTTAGCTTGCAGCAAGTAATTACTTTTATTGGAGAAGATACAAGCACCAAGTGCTATATGTTTTCTATTTGTCACATCAGAGCATCTCAAAGTCTTGGAGATCAAACTTTGTTTTTTAAGGACCTGGAAATAATATCTTTACATGGAAAGAGTTATCTTCTTGTTACAGTTTTCAGAGTAGGACTTATATTAGCTTGTGTTCTTGATATAATCTAATTATGAATCAAACCTGTATTTCATACCTTCTCTAATAATTTGTTATCAGACTTCAGTGCTGGGAGGCTTAATAGAAGTGGCATACTGACATTTTAGATATGTCTCAACTATGTGCTGCCTGTGTGACTAAACACATGCCTAATAATGGTACCTGTATCAGTGGTGAGAATTTCCAAAATTGATATCAAAGAACTTAAAATTATTTGTACTCTTCATCATCGTCTTCATCCTAATAGTCTCACTTAGTTCCTGTGAGACTTTATGGCTGCATTGCATTTTTGTTCTTAAGTAACTTGATCTATAAATTGAAAAAAAAAGGCTTTTTGAACTTTCTGATAGCTTTGTTTTTTTCTTGTTTTCTTCGTCTGATTTTTTCATTCTTGCTTTCTCTGTCTTTCCCTCAGCTATGTTTGTGTCTGTGTGATTATTACTTTTATAATAGTCTAGGATTCTCTGAATCATGTACAATGCAATGAAGCTTTGTCTGTGACTGGGGCACTGTGCAAAACAATTACTGTGTCTTTTTGGCAGACTGGAGCAGCTAGCTGTGTGAATGCTGAAGCCATGTCTTGCTGATGGTGAAGCCATGTCTTGCTTCTCCTCTCTTATCTGCAAGAGCTTCCAACATTGCAGAGCAAATATGCAGTCTCAAGGTAGCAGTCAGTCTTCAAAGAGAGGATCAGGTCCTGCCAGTGAAGTAATTCTCAGGCTTTCTGTTGTTCTTTGCTTAAATGGATGTTAAAGGTTGAAATGGCACTTTGCTAGAAGAAGAAATTCTTTTCACATTTTTTTATCTTCTACTGAAGGTGACGACAGGAAGAGGAGCAGTTTTGAATTCTTACCATCAATGTTCCTTTCTTCACTTTGTACTGGCATGATAGAGTTGTTAACCACATGTCCTTGCTTGTTAGAGAATAGGCTTGACACATATTTCGTTTCTCAAATGTATGGAAGTGACACATAGGGAGGTTATGTAGAATGGCCATGCTTTTTAGTCCTAAGTATGCTTGCTGATCCCAGCAAATGCTGAGTCAGAGAAAAATTCTGTCTTGTCTGTAGAATGTGGGAGTTGATGAAAACTAATTAAAGTGATGCAAAAGCCTTTCATCACTTTTGGGCAAGCTTTGCTAAAAGATCATTTTATCACAAGTCTTGAGTCTTGATCAAAATACCTGATTATGGTGTAGACCGTGTCATAGCTGAGGACATTGCTTTCAGCCGTCATAGCAGTGAAAGGTCCTGGTGAAAGGTTCGTGGCATAAGTGTGTCCTATGTGCTGGCAGAGCTTTGGCGGTCCATGCAGCTTTTGTTTCTTCCCCAGTGACTTTTTTACTGAGTAGCCAAGTGTTGGAATCTCATCTTGTCCAGCTGCACAAAATGGTCAACAATTTGAATAAGCCCCCATAGCTCAGTTTCTTAACTTGCTTTTTAGCTTGATCTATTAGGGAGGGGATAATTATGCAGAAAAGTGGCATGTCTTGCAGACATGCTTTACCTGAAAAATGCTAAAAGAACTTAAAACTTACATTTGTTTTTTAATACTGCTGAACTAAATAAAGCCCCCAATTGATTGTTATGCTTTTGTGGTCTGTTGCACCGAAAGAGAAATAACCTCAAAGGAGGAATTGTCTTTGTTCTTCATGCAGTGTATACAGAGATTTTTCAGCATTTGGAGGTCAAATAATGATCGATTATTTTAGTGTGAGAATTCATAGTATTTTTAAAGTATTTGAAAATGGTCAAACTAGTTTAAATTAATAGAGACTTTAAGAACTACGACAGTTCAGAGGATAATAAGGGCTCTGTCTAGACGGTATTTACTTTGATATGATTGTACAGTTTTGTGCCAGGGGAGGCTTAGATTGGATATTAGGAGCAATTTCTTCCCTGGAAACAGGTTACTTAGGGCTGTAATGGAGTCCCTATTCCCGGGGGGCTTTTAAAAGCCATGTGGGTGTGGCACCTGGGGGCGTGGGTGAGCAGTGGCCTTGGCAGTGATGGGGGAACAGTTGGGCTTAGTGGTCTCGCAGGGCTTTTCCAACCTAAAAATTCTGTGTAAGTGGATCTCTGTACACAGGGATTGAATAAGAGAGATGTCTCCAGCTGCTTAGATTACTTGGATAAAAAAATAGTGGAACTATGTGTGAGCCTCAGTCAGGCATTTTGGGTCCAATTTGTCGTGTGTGCCGTTCTAGCAGAATACCTCATCAGAGTGGTGTGGTCTACCCACTGCAAAATCAGGTACTTACCTAAGGGTTTGTGTGGCTTCTACTTTTGCAAAACAGTGCTACCATACTCCTTGTGAAAATCTGGCTTCTTGGACTTAGAACATCGGTCATAAAAATGGACAACTCCAATTTGCTACTTAAAGGATGATTTCTTAGTACAGTGAGACTGAATTAACATTTCTTCATTCTATTTGTACAAAGTTAAAATGTGGGTAGAACCCTTAGGTTTCCTGTCACTTCTAGAATTTTGTCTAATGTAGGTGAAGAGTGGGTAGTTTTTTGAGGACTGATAAAATAATAGCATGAGAAAACAGGGCATTTGGGGGGAGTAGAAGTTATGCTTGTGTTTTTCGTTTCAACTATGTAATAATCTGAGAAATGTCCAGTTGCAAATTACTGGGAGAAACTAGAAGATCTTGAAGAAATGAGAATGAGTGCAACTAGATTATATTGAAGATGGTTTAGTGTGGGGTTTTTTTGGTGAATCCCCACTGCCTGCCCCCTCAGTTGCATTGTTTCTGTTTGGAAGATGCAGCAAGAACTGTAAAGAGCTTTTCCACGGAAGGATTCTGCGCAGCGGGGGAGCGTGTGACAGCCGAGTCTTCATGGGCCAGTACTGGAGTGGGTTGCTGGGGTTAATGTGTCTCTAGATGGGAGGCTTTTGTGCAGTGACTTCAGTGATTCTCTGACATGACTGTTGCATTGGGAATGTCCTGGTAAGGCCTCATCTAGAATGCAGTTTATTTCTGTTTTGTTTCAGAAGGATTATTCATATTCAAGAAGCATATTTTTAAAACAGGTGAAGAGAACATACAATGGGATTCTCAGGGTAGTCTGGAGACTTTGGGATTTGAAAGAATTTAAACTGCCCTTGTTTAGCAAAATTTAAATCCTGCATCCTCCTTGCATACTTCTGCCCCTTGGTCCGCAAACTCCCAAGAAAAAAGTGTAAAGAACATAGAAATTGCAGGATTCAAGCAAATGGGGTCTGATGAAGAACAATTTTAGACTGAAATCCTGAAGAATGTAAAGATTGGAGAAGGAAAGCAAATTTGAAGGTGGTATTTGATCTGTTATGAGAAGAACTGTGTGATGTGGGATAGGAAGGAAGTAAATTTGATCCAGAAGTAATTTTCAGTTCTGTGCTATTTCCATACTGGTTCACTGGTTTGTTGGAGGGGGGGTGGGGAGAATTGCAAGCAGGCAAAGCCCATCAACATAAGTCTTTTAAATGAAATTAAACCCAGAACCCAAAGTCTTAGAGAAAGCAATTGATTTCTGTTACTTAAATGTTCTTCATACAGACCAATGTGTAAATAGGATGATGAAATACTGAACTCCTGTTGAATTATCTGTTTTCAAAATCATAAGGGATAATTTTGCTTTGGCAGATTTGAGCATTTTCTGAGGTGTTTTTTTTTTTCTTTTGGTTGATCTTTTGTTCTAAATCCGTTTTTTTTAATGAATTGGTTATCCAACGTTAGTTCACCAGAGGGGGCGAGTCTTTAAAAAAGCTATAAAAATATATGTATGTGATTTTTAAAATCAGAGTACTTTTCTAATACTGTATTTTAGGCCCATGACTTCTCTCTTCCTCTTGACTATTCCGGTAGAAGAGGTTTTCAATAAATACGTTGTCAGGTAATAGTCTTCAGTAGGTATTGATGGTTTTTCTGCTAAGCCTTTTAAAACTACCGAAAATGGCATATCTTGTCTTACATAGAGAAACTTGCTTCAAATGCTCAGGTAAGTTTAAGGGAACAAGAGCCCCCATTTTATCAAATGTTCTTTCTTTAGCGTTTTCAAGAACTACTGGTAACAAATATTAATAGAAGTATGAAAGAGATCAATAAAGCCCCCTAATCTCACTTTCTCAGCCTTTTATAAATGCTACGACTTCGTTAGCTTTCCCGTCACAGTAAACTTTCAGAGCAGACAAGTCCTGAATTACTAATGAAAACCAGGAAGAATGTAACGTGGAAACAGTGTTCTTTTAGTCTTTGCAATACAATTAAAAAGGGCAGTAAGTTTTTAGAAGACAGGCATATCTTTTGTAGTATGTTTGCATTGGAGAAATAAGCAAATTGCCATCAAGAGAGAAAATGTCGTCCCTCACAGCTTTATGAAAAAGTTATTTTGCTGCATTTTGCAGTGCTTTCACAAAGTTTCGATTTAGATGAGAAGATGCCATTGCCAGAATGTAAACCAGTTATTCTAGTCTTGCTTAAAAACCCACCTTGCAAAGTGATAAGAGTAACAAAGGTGGGAATTCACCTCATCCTGTCTTCCCACTAAAGTCAAACCTTAATTAGCTCCATTTATATGCTAATATTAAGCACAGGAAGCTTCCTTTGTCTTTACACAGTAATGAAATAATGCAGGGAAGCCTGATTAGGTTACATTAATGTTGCATAGTCATTATTGAAATTTGAAAATAAACAATAAAGTCACTCTTGTCCATGTTAAGTGTCCCATTGAC
>JAOTQP010000362.1:37518956-37530579 GCA_026413545.1 Cichladusa arquata | reverse complement strand
TCCCAGCTCCAGGTTCTGCAGTCCCACCCTCCCAGATTCTCTCCTCAATTCTCTCTGTTTGCACTTTTTGGGGCTGGAGCTGCAGTGGTGTCCTTGACTCTGGGGCTGGAAAAGGATTGTTGTGTGTGCCTGAGCTGGGAGGAGAACTTGTGACACTTTATATGGAGTTCAGAGTCACACACCAATGCAGTGCAGAATCTGGGAAATATAAAAGCTCAAACTTAAGGCATCAGAGCAATCCTCATTTCCAACCCACTGACACCCAGGAGAGAAGGCAAAATGCAGAGTGAACCCTGCTCATGCTGTCTCCACAAAAGATGATCAAGAATCTCTGTAATTAAGCAGGATGCTGCTGTGCTGAGGGCTGATGAGGCTCTGCAGCCCTGCTGGAAGCAGGGGATGGAACTGAAACTCCACCTTGCTTCCCTCTACCTCAACCTTTACTTCATCCCTGCTTAAACTTTGTGGAGCAGACTCTTCTCAAAGTCTCCACTTCAAAGACACCAACAGAAAACAAATTCTCAGGATTGTCTTGCAGTGAGAGCAGCTGTACAGATATTTCCTCCTCCTTAACCTGCAGATTTATTGCTTTACACATATTTTATTTAAGCATTGCATTCACCAGCTCCTAAGGTCAACATAACAGATATTCAATTGCCACTTTAAGCAGACAGATTCTTTCCCTTGTGACTCATTGTGAGACCCCTGCACAGCCCCAGCAGTGACAGTGGGAGTGCAGGGGCTGAATTTACACCCCTGGATGTCCCCAGACAGCTGCAGCAGACCAGGAGAAATGGGGAAGGAAAGGTCTGGAAGGGGATTTGCTGAAGGAAATACCTGCAGGACACCTGCAGAATTCAGCCCCAATCCAGAGGATGCCCAAGGACACAGATCCCAGACTCAGCACAGAGGAAATGGGAGCCATCCCTGCTTTAGGGAATTGCTTCCAGGCCTTCAGCAAAAGCTATATTTACTTTATGCAGTACAGACTGGAATAAAGCAGAGACAGGAAGGGACTGGGATGTGATGGACAAACAGACCAACATCCCAACCCACAAGGGGCTGCCTGGGATTCTTACATATGAACTTCTTTGTAATTGAGAGCAAAATACCTATTTCAATTCTGTTCCCACATCATTTAGGTATTTCTGTATTTGGCCATTACAAAATAAAAATTATATTGTTCCATTTTTAATGTGAGATTCCAAAACTGCAGCTTTTACAAAGATAACCACGCTCTTATTATAACTTTATGCAAATTGCCATAGATCCACTGAATTCAATTAACAGAATTGAATTCCAATTTGCAGAGAAGCCTGGTCCAATAATTCAAAAACTGCATTTCTTGAACAGTTTTTAGTTGGCCAATGCTTACAAATCTGTCATTTCTATTTGGACTATTGTTCCAGAGCTGTCAGCACACATATTTCATAGAAACCACGAGATGCCCACAAAAACAGGTTAATTAAGGAGTTCTCATACATCCCAGTCACATTAACAAGCAGACCCCATGAGCAAACAAAAAGTGAAGCAAATGAAAATATCCTGGAGTATTTGTTCCATAATAAAATGGAAATAAAGGCTTGAATTGCCTTCAAGTTCTATTCAGTCTTCATTTCCTTAGCAATTACATAGAGTCAGATTTTATTGTTCCTTGGGTTGGACTCACTGTGGTGCCCTGTGACTCAGATTTGTTTCTAAATGGTGGCAGTAATTAGCAAACAGATTTCTTCCAGCTCTGCCTGTCCCTGGTGGGATGCATCCCCCTGGAAACAGCCAGCAAAAACAAGAAAAGTTGTAACTTGAAATCCTGTGATGTCTCAATGACTCCTTTAAGGTGGAATTCAGTGCAATAAAAGAGATATCACTGCAAAGAGAGCAGAGATTCACCATTAAATCATTCCATATGTGTAAGAACCATCACCAAAACAGGAACTGATGGATCCTGTGATAGAGAACACTGTGAGAGGAGGGAAAAAACAGGAAAAAAACTGCACTAAGGGATGCAAAAGGAAGTGCTGAAGCCACTGAACAAACCACAGCAATCTCATCTAACAATGTTTTAAAGCCCTTATTTTGTAAGGCTGGATAAAGCAATGGATGTTCCCAATATTGGCAATGCCTGGGGAGGCTGAGTGGGAGACAGGAATCATTTATATTAAAAAAAACAATGAAACTGGGGACAACTCTCCAGGAGCTGCTTCTTTCCCTGGGCAGCATCACCCTGGCTGTGCTCCCTCCCACACTCCTCCTGCACAAAGCAAAATAATTCCTTTCCTCCCCTAAAAACAACTTTACACCCAGCAAACTTTGCTAAAACTGCCACGTTTTTCAAAATTCATGTTTTTCAGTTTTTGTCTCTCTGATCAAGGGTAGATTTTCCTGTTGGGAGCAAATCAGCTTTGCAGTGACATTTCTGTCCTTGCCTGGAGGAGCCTCTACTCTCAGTGTTACAGTGAGAAAATGAAAACAAAAATAATTAAGGAGTCCAGGTGAGGAGAGGCTGATCCTGTGATTAATAAATGACACCAGTTTGGAACTTGGTGTATATCCACTTGGAACTCAATGATCTTTAAGGTCCCTTCCAACCTAAACCTTTCTGAGAGTCTGAAAAATAAGTGAGGAATAAGGTGTGGGAAAAAAACCACCTCTGTGATTAATAAACTACACAGAGCATCATAATCTGTGGCTCTGCTTTCTTTTAATGGCTTAACATCCTCCATCTGAGCTCACAGAAAACTGATTTTTCACAGAACTTCACTGTTTGGAGAGAAAATAACTTGATTGCCACCTCAACCAAAATGAGGGGGACAGTTTGGTGGGAGCTCACTGCAGGACAATAATTTTTTTTTTTTTTTTTTTTAAATTTGGTCATCCATAATTGTGAATTTAATTTCATTTCATATATGCCACTCCAGGGAATGACTGCAAAAGATGGGAAGATGAAGTTGTGGAGTGCACAAAAAAAGAGGATGTGGTGGTTACAGAACTCTATTTTTATGACACTAATAGATTTTAAATAATATTTAGAAAGTCAAATACATAGAAAAGATTTGGACAGCACCCTGGCAAAGCAGCACTTCCTTGGTGTGCATCCACCAGGGATCACTGCAGGCAATAAAGAGCACAAGTCAAGTGTCAGATTCCATTCCAGAACATTTGTTGTTGTTGTTGTTATTGTGGGTTTGCTATTAAGGAATTACTTGCTAGGAGCAAAGCATCCAGGAAACCATTCAAAGTACAATCCTCAGTCTTTTATGATTCAGCTCAGTCGTTTCCAGTAAATAAGAGAAGTCAAGAATAACTTTAATTACTCAGCTTCAGCAATTTCTGCCATAAAAGATGAGAGCTATCAGCTCCAAGTATGTACTGCAAGAGTGAAAAACTCAGGCTGGAGATCCACAAAAAAGCACTTAGCTTCAGAAAAAGAAGGAAAATTACCCTATGTGTTATTTTAGGCTGTATAAAGACGGCCATGGAAGGGGAGATTTATTCTCTCTTCCATCTTTGTTGACTTCCCAAATGGATCACAGTCATCAGAGGCAGAGCAGGGATGCTCAGTGCAGCTCATCCTCCTAATGCTGCCTGTATTTCTCTGCCATTAAAATCCCAACAAAAAACATTCCTGAGATGAGCACAAAATATTGAACTGTCGAGAGAACTGGCTCATCACTCCACCAAACCAAACAGTGCAGTTTGTCAATCTGCAAATATTTCAGACCAGAGAAGAATCATCTGTGCAAAGCCAAAGCTGCATGCCCAGAACAGCTCCTGCAAGTCAGCAGATCTCAAAAGGTGAAGATGAATGATTTGGCCCTTTTCCATTATTTATTGTGCCTTTTTATCCAAGAATCCCGAGCCATCAATTCCCAGAGATGGTGCCCACTCTCCATTCTTTAATACTGTGACAGTCAGATGTTTCCACAGTCCCCCAGAGCCCCCTCAGGGAAGCTGCTGCTAAAGCACTGGGATCACATCAGGATTGCTGCAGGGCTGTGTAGGGGCTGTGAGCTATTCCATGGTGACATCCTGTGGAATCACTTCTCACTTTTCCATCAAACAAGACCTTGGATAAGGAGTGGTTCAGCCTCTGCACCTGGTGTAATTGCTGGTTGCAGTGCTTGAGGTGTGAGTGGTTGCTGAATGTGCTGGCTGATGTGGTATTGGGGATAATTACTTAAACTTCAGTCCCATCAGGTTTTGAATTGCCAAAGTCCAGGGATGAGGAGGGGAAAGAGTGACCTGAAGCTCTGCTGAGCCAGGGAAGACTCCAAAATTCCATGTCACAAGTGGCTCCTCTGTGTTTTGGGGTCGTTCCTTAGGGACCAAAGTAGGATAAAAGGAGGAGACATCATTTTCCAAAGACCTCACCTGTCCCATCTCCACACTTCCTCTTTGCTGGGGAGAAATTCCTGGAAAAGCTTCCTCTGTGTGCTCTGCAGAGGTGAATTCCTGCAGGGACATTGTCCCTGAGCTTGTCACCCCCTCTGGCCCCTGCCTTGCTTCCCTGGGAAGGAAAGTCCCCAGAATATGGCTTGGAGTCAGGGCAGTGACTGACCTGCAGAGCATTCACACCTCCAAATTTTCCTACAATTTTTGGGTAAAAATTACAGAGTTTGGCTCCTGAAGCAAGTCCAGACAGCAGCTGGAGCTGCCTCTGTCATTGGTTCAGACAACTCTCTCCTAGCCCTCATAAAAATCCACAAATCTCCCATCCCCAGAAGTTATTAGAGATATTTAAAGCTCCTGAAATAAGTCAGACTGGCAGATGTGAAACACGAATCCTCCTTTTACCCACAGAGAGGGAGCCATGCAGAAATCCCTCAGACTGGTTTGCACATCCCTCTCCTTTCTGAGCTTTCCTCTCCAGTGGCTAAAGGGAGAGGAAATAAAATAAATAAATACAATTCTGCTGATGAAATACATCACTGGACTTGCTGCAAAATAACTTTTCATCACCCAGAGCACAAACTGGGCACTGAAGGATCTCATGAAAAATGTCAGCATTTAAAAAACATATCAGCTAATAATTTCAATGTATATTTTTTCAGGATCCATTTTTTTGTTTCTCTGTTTGCCAGACAGAGACACACATAACAAAACTAATTATGGTGCTAATTTGCATTGTAATACTGAGATTTGTCATGAAGGAACACGTTCAGGGCTGATGACAGTGCTTCAAAGTGCATGTTCAGTTCTCCTGATTTTATCCCAGTGGGGTGATGCAAAACTGCAGGAATTAGAGCCAGAGGAGACATGAGGTAAATTGTGTTGAATTACTGGGATGGGAGAGAGAGCTATAACTTAGGATTTATCCTGCTGCACTTCTGATGAGCTGCAGGAATGTGGGAATATCCTGTGGGAACATCAAAGAAAAGGGGAACAAAGATCCATCCTATTTTTTAAAAAATGTTAAAATTCAAATGCAGTAAATCTCCAATCACTGCTCCCCCAATGCCTCAATTATCTCCAGTATGATGAATGGTAACTCCTTACCACTCTTTCCCTGAAAATAGAAAATATCCAAGCACAGTCTCACCTCCCTGAGATAACATCCTGTGGTCCTGCACGTCTCATTCTCCAGAACCTCTCTGCACTGTCATGTTTTGCTAATGCTCACAGAATCATCTGGGGTGGAAAACACCTTAAAGATCATCGAGTCCAGCCACTGCCAAGCCCCCCATTAAACCACATCCCCAAATCCACATCTCCTGAACACCCAGCTTGGGGTGGTGGAACAATCCCAACCCAGGGTTTGTCCCATTTGTCTTTCTGCTTGGCTCTCCTCCTCTTTGTCCCAGGCTGAGTGGATCCTCTCCCAGCTTGCAGCTCCTCTCTGCTGCCTCCTGCCCTGTCTCAGGGGCTGCCTGGGAATTCCTGGGACATCAGGGGGGTTCACAGGTGGAGATGAAAGGGGTTTGTCCTGTGGGTTCTTGATTGCTGATGGAAATGGAGACACCTGAGAGTTCCCAGCTGGAGCCTCAGAGCCCAAGGAGCACTGGCAAAGCTCAGGAGAGTGAAAAGTCCTTTTCTCCTGGAAACTGAACAGATTGAGGGACAATAAAGCATGAAATCACACTCACAGACATTCCCTTTTGATATCAAACACAACACAGTGATTTCTCACTTGTCCTGCCTGGACATTTTGTTTGCAGCCAACGACTCAGAAAAGATTTTGAGCTTTGGTCACTTTGAGGCAAAGCTGAAATTCTCACCTTGAAGCTGTGGAAGGATCAGTGGTTTAAACCTGGTACCACAAAACCAGGCTGTGAAAAGATGCTGAAAACACTATTTGGGGGTGAAATGATGGCAATTCATGTCACAGGCTTAGGTCAAGCTTCACCTGCCTGGCTTTGAGCTTCAGAGCCAGATGAAGCCCCCTGAGTGTGGATTTGAGCCCTGAGCCACGCCAGGATCAGCAGCTTTGGCTTCACAGCCACACAGCTCCAGTGTGGGTTTCTGGGACCTCCAGGCTGCTCCTGCTGT
Source organism: Cichladusa arquata (assembly GCA_026413545.1). NCBI lineage: Eukaryota > Metazoa > Chordata > Aves > Passeriformes > Muscicapidae > Cichladusa > Cichladusa arquata. The sequence goes on along the minus strand of JAOTQP010000362.1, from coordinate 37,524,093 downwards.
GAATTTTCACAGCTTTTCTCCCAGCTCCACTCATCCCTCCAGAGCTCATCCTCCCCTCTCAGGTTGTGAGTGACACCTCAGAGGCTCCAAGGAAAACAGTGAAGTTCTGCTGGAAATCTTGGTGGGTGGCTAAGTGCCAGCAATGCTCTGTGCTCATGCAAAGCACAGTGAGAATTAACCCCTTCCAGAGGCTGAGAAAGCTCTGTAAAAGCTGTTTTAGATCTTGCCCTGTCCTCAGTTTCTCCAACCCAAAATAAAGTCTATTAATGCAGCTATTAGTTATAAACACAGCCAGAGCTGCTGCTACATTAAGGACACTTAGCATGTTCTAATACTGCACTGCAAAGCATTTAAATTGTTTGATTACATGTGTGAATGTCAAACACAGAGGAACCAGATTATTTCAGGTCAAACTGTGTCACTCCTGTGGCAGGGAGCTGGCAGCCCTTGGAACATCTGGAAACCACATTTAAACCTGGATCAGCTGAGACACCAACACAAATCCCACCCAAACACAACCCTGTGCTTGCACAGAGGACAAAGCACAAAACATCTCCTTGTTCCTAATTGCTGCAGTGTGCAAAGGTCTCTTAATTTGATGTTCTACATCTAAAAGAAGAATTCAAAGATGCAAAGTCACAGTTAATGAATATTCTTCAGGTAACAGAGCTGGTGAACATGACAATCTCAGGACAGCAGTTCCAGTTCATCAACTGCCACTGGTTTGTCTGAAAATAAGAATAAAAAACTAAGACCTCTGAACAAGTTACATCACCTAAATAGATTACAACTGATTTCCTCTTTATGATCCATTACATGAAGAAAATACAGCATTAATTTATGCCTGGGATGGAGAGAATTTGCAATGATTCAATATAACTCGATGGAATTGATAGTGTCATCTGTAGGAAGGAAAGAGGGGTATTAGCAGAGTATCAAATGCAAAGTACTCTGAAAAATAGAAACAATGGTTTGAGGGAAGAGATTCCACCCAGGAAATAATGGCTAGCAAATTAAAAATTAATCTCAGAGACAATGCTGTGCTTTGGCTTCCCTCTCTTCCTCATGCACCAAAATCGGAATTCTCTGGCATTTAAGTTTCTCAGGAGCAATAATTTTCTATCACCAGAGTGAAAGTGACGCCTTATTTCAAACCACACAAATTCCAAGCATTTCAAACTCTGGATTTCCAGCTGTCCACATCTTTATTTCCCTGCTCCCACCGACAGGGTAAAAGCACATCATCCCTGAACAAAACCTGACACATTTCAGGCAGTTTTGCTGGAATTATCCCCAAATCCCAGGAACATCACTGATTATCAGAATAACTTCCTGAGATTTTCCTAACTATCCCTCCCCTAGTGTCACAGCAAGTCTCTGAATGTCAGAATGTGATTTATTAATAAGGAAAAAAGCCATTAGCAACATTTAAGTTCATCAAGTGCCAAGTGTCCCCTCTGATAGGAGCAGGGCACACGTGCAATAATTACTGCAGAGAGATTAGCAACCTTTCCATGCTCCAGTGCCTCCCTGGATGTTGGCTTAGTTCAGCCAAGAGCAGGGAATAGATTGAATTCCCTGCTGTTTCCTGCAGACAGCCAATTACAAACTACCTGCACACTTTGTGCTCCTGACCTTGCCCAGAACAATATTGGAGCTGATGGACTGAGTCACTCTCAAATGGTAAAACTTTGCAGCAAAAAGCCAGACAACTCCTCCCTCCCAGAGCATTAGGAAGTTTACAGTAGGAGTACTATAATTAGCCTCTTAAACCTATACTATTTGCTTAAAATCCTTCTATCCCACTCACTCTGGCTCTACTGGAAATGAGGGAAAGCATCACAAATAATTTCTTTAAATGCACCCAAAAAAATCCCCCCCAAAACTCCCAAACCAACAAACAAAAACAAAACAAAAAAACCTATTCAAAGCAAAATTTACTTTTCACCCCCCAGAATTTTTAGCTTTTCCAAATAACCAAATTCACACTCAGTGCCAAATTAAGCCATAGTTTCAGCCTAAACTGGCCCAAAATATCCTCACTTCTCCCCCCAGCTAAACATTGTCATTAATGTCTGATGCAGGCTGTTCCAAGCAGATGGGAGCTGTGTGGGCTGCTGGAATTTCTCTGAGCAAATAATCTCCACAAGTCCTTCATTAGCTTTAGGACTGAGTATTTAATGCCAGGCATTCAGAAAAAGCAGTCCAAGAAAACATTGCTATTTCTGGTTTACACATTTGCTTTGTTTTGTTTATGAAAATGAGCTGGAATAACTTTCTGTGGAAACATTCTCTCCTCGTTTTTCATTTCCCTCCTGTCAAAAGCCTTCTAAATGGAAGTTATTACAGCTTTTATAATTTGGAACTTCCAAAATCCCTCAAGGTGAACGCAGAAAATTTGTTTTCTGTTTAACATTACATGACACTGCCTTTTGTGAACAGCATTTCCTAAAATAAATAAAAACAACACCAAAAAGTCCTTCAGCAGACAATCCAATTACACCTGAAGTTATTGCAGTTGGGTTTTATGGAAAAATAGCTTTATGATCCTTCATGGGGTTTCTTATATTCCTCAAAATCACACAGAGGAAGGAGGAGGATTATTTCCATATCCACATGTCGTGATTTTAGGGTTAATATTCCAGATTCTGTGCTCAAACCCTGCATTCTTTGTCCAGCAGAGGCAGGAGAGCAGGGCTGGGGCTCAGCAGAAGGCACTGCTCTCTCCTCTGGGCAAAGACATCCCAAAATCTGCACAGGGTGGCAGTGGGGACAGTGCCCAGGGGGCACAGGGTGCTCACTGCATGTGCAGCCAAATCCCAGAACATCAGGGATGTTGTGGATTTGTGACACCAAATACACAGCACCAGACCCAAACCACCTGAGCAGGGAAGGCAAGCACAGCCTGGGCTGCTCTTCCCAATGGTTCTGCACTTCCAGGAGAGGGGTGGATGGGATGTGGGGCAGGAATTGTTCCCTGGCAGGGTGGGCAGCCCTGGCACAGGTGCCCAGAGCAGCTGTGGCTGCCCCTGGATCCCTGGCAACCCAAGGTTGGACATTGGGGTTGAGAGCACCTGGGGCAGTGGGAGCTGTCCCTGCCATGGCAGGGGTGGGATGAAATGAGCTTTATGGTCCCTTCTTAACAAAATCTTTCTGAGACTGTGGAAAGAGGCTGTTCATAATTTGTGGTAATAATGTTCAAAAAGTAGCAGCTTGGGGTTTTTTTGACAGTGTAGGTGGACATATACTTAGCAAGCTTAGGGAAAATTTAAAAGCTTCCAAAACCGGCTGTCCTCTAAAGAACATGAGAATTTACTTTCTTCATACACGTGTAATACCTGGAGATTTAATTACATCTTCACTTTAGTATACTAACAATTAACCTTGAGTAAGAAACTAAAGATAATATGATTGTAACGGTTTTATATGCTTGCAGTAATTATATCAAATGTAAATAAAACACAGGGCAATTGTGCCTTTTTTCTACTTGTTTCTATATAGTTACTTTTAGAAAATCATCTTATTAAAAAATGGAAATATTTTATTGCTGTATGTTGTCTACGAATATGGTTAGTGTGTATGTACTTGCTTGTATGTATTTAGATGCCTTTATTGAGTAAAACATATTACATGCTAGATAAACAACTGAAATTGCAAAAGTAAAATTACAAAAAGATTGAAAGTTTCAAGGAAAGAATTAACAAACTGCGTATTTCTCTGTGGAATATGTGTTTTTTATTATAGTTTTCTTTTAAACTAATAGTCTACGTTTGTAATGTTGTAAGTTAGAATAGGAAGGTGGTTAAAAAACCAAACCAAAACACAAAACCCCTTTGCTGACACAATTTCTCTAAGGTTTATTCCCAACTCTGTTAATGCTTCTGCTGCAAACCAGATTTAATAATGGTTAACTGCTGAGGGGCAGATTCTGATGTAGTATTGGAAATCCATTGTTAGGAGGAAAAAGTGGTTTGTTAAACTTTACTGTACAGATGACAATGGAGGAGGTCAGATGTAAATTCACTTTTTGGTGGCATCACCATGTTGTTGTTTAGACCGGCTGATTTCTTTGTGCAATAGCAACAGCTGCTATTTTGCAAATTTTTGCATGAGAAAGTGTTTTTGTTAACTTTTCCTTCAAAAGTTTAAAAGTTCAGAAATCTTTCCAAGTACATGTGATTAGATTAGAGTTTTCACTTTGTTTGCTTTGGCTTTCTTACAGAAGGAAATGTTCTTAGCATTTAAAAATAAAGCTTTGCCCACTTGTGGGAAATGAGAAATACTTTTTCTTACTAAATTTCAGAGTCTTAATATGTGGTAGCTCTGAAATTTAGCTGCTCAGGTTAAGAAGACATTTCTTATTGACTATTGAAAACATAACTTTCCGTATGCAAATTGTTTCCACCTTCTGTTTTCAATCTAAGTCTTCAGGAACTTTTCTGCAGGTAACTCATCTTGAGTGTTGTGTCCCTGTTTCAACTAGAAAGCTTGTTTTAATAGGACTTGACTAATTCACCGTAGGAAAGCTCCAAAAAAGTCTTGCCTTTATAAGGGCTATGACTTCAATGAGGGAGGTGTATTATAGGTGGGGAGGTTTTTGCTATTTACCCAGACTACCATCAGTAATTTTATATTTGATTATTCATAAGTTGAGGTTGTAAAATATGTGCTTTACAGGTGTTACAAAGTAATTTTTTTCATAAAGATGCTTGCAAGCTTCATCTAGTGTTCAAATATTTTGCTCCTGTATACTTAACATCTTGAGGGCTTGTATGATAGTAGTTGAAGTTCTGGCTGTGCGATCATATGTGATTATGATTACCTACATATTTGTAACACAAAATTGTTTCTTCCGTGGCCTAGTTTCAGTATAAAATCAAGCTGCAACTTTGACCATTTTAAAATTAGAGTGCTGACATTCATCTGCATTTCGAGACTCCAAAAGTTGCTGTCTGTGAATGTGCCCTGGTTTGAAAGACAGGTGTTTGTTAAGGAAGGCAGGAGCTTCTCTTGAAATGGACAATGTAAATCCCCTCTCCAAATTATTATAATTTTGAAATTAAGGAGCTCTCAGGCAAAGATATGGGAATAGGAATAACAGTTTTTTATTAGGAAAAATTAAAATAAAAATTACAGT
>JAOTQP010000362.1:37496526-37518946 GCA_026413545.1 Cichladusa arquata | reverse complement strand
GACTGAATGCCTACAATATTAAAGTCATACTGTAATGAGCCTGATGATGGAATGTGTATTCTCGCACTTGACAGAGAACGGATGTGTGCATGTACGTGTGTGGGTATATGTATTAATGCTTACCAATATATATGTGTGTATATGTGTATATGATTGGTTTGATCCATCCAGGTATAATCAGTTTTGTCTGAGCACTTAATTCATTAGGTATTCTTTCAGTAAGTCAAAATTCTCTTTCCTATTCTGACCCATCTCTAATCTGGGGGTTTTTTTTAAAATCAGTTTGTATATACATCAAGAGCTGAATGTAGTTTTGCTGGTTTCAGTGAGGCTGTGGTAGTTTATTCTGTGTAGTAAGTATCTTACCAGGCATGTTTTTTTAATTTGGGAAAGGAAAGAATAAGGTAAATTATGATGGTGTGTCTGTACACTATGTGAATACAGGTGTTTTCTAACTAATTTTTTGCGTGTTTTGTCAATATTCAGAGGTTTTCTTTTTAGGTTTTCTAAGGTGATTTCTTTAGGGCAAGCACAACAATGAAAAGGATGTACAATTTGGAGTTTTCATAATCTTGCACAATTCAGAGGAAGTGAAGAAATGGTGTATTAGAGTACAGCTTAAATGTGTATCGGTTGAATAAAGCATGTGCTTAGAGCTAGTTGAGGGTTGTAGGTATCATCTGCTTTAGATATTTTACAGAGGTGATGTCAAGGTGAAAGTAGACTTGCAGAGTGGTTGGAAATCATTGATATTCTGACTCTGAGGCTGTAAATGGCTCTGTGGCAGATGGAGGCTTTGTCAAGGAAGAAAAATGGCAGCTCTGCAACATCATAGACACTTTTGCTTAGCAGCTCAGCACCTAGCCTGTGACCTTCCAGTGCTCAGGAGTTCCTCCTGTGCTTTAATAAACTGTCCTCCAGTTTTACTCCCTAAAAGCAGATTAATAGTAGTCATTATAATTCAGTGCAATTTGTGGTATTTCATTGTGAAAAAAACATGAGCATACTTTATTGCTGGGTATCAAAAGTAAGTTTTGAAGGATGGTTACAATTTCTGCATTGAAATGCCAGTAAAAGCGTTTAAGTAAGCCCTGTGTCATACTGAATGTGGAGTTGTTAGTGTGCATACGTACGACTATGAGTGCAGCACAGTGCAAAACCTGGAGATGTGGACTGGATGTGTATATGTGCATATTCTGTATGTGAACGTGGACATGTCTATGAATAGTCTCACTGTAAAATGGACAGAGTTAATCTTGGAATATGTATCGTACTCTATATCTGTGATTTATTGCAGCAAAATATGGAATTTTAGACTGTATGCTGAAGTAGCTTCTTCAGAGTTCAGAGAGAATAAATACAAATAAATTTCTGGGTTCATGCTTTTTCTTATTGATAAAAATTCAAGTATGTTTTCGCATTATCTTATTCTGTGTGGTGTTGATATGGTTTCATCTGTATTCTTGTATACTGTTAAAATAAGTGTTTGCTTTTATTAGTGGAATAACTGGTTTCTGTGTTCTCATGCCTATGCAATTTATGCCAAGTTGTGTGAGTTGTCAAGTTTTATGTCACGTGCTTAAGGTATATGCATGATTGCCTAGTGTCAACAGCAGTGTACCAGAATCACATATTTCGTATGTACAGCAAATTCGCGTGTCTTGTCTTTCTCATTTGAATTAAGACTGTATCATTTAATAGTTTTCTATATTCTTAGGTTCCATATCCACTAGATTGATCCCTCATAACACCAGTGATGTCAGTTGATGTAATATATGGCTTCAAGAGCCTGTAAGATCTTGTAGAAGATACTCAGTGGGACTGTTGGTCTATACTAATGGCAGTAAGTCATTGTTAAAATTGCAAGCTTTTCACAGCTATCATCTGCCAGCCATACTCTTTGGCCTACTTGACAATTGTTGGAGTTTCAGAAAGCAATCACTGTTTATCACAGAAGAAAATGGCCTGTCACTTTCAAGGGTCAAGGTTGTTGCATTAGAGCTTCTTTATTTCTGAGCCTGGAGGTCATATAGTCCTTGCTTTTATGTTAATCGTGCCTCCTCTATCTCTTCAGCTTCAGTCATTTTGAGATGTAATGTGGATGGCTTTATTGCAGAAGGACAAATGCTTCATAATTGAAAGAAGCATTTTTGATAGTGTGTGATAGTCTTCATACATTTTTATTAGGACATGGTAATTCAGGAATGAGAGTAAGACTTCTTCGTATGGTGTATGCCTGGATGTTTGTATCCTGTAGCCACTTAGCTTTAAAACTGAGAAAAATGGAAGAAAAAATAAGGCCATGTGTTCTATGCCTTTAGCTTTCAAAGGTTCCTAATGACATAGGTGCGTGTTAACTTAGCAGTGGAGCACATATGAAGATGGTTTATGGAAATTTTGGTGCTTTCAGTAACTTGCCTAGTTCATTATGTCCAATATCTTGATGGTATTCTTTCTGGGCTGTATGGGGACCATTTGATACAACTGGCTTCAGGGATGCTTAAGTGCATGTTCTGACATGTAATTATTTTTCTCCTATATTTTTTCATTGGTCTTTTATGCCTTTTGGATTTTTTTTTATGTGGTGATGGCTGTTGTAACTATAGAATGACTGAATGGCTTCCTTACATCTCCCAGATAAAATAAATTACAAATGACTTCCATTTATTCCATGAGAGTTGTGTGCAATTTTTGTATACTAGGGTAAGTAGTTGCCCTTCCTTTTTTGTGGAGTTAGGGTTTTTTAGTGTTAATTAAAAAAAAAAAAAGGAGAAAAACAAGCGAACACCCATGCCCACCCAAGCAAAACACCATGTTATGTGTGACCCCTGCCCCTCTCCCACCCTTCTGCCAAAAAAAGACAACCCTACCAAACAAATCAGCGAGCATTTGTTCCTATTGTTTTGTATTAGGTTTTGGTATCAACAGTTGGAGCATATCAATTTGGAGCGTATCAACAATAATGCTAACTTGATAATACGTTATGGCAACAATGTGTTATTTGTATTAATTAATTTTTTTTAAAAAAAATCTGTAAGATGAGAACAGTAGAAAAAATTAGTTTCAGTAGTTTTGGGGTGATTTCAAAACATAAGTTTAACGCTTTTGGAGCTAAGGGTGCAAACAGGTTGCTTTTTATCTGTGAAGTATAAGACAGCATATAACCTGCAAAACCAAAATATGGTATTAATATAATGAGAGAAAAACGTCTTTTAAAATAGCCTTGTAATTTTTAAGTGTTTGTGGTCTCCTATGAGTAGTAGAAGAAATAATTCCATTCTGTATTCATCTCTTTTTCAGTCAAGTGTTTTATGTACCTGTAATGTATAGTGCATACTTTAACATACTGTCACTGAACTTGCTGGATTGGTTTACGTTTTTCATCATGGTCTTGCGTGTTCAGGTAAAGAAAATACACTTGTGTTGATGTAATGAAGCTAAATTCTGTCCTTTTTAATCATTAGATAAACAGAGGGTATTTTTCTAAAATATTGTGTTCTGTTCAATTCTTGTATTAAGGGGCGTGCAACTTGAGCTATGAAGGTATAGTTTGTTCTAAGTGACAGGCAGTTTTTATTAGATGTTCCTGCAGTTTTACAGAGGAAATAAAACTCCTTTGTTTCTATAGTTCCCGTTGATTTTTCTTTTAAGGCTACATTAACAATGCTGGTAGAAGCTATGCAATTATAATTCACATTCAGCAGTAAGCAGAGAAAGAAATCTGTAAAATGAAATGTTATACATACAGTGTTAAAATATTTTGCAGTATTGCTGTACTTGAAGCAGTGAAGCCAGGAGGAGAGAATACTTGAAAGGTCGAAAAATGAGAGAAAGAACAAATGATGTAAAAAGAAAATGACACTGAGGTCTTGTTTTAATACAAATGTATTCCAGGTTGATGACTGATTTCATTAGCAAATCTCATTGTTATGCAATGTCTGTTCTTCTGCAGCAAAATGAATATTGTATTCTCAGAGGGTCTGTGTGTGTATGTGTACTTCAGTGATAGATAACGAATATAATTATTGTTGTTCCAAGCTTTTGAAACTTCTGAAATATCTATAGTTTCAAAATAATTTATTTTCAGTTTTTCAATAGTGTGGTAAATTAATGGTTATTTTTATGGAAAATAGCAGTTTAACCTTCCTTCTTTGTGCATTTCTCTGCCACGTTTGCTACCTATGTGATCTTTTCTCCAAAATCTTGTTTGACCAAGTAGCAGTTAACACTGAATTTATCCCCCCACACATATGTTTAAAGAAAATTAAGGATATTGGTTTCTGTATTGCTTTTTAAAATGGATGATAGTAATGTATGCAGAGCATGGAAATAAACCTAATCTTTATGTCAAATCTCATAAAACTCAAATGAGTACATTTTACTATATTATACTGAATAATATTAGCAAAACTTAATGGTAAAATATATCAACTTTATTATGAAATGGCATGTTTTGGTACTCAGGGCAATGTGTTCCTTGAGATCCTGATGTGGTTTAGTTTGTTTTGTTTGCAAGTTGCTAGATAAAACCATTCAGGAATACTAAGACATTTTGACAATCAAAATGATAATCATGAAAAGGAGCATATGAGAAAGCTTTGATACAGGAAGAATAAGATGTATTAAAATTATTTAATTCAGTTATTTTTCTATGCTCTTTGAATATTATTTCATGTATATTTACTTTGTGGGTTTGAAATCTAGTAGCAAATGTTTGAAATGCTGCTACGTAAGTGATAGTTTTGGATTTTTAGTAGTTCTGTGATTAGTTTTAGGTGATCAGCTTGCATGAAGAATGATTTTGGGCACTGAAGTAATGTAAAGAATCAGCTGCTTTTCTGGGTTTTTATGTCACTTCTTATGTGCACTGATACAATTCTGTACTTTGGTGGAGATGTATTTAATAAGAGCCGTATTTAATATGGCTCTTTCTCACTGATGGTTCACTAATAGCTGCTGTGTAAGTTTCAGATACAAAGTACCATTTAAGGATCAAATTGACAGGTGAGGTGTTCATGCGTTTTCTAAACAATTCGACAAGGACCAAAGGGCCTTTAAAATAAAGCTAAATCATGAGCAATATGACCCATAAATATGACCGGGATATGTAGGAGGTAGAACAAAGGGAAGATTGTTGCCTCTCTTCCTCTTGGGAAAGGACACCTCTTTCCCTTGGCCTTGGTAGGGCTGTAACCAATGTAGGGATGCATATTCCTTACTGTCAGCTGATGGGTTTTAAATACTGATTGATGTAATTGTTCTTGGTGGTGAGAAACTATTTGAAATAAGGTAATCTGTCTCTTGTGATGCATCTTTGTTTTCAGTTTGGAGACCAAACTTTTGACCAATCCAATGAGTACTAATGGTACTTAGTGTAACAGCAGAACTCAAGAGTGGCCTCTATACAGTGGCATATGTAGGGAAAAAATGGTACTGAGGCTTGTAAATGTTGTCAGAGTCTGCATTTATAGGGACGCAGATAGGACTTGGTTTGGTGCGCCATGGCATGAAGGTCTCTCAGGAGGAAATGGTGCTTGAGACTTTTGTTGTAGGCTGAATAAGGGGAAGAAAGTTGGTTGTTGGGCCTGTCCTTTGTGGACACTCCCCTCCTTCTGCCAATCTTTTGTGCTTTAGTTGGAGGTCACTTCCATTAACTTACTAGGTTTTTCTTGAATAAAAAGGTGATTTAGAATTGTGGTTATTCCTTAAGTAATGAATTACCCCTTTTGTCTCCTCCTTACTGGTCCATGCAGTTAGTGTCAGAGGATTCCAGCTAAAATTGCTAGAAGCAAAAGAAAGACTGATACAACATCTGAAATCTTTATAAATAAGCATATTGATTTAATAAGCTGCAGGAAGTTCATGCTCTCCAACACTATTGATGCAGGCTGTGTGCACAGATGATGCTGGATTCAGGTATTTGGCCTGTATTCATAAATGTTTGCTATTTTGAGCAAGTATTTCTGCTATGAAGTAATGTGTTTTTTGCAACAGTTTTGAAGTTGGATCGAATTATGATGCAAAACATAAATCTCTGGCTTTGTTAGCATTCACTGCAGGTTCCACAGGGATTACATGTTCTTCTCAAGTATGTGTAAGCAACATTCATGGCTGAACTGCTTTTATATTTATCACAGGGTAAACTGAGGTATTCTAAATCAAAATGTGTGGAATAGAGCTACCTGGATGATTATAGGTAGTTCTAGATAGACTGAAATGTAGTAGGTAAAGTTTTCAGGATGTTGTAATTTATTTATGACCATAGATTTAATTTCCATGGGCAGTGTTTGAAATCTTAGTGGAGGAACACTTCAATATTTGACTTACTGTTAATATATGTATTGTTTTGTGAAGAATTTAATTGTTTTTATTTACTTAGTTTGTGTAATCATGCCACTAGCTAGAGTTATATTCAATACCCATACTTACGCTTACAATTTACTATATAGTAAGCGATACTGTTAAAAAAGTAACATCTTTCACAAAGACAGTAACTGTCAAGTTGGGCTCCACAGGTTGAGGCCATGCCATTTCATGAGGGCAGGGGCTGATGTGTATTTTAGACACAGCTGGAGTAGTTGATTTATTGTTTCATATTAGGTCAGTTTTATAAGTGTAATTTTTTTCATGAAGCTGAGGTGTTTGACCCCCAGTGTTTTGGTAGCCTGTAAAACCTCTGTCTGAGAACAGCAATTTGCTGAATCTTTGTTACTCTTGCTGACTAACGGGGAGGTAGTGGGTTGGAGTTCTGTATATTTGGCTGCTCTGATGGCTGCAGTGGTAGAAACCAGATCTGTGGTTTTGATGTTTCACTGACTGTTACTGGACTAAGGTCTGATTGAGCCAGGGGTTCAGAAAAGGAGTATGGGCCTTCTGTTCTGCTGCTTCCAGTGGGGTGTTTTTGTTTCTCTCTCCTTCATTGCTCTGTCAATGCTGAACAGCTGTTCCATAGTTAAGTGTTTTTCACATTATGAGCAATATGAATTGAAACAATTTTAGAAAAATCGTAGTTTATGAACTATTATTTTAACATGTAGAGCTGTTCTGCATGATTCTCCTGGAGTCATACAAGAATCAGATTCATCGGGCTGTATTTTAGCATGCCAATTTCTGATATTAGCAAAATGAGGGTTGAGATCATGGTCTGAATCTTGCAGTGAAAGCTTGTTTGCAGTGATGCTAGTACTAAACTTACCCTGATTAAATACAACATATATTGCTTTTTAAAACTGTTTTAAGACTACTGTGAGGAGTGCTGCTGATATTTCCTGTTTTTGCAATTATTTCTCATTTGATGGTTTGGAATTTTACTCTTTTCTTCAGAAGCACTGCACGTGGTTTGACAAAATGCTTTTTTGTAAGAAACAAAAAACTGTGTGAATGAAGTGCTGAAGTTTTGGTGTAGTTTAACTTAAGGCAATGAGTTAATACGTAAGTGTTTGATGAGGAAACGGTGGCTGCACTAGTTATATCTGTAACAGGCACAGCCTGCAAAATTCTTCTTGGTGTTTTGTTTTGATTGCAGAGATCCCTCTTAATATATCTTAGGTTGTTTGGGAGATTGTGAGGACAGCATCGCTTTTTCATTGGCAGGGGCTGCATTTTCACTGTCAAGTGTTTGCTGATGCAGATACACCCTTCATATTTCTTCATCTTTCCAGTAACACTTTCTGTATTTTTTTTTCATAGGTTTCCTTTGTTTCATTTCTATTTGTGAAAAATGGGTGGAGTGGAATTTCTAACGTTGTTACTAGAAACTTTTTTGGCGTGTTGTTTCTTGATTTGTTTTTTCAGACTTGTTGCTTTGGTGTACTCCCCAGGTTGTCTTTGATGCTGCTGAATTTCTGAGAGAGGAAGAATTCATTGATTGATCCACTGCTCTGCAGCCCCCACTGCCTTTGCATCTCTCTCCTGCTATACAAATTTTTCTCGGATTACGTGTTGTGGTTCAGGCCCTTGTGCTGTTATTTTAGGTCACTGTAGCAGTTTCGCTTGTATCAACAGGTTTTCTAATAAGTTAACTATATTTATCCGTTGCAGAAATTCTATATTCTGTTTTTTGGACCAAATACTTTATTCTAGTTGTTTAGGAGAAATGAGCTTTTTGTTCTGTTAGTCCAGGTTTTTATTTTGGGAGAAGTGTTCTTCTTGTTTATTTGTTGAGGATTGCTTTTTCCATTTTCCCATTTAATTTTCATAGTAACCTAGGACCTGTTTCAGTTCCACCATGAAAGTACAATTTTTAAACTGGAGCTTGTGGAAATTAGGTTTTGGAATGATTATAGGTAGGGAACAACCTATAGTCTCTTCTCACTGAATTATTGCCGTGTATTTAGCCCATTGGTGATTATTTCCTTTTGTGGAGGAAAAGTTTTTGGCATTTTCAAGAAAAGACATTTGAATTTTTGTTTTCTTTTAAAATGAACTAATTAATTCTTTTGATTCCTGCATATTGTTAGTAGATTTCTTTAATTGTACTTTTTTTGGAGGTTGATGCTTAAATTCATATGCAGTGATTAGAGTTTGTTTTTCTCAGTTTCAGATTTTTCCAGGATTGTTTCATAGCACTTCTAAAAACCAAAAGAACTTGGGGAGCAGTTTGTTCTGGAGAGAGAGTTTGTGTGTGTGTATACATAAGCATAATTTACATGGAAATAAAGATATTTTCCTCAGGCTTGGCATAAACAAGAAAACAATGCAGCCTGGCACTAATGCTTATGTAACACTGGGAAAAATTTCCTTCATGGTTCAGTTAGTTTTATGTTTTTCTGCTACTTTTCCCTCTCATGTAATGAAAGTACAGATAAAGCTGCGTACTTGAACTGAGCTGGTTTTACTCTGTGAGCTGCTGTGTTACTGCTGATCGAAGTGCTCCACCTGCCTTTCAGTTTGTTTACCAGGAAATCAAGATGTGTAAACTGCAGGAAGCACTGTTTGACCCTCTCCGACAGTATCTCATTACAATAATTGCTAATCTCTGAATAAGACAGCCATGTTTTGTGTGTAGCACGGAGGGAGCTTGTGGTAGATTTCAGATGCTTCCTTAAATACAGCTTTGTCAACGCTTGCTTGGATTTCATTTTCAGGATAGCTTTTGACAAGAGGCATCTGGCGACCTTTGGGCTCAGCAAACTCGGACAGGATAGCATGTGTGCTTTCTTCCTTCTTGACTGAAAAAGAAAGCAAAGAACAAAAACCTCCAAGAGCAAACCCTCGGCTTGTTTTGGAGTGCTGTCACTGCTCTGTAGCGACAGGATAATGGCTACTTCCTGATTAAACTCCTCTCCACAGTAAGCTCTTCGTGTTCTTTATCTGTTCTCCTTTAATGCCAAGTATTCAGTGCTTTTCTTCTGTGTTTCCTTCCCCCTCCTTCCCATTCCCCCTCCGGGCCTTCCCTGGGTTAATAGTTTGAAATGTTTCTAGGTTGAAGAAGAATATAAAAAGAATATATAGAGTAGCATTTTATTTTTTGTTCGAAGACAACTACTGCTTCTTGTAATGCTTATTTGACAGTAGTGATGAGCAGAAAACCTGATTTTCATGAGACTAAAAAACCCCAAACCACTGAAGTCTATTTACGCTTTAGCCAAATAGTATTAACTTTATGAAAAATTCTGATGAATACTCACTGGACAAATGCAGTACACAGAATGCATTTAATGCAAATTCTGAAGTCTTGATGTTTTTTCATAGTATTTTTATCACTTCCAGAACTGTTTCCTGTCTAACAAACTTAGTTTTCAAATACAACAAAACAGTCTTTTTGTCAGCTTTTCTTATACAATTGTGTAAGTGCTGTTTCTATCTTTGTTAGAATTGATGTGGTTTTTTTACTTCAAGTAATTTCTCAACTCTTGCTACTGAGGGCAAGGTGAGTGTGAGCTATCACTCAATGCACAGGTATGGTCTTATTTTTCTCAAGAGTGTCAGTCAGATTTTGTATTGTAAAACAGTGGTTACAGAGCATTTTTGGTCTTACTCGGCTTGTTACATGGGTCTACAATGATTTTATTTCTCTTAAGGTTGGTCTTCTGTTGCACTAGTATAAATGGCATAGTATTTGCAGTAGTGCTGTAGGTACCAAGATTAAAGTTAGTGGCATTCTATGGTATATAAAAAACATTTGTGTTCCAGGTTATTTTGTGGAAATTTAGAAAAGTGCTAAATTAAATTTAGCAGTTCTGATATAAATTAAAATAATATTGTATTCTTGGTACCAAAGACTTTTTTTTTTCCTTTTGTAAACTAGAGTATGAAAAACCTTATATTGAATTCCTAACCGAAATAATTGTTGCTCTCTAAAAATCCACTTTTCTATTACAGTATTTTATGTGGAAATAAAAGAATGTACAATTTCATTTAGTAACACAGGACATATCCACTATATTAACAGAAACTCGAACCAAAAGTGAAACATGGAGAAAAAGTATGCTTCAGTTAAAAGAAAGAGGTGATTTTTATAATAGATGGTTAAAAATAGATATTAAAAATATATATTGAATTAAACAGCTATTATTAAAAAACTTGTGAAGTAGACAGCATATATGAGAAATCTGTTTTGTTCACTCAGTGAAAAAAATAAGTAGGTGAGGAACAGTATTCCTCCAGCTGGAGGTAGAAGGAGGTTTTTGGACATGCTTGGCCTATTAGTTCACATGATTTGTTAGCTATAGAGAAAAGGGTGTGAGCAATGGAGTGGCTAGAACATGTAGATACAGGTCTATTTTAAGGAGAACAAGGCAGGAAAAATGCCATGGGGAAGAAAGGAAGAGGGATTCAACATATTTTACTTTTTTATAGGGTTCTCTTCTCGTGAGGTGATGAAGACCTGGTATTTGGAGCCATTGATCTGAACTGTTCTTTCCCTGAAATACTTGTGCTGTGTTCTGAGGATTGCTGAGGAATGAGTGCCATTCTGTCTGAAAATGACCTTTTCATCTTGAGAGCACTAACTGAAAGATAAAGGTTTCACAGGATAGCCATGGGTTTCATACACATACTGCCTCCCTTACAAGCCCTTTAATACTGGCATTTAATTTGGAAGCCCAGTAACCTGGAGTACTATCCTAATGTCTCTTACAAAACAAGATTCTATTGATTTTTTTTTTTAGCAAAATACTGAATTTCTGCTGTTAAGACATAAACTTTTTATAATATGGTATTCAAAATAAGTTACAGTAGTGCTTAATATTGACTCTGTCTATGAAATGTCCTAAAGTTTGGGGACCAGCAAAACATATGTATTGTCTTCCAGCAGACTTCCTTGCCGTCCAGCCATTTAATACCCCTGCTCCGGTCTTTCCAATGCCCTGCAATCTGGGACTTTTGAGAAGCTTTCCCTGGTTATTTGCAATCTTTTCAGATATTCTACCTCTGAAGAGACTCTTAAAGCTTGGTGCCTCACAGCTGACCTTGTTGGCTCGAGCTTCAGATTGATTTCCAGAACCTGATTCCTGCAGAGCAGGTAGAGCAGCCCTGCTGGGAGCTGCAGGAGCTGCATTGCCTAGGCTGCCTGGGGGAAGGGAAGTGTGGGAGGCAGCAGTGGCTGAGGGATGCAGCTGTTCTTGTGTGCAGGCTGGCTGAGGGATACAGCTGTTCTTGTGTGCAGGCAGCAGTGGCTGAGGGATGGAGCTGTTCTTGTGTGCAGGCAGCAGTGGCTGAGGGATGCAGCTGTTCTTGTGTGCAGGCAGCAGTGGCTGAGGGATGCAGCTGATCTTGTGTGCAGGCTGGCTGAGGGATGCAGCTGTTTTTGTGTGCAGGCAGCTGTGGCTGAGGAATACAGCTGTTCTTGGGAGCTCCTGAATGGAGTGCTGGCTGGCAGGAGTTGGGACTGCTTAGGGTTCCTGCTCCCTCACCCCGCAAGACAGCCCCAGCTTTATCTGTCAGACACGACCGCCATTGACTGCTTGCCTTTGCAAAGTGCCTTTAAATTCTGAAAGTATGGTTTATTGCCATGTGTATCACTGTTAATCTTTGAAGAGTTTTCATGCTTTGCAAGAAAGCAACACCTGGTAGCAGCAAAAGTGGTCTCCAGTGTTTTAACCATTGCTCTTTAATCATGTAGGAAAATGTAATGTTTAGCATGTAGCTTTGTTAGAATTTGAAATCTAGATACAGTACTTTTGTTTTGAAGATGGAAGTATGGATGGCTTATTATCTTCCTGCTTTCCATTTTGTGGAAATAAAAATGCCATCTAGCAGGGTTTTTTTTGTTTCTAAGCACGGATTTCAAGCTTGTAAATAACATCCAGATGTCAGATTTGCATCTGCTTGGTTTGTAAAAATAATGTTGTGAATGGAGTCAGCCAGTATAGTCTTCTGACACAGTAATACCTGCTGTGGCTTCTGTTGGGGCTTAATTTTATTTCTTTGTATCTTAAGACCCCCATTATTTTCCCTTCTAGTTATTCTCTTTACCTAAACTTTAGTGGACTCTGTTGTTGTTTTGTGGTGGTTTCTTTTCACTTATATGTCTCAGGTTTTCAAAAAATCAAGATACCTTTCAAATTGGAAGAAACAATGAACAAATAATCTAAGAAAGCTATTTTGAAAAAAGGGGTGGTTGCCAGTGATGAAGCTGACTCAAAACAGTGGCTGTTATGGCACGCAACACTTCTTCAAGAACTGGTTCTGGGTTTCCAAAGAACCACAAGAGTGCTACTGCAGGAAAATGTGGAAACCACTTACCTGTGTCTCAGCCTATTAGTGGGAGCTATTACATTCCTGCTAGATGACACTGCAAGATGGTTTTAGGAATTCAAAACTGAGGAATTAGCATTCCTCAATGATAAGTTTTTAGTCAGGGTGCCAAAACTCAGTCAGTGATGTGAGAGGCTGATAGATTTCTTTACTCTCCCATGGGCTAAAGCTAGTTTTGGCTGGCATTGGAGAACCTAATGTACAATTTAGATTTTTTTTTCTGTTTTTTTAAATGTAAAATGATATTAATGTTGGAATAATAGACTGAAATTTGGTGCTATTCTAAAACAAAATCAGGACCTATTGCAAAGCCTGAGGCTGGTACGAGAACACATTGAAAATATTTGTTTCTCCTGAATGCTTTTCTGGAGCTCTGACTTGGTACCCATCATTCATTTCTCATCAAAGTATGCTGGTGGTTATAGTTTTTAGCAATATTTGAAGAACTAGAATAATAACTTAAATTGTTAGGATGAAAACTCAAAAAACTCCAAACAAACCCAAAAAAGTCTCTAGACAATTTGTTAGGAAGGACTACCATCCTTGCCCCTTCTTACTTGTTAGAGTATATGTGGTCTGTAAGTTCAGGACTGCAGGGTGAAAGAACCCTTTTCTCAGCATCTTTTTCTTACAGGGCAGTGCCCATGGACTGGTTCTGAGTTTGTTATTTTGACACGCATGGCGTTCATACACCCAAATAGACACTGGATTTGTAGTTAGTTCTTCCTCAAATTGCTTTTCCTTTAGATGATGTTTTTAAAGTTTAACTGAAGTTTTATTTATGCAGTAATTTCTTTGTCTTTTTTTTCTCAGCATGAAGCAAAATAATAGCAAGTGGGCAAAACACGTTGTTTGTAGTGACTCCTTTTGAGAGTTCGTGTACTTACGTTAGAGCAGATACTTCAGGCTTCACGAAGTTAGCTGTTGGTTTAATGCCTTCTGTTATTATTTAGCAAAGTTAAGCAAGATTCAGGTATAGCAGTACTAAAAAGCATCAAGCACTGTTGAATTTTAATGACTCCTGGACAAGCCTGTGTGAGCTTTTGCCATGAGAGGTTCAGCAGGTCACTCCCCCTCTGTAGGTGTTTTCTCCAGCTCTGCTGGAGCCCATAACTGGAGCTAAGCCTCCACCTTGAGATTGAGATCAAGTCTGGCTTTTGAACCATGGGAAGAGGTGTACGGTACAGTGGCTAAACAGGAGCTAATTTTCTGATTGACAGAATACTACCAGAAAAGCAGAAATTTTGCCTCTGACAGATGGAAATTCAGGTTTTGGAAGAGCACAGGAGAAAAAAAAAGGCACTGACATCAGCTGTCCCAGTTTTTTTACTGATTTTTGATCTACTGCCGCAGAGGATTTCTAGTGTGGGTTCCTGTTCTTAGGGTGATTCAGAGCCACACTAAGCAAGAACTTTTGCTATGTATTTCAAAAATGTTGTGTTGATTATCAATATGGAAAGATTGAATAATACTTCATAATTTTCAAGTTACAGAGGTAGTTGTAGTTTGCTCAGTGCCCTCACAAACTGAAGTAATAGTGTACAATGCTAAGTCTTGCTTCTGTAGAGCAAGATGTAGTAGTACTAGAATCTAGTGCAAATGAACTCCAAGTTATTGAAATCTCATAACCAGAATATTAAGAAAACAAAAGATATGTGGGGAATGGAAGAGTGGGCTTTTACATTGAAACTGGCAACATGTCTTTAAGCTGAACTGATAGGCACGAGGGTAAAAACTGATATCCATCTCAAGACAGTATAAAATACTGCGGTGATCTGTTTGTTGGTTTGGGCATTTTTTAGGAACAGAAAAGTTTGTAAAACCTCGCTTCTGAAATGATAAATCCTTTGTTTTGGTTTGATGACAAAGTCTGGTGAAATGCCTCTTTGGGGTATTTACCAAACTGGTGCCAGAGAATCTTTGCATTTTAATGTTTTTCAGATGCTATTATTTCAGCCTCTGCAGTTATGACAAGAGTCCAGACTTGGCATCAATTTTATGTGGTACCGCTATTTATTTGCTGTTTAGAATCTGCTTAGAAGCGTTGGAATACAGATGTGTAGTGCTGTCATCTCCACTCCATGAGCAGTGTGTCCATATGCCTTAGTGTCTGCACAGAGTTGCACTTGACCACTGCCACCCTGATAGCTCCATGTGACTGCTCCTCTTCTTGAGCTGGATGAATTGGACAGCTTTTCCATTGGTAAAAGTAACTTGCAGGATGGTTCTTTTCTTGTCATCTGAAATTTGCTGTGCTGCAAGAAGTGGCTTGGGCAGCTTTTGTAGGGTGAGCATTCCTGACTGAAAGTGTGCACATCTGTGTAAGAAGCTACCCCTACCCATCTATTTCGGTGTTTTGAGGATGATGATGTTAACTTTTCCTAACGCGTCATAGAAGTGAAAGTGAGTGAAGGGATGTGTGTTCTTAATAAAAGTGGTAACTGCTGAACATGGACATATAAAGTTGATGACCTCATGCAGAATAACAGATAATGCAGACAGATTTTATTTTAGGCGGGTAGGTTTAGATTAGATGTTAGGAAGAAATTAAAGGCGGTAAGGTACTGGCACAGGTTGGCCAGAGTGATTGTGGTTTCCCCATCCCTGGCACTGTTCAAGGCCAGGTTGGATGGGTCTGTGGGCAGCCTCCTCCAGTGAAAGGTGTCCCTGCCTGTGATGGTGTGTGTGTGCAATAAAATGAGCTTTTAAGGTCCCTTTCAACCCAAACCATTCTATGATTCTGTTTATGTATTTGTTTAAACCAGACTCTTAGTGTTGTTATTCCGGGTTTGAAACATTTAAGGAGGCTTTGGTCACTTCAACGTTAAGTGTGTCTCTGTGGTGCTGTGTTGCCTCATGGGTACTTAGTATGGCTGTGCACTTTTTGTGGTGCAGACTGGATAGATTAGATTTCTTGCCCTGCATTATGCAGCTTTCAGAAATGGATTCTGAAGTTTGTCCGGAAGTGAGACTTAGAGAGGATTGTAGTTTAACCTGACCTGTGTGCTCCTCCTCCCTCCATGGAATGTAAAGTTGAGTGAATTATAATGTCCTCTGTCATTTGTAGCTATTCTTTCTTTACCATAATCGTGAAGATCATGAAATGTATGAATGCAGAACTATTCAAAGTGATGCTTATTTCTAATAGAAAGCATCACAGTTACTTGTAAAATACGAAAAACTACGTTTTTGAGTTGCAACTTACTTTGCATGGATTGTTTAATGATGAGTTTATCCTGTTGGATAGTCAAAATAGATGCATTGTTTAAAATGTCATTTTATCCTAAGACTATTTAAAATGGCCACTATGTATTAGTAAGGAGTAGAATGACCTTCTCTGTTCTGTTTCTCTGTTTCTGTTTCTGCCAAACCAGTCATGACTCAGTTATACCTTACATAAGAGTTGGATTCTGCTTTGAAGTGGCTTTTAGTAAGTCACCTTATGTAAAGGCTGTTAAAACAAATAGCTGTGGAATTGTCATATCCATGTGTATTTGTGAATGTTTTCACTGCTGTGGATTTTGATGCAAGGAACATTGGGTTGTCATATCACAGATTGAATATGGGTGATGTGAGTCAGGGGAAGGCTATAAAGCCATTTAGAATGTAACCTGGGAATGCCCAGTCTGCCCCACACGATGGAACTGGCTGGCACGTATTAAGTGTATGGGTGCAAAGAAGTGTCTTTGTATGATATCTTGAAAACAGAAGCAAATCTTGCTGTTGATTCACAAAAAAGGTTTTATTGTGGTGGTTAATTTAGTAAAGAAGTTTTGTTGTGGTGACTTTTTTTCCTAGAGAATTTTACATAAAGTACATAGAGTAAATTATCAAAAGTGACATAATTACAGTGATAGTCTGCGAAATTTGCAATATGTAGCAGTTAATTTGGCTTTTATGGTTTGGACTATTTGAGATGGTGGATCTCATTAATGATATTGGCACTTTCATTTGAGTTTAAAAATCTCAGTGTGTGAAACATCACAGCAGTAGTAGACTGTGTGTTGGAAGATCTGTGAGCAGAGCAGGGAGCATCACTGGGACCCTCTTGTGTCTGCAGTCTGTCCGTAAGGAGCTGCACCCATTCCTGTGGCTACCTCACCTCCTTGTCACCTGAGGCTTGGTTAGTGTGCTTGCTTGTTCTGTGGGGTTTTTTTGTCACACCGCTGGTTTTAAACGCGCTCCTCCCTGGTTGTGTGGCCCCTGTGGAAGGTGTGGAACGCGCAGGTGCTGCTTGGCTGCTCAGTCACCTCTGAGCTGGCACCCATGCTGTGCACTCATCTTCTGAGCACTGCCTTTTTGGACGCTGCATTTTGCATTTATGCTGTGCTGGACTGTGTGTTCTGGGAGATTCTGATGTGCTTCCCTTCATCAGCTGCAAGGTTTCTGGCATCAGAGCACTCACTGACACAAGAACTAGTGCCGGACTGACAGTATTATTATGATACAATTAAATACCTTGCTGTAAGGCAAGAGATCACAATATTGTGGGACTCTTGCATAGTTTGGGGTGATAAAGTTGTTACAGATTTTGCTTGGTCATTGAGAAAGACTGAAGCATATTTCTACCCAACTTCTTTTTCACTGTGTTAGAGGTAATAATTGAAATAATGAAGCAGTACATGGGAGTGTAGAAGTCTAACTGGAGAGAAGTTAGTTTAGTGTTAGATGTCTTCAAAACACACTTTGTAGTATTCACACATCCCAACTAACATTGATAGGATACTGTATCCATGATACTATGCCGGGAAGGGAATTACTCGTTTATACCAGTTGAAGAGTAACAAAGGGGTTTTTCTTCTTCATAGGATACATTTCTGTGAAGATTTTGAGTATAGAATAGATACATTATTGACTGTAAAGAAATTTCAACTTGGTATATTTGAAAATTATTTGATTATTGTTTCCTTTAGTAAACCTTTGTTTTTTAGTGTTTCTATTTTTGTTAAACATTAGTCATTTTTTTTCCCCCCAAAAGACAACATTTTTCATGTGTATAGTTTCACATGTTTTCCTTCTTTGTTCCCTTTTACTGAGAGATTACTCTCTGTTATCATTGGGTTCAGTTGCATTAATGATTATTATTCACCATGGGAAATTATGGGAAAACAGCTGGAGTTTTGGGCAAAGCATTGAGAGAAACTGACAAAAATCACTATGCCTAGAAAATTTTAAAAAGTAATTTCTTCCTAGTTTTACTTAATGATTTTTCTCTTTTACAAATATGAGAGATTAAAAAGAAGGCATGAAAGTTCATAACTATTGACTGACAAAATAACTGCATGGAACAAATGTCTCACTAATACTTGAGGTTAAAAAGAATATGGATCTGCTGTAACTGGTATAGACTCTGTAGTCACAGAACACATTAGGGCTACAGTGTAATTATTAGTGATCCTGTCTAATGACTGTTTTGGGGATTACCTCTTTTGGAGTTAGCCATCTGCTGTGGTTAGAGTAATTAAATGTAATTAAGGGTTGACTTAGTTTGAAATCAAAAGTATGTATGTCGCTAGGAGAAGAATGTAAATTTCTTCCATTCAAAATAATTCAGAAATCAAATATTCCAGTTCTCTATTAAGGACATTAAACAAGCAGCTAAATTAAAGTTTGAAAAAGCACCCTCTCAAAAACGCTTCCCAGACCCCTGCAAACTGAAATAAAAGGAGCAGGGTGGGAGTGAGAAAGAGAGGGGAGCCTTAAAAGGGCAGCTTATTACTGTTCTACCGGTTCTTATTTGATAAAACAGATGGCTTATGTTGGTTAAAAGCTTGCAAGTATAGCTATATTTACTTTTCTGTATTAAAAAAGTATTGATATGCCAAGGATGTCTTCTTATTTATGATTTAAACATGGATTTCTTGTAGGTGGTTCTTAACTATGCTTATTTATAAAATACTTTCGGTGCTCTCATGTGAGGAACTCCAGGCCTGCCCGCCTGAGCTGAGTGCCCAGGAAGGTGATGGAGCAGAACATCTGGGGTGCGGTCCCATGGCACACACATGATAACCAGGGGAGCAGGCCCAGCCAGCAGGGCTTTAGGAAAGGCAGCTTGTGTCTGAGCAGCCTGATCTCCTTTCATGAGTGGGTGACCTGCCTGGTGAATTAGGGGAAGGCTGTGGATGTGTCTGCCTGGACTTCAGCAAAGCCTTTGATACTGTCCCCACAGTATTCTCCTGGACAAACAGACAGACCATAGCTTGGACAGATGCACTCTGCTGGGTTAGGAACTGGCTGTATGGCCAAGCCCTGAGGGTGGTGGTGAATGGAATTACTTCGGGGGTCGGTCACCAGTGGTTTCCCCAGGGCTCAGCACTGGGGCCAGTCCTGTCCAATATCTTTATCAGTGATCGGGATGGGAGGATTGAGGGCATCCTCAGTAAATTTGCAGATGATGCCAAGTTGATCTGCTTGCAGGTAGGAAGGTTAGGAAGGCTGTGCAGAGGGATCTGGACAGGCTGGGCTGATGGGCCAAGGGCAGCTAACTGAGGTGAAGTGCTGGATCCTGCGTTTGGATCACAGCAATCCCCTGCAGTGCTCCAGGCTGGGGGCAGAGTGGTTGTTAAGCTGGAAAAGGCCCTGGGGTGCTGGTGAAAGTGGCTGTACATGTGCCCAGGTGGGCAAGATGGCCAAGGGCACCTGGCTTGCATCGGCCGCAGCAGGGCCAGGGCAATGACATCTAGTTGGCACTGCTGAGGCAGCGGGGCTGCTGTGCCCAGTTCTGGCTCTGTCACGAAAAGGAAGACACTGAGGGGCTGGAGCGAGTCTGGATACTGAAACAGAGCTGGAGAAGGGGCTGGAGCACCAGGGGCAGCTGAGGGAGGGCTCAGCCTGGAGAGCCTTCTCTCTCTCTCCAAGTCCCTGACAGGAGGGTGGAACTGCCGGGGGGGTCAGGCTCTGCTCCAGGGAACAGGGACAGGAGGAGAGGGAACCTCCTCAGGCTGGCCCAGGGGAGGGCAGGGTGGACAGCAGCGGAATTTCTTCATGGAAAGGGTGCTCAGGCACTGAAAGGGGCATCCCTGGGAGGTTTGGAGTGCCCATCCCTGGAGGTGCTCAGGCACGACTGGTTGTGGCACTCGGTGCTCTGGTCTGAGTGACTAGGTGGGGATCAGGCACAGGTTGGACTTTGATGAACTTGAAGATCTTTTCCATCCATTTAGGTTGGATTCTGTGATTCTGTGGTAAAGACTTATTTTGTTGTTTTATTATCACGCATAGATTTACAGTTTCTTTTCTTTTTTTTAGAAATTTGAGAGTTCTGGATCTTTTTGTGAGGAAATGTAAATAGGAAGTTTCAATCCTGAGTTTCAAATGATGGAGTGTGTTAAAGTTTAGAAGTACCTTTCCTTTTACAAGGAAATACTGTAATAATACCATTTTGATTTGTTTCTAATTTCCCTTATGCTCTCTGTAAATATAGTGTCTTCGTTGTAACCATAATTAAAACAATACCAAAATAAAAATTATTTTTATTTGTGCAAGGAATGCTTGTTGGCCTCAAGTAAGTTCAGTCATTCATAGTGACTAAAAAAAGTACTTTGTTATAATAATTATTTGCTATAATAATTTGTGTCTATTGATGTCCGTGTACTGAACATAGTAAATTTTTACTTCGTATTTACAAATGCTGTGGACTAAAGTCCGTAGATGTAAAGTAAAGCCATAGTCCCTTATGAACGAGATTTTTGTTATTTATTATCCTTCAGAATAGTTGTAGAAGTTAATGGACATATGTATGTAATAAACACTGTATGCAGTATTTTCCAGTGACCTACCTCCACTGATTAGCACATTAGATTGATTATAGTCACAGATTGCTAAAAATGAATGAGATATTCTTTAGCTGTGGATGAAAAAGATTTAACTAGAGAAGAGTATGAATTTAGGAGTCCTGAATGAAAAAATTACAACATTTAATAATGTTTTTCCTTCATAAATTTTCTGAAGGAAGTAGTTTTGTTATTTCTACTATTGTTCTGAAGGAGAAGGTCATATCCCTAATATTCAGTATAGTAGCAGGTACCTTTTTTGGTGCCGTATCCGTGTAAGTAGCTGGTTTTTCTGTGTTTACAGAGAAAAAAATAATTTTTTTCTGCATGTGTGAAAACGTTTGGTGATAAATTGGGCTGTAAAGAATAAAAGCAGTGAAATCTTTAGGTGCTCTTGAGGGTGGTGTGGCTGTTTGCAGTTGGTACAAAGGGTAGGCAGTTCTCTATGACAGACTGTACCTCCCATGCTAGCAGTTCTCACTTCCCCAAAGTAGTATGCTTTGTTCTGCCAGCTTGCAAAGCCTGGAGACTTTTCCTTGTGCAGAGAAATTGCAGTGTATAAAAACTATTGGTGACAAGGGATGAACAGTTTAGTTGAAATGGGTGCAGTCTATCTTCACAATACTTTGTGTTTTGCCATTGGTTTTGTTTTGGTATTTGCTGTGGCTTTTTAAGTTTCGTTTTTACTGGCTGAGACAAACCAAGGATCTATTTTCTGGAGATGCAGATACCAGGTTTTATGCTGTCTTTCTAAGTGTGCATTTGTGAAGTCACTGTTTAGTACAACTTCGGATCAGAAGTGCTGTTTACCATATCACTTTTCTAAATTGTTTAAAATAGAATTTGGAAAAGTGTTATTTTCTTGTGTACTTGGCATTCTGCTGTATATGTACTGGGAATGAGATCCCCATCAAATTTCAGGTGTAAATCTGAGAAATGGTATTGCCTTTGTCTGTGAAGAAACCTCCACAGCAGGAAGCGGTTTCTTGGAAGTTTCCCTGTTAGAGTTCAGTGTGCTTCGTCTCATGGCATTTTTGATAGTACAGGGACTTTGAAATTTTCCCCGCACTTTATCTATACTGCGATCCTGACTCACCATCAACTGCTGCTCCGGCAGATTGAGTCAGACAGTCTGTTGATGCTGCTACCACTTTGCAAAGACATCATTGGCTTGGCTGCACTTCTTAAGTATTTGAGAAACTCCTTCACAGACTAACAGAATATACTGAGTTGGAAGGGATCCACAAAGATCATTGAGTCTAACTCCTGCACAAGACCATCCCCAGGAGCCAACCATGTGCCTGAGAGGATTGTCCAAACACTTTTTCTATTGTTTTTAATAATAATATTACTATCTGATTTTCTTAAAATACACATGCTTCTTCGGTGAAATAAGTCTGGTGACTTTTGGTTTAGGCAATTCATGGCACAGATAAAAATATCTTATTTTGTATGAAAAAGAAACCAGGAAACACCACCACCACCACAATCCCTTAGCAACTTACAGGAGTTCTTGTATTTATACTATCTCACCATAATTGCTGGGTCTTTCCTTAAATTAAGAGTCTAGATACAGACGTTTTGGCATGCACTACAGGTTCTTTAAAGTTGTCTATCAGGGAGCAGCAAAGAGCAGGGCTGCTCTGCAAGGAGGGATCAACTGGCAGTTGAGGATTACGTAGGCAGGGCTTTCCCAACTCTGGCACAGCTCCGTGCAGTCTGAACAGTGCTGGCCACAGGGTTAGACAGAACAGTGGAATCTGTCAGGCTCAGTGTCCATCTGGTTGTCTGATCAGAAGTAGCAGAAGATGAGAGCTGCTGCTGTCCTAGAAGGAAGCTAGAACATGGGATGTAGCCAAGAGGCAGGAGCACAGAGTGTGTGGGAGTCCAAAGTATTCCTCTGGCTTCCCTGGGAGGTTTAAGACCCCCCTGGCGGGGTCCCCAAAGACCCT
>JAOTQP010000362.1:37462313-37484841 GCA_026413545.1 Cichladusa arquata | reverse complement strand
TTTAGTTTGTTGTTTTGGTTCCCCCCCGCCCCCCCCCCCAAAAAAATTTCTGTCAGGATGTTTCTTAGTGTTGTTATCTTTTCCTTCGTGTTACCTTTCATCTTTAACTATAAATTTGGTATTGCTGATAGGTTTCTTGATGCAGGCACTGATTTCAAGCTCCAGTTTTACTTGATTAAATGCTGAGTGCTGTGAAATGATGGACTTGATGTGCAAGTACCTTTCTTAAGAATGTTATGTTCTGTATCTTAACTTCTAAGTCCTCTGTCTCGTGCAGATAAATGTCAGGTTGTCTATTTCCTAAGTTCCTGTAGTAAATTTTTAAATACACATATGGAGTTTGTTGTTCCTAATCTTGCTTGGTATGCTGATGTCCATAACTTCTTTTCCTCTGAAACTTTTTATTTGGTAATTGGTATTTGTCAGTGTAATGATTTGAACAACCTTTTGTGTCAAAACACAGAAATTGCTCTAAATGAGAACTCCAACAAGAGGATGATTATGATTATTAAAGCTGGGCTTTGTACAAGTGATGTTATGCTTTTAGATTTCAAAGTGAAACTCTTGCCTCTTCTTAAAAGCACGTCTATTTTAAAACCTTCTAATATATTTTTCTAAAGGTTCTTTTCTTCAGGGTTTTAGTTTTTTTAGTATTCATCTTTTGATTTCTTCAGTCATCCCCTTAGTTGTAATTTCTTTTTGAGGATGATATCTAAAAAAATGCCTAAAATATTTATTTAGTTGTAGGGAAAAAAGAAAAAGGCTGATATCAAACTGTTTTTACAGTTGATGAAAATCTTGAGAGTTACTTTCAATATCATGTAGTTGTCAGAGTATTTCAACAGATTTTGGTCCAGAAAAATTCCAGAAGCAATTTGATGAACATATTCTTTACAGTCCTCAAAACTGTACATTGCTGGGCAGCTCATACTGTGAAAGTAATTAAACGAATGTATCACTGGAGCTTCGACAAACCTAATATTTGTTGTTCTTTCTGCGCTATCTTGCAATACGTGTTTCGGGTATGAAATTTTTTGGAATCGGTACATTCTGTGGTTTACTAGACCTTAATTCTAGGTCAATGTTCTAGGCCTAAATTTGGCATTTTGCTTTGTGATGTAGTGATGTCAGCAGTGGTCAGAAGAAGACTTCAGTGGAACTTTGTGACCGGTTTTTAATTTTCACCATCTTGTGAAGCACTTTCTCTTAAAGCATTGCAGGTCACTTTACTGCAAAGTCTCACTCTTCTTTGTTTCAAAGATTATGTGTAATAATAAGACTCTATCACAGATTTAAGCTGAAGCATTAACGGAGAATTCATCTTCCTGGTAGAAGCCCAGAAAAAAAGCAGTGGAAAGCTCTAGTAACAGCGACAGTGATTCGGGCTCCTCTTCAGACACCTCAAGTGAAGGTGTGAGTAGCAGCGACTCTGATGACCTAGAGGAGGATGAAGAGGAGGAGGAGGACCAGAGTGCTGAAGAGAGTGAGGATGATGAATCTGATTCTGAAAATGAAGCACATCACAAAAGCAAGAACAAGGTATAACGCCTCACTCTGCTGCCCACAGTCTTGTTGCTGCAAGCTGTTTGTGACGAGTTGACCTGCTCACATCTGTGAACAAATAGTCAACAATTATTTATCTGCACATTAATAAATGCTAAGAATGCTCTTTTTAGGTTTGCTTCAGGATTTTATGTTTGTGGGGTTTCTGGGAGGGGTTTTTTAGTTCTTTTGTATGCATGTATGTCTGTGTATTGCTGTTCTCTACAGGCTAAGAGTTTACAGTTAGTAGAGTTCTATTTTTGTTACAAAGTGGGAAGTACAAAGAAATTAAGTACTGTGTGCAGGTAGTGAATTGAAAATATATTGCTTTATATTGCGTTTTTTTTGGGTATTGCTTTAGCAGTTGGCTTTTTTCCTAAGTAGGGTGGCTACTTTTCCCTAGTAGTAGAACAACAAGATTGGAATCTTTGGTATCTTGTTAGGTTTATAGTCAGAAATACATTTAAGAACAACCATGGTTTAATATTCCTTCTCTAGTAAACGCTGTCATCACATACTGAAACTATCTGGGGGAAAAACCAAAAATAGACAGTAAATATATTAGAGGACTGACTACAAAATTATTATTGTTCATCGTCTGCCAAGACTAGTGTTACTGTTTCATGGAGACTGATCATGTGTTTAGCTTTTTTGAAAGGATCTTTAAGTTCCGTAATGAGCAGTCAAAAATAAATATTTTGCAGGTGCTAATGCATAGTGGTGTAACAGATACGAAAACCGATGGACAGAAATCACAGGAAAAGTCTCAAGAAAAAAGAACACACCAGCAGATACCTCTTGTGTCTGATTCCCAGACTCACTCATCATTCCAGTCCCAGCAGAAGCAGCCTCAGGTTTTGTCACAGCAGCTTCCGTTTATTTTTCAAAGCTCTCAGGCAAAGGAGGAATCTGTGAACAAACACACAAGTGTAATACAGTCTACGGGATTGGTTCCTAATGTGAAACCTTTGTCTTTGGTACATGAAGCCAAAAAGGAGACCTATTTAAAACTCATAGTTCCTTCCCCTGATCTACTCAAAGCAGGGAATAAAAATACCTCTGAAGAATCTCTCACTTTGACCAGCGATGTTAGATCTAAACGGGTGAGTGGAGTTTTTGATTAGTTGTAACCTGTGCCATCTGTTTAAAAAGATGTAACACTGTGCCACCTTTTAAATATAGTGTATTAAAATTATAAGTATATTCATAATATGGGAGTTTATTTTTTTTTAGAGTTGATCTGGATTTCTGAATGGTGTACATGAACTAGGTTGTGTGGGTCATGCATCTCATAAGGACAACGTGCATGTGAAATCACTTTCAAAATAAGAAAAGTACTCATGGGTAAATTGTGTGGCCCGGATATTTTTCCTGTGCTGCTAGATTCAGTCAAAATAGTGATGTAATTCTTCACCTATCTAGTATGTAAACATGGCTTCACTTTCTTTCAAGTTGGATAGTTTCAAGTCAAAGTAATTGAAATCACCTGTTGCAACTGTGATTTTAAACAAAGAAACTGAAAGCCATTAAAAAACGAAATGTTCAGTGTAATTAATGTTGAGTTTTGCTTGCTCTTTAAAAACAGGTATTTATACACTGATAGCTGTAAATGTCAATATGGCCATTTCAATAGTTTTTTTAGAAGGCAAGAAAGGTCTGTGTTGGAAGGAACCTTAAAGCTCTGCCGAGACCCACCATGCGAGGGCAAGGACAGCTCCCACTGCCCCAGGTGCTCCAGCCCCAGTGTCCAACCTTGGGCACTGCCAGGGATCCAGGGGAGCCACAGCTGCTCTGGGCACCTGGGCCGGGGCTGCCCACTCTCCCTCAATCTATCTTCCTTTTGAGTGGCCAGGACTGCACAATAAGTTTATGTGTCTGTCTTAACAGTTCTGCGGCTTCTAAAATTTTTAGATCCTCAGTTTCTTTATTTTGTTAATAGTGATTAAGGTGACTGCTGATGAATTTTCTATTCAGTGAAATTTGAATGAGGATTAGAAGAGAATAAAATTCTGGCATTTTACAAACACTGAGGCTTAGGATGTATACGAAAATAAATATAAAAATAAAATATAAAAATACATTTACCAAGGCAACTTCCGTCATTATTATTATTATTGTTGTTGTTGTTATTATTATTATTTCAAATTTTGTTTTAAACTAAGTGATATTCGGGAGTAGTAAACTCAATTGTGATTCACAGCTAACTCATAGGTCCTCAGTGAGGACTGAAAATACGTAATTTTTTTTTATAGACTAGAAGATAAAAACTATTTTTCCTTTCCAATCTCCTGTTACTTGGTAAAATTCCAATATGATTGTCACTTACCAGGAGTCGCTAAATAAATTATAAGAACACACATCTTTACTTTTGAAAGAGGCTTCTGCTTTCAAATTTAGGTTACGAGTCTTTAATTGGCCATAGATCACACATTTAATAGTTTGATTTCTCTAAAACTTTTACTGGAGGTCCATACTGTGTGAATATTTATTTTAAAGATCTTCATAATTTTGTATTTGGTTTTAAATATTACTAACTTCCAAGATTGTATTGTGGTTTACATAATTTTAAAAAATTGATTTTAAACTGTACCATCTTCATCCATTTTTTTATATTTTCTATTGAAGATGATGTGGATTTTTTTCTTTGCAAGAGTCTTTAGACTAAAGACACTGTAAGCTTTACATGTATTTCTGAGCTATTACCAATTTTTACATGGAAGAATTTCAAGTACTACTCTTTCAGTTAAACAATTAACATATCACAGCATTTCTGAGTAATACCTTTTCCCTCCTTTTTGTAAATAAAATTTTTCTACACCAAGAGTCCTCTATTGTTTTTTTAGTATTGTGGCCATCAGTGTGTTGTATTTGCCTGGTGCTTTAAAGTGAACAAATTATTAAAGGTAGTTGTACATTCACTAATGGGATTTTTATACACTAAATTAAATAATAAGAGGGTTTCCTGTGCTGGTACACAAGAGTAGTAAATATCTTTCTAAAAATGGCTTTTTTCAGAATGATTAATACCTTTATGAAAGTCTCTGTCTAGAGCATTGTAGCAGGTGAGAAAGCTTCCCTGCATAATTGGAATCAACCTCATCTTGAGTTCAATTTGTCTTTCCCTACTTGATTTACAGTGAACAAATCATGCAAGACTTGCGTAACTAGTAGTTACTCATCTCTTCTGTTGTACCTAGTATCTGCTTTTGACTTTCTAAAAATGGCTTAGCAGATGTTTAAAATTTCTTAGAGCTCACCTGTCTGAATACCAAAGAAAGCCAAACAAACACCTCCACATTTTATTCCTCTGTCTTCTTATTTCTTCAGGAACAATATAAACAGACATTCCCAGCAGCACAGCTAAAGAAACAGGAATCATCAAAGAGCCTGAAGAAGGTTATCGCAGCTTTGTCAAGCCCCAAGCCAACATCTAGTTCACCAGCTCATCAAAAGCTCGCATCCTTGGAAAACAACCATTCTAACCCATTCCTGACTAATGCACTTTTAGGTAATCACCAACCCAATGGAGTTATTCAGAGCGTCATCCAGGAGGCTCCTCTTGCGCTCACTACGAAAGCGAAAGCGCAGAGCAAAATCAGTGAAGGTGTAGCCGTTTCTAGTAGTGCCCCCTTTTCTTTGCCAATAAACTTGAGTGCATGTGGGAAAAAGACAACTGGTAACCGGACAGCTGCTATGACCTCTACCTCTCCTGTGTTGCCTGGTTCAGGAAAGGATAAAGCAGTCAGCAATAACACAGTAAATGCAGTAAAACCACAGCACCGCCTTCATTCTGCAAAGCTGCTGGTGGAACAGTTCAGAGGGGTAGACTCAGATGCCCCCAGCAGTAAAGACTCCGACGACTCAAATGATGAGGACGACGATGATGAAGATGAAGATGAGGACGATGAAGAAGATGATTCCGATGATAGCCAATCAGGTGGTTTAATCTTTTTAATAGGAAAAGCAGAACCTTAATTTTGTTTTGCAGTTTGGAGATATGCATTTCCCACCATATTTTAAAATTGGGGCAGGAAATACTGGGCCAGCCTGGCCCACACAGTGTGCTACTCATATCCTTGAAATTAGCACGTGTCCAC
Organism: Cichladusa arquata; assembly: GCA_026413545.1. NCBI lineage: Eukaryota > Metazoa > Chordata > Aves > Passeriformes > Muscicapidae > Cichladusa > Cichladusa arquata. The sequence goes on along the minus strand of JAOTQP010000362.1, from coordinate 37,479,202 downwards.
AGTCTCCATTGTGTCATGTCCAAAAATCATGTTTGGGGTGTTCTGATACTTGGTCAGCTGTCCTGGTAAGGTGGCTCCTTAGCCTTTTTGAAAGGCTGCCAGAGACCTGCCCTCCACATGAGTCACCCAGCCTGCAGCTTGATGTGACAAAGTGCTCAGGAAGGGATTGACATTAAGGCTGATTGATGGTTAATGATTCTGGCAGGGACCAGCTGCAAAACAGGTTTCCTAACCAGAGGGGGACTAAACAAGGGCTTCAAGTTTTCAAGAGTGGCAAGAAAAGCATGTTTCTGTGCCGCATTCAGGAGCACAGCAGTCCATGAGCAAGTAACTGGACAGTTTTAAGGGCTACAGACTGGGCTATGCAGTTTGGAATGACAAGGCCTGTTTTAAAGGATTGACTGAATTCAGTCACTGCTTTATCCAGTGTGCTGATATCCCTAGTGTCCAGCCTCTACCTTCACCATTCTCTTCCCCCTCTCATCCACACACCCTGTACTAATCTTTTATCTCAGAATTGTACCTCACCTTTAGTTCCTTATCCTGGCTGTCCTTGATTCTTATTCTTCTTTTGCGCAGATTGCCGTACTTTTGTTTCTGACACCTTTCAGCCCGTATCCAGTTCTGTTGTTTTCTTGCTCTTCGCAGTGGATGTCAGACCTATGAAATGCCCATCCTGGGGTAATGCCCAGCTGCTGCGAGGCTAATGGGATGATTTAGCTATAGCTCATTCTGGGGTAAACAGTCCTGAAATACTGCAGTTTCTGTCATTCATCTCTTTCCATTCAAAAGAACTGTGTATTATCATGCAGAATTATTTAATGCTGGCTTATTTGTAGTAGTGTTAAAGTTTAGGTAGTTAATTAGAATCTCCTACTGATAGTCAAGAGATGTTATTAGAAAAGTGTGTATAATAAGGGAAAAGACTTCGCAAGTATCAGAACTTTAATGTACTTGCTTGTAGTTTCCAAGTCATAATGTGCCTTTTGCCACACTTTCTTTAAACAGAGTCTGACAGTAATTCTGAGTCAGATACAGAAGGGTCTGAGGAGGAAGATGATGAGGATGATAAAGACCAAGATGAATCGGATACCGACACTGAGGGAGAGAAAACCCCACTGAAACTGAGCAAAACTTCATCCTCTGTGAAGAGCTCTTCCATTGGTCTTACAGCTCATTCCACTCCGCTTAATCTCCAAGTAGCAAAGACCTCAAGCTTGGCCCCCGCTGCCTTATGCCCCGAGTCCCAGCCCGCAGCGTTCCTTGGGACAGGAGCCTCCAGCCTCACGCCAGGTGCACACTGTGGTGTCTCGCTGTCTGCTGTTCTACTGCCATTCGATAGCCAGGGTCCATGTGTTGTAAAAGGAGTTGCAAAAGTAGTCCAGGTGCTGGTATCAAGCAACAGCTCGGGAAGGTTTTTACCCTAAAAACAGTGATTCACTGAACAGCCACCCCAGGGATGTGGCAGAGTCCCCCTCACTTGAGGTTTTCAGATGCCAGTTGGTCAGGGTGCAAGGTAATCTTGGCAAAGCGTCCTTTCCCAAGGAAGGCTGGGCCAGGTGTCTTTGGACGTCCCTTCTGACTTTGGCTGTTGGGTGACTCTGTGATCTTTTCACGGGTGTTTGCAGCAGTCATTAAGATCTGTCAGCCAAATTGCAAGTCTCCAGACTAGAACATTACACTTAGACCAGGACATTTTAACTCGTGTAATTACTTGAGAGAAGGTAGAATTAAATATCCAGAATTGATATTTATTACATTAAAACTCTTCATTATTTAGTCTTTGGAATTCTTCATTTTATTCTTAACTAGTTATTCTTACTTCTGATTTCTGTATGTTCTAGTTTGTGTTCTGAATCTTCAGTTTTTGCCCCTTCCTCGATAAACTTCATAAACATATTTTGTTAGAACATAATCTTCTAATAATTATTTCAAAATTCTCAGTAGAATTTGTGGATTATGCGCAGGGATTTATTTTTTAGAAGTTAATGGAAAGTACATTTAGCATTTGCCTGCTATTATGTAGTGCTTATAACCCTTCATTTGATGACTTAATTTGTAAGGTTCAGTCATTACTATGGCTACAGTAAAGAGTGCATTTTTGAAAGTCACACTTCTTAAGTTGCATGGTAACAATCAAATGAAATCACATATTTCCTACTTGGAATTAGACACTTGATGTTTATTAACGTGCATGTAAGTAGATTTTTAAATGGGGACATCTGCTTATAAATAGATTTTTATATTTGGATTCAGTGGAATAGAAGCTTCATTCCATGTCATACAAGGGCATTAGCTTTGAAGCAGTGTAATGTGATCTACCTAATATTTATCCCAGAAACAGGCTTGTTAACATTATAGTTTATAAAAGTTTTCACATTAATTAGGAGTAATCATCCAAATGGATAAATTTAAAATATAATGTTTTTCTCAGTAATCTGTGTTGATTTGTGATGCTTTGAAAAGTCTGATAGCAGATTTTTCTATTTACAGGAGTAGGATAGGAGGTAGAATAAATAAGTTTTATCTCCTTGCTTTATGTGTAATAATATACACCTAAGAATCACCTTATAAGAATCAACATAATACAACAAAAATATTTTTGTGAACCTTTTACCTAGAGTTGGTAAGTCATGGAAGGAGTCTCGTGGTCTCTTTTCTGTATTTGTTTTGCATTGGACTTTTCACTTTACTTGTATTTGGAAGAGCAGCCTCCCTCACTGCACAGTGACCAGTAGTGTTTCATGTTAGGTTAAGAGTGCAGAGTTGTGTCTGAATTTTGGGATATGAGCACAGCCATTTCCTCAGTGCCTTTTCCAGGGGTCTCTTGGCAGGATGTGGAAGGAGCTGCTGTGGCAGCTGTGCTGCTGTGTGAGACTCGTGGTGTGGGACTGGCTGTGCCGGCTCAGCCTGGCCCTTCCCTCGCTCACAGCTGTCCAGGGAACACCTGTGTCACACTCTAGACAGAAGGTCTCAACTGCCTTTTTGAGAAGTGCACAGCTCATGTGCTGTGGCTGGCTGAGAGACCCGAGGAAAGCCTGAAAATCCCCACGGTTGTGGGGTTGTGAAACCCCAAGTTGTCTTGGATACTGTTGATTCAGCTGCTTGACAAGCACCAGGATCTGCTGGAACTGGGAAAAGCTGAAGTCCTTCTGAAAATTCTCTGCATTTAGCATTTGACTGCAGTCTATAGACAGTGCTCTAGGAAGACTAAACCTTTTAGAATATCTTTAAATATTTATCTTTAAATCTTTAAAGTAAAGTGTGTTTTTATTTGCATCTTCTTTACTGAAAAAATATTATATGTGGTCTTGTCTAGAAAAACAGGTGTGCAAGGAATTAAATTAGCAATATTTGAGAGCTAAACAGGACAAGCAGATAGGTATGGGATAGTTAGGTTTTCTATTGACGTTTTCAGAGGATGGGTTACAGGAAACTTACGGGGAAACGTATTTCAGAAGAACACTTACATTGGTTTTCTTGGTAATTGAGGTTCATAATGGGGAGAAGGAAAAAACAATTCTCTTTTGTTTTGGGGATAGAAACGTAAGAAGTACATTTTAGGAAGGTTTTCTTTTGTAAGTTCTGTTAGTTATTAATCAGAGATTCTGTTTCAGGTATTTCGAAAAGACGAAGAGTAGCGGATGAACGGGAGCTGCGTGTTCCCCTCGATTTTGGGTACGTTGTTTATGCACCTGACTTTCCTTAGAGGGAGATCATGCCTTCAAAAAGCCGTTGGTAAAGAAGTGAGTTTAAAAAATCTTGAGGCTGAACAGTAATAAGGAAAGGGCTTCAACAATTTACATTTTTGACTCCCAGTGACTCTGGATCTCTTTAAAAAGTGTCAGCATATTTCATGTGTTAATTTTTGTGCATTAAATTTTTTCTTTTGCAAATGTAACCCGTCTCTTAGCTGTTTTGCTTTGGAAATGAGTCCTAATGATCCGAGCTGATATAAACTCCAAATAACTCCCTATTTTATAGTTCTAGGCTCCTTAAAATCTGGTAATATGTAAGTCGCTTGATAGAAATAAATTCATATATTTAGTCAGTTTGGACAATCTACCTGATAAAATTTTCTGATTTGGTCTGTTTATGATACCCTAGTCACGTTTTCCTAGTCCTTTTTTTTTTTTTGTAGAATTCTTAAATTGACACAAATGACTTGTTTTTTTAAAAATGTATTGTTATATGCAACTATTTCATATTACTCTAGCTGGCAAAGAGAAACCCGAATAAGAAACTTCGGCGGTCGTCTTCAAGGAGAAGTAGCATATTTTGCACCTTGTGGAAAGAAGCTGAGACAGTATCCTGAAGTAGTAAAGGTACATTAATTTTTTAACTTCTGTGTTCTTATGCTAGTAAGCATGCTTGCAGTTAAAATATGTATTTTTTTCTCTCCAGTTGAAGTACTTATTTTCTGTGATGTGAGGTGTAATGTATCTCAGTCTGTTACTGATTTGATGTCTTATAAATGCGTATCCCTTTGACAGAATATGCAAAACGTTACACTCACAAAGTTAGCTGTACATCAAAGCTGGGTTGTAATTATTTACAAGCTGAAGTGGAAAAATATGTGATTTTTTCAGTATCTCAGCAGAAATGGAATAATGGATATCTCAAGGGACAATTTCAGCTTCAGTGCAAAAATAGGAGTGGGTGACTTCTATGAAGCCAGAGATGGACCGCAGGTATCCACTTTTTAAAAAGTAAAGTTTTTGATCCAAGGAGCATTAACTTAAGTTTAGGTGAAGTAATTTTTGCTACAGTCTGAAGCATTACGTGTTTTTAGCTAATTATTTCTAAAAGCTGCACGTGTTCTTAACAGTAGTTAGATTGAGACGTGGAGAGCTTCACGCTGGGCTGGGTTGAGAACCACTGCCTTCAGTGGCTCTGCTCTGAGGGTGCTTTAATGATCAGCTCTGAGCCTGGCTTGGTCTAGTTTGAAAACTCAAGAGCCATGTATCTTAGCATTCAGCTATTTCCGACTTAAAACTTTGTTTCTTCTTTTGTTGTATACAGCCTCATATCAATATAATTTATGTGTAGACGTTAAATCTCACTCTGTTAGTGTGTTCCTGTGCATGTGTACGTGTTAATGTGTGTGTTTATATATATATGTAAATTGCATGTTTATATACAAGTGTTTCCTATATCAAGAATACTGTCTGAGCATCCTGAAGCGTGACACTTTTACAGAGAGGGATGCAGAACTATACCAGTTATGCTTTTCAATGGTAAAATTGTTAGATGGTGTGTAGATAAACCACACCAGGATAAGTAAAACCGAAATTTCCAGGAAATTGTTATTGTGTTTGTGCCATGCTGTATTACAGTATTTTGGCCATGTTGCCATTTCTTCAGGATGTGCATGAAAATTTTTGGACTTTTCTCAGTGGAGGTATTCGCTTCTTTACCGGATAAGTGTTCTGAACATGCTACTAGCTCTCAACAGTCTTGAGTTCAGGCCTGAGTTTAGCCTTATGTTCTTGTAATACCTTGTAGAAATATGTAATGTTTGTGTGGTATAGATTTGAAAGCATTAAAGACTGAATTCATGTAAGCAGCTACTTCTAGGTGGTGCTTCCTGGCTTACAGACTAAAACACTATTAAACTTGCTTAATGTTTGGCCTTCAACAGTTACAAATTCCTGTAATTATTAACTTCATTATGTACCTGCATGTCTTGGCTGAAATAATTCATTTTATTGTGATGTAATGTAATGGCAGGGTATCTATTCTCTTTTTGCCCTGTTCCCTTTTTTGTGTCTGTTGCCTGTATTATTCATTACTCTTGTCCCCTTCTTTAGTTATATCTGTCTTCTCCCTTTAGCTGATTTTCGGTTTGCCCTGTTCTATAAAACCTGAGAATGAAGGCAGTGTGAGGGGCAGGTTTCTACAGGCATGACTGGCAATGTGAGCTGTACATAACACCACAGAACTTCACACTGATGTGGTTTTTGATAGGTTCCACTGAGACTTGGGTAGACAAAGAAGTTTTCTTACTAGAAAAAGAGACTGAGGGCAGCTGTGTCAGATGTTCTAAGATGTGTTTACATCTTATATGTGAGTGAGAAGTTACAAAGTGGAGCTGCACTCAGGCTGATAATATTGCCTAGTGAAACAGTGTGTGGTACTGATGCTTTATAAAAAGAGCTGCAACCTCTTTACTAAGGTTTTTTGAATCATGCAGATTCAGAATAATATATGATAATCATATCTTCATGGATGTCTGGATGTAATTCCAGAAATTTTATTTCTGCTTTTGTGATAGTTTCAATTATTCTGTATAGCCTTTAGTGATTATTCTTCCCTTCCTTCATTATACATTTCTGTCATCTTTTGAGACATGCAACATGTGCTGGGCTAAGTTTCACACAGCTCTAAGATGAAAAAAGAGGTGAAGAAAATTATCTTAAGGCTAAATAAGTATTATTAAAGGTTTATCTATAGCAAGCCAAAAGTACCTGGATTACCTGCTTGTGTTAGTGCCTGTGTTTCTCTCTCGTGGTGTGCAAACCACCAAATATGATGGGTTGTTCAAAGCAGTGTTTGAATGCTGGAACAGAAGCATATCTGGCAGAAGTGGGCCACAGAGGAGTAGGATTAGAGTGACTCAGGTTTGGCAAGTGTGAAAATTCATTTCAGGTTTCAACTGCTATGATTTAGGAAGATTGGTATGAATGTGATTTGGGTGATGGAATAAACATGTGTCTTCATGAGTTTAGCTAGTATGTACAGGAGTCTTTGTCCTATTCTGAGTTCTGCAGTTCAGTTCGGAAAGCTATGTTGTTAACTTCCCCCACAAATCTAATCTGAAATTTAGGTGGATTTTTTGCTTCTTGCAAAGTGCCTATAGTCTTGTTCATTAGCTTGATTAATAGGATTTGAACTTGATTCTGCCTTCATGCTGGTTGTCTGGTGTCTTTTTGGCAAATATCCTGATGGCAGCACAGTACCGTGGTACATGGTAGATGCTTTTGAAGGTCAGAAATTGATTAAAAGTATTATTTTGATTAGTTTGAACAATAACACAACATTTCACAGTGTTATTCCCAGTTTTTCTCTAGTGTTTGAGTAGCAAAGCTTCAATTTTATGGGAACCTGTGGTTGTCCTATGTTAGGGCACAACCCTTATATTTTATCTTTGAAATATGAAAAACTCAGAGTATCAGACTGTACGTTCCTCTAATAGAAATGTATTTTGTGTTAGATTTTAAAAGTTGTTTGACCACAAAATATGGGTGGTCAATCAAATCTTGCTTAGCCCTCAGTGGCTTTATTCTGGACTATTTTTGTCTTGTCCTCTCTTAAACTTGTGGAAAATTGTGCATTCATGATGCCCTTTGACCAGACATCAACAGTCTTCTGCCATCCCTTGAAACACATGCTCCTTTTGCTTCCTGAGCCATTGTTCACTTCATTTGATGACCTCTAATTTCCCTTTTAGGCAGCATTAGGATAGTGTAATACCCAACATGTTCTCTGGTACTAATGATCCGGTAGACCTCTTATTTTTCTGTGACATGTATTTATTATGGTTAGTATCATTAACTGCAGAAAATATAAATACAGGGCAAGAGCAATTTCCATTGCTGTTCTTTTTGTGGAAAAGGTACTTTTTACAGGTACTTTTTGAACTATGGCTGCTTCTCCTCCTTTTCTGTGATTTCTATTTTGCCTCTCCTGGCACGTACATATTATGAGATTAGGTTTTGTAGGTTGGAAGTTGACGTGGGTAGTAAGTACAAGTATTAAATCTACCTCAATAAACTGAACCTGTGATAAACTGCAATTCAAGAACTAGGCAGAAAAACAGAAGTTACACTTAAGTAGTACTCTCCAAGATAGTAAGAGAACTTCTAGTCAAGTGGTAGAGGTGAATATTTTGGATTACAGAGTCCTTAGGGGTGGTACGTGATGATGTGGTACACATTAATGACATGGTCTTGGTTCTGAACAGTGCATTTTCAGAATATAATTAATAACAAAGCCCTTTGGAATGTGTGCAAACCAAGTGTGACTTGTACTCTGGGGATGGTCTTAACTGGGAATGATTCAGACTTTAGGAAAGTATCTTTGCACATACTGAAAACTCCTTTGAAATCTGATTGTGTCATTAACAAACTACCATTTCTTTTGCTGAAGTTATGCAAAACCTTTGTAATTGTGAAGAATGGGCAGAAATAATTAAAAGACAAATTACCAGAATAAGCAAAAATCATTTATGTTGTGGCATAGTATATGGGATTTTAGGGTTGTACATACAAATGTGAAAACAAAAGCATTCCAAATTTTTTTTTCTGAACTGGTATTTTTCACAAAACTATTTTAGGCAAGTTGTGAAGAAGTCCTGAAGGATGCTTAGCTTTTCCCTGCATTTCTCAAAAACTTGGGCAAATGGTAAAAGATGTTAAAATTTTGAAATACTGGTGTACAATTAAACAGGGTCACCTAAATGGTGCTCCTTTTCTGCTCAGTAGATGCGATAAACTCTACTTTTTAGTAACCAGTTAAAGTAAAGCTGTTCCTTCATTAAGACTAACTTGAGTGCTTTTATTAACCAAGTATTTTGTAATCTGCTTTCATGATGCCAGAAAATACGTGTGTGCTTTGGTTAGAGAATAAAGTTCACGTAACTTCAGTTTAGGTATGTGGATGATTAGAACTTTTCATTTGTTCAAGTTGGTGCAGAAACTGTTTTGTAGTGATGAGGGGAGAACTCAGTTCTGCTAACTAGAACTTTAAAATTCATCTGTGTTTTTTCAGCTCGGTTGTTGAGCTCTACAACACTCAAAGCAATATTTGAAAATGCATTACTGCCTTTGCTTGTTATGTATGCCAGAATTTCTGTAAACACGCTCTGTTGGAAGACAGCACCTCATAGCTTCACACATTTTTTCATTCATGTTGAGCAGTGGATTATGTGAAAGCAGAATACTTGTTGTTGAGTTTATATAATAAGGAAGAATCTGTTTTGCCTTTTAGAAAGGGTCGAACAATTTGATTTGATGAGAAATAATTTAAAAAACCACAATAATGGCGTATCTACTAAAAAACTTAGTATGTGCTTGAATAGTCTTTAAAGTCCTTCCTAGTGGGAGAATTGACAGACGTTCTTAGTGATAGTCTCTCAATATATAGCTTCTGTGCTTCACCAAGAAATTGTCCTGCCCAAATAATACATCACAGCCCTTGCATATTTAATATCTACAACTCATCTTAGATATCAGGTTATTTTAATCTGGGTTTGTAATAGTTCTCTGTGAAATGTGTCAATTAAAAGGGTGTTCAGTGGTGTCTGCTGAAGGAAGAGGAAGTCATTCCCCGTATCAGGGCTATGGAAGGGCGGAGAGGACGCCCCCCAAATCCCGAGAGGCAGCACTCCAGAGAGGAGTCGAGGAGCCGGCGCCGCAAGGGCCGCCCTCCCAACGTTGGGAGCGGGGAATTTCTGGACAGCGCTGACACAAAACTGCTGAGAAAGCTCCAGGCTCAAGGTAAGAGCTGTGTTCGTATTTTCACAAAGAGAGGGTGTCGGCATGTGAAGAGTTAACGTTTTTCCTATAGGAGAGTGATTTGTCTCACTAGGATATTAGTATGCAGCATTTTATTTTGGGTATTTGTTACATGCTCTTACTGAAGACCTTTGGAAGATCAGCAAATAGTTCATCAGTGGATGGGTTTTAAGGAAGCAAGTGCCTGGGTACAGACATGTCTAAAAGCTCGCTCTGCTGTTACTGCACAAGAAGCTGATGGTATTTTGGGGAGTTCTGTCATGGAGGTCCTGGACCTCAGTTGTTTGAAAAGCAAGCCAAATTCAACCTCCAGAAAATCCTTCCTACAGCTGTCTCCTATCAGCGTGTCCATAAGCAGTTAATTCAAATTTCAGAAATGCTGTCACAGAGTAGTAGAATGCTTCAGGAGGTTACTAACTAGTATAAGAATGTCTGACTTTAGGTAGCCAAAGGAAAGAGTGTGCTCTTGCTGCAGGGTTAAAAAAGGATTACATAATTACATGAGGTGACTTCTAAGGAAAACTTAATTCCGTGCTTTCTGAATAAAATGTTGATTTAGTAGTTTTGAATCAATGTTTTCTGCTTTAAAAAGAAAGAAGAAAATTAGTTTAAAATGAACCAGCATTATTGGCACGATTCTGTCACTTGATAAATATTTTTTCCTCCGAAAAAAGTATTTATTTTATGTAGAAAGTATCCATGTTCATTTGCATTATTGATGCAGTTACTGATACACAATGTGCCATTAATGATGGTTCATAGAAACATTTTGTAAGTGCCAGTGTGTGCAAAACAAATCCTCTGTTTGCTCTTTCTTTTTACAATGCGCAAATATCTGGAACATGAACTGTATCTTTATTGTTGGACAGCACTGTTTTTATGAACTTAATATTTTCTTTTTGTAACAGAAATAGCTAGGCAAGCAGCACAAATAAAGCTACTGAGAAAGCTTCAGAAGCAGGAGCAAGCACGAGCTGCCAAAGAAGCAAAAAAACAGCAAGGTAAGTATTGTGCAAGTTTGTGCATGCTAGGGGATTATTTTGAAAAGTGTTTATGAAAGTTACCTGTCTCTTGCCATGTTCTGCTGATATTGTTTCCTTTTGTTTGTTAGCTATTATGGCAGCTGAAGAAAAGCGAAAGCAAAAGGAGCAGATAAAGATAATGAAGCAACAGGTAAACTATACAGTTGCTAAATAAGCTCTTTAAACGATGTTTTAAATCATTCAGTAAGGTGTATTTCAAATATTTAGTAAATTACTAAGTATGCTGATTATAAAGTGTATGTTTTAGATCTAGTTTTAAAGAGCACACAGTGTATATTATTTACACCATTCGATCCACCACTAACCCATGTCCCCAGGTACCACATCTGTCAAATCCCTCCAGGGACAGTGACTCCACTGCTGCCCTGGGCAGCCTGTGCCAGATAGGCAACCCTTACCATGAAGAAACGTTACCTAATATCCAAGTTAAGCCTCCCTTGGTACAGTTTGGGGCCATTTCCTCTTGTCCTGTCCCTTGTTCCCTGGAAGCAGAGCCTGACCCTCACTTGGCTGCACCTGCCTGTCAGGAAGTTTAAGAAAGTGAGAAGGTCCCCCTGAGCCTCTTTTTTATCTGAGCTGGGCCCCTTTCCCAGCTGCCTCAGCTGTGCCTGGGGCTCCAGCCCCTTCCCAGCTCTACTGTCCTTCTCTGGACATGCCCCAGCCCCTCAGTGTGCGTGTATGATCTCAGCATCCCAACATTGGGAAAAAGTACTAGTATTAGTTTGGCTGTAAAGGACATGGGTGACATGGGAAGAAGACAGAGATGCTGCTTGCCACTGTAGGGAGAAAACTCATGTGGCCAAAGCTCAATTGAAGTTGGAGTTGCCAGAAATGTGGGAGACTATGGAAAACAGTTTTTTAAATATATTAATGGCAACCATGGTTGTGTTTATAAATTAGGAAATGAGGGGCTGAAGAGCAGGAAGGGTTCTGGGAGTCCTGGTTGATGGTAAGTTGGGTATCAGCCAGCAGTGGAGCCTCCCACATAGATTTTCCACAGCAGCCTGGACGTGGTCCTGGGTAACTGGTTCTAGGTGACCCTTCTGAGGCAGGGGGGTGGGGACAAGGTGACTTTCAGATGTCCCTCCCAACCTCAGCCAGTCTGTACTTTTGTAGATTGTGACAGTTTCAATGTGTCCACTTCTCAAGGCAACCCATACTTGTTAAAGAAAAGGAGCACACTATGATTTTCAAGTGGTCCTTGCATTCCAAGGGATCCAGGAAGCAAGAAGTTTTAAATTGTCGAATACATCAAATCCAGACCTTGTTTGTCATCATCATATTCCTTCTTGATGTGTAACCTGATAAAACTCATGATTTCAATGTCCAGAGTACTTACTCTCTGATATAGTTCATTATTGTGATCTCTGCTGAAAAGTTTGTTCTGTACTGACTCTAACCTTTATGGAGTTGAGAGGGTGTAGCACATGCATTCAACTTTCCACTATTTTGTTTTAGAGTATAATGGGGGATAATAGAGATTTGAGGTCCATGCTGTGAACTTCACATGGTGGAAAAAGTTCAGCACTGTCTGAACAAGGCCTCTGAATTAATTTTCTTCATAAGGTTGTATTATGTTGGACTTCTCAACATTTTAAGGAGCTGGTAAGATTTGCCCGGAGTTTATTAGACTTCATGGATTGGAGCTCTATTTGTCAGAAAACTTTGTATGTCTTTCTCATCTGTGATCGCTGTTTTACTATTAAATACTTTAGATTATCTTTTCTTAGGAGCTTGGTTTTGGTTTTAGGTATTTTTCAATAATGTGTATACATCATTGTGTGTTCTCCATAGAGTAAAATTTTAGAGTGGTCCGTGTTCTAAGCGTCTCAGGCCAGCTCACAAGAAAACAATGTGTTCTGTACAGATAGGCTTTACCCTCACTGTTGGGAAAGCGTCTGCTGTTCCTGAGAAGTTCATTGAGCTCCTTTTCAAGTTTCTGGTCTAGGCTTCTCCCTGCTTGCAGGGCTATTCCATGGTCTGGGTTTTGGTATTAAAACTTTAGAGCAAGTCCAGCTTGATTTATGCACTTTTCTTCAAAATGGTCCTTCCTAGTCACTGTGGCTCAGTCAGCTCTTTTGAGATAATAAAATCTCAAATAATGTGCTGCTGAATTTTTAATAGCGAATTTGACACACAAACCTAGCCAGCACAGGTAGTGTGAAATAATTTGCAATTATTATATTTCTCAATCAAAGTGATAAGACTTTGTTCAGACTATAGGAACTAATTAATCAAGAAGAATAAATTAGAATATGGTTGCCCAGCATCTATCTGTGGAATACATAACTTGATAATTTTCTTCTCACCATGATGAAACATGCTTCAGTGTGTTGTAGTACCCATGGTTCCTGTTCCAATTACTTCTTTTATTACAGCATGTATACAGTTCCATCTCCTAAACTACATATTAAGGCTTCCAAAATTAGCATCAATTACCTGAGTGCTTTAAAAGTCTGGAGAAACTGAAGTGTACTAGTTTAACTGAGCGTGTTAGCCAGGTTGCATGATGTGAGTGTTCTGGCTGGCAGAGCCCGGGCTTTGGGTTTGTTGAGCTCAGCTCTGCGTGCTGCCCGTGGGACCATAGTGAGAGAGAGGCTGCAGGAGCTGAGGCACGAGCAGTGCTTGGGCAGATCTCACTCTTTCTTGGTCAGGGAGTCACTTCAGAACCTTATGTGTTGCATGGCATGAGCCCTTCTGTTCGTTCCTAACTAGCTGCAACATTGTCAGGTGGAATTTCAAGTCTCTAGCTTCCTTACTTGGTCATTAATCTGGTCCTCTTGGAGGTATTAAAAAAAAAATATAAACTTCGACAACTTAAACATGAGCCCCTATGCATAACTAGGTGTGGCTTCCTGCCGAGTTATACCAGACATCTAATACTAATAAGATTTCTAAACATATGGAAGCAGTTGACTAAAATGGGTGAAACTCAATAACGAAAATAGTATTTGTTTTCAATAACAAGAAAGTATGTATAAGTTTTGTTGGTTTTCAAATGTAAAAATAAATTTCCTTTAAATATTTTTTAAAGAAATAACTGTCTTACTCTTGTAGGAAAAAATTAAACGAATCCAGCAAATTAGAATGGAGAAAGAACTTCGAGCTCAGCAAATTTTAGAGGTAAAAATAATGACTGAAATGTAGTTTTTCTGTTGCCATGTTGAAGAATGTTGTATTTTAGTAGTCACACGTAGTTAGGAATGGGACTAAGTATAGCAGCTCTAACACCCTTGATTTCCAAAGGCCAGTTCAAAAATGTGTCTTAAATTATTTTTCTTTTATGATTAATACTAACTGTGATCCATAATCTTACAAGTATTCACACTTGGGCTCACAATTTTCTATCAGAATAGTCTTGTGTGTACTTAAGTTAACAGCAGAGCAATTCCTTTGTTAGAGAACAAGTTTGCAGTAGTAGGATATTGAAACAATATAATGCTCTGCTCTGTAAGAAGTGCAGTGAGTTTAAAACATTGGTTTGCTGGTGTACTAGCAAAGATGGGTTGCTAGTTTTCAAGTCTCCATTGACATAAAAATTAATAGTAATCTCTTTGCCACTTACATTGTTTCTGTGTGTACTTGCTTTCTTAAAATAGCCAAGTGAAGCAATTTTGAGTGGCACTTGAAATTCTGGTTTAATTTTTATAAAGTAACTGAAATGTGAATTGATAGATTGTGAAAACTGCATCAGAGATTTCTTGCAACGTACGCAATAAGTGATGATGTTCTTAACTTTTAAAAGTACATGATTTTGCTTCTAGTCAGATTATTTTCAAGTTGTGATGGTGCTGTTGTGTGATCTGTTTTGCATGCACAGGCAAAAAAGAAAAAGAAGGAAGAAGCAGCAAATGCCAAGTTATTGGAAGCGGAAAAACGAATAAAGGTTAGTTTGGAGGAGCTCCAAAAACAAGAACTGTGTTATTGTACATAATGTATGTTGATGTATAAAAGCAGTAAATTTGGGACACTGTTCATCAGTAATGAAGCTGGACATAGAGACAGCAAATAATATGTATGTATGGTTATAAAAATGCATGAAGCACATGCAGAGGAGTTTGTGTATGTGTGACATACGCACAAATACAGAGACAGTGCTTTATGTGCCATTACCGTGGTTTGCAGAACAAAATGTTCGTGCAGTAACACTATTCACAATATTCTTTTAAGCACCCTGTATCGAACAACTATGTTGTTTCTCAGCAAGCATTGTTTTTTCTAGGCTGTAATGCATGCAAGACTACAGAACTCTTTTACAGATACTGGAAAATAGAGTGTGTGTGTATGTGTGTGTGTAATAAGTACTTCTATTGCTGCTACAGCATTCTAGGTGTGTTCTAACATGGAGCTCCCAACTCACAGACTTACTGTCATGTATGCTGTGTGTACTTCTCTCTTCATCTGAGTTAGAATTCAACTCAGATGTGCTGTTTTAATGTGGCAGTTTGGTAAGAAAATTTTGATGGATGTTTTTAAATGCACTTTTCTTCTGTTGAAGGAGAAAGAGATGAGAAGGCAGCAGGCTGTTCTTCTGAAGCACCAGGTTGGTATAAGTTCGATTGACCACACAGACAGAATGCCAGCTACTACTTTCAGTTGTGTGGGGGGGTGGAATCCTCAAAATAATGCCCTTTTTAAACTTCTGGGTTTGATTCCTGCACAGATTTTGTTTTGCCTTACGATTTTTTGCTTTGCTTTGGTATTGGGGTCTTTTGGGGGATTATAAATTGGTTTTATGACTTTGTGATTTCTGTTTCATAATGTTGTGCCAACTCTTTCTACCAGGAGTTGGAGAGGCATAGACTAGATATGGTATGGGTATGTTTATTTTTGTACATCTAACACCGCATTGTGATTTGGTTGTGATATGGTTGTCATAGCAATGCATAAAATGTAGCACTGGCTGCTGTCATATTACATACTGCTGCATGGCTTTACAGCACAGTGCATTGCATACATCTGCTTGTCTTGTCTGTTAAGGAAAAAAAGACATGTCTTGAACATGTGTATAAATTGAATGTGGCAATAATTAAATGTGGTTTTTAACCAGGGATCTGTGTTCTGATGTCCCAGTAAAAATTTAACTAATATATAAAATCAGGGACTGATGCAAAATTAATAGGTAGTCACTTGGATGATCTCTGCAAGTCTTCTCCCTTTCACTGGGAATGAATCCAGACATTTTAAATACAATTTGAATTAACCTGTTTTAGAAATCAGGGTGATGTCTCCCCCTTTTAAGATACTGAGGAAATTAGGTTTCAGCTGGTGATAAATACATAATGTTAGAAGTACACAATGAAATATTAGAACGTAGTCCTAACCCCACCAAACCAGATGATAAAATTCCTATAGCCTTTACTGGGGCCAAGACTTGTTAAGGCAAAACCCCTGTACTTAGTGCCCTAGAATACTGCTCCTTAATGCATTTGAAGCTACTGACTTAATTTACTGAGGGACAGGCATCAGTAAGTGCAAGTGTTGTTGCATACGTATATGCACCACCACTGCCTTGATTAAAACTGATCTAGAGCTGATAAAATCAATCACGTTAATTTGTTGCTTGGTTACAAAAATGTTAACATTTGCAATGTTTGAAAAAGACCAGTTTAAAATTTCTGCTGAATTGGCTATTGAAGAAGTAAATTGCAAGTTCCGTCATAGCAGATGTAAGGTAACTGACCTGTTCCAGCCAACCATTATGCTTTTTGTTCGGCCAGCTTATGAAGGAGCATCACAACTGACCATAAGTAAATCTGTATGCTTCTGTTTTACACTGTCTCCATGTTCATTGCTTTACCTTTTTGCTTTTGATTGTTCTTGTATTTGCTTTCTAAACCTGAACTAAAACATGCACAGACTCGGCCATTCTTGTCCTATATTTAGTATTTACTGTGACTTGTCTATTAATGCTGAATTTGTTACTCGGCTTTTTTACTGATTTGGAAATGTGGTTTAGTTTGGTTCTAATATTACTTGCTTCAATAGGAACGAGAACGGAGGAGACAACATATGATGCTTATGAAAGCCATGGAAGCACGTAAAAAAGCAGAAGTGAGTATTAACCTGAAAGTTTGAAGTTTTCATGGTTTCATTCTGCAGTCATCTGTAGAAGAGCAGTGTCTTTTTACATTATGTATAATTTGATTTGTGTACATTGCAGCAGTAGGACAAGAAGCATTAGGCACAAATTGAAATACAGGAAATTCTGTTGGAACTTAAAAAAAACTTCAAAAACTTTTTTACTTGGAGGGAGATGGTTGAACACTGGCACAGATTGCCGAGTTTTGAGAGTTCTGGATGTTTTTGAGAGGAAACATAAGTAAAGTCC
>JAOTQP010000362.1:37445942-37462212 GCA_026413545.1 Cichladusa arquata | reverse complement strand
AGGTAATGAAGATACTGAAATAAGATAACCATCATTTTTGCAAGTAGTTGTTAAAGAAATTGTTAAAGCTTTTCTCTAGGGTGTATTTACAAATTTCAGTAAAGGTGACTGACCAAACCCAAGAAAAACTGAATAATACTTCAATGCAAGGGAATAGAGGAAGATTATATGCTAAGCACCCATTCTGCTGTTGGAAATCAGAATCCCAAGCTAAACAGTCATTTAGTCTGATCCACTAAGAATATCTAACTATATTCTTACTCTAATAGAAATAGAACATTGTTTATTTCAGCCAGTAAAACTTTAAATAGATTTATGGAACATAGTGCAGCTAAAGTTTTCATTTTTAATCATAACTGTAAATTACTGTGTTGCCACATAAATATCCATACGTACATCTCTTGCTTTCTCCTGTCGTAGAGTGTTTCGAATTGGCAAAAACAAATTGTGGGCAATGCCAGTTGGCCTTGAGACATTGACATAGGCTAAGAGAAAAGGGAATAAACTTTTCCAGAAGCAAATCAGAGGGCATTTCCCATTTTAAAATCAAGTTAGGGATTTAGCATGCTGCTTTAGTGTATTGTGATTTTTCCATACAAGATGTCTCTTATGAACTCAGTGTAGATGATGATCCCCTGTGTTGGCAGTACAGAGGATGCTTACACAGCAAGCAGGTGGGCAGATGGGTAGTTCTGAATGTCACTGCTTTTTTTTTTCGCCAGTGTAAATTTACTGGTCCAAACATATTCTTTGTGTCTAATGTGAAACTCGATCTTGCATAAAATCCACTAAGGACTGTAGTAGTAGAAGTCATGATCTCTGTGCACTCACAGTGGTTATCCACAGATGTCACTAGTGTTCTGGTAATACTCTGTATAGAATCAAAAGGAAGAATAAAAAGTCATGGGGCCTGCCAGCACTCTACAGAGAAGTCAGTGGTTAATACTGACCTACAAATGGAGCTGAACCCTCACTTAGTATTGCCCATTCTCTCATTGTTGAAAAATACGGTGGTAGTAAATGGAAGAGACTAGAGTGACCTCTTAAACAGAATAGTAGGGAGTGGTTCTGAGTAATGGGAACCCTCTGGGCTTGGTTCTTTAGCTCTCCTATGTCACAGGTGAAAAGCACATACAGCACCTTCAACTCTTTATTGTATTCAGGTTGAGTGGTGGCACACACACACACACACACCTATGTTTGTTCACAGGCATGGTTCTGTGCTCTGAGCAGATGATGTTGATGTGTGGCAGATTCCTTACATTTTACACTCGACAGTGGTTGCAAGAGGTGTGTGGGGAGTTGTGTCATCAGGACAGTGGGTTGGTGTTGAAAATGTGGCAGCAGAACCTCTGGCACCGAGAATGGGAAAGGCCACGAGAGCTCCAGGTTCAGTCAGTCTTGGCATGTTACAGACAGAGTTGGTGTAGTATTGGTGTGACTCCACTGTGGAGGGTATTGAAGAGACTAATAATAGATGCTTGGCTTCTCACTTGATGATCTGCGTGTTCTCGTTGTGCATATAAGACATAAAGGACAACATGTTCAGTTTCAGGTTGCATGCAAAGTGTATGGTAATTCAAGGCCAGAAGCTACCTGTGTTCGAAAAGATCAGTTTTATCTTATAAGGTATTCATGTCTAGTTTATGTATTGTGGGACTTTTTAAACCATGTATTGTTCCGAGAGATTTCTTGAGTGGTCTCTGCTCTAGCAGGTGCAGATTAATGATACTGGGGTGTAAGCAGAGTTTTAAAAATCAGATACCTTGCAGGGCAATTCTTTGCCATATTTTCACTCAGTCGTCTTTCTTAAATGGTACTTCAAAAAGGTTTTTTCTGCAAACATACTTGGAACCTGTGTCTGCATGGACAGGAGAAAAAAAAGTTAATCTTAGATTGCCTTACAGTTCAGTGGTTTTGTTCTGATTTTCCTCTCCCCTTTACTTAAATGCAGGTTCCTTAATTGATGTGGTGATTATTAAGGTTACAGAAATAGTGCTTTTCAAATTCTTTGATTGGTCTTTTGTAAGTTTAATATGTGGGTTTGGTTTTTTTTCCCTTTTAATTCTCTTAAGGAAAGAGAGCGGCTAAAGCAAGAGAAACGTGATGAAAAAAGATTAAATAAAGAACGTAAACTGGAACAGCGAAGATTGGAATTAGAAATGGCAAAGGAGCTAAAGAAGCCCAATGAAGATATGTGTTTAGCAGACCAGAAGGTGATCACAGCAACACAGACTTACTTTCTTGCTTCTTGTTTGTGTATTTTACAATTCTGTCAAAAACTTTTTTTCTTGCAACCACACTCAAAGCATTCAAGTTTTAATTGAAGTAATTAGAGAACTATTTGAAATATATACGAGATACTGAAACACTACACACTAGCGTATGTTTAGTTAATTAGCAGCTTTTTGTTTAAAAGAGGCCTACTTCACAAAAAGCATTATTGCTTCAAAAAAATTCTTTACTCAAGTTACTTTTGTACATGAAGAATATATATCATGTCTTGGTACATGCACTAGATCGTCATCTAGAGAGCTCTCAAAAGCTGTTGCTCAAAAAAAATTACTGTCCCAGTCTTCCGAGTTCTTATTTCTTGTCTGTAAGGGCCTGACAAAGCTCGGGTTCTAAGTCTCTGTTCCTGAGAAATCCCTTCCCTTTTTCCCCTAAATAATTTTACACCACATTTACAGTACTTTGGCTCAGAATAGGTCCTTACGGTGTCTCCTGGCCAAAAGAGAAGTATTTCTTAATCTCTTACCTTCTATGATTTGTGAAAAGTTAAATGTGTTTCAGCGTTGAATGGAGAAGGGATGTAGGTTCCCTGTCACCTGTACCTTCCAGCATTGTCATGCTGTAGGTCAGAAGGAAGTGTCAATCAGTTTCCCAGCTGTTACCAAAAAAACCTTCTGCAATATGCTACTGAATATTTCACTTTTTTTCTTGTTTTTCCAGCCTTTCCCAGAGCTGCCTCGTATCCCAGGCCTCATTCTTGATGGAAGCACATTTTCGGATTGTCTCATGGTAGTGCAGTTCCTGCGTAACTTTGGTAAAGTTCTTGGCTTTGATGTGACCGTAGATGTTCCCTCCCTGAGTGTTCTTCAAGAGGGTTTGCTCAACATAGGGGACAGCATGGGAGAAGTACAGGACTTGCTTGTGAAACTTGTCTCTGCAGCTGTGTGCGATCCTGGACTTGGTACAGGACACAAGGTAAAAGGAGAATATCCATAGTAAACACCCTGTACCTGTCAATGCATTCTTCGTAATGCGTCTCTGACACCTCTCTCGCATGGACTTCCATTCTCTTTCGTAATTCTCTTCTGCAGTGTCACAGTTCTGATGTTACTCCAAAACCTTGTGTCCCATCGGCTTTCCCATTTTCCAGACGTGATGTGTTTCAGTGCATTTTCTCCACACGCAAACATACATTCCATTTTTATTGGACCTTTTGCAGGGCACTGTCACATCTGTGGCCATGTCTTTTAACTCCTTTCCGTCTGTTGCTATTTCTTTCCCTAAGGTCTGCTGTCTAGGTCACTTCATCAAAAGCCCGATTCATTCATGACTCTTTCTTACTGGCCTTCTTTTTCAAGCCAGTACAGCTTTCTTCCACTCTAGAGCTCTTCATAGCATCTTTGTACAAAGCAGTATTCATCAATTTTCAGTTAGGCCATGCCTTTTTACATGCAATCCATTTTATTATTACTAATACTATCTCTGTTTTTAAAAATTTAGAGGTGAAGACATTGTAATTTGTTACTGTATTGAATATTTGCATTTGAATAGTTTAAAAGAATCATCATGTTTGAAGTCCTTATGTAAAAATGCAAACAAACCCTTCGATCTTCTATAAACAATAATAGAGCCTATAAAGGAAAACAGTTTTTTTAAAACATAATTGTTTGAAATGTCTTTGTTCTTTTTAGGCTAAAACTATTCTTGGGGAACACTTACTGAATGTTGGTATCAATCGAGATAATGTGTCTGAGATTCTGCAGATTTTCATGGAGGCTCATTGTGGGCAAACAGAGCTGACAGAGAGCTTGAAGACCAAAGCTTTTCAGGCACATTCTCCAGCTCAGAAAGCAGCAGTACTTGCTTTTCTGGTCAATGAATTAGCGTGCAGCAAAAGTGTAGTAAGGTAAGATTTTTCCCAAATAGGTGTGTAAAAATAAAATTAGAAAAATTATGTAGTTCAGAAGTATTTTGTATTCACTATTTTGTTACAGGAGGACTACTTATGTTCTTACAATGAAAGCTGAACTTGGTTGAGTTACTGCTTCTTACCTTTATGTATTGTTGATATGATGGAAGAATAGAACTTTTCCATGTTTGGTCTGTTACTTTGTTTTCAAAGCTTGAACTAAAATTTCTCTATCAATTTTTGGAATTAACGATGAGGTTGATTGCAAAGAAATTTACTGAGTGTTCTAGGGAATAACCTAGAAGAGTTGTTCGAGGCTTCTGCAGGATGCTGTTTTCCGTTTTTTCCTTTCGCTTTTGAAGATGTTTGCTGTGCAAATACTTTAAGTAGGGTCATAAGGTGAGGTGGCAGGCTTGATGTACCATCATATTAATTCAAGAGGATCTGTGTTGCATTTGTGGTTGGTAGTGTATAGCATTTCATAATTTTAAATCCCCTCTATGTTCAGCAACTTGTCAAAACCCACCAATGTGCAATGAAAGGTCCACAGACTGACTTTCTATGGTAAAGGCTTTCATCACCTAATTGAGTCCTGCTTTGTTTCCCGGTGTATTCTGCTGGGTTTGGTACTCTGTGCTGCAAAAGTTAACCAGGGCTGTGTTAAGGCAGGAATGGAAGAGATACTTCAGGTTTTCCAGAGCTGAAAAATAGTAGGAGTGGGCAGTACAAGTGCTGTGCATCAGCTGCTGAAGAAAGTTCATATGTATCAGTGAAATTCATCATAGAAAGAAACTCCCTCTTGTTGCAGTGGACTGTTAGATCCTATTTGTAGAAATGATCACTCAGAACTTGAGTTTCTGTATTTTGATCAGAGAAACAACTGTAATTGCTGAGTTGTTGAGGCCAAGGTGTCTCAGAAGCAGGCGCGCGGACAGGGACTGCACCAAAGCCCTTTTTTTGGTCCTTCGGTTTCTGCAGTGGAAAGTGGATGTTGTAGATCCCAAGGATCCTAGGCAGAATACCTCAGGTGGATCAATGGTAACTGTTTTCTCAGCACAGGGCTACATGCTTTGTGGCAAAGACATTTGGAGGCTTGATCCTGAACTAGAACTATGAAATGTTGAATGCCATGCTTCTTGTGGTAGGAAAGCCGAGGTGATACTGGGGATAAAGACTGACATAGGTAGAGCAGTGTGCTACACTGGCATTCCTAGTATTGGGGTTTCCTAGCTTTAAAATGATTTATTTTGAATGTTAATGATTTCTCCAAGACAATTATTTGAAGGAAAAGTGTCTATATGTAAATGTCTGTCAGAAAAAAAGATACATAAGTTCACAGTTAATGGATTATTTTCATCTTTGACAGTGAAATTGATAAAAACATTGATTATATGTCAAACTTACGGAGAGATAAATGGATGGTTGAAGGCAAACTTCGGAAGTAAGTTTCATTTCCGTAAATATTACAATATTTTGCTTTTTTGCCTTTGTTCACATACACTGCTTTGTAGGCAGTTGGTTCTAAGCACAAAATCAGCTGTTGAAGTTACAGGTTTACCAAGAAATTAGTAATAAAACTGCTTAATTAAGACAGATAGGGATTTAGAATATTGCAACACCAGTCTTTTACAGTCTATTAAAGATGCATGAGATTCAGAGGGTTAGTGTCACTCAGTATTGGAGCAAAGTCAAGTCTAATTTTGTATTCCTTGGAGGAAATGAAAAACTTTTTAGTTGAAATATTAAAAGAGCCATAAAATTGCTATTGACATAATCAAAGTTTATTTGGAGTTACCGTAATTCCCAGTGCTCATTCTGAAAGGCGTTTTAAGACAAGGTGCTTTTCATACAACAATTGCCAATGGAATTTTGCTGATTTATGTTATCTTACTGTTTCTCATCTGTCAATGTCACATTGTTCCCTATAGCTGGGGATCGTATGTAGAATGCAAGCTTTGAGTTGTTTTTCATATTTTTTATATTTCTGTTTAAGGTAAAATTGGAACTTCTTAAGGGTTGTCAGTTTCATATTCACTGTTCTCCCATCCTACAAGACAAAATTCCATACAGCAACCATACTGACTCCAACTGTCAGGAAGCTGGACGGCATAAAGTTCATGAATCACAGGGGGTAAAAATGCATAGCCAGACTGCTTTTTTTTTTTCTTTGTCATCTTTACCTCTTGCTAAGAATGGTAAATCCTTTCTTAGTTCTTGCTTTAGGTACTTTTGTTTCTAATCTTATGTCTCCATTTTTTTCCCTTTAATGTATCTCAGAAGAAAGAAGGAAAGAAGTAAAGAAGAAGGACAAGAGGGAGGTAGAGGAAAAAATTAGACCAATAAAAAGAAATTCTCTACTAATACTGCAAATCCAAGTCTGCACAGTTAATGTATTTTAATCTTGAGGATAAACCAGATACCTTTTTCCTGTCTTCATCTGTATCCCCTCTATGGGATATAGTTTAAGAAGTGTTTTTCTAGTTCTGATAGCCAGCTAGTTCTGTAGCCAACTTACCCTTAGTGAAATGGGACCGTTCCCTGTCCTTGTCTTCTTAGGACCTGCTTAGTCTTTCTCTCCCTCCATCAAACTGTAAGTACCTCTAGATGTAGAATCTTCCCTTTTCCTTAAAATCTCTCATTTCTTCCCTGTCTAGTGAGCATCATGCCCTGAAGTCCCAAGCTCCTTCTCCTTGCTACAATCGTTTCTCTCTTTCTTAGTTTCTTCCCCTCAGGTGTGGGTTTCGGGTTCCTGTACTGCTCTCCCTATTTTTGAGTGCAAGTATTGCAGCAGAGCTCAGAAATGTTGCTCTTCTGCTTCTTTGAATTCACTGGGCTTGATTCATTTCTCTCAATCTTTGATTCAAAATTTTTGAATTTTTCACTTTTTCTGATGAATTCCAAGAAGGTTCTAGAAGAGCCTTCTTCAATCAGTTTTAAATAATATTTTCTTCTTTATTATGTCAGCTGTGTTTTCCATACACCCTTACAACTTTTCTGGGGCTTCTCTGAAAAGAAATCTGTACACTTCAGTCTTCTTTTGGCTGCTTTTTTTCTGCTTCCACACTTAATTCTTACATGTTCTCTTTACCATCCATTCACATCTTGGTTTAATTTTTAAGCATCCCAGTCCCGAACAGTTTTGCATGGGAATACCTGGTTAGTGGAGTACTTGCTATGTGATCAGCAGCTGTGACCTCTTTTCACTGCCTTTCCCCCATGGGAAGTGGGTAGGGGATGATTAGCAGAGACTGAGGACGGATTTATTTCATCTTAGCCTGCTTAGCCAGTGTTTGCTGTTGTTAATCTTCAAACCACTGTGTCCAGGCTGGCTGCAAGTATGTCCAAGGAGGATGAGAAAAGATGCTTTCTGCTTCACATGTGTTTGATGAAGGATTTTTTTTTGTGCTTATGTTCTCACTTTCTAATGTCATAAGCTTCTCAGCTGGGGAGGAGGGCAAAAATAAATACAAAAGGCTGTACTTGACAGATGCAAATAAGCAACAGTAAAATCCCAGGCTGGAAGACTGAGCCACTGTATTTTGTTCTCAGGGATGCTTTCCCTCTCACCCCTTTCCCTGCTCTTCCCTCCTTTTCGCCTCCTTCCCCCCAGGTTCTTAATAAGTGTAATGTAGGTGGTTGGGAATTGTGTTCTGAACCGCCTGGACTGTTTCTGCTTAGCTGGTGGTCAGTGAGAGGTTGCATCTAATTCTTCTCTATCACAATTCCATGTGAATCTTGCTACTAATCTCTTAAAGACACCTATCTTGTATGATCAAGTCATCTTTCTTTGTGCTTTTTGTGTGACAGCTGTGGTCAGACTCTCACCTGAGATGATTCTGTGATTTTTTATTTTTTTTTTAAAAACTAGGTATTCCAGGTCTCAGCATCTCCTTTTTCATTACGTGTCTTCTCTTTGGCATCTCTTGTAGCCAGATCAACACAAAACAGAATATAAATATGAAATACAGCCTCTTAAATAATTAGGTAATAATTCAGTTTTTTACAGGACTTGAAACAAGTTTTTCACTGCAACAGTGTTCTTTTAACATGCCAGTGCTATGGTATACACTGTAAGTTAAGTTCTTACGGTATGCTCTGTAAGTATAAGTTAATTTCTGTTGAATGAAACCATTTAAACTCTAAATTATGATGGTATAACAAAAGCAATGTCACTAAGGGGAGAAGTTACATCCTGAGTTTGGGTAGGAGATGCTAATGCTGATTTGTCAAACTTTCATTTTTGAGATGCAAGGTGAGGTATATTAGAAGTATATTGAAAGTACGATGTTCAGAATTTCTTTGTTTTGGTACTACCTTACATGCAAAAATTACATGGAAGGCATGAAAACTAAGTCAGAAAGTGAATTTTCCTTCTGTGATCTAGTAAGCGTTGTAGATCAGATTAGAGTAGGCTTAAGTCAATCATTTGGTTCTCTGATGGGCCACTCTTTTTATAGGCCAGTAGACTTTATAATTCTCTCAGCAGCTGCAGATGCAGGTTTGGTCCATACCTGAAAGTGAGAAAGAACAGTTTCCTAAGTGACTGTTTTCTTCTCTCAGTGAGCCATATGTGTTAGGTAGCAACAGAAAAATTATGATGCTTCTTGAAAATTTTTAAAGTTACGCTGGCATTGGTTTCTGCCTCTGTACTACTTTGAGTAGGGACTGCTGCTGCCTTCTGCCTGTGAAGGAGAACATCTTTGTTCAAAGGAGAGCATCTTTGCTTCATCTGCATGCTTGATAATTTGCAGAGTATGGTGCAAGCTTCCTTTAGTGCTTGACAACATTGCATCTTTATTTTTGCTTTCAGCAAAAGTAGCCTTTTTTGTTTCTTCTGATTCCCTTTAGGTATATGAAAGAGGTGTTTGCAGGTCATTGAACATTCACTTGCCAGCTTTATTACTGAATTGTGTTCAAGATTATCTCTAAAATCGTCCAGCGCTGAGGCAGTCAATCCAATCGTTGACTAGTGATTTTGGTAGTTACTTCCTGTGTATTGGCAGGAATTTCCAGTCCACGTGAAGAGGCTTGAAGTTATCCTTGTAAAAAGGAAACTCATTTTCTGAAAAAGTTAATCAATAGCTTGAGTGGTATTGATGCTCAGTGAGACTGAGGGTTTTTGCACCATACCTGAAAATGTTACTTGCTTCCAAATTCACTGAAAGGCTTGAGATTTTTTATTTTTTGTGAAGATACTTTAAATCACTAAAACAGGTAAACATCCACTTGATATGGGAAAAATAAATGTATAAAACTTTATAAATTCTCCAGTGGATTAACCGGTGCATAAAAGCCCAACCCAAAACAGCAACAACAAAACCACACCAAAAAACGAAAGCCCAGCAGTTTTCAAGTCCCCTTGATGATTTCTTGGCTCGCAGTCTTTTTCTAAAAAACGTGCTACTCCCAGTTGAACAGTGACACCTTCAGCTGTTGAGAGCTGGCTCTGGTCAGCAGCGTTTTAGAAGGCTGGTCCATGTGCCAGTATTCCCTGGAGCCAGTATTTGGACAGCACTCGTTGTACTTGTAGCCACTTGCTGTATGGAATGTTGTTCTGTAGGATGGGAAGAGAGAGGAGTACGACAAGGAAAAATTACGTCCTGGTAATTGTGTTTGTCGTTACCGTTCTGCTTTTCCCATCCTACCTTCTTCAGTCATCTCTTACAAAATCTTTGTCTTTTCTACACGTTTATGAATTTCTTCTAAGTCAGTTGCATTTTTGGTCTGCGTGATAAGTGACTGGTTCAGCCTGGCTATTTGCACCTCCTGTGGTTCAGCATGTTTGCCTGCAGGCTCCCTGATAGGTGGAACTGTAATTTTTGCTGTGTGGAATCTTGTCTTATAGGGGTTTTATAGAAGAAGGAGGTCTACTACAACCATAATAACTGGTATGTAAGTTTCCTTTTTCTTTCATAAAAGGAAAAATGACCGTTTGATTGATCTTTAGTAGTTGAGGTAACTAAATTCCCCAGAAAAAAGTATATCTTAGAATGAAAAGTTCTGCTAAAGGACGAAAGTGAAATAATATTTAAAGTTCTTAAAAATCTGAAAAAGAAAAAAAAAAAACCAACCTTGCTGCTGCCATGCAATGTGTATCATTTCGTACTTCGAAGTCAGGATTTTTGCCTTTTCCTCCCTGGCTCAGACACATGTATTTTGTCATCATGTTCTTAAATACATTAAATAAAAGATAAAGAAATTGAAATGGTTCTTTCTTCTGTATCGTCTTTCCTGGCTTCTCAAAATCCCTCCTATGTTTCATTTCTTCTGAACAGTTGCACAGTAAAATTGACCTGGGAGAAACAAAGTCTATTCAGAACAGAACCACGAGTTGTGAGGGTTTTATGACCTCAGTTTTTCTTGTTGACTAGTGACAATAAGTATTGAGAAAACACAGTATTGTGATAGATCAGAAGCTCCAATTTAAATCTGAAATACATGATTTTCTTTCAGTGTCATAGGAACAGAGGTATGTTTATGCTACAGGCATAATCCATCATTTCACCCTTTCTCATGTGTCCCAAGGCTTAGAATCATTCATGCCAAGAAAACTGGTAAAAGAGATGCTGCGGGCAGTGGGGACGGCGGCGAGGAGCCGCATTCCTTGGAGACCCCCGCGCCCGGCCGCAAGCGCCGGCGAAAGGGAGGCGACAGCGACTACGACGACGATGACGATGATGACAGCGATGATCAGGCAGATGAGGATGATGAGGATGAAGAGGACAAAGATGATAAAAAAGGAAAGAAGGCTGAAGTTTGTGAGGATGAGGTGGGGAATTGTCAGTATAGTGAAACGTTATTTCCGAATAAGCTAAACCTTCTTTTCCTTCTGTTTTTCTGTAATATGGCACTATTTCCCCAAAACGTTGCCAGAAAAAGGAGGGAAGAATAACTTACCTTCAAGGTTTTAAAATTTTTATTAGTTTTTATTATTTTGTTAACTGAAAAACAGAACAATAAAGTTACATTTAACATTCTCTGTTGTGCATCTTGAGTAATCTTCCTGTGTATTTTTTCCACAACTTCCCCCAGGTAGTTACTGCCTGACTGTATTTGATCACAAGATGATAAATTTTTTTCGTCAGTGTTGGATACAATACAGGAAGTATCACTGAAAGATTTTTACCTTGTTGAGCTGATTTTTCATGGAAGTGCACAGTCTTCCACTGGATGGAACCTGATACAAGGCATAAGCAATAAAAAGACTACGTTTTAAAGCACTTGATGTTGCACTGGGTGTTTTCTGGCAAACAAAAAATTATCCATTCATGCAAGGTTCAAAGGTTTTTAAGACTACTTGAACAATGTGTGTATCCAGCTTATGTGAACTCAGATCTTTGCATACACCCTTAATTAGAAACCCAGCTAATTTCTAGAGTAGGAATAGCCCTTTGTGCTGTTATTCTGGCTTTATTTCAAGTATTAGAATTTGTATGAATTTAAGAGAATATCTTAGAGGACAGCCCAAAATTCTTAAAAATAATTCAGAATTAAAAGAGAGTAATATTTAGATGTATAATTTTAATTCCATCCCTTAATCCTTTTCCTTCTTGTACAATCTCCTGTGTTGGTGCATTGGGCGTTTCATAGACAAAATTCCAGTAACTGTTCAGAAATTAATTTTCTGATCTACCAGAAGTTCCATTGCATTTGTATTCGATGTGGTATTTCAGAAGGCTTTACTCTTGTACACTTTTACGGAGCCAAGAAATACAAGACTTCTGTCTTACAGTGTAGATGATTTTGGCCATATTCTTTTGGAAACTTACTGTTATCTCCAAAGATTTTCTTCAACTAAACTGAAACTCTTGTCATGGAAAAGACAATTAATTTTTAAACAGGAAAGAAGAAGGCAACCACAGACTTAATGAGTGCATTCTTCGTCAAAAATCAGCAGGATTGATGCTGTAACTTTTACAGCAGAGTTATAATTGAAAGTGGCTCTACGATTTTATGTAGACATTGAAATAAAGTGCAAGTGTGGACTGATCAAAGACTTACTGATAGGATTTTAGGAGATGGCATTATTTCATGCATGAGAAACACTTAAAATTATTTTGGCTATCTAAAAAGCTTCATAGAAACTAAGGTTAAATTCTGCAGTGCTGTATTGTGCCCTGAGTTACTTCCAGTTTTTAGCAAACATGAGCTTTCTCCTTTGTCCACATCTGGGGTGGTTTGAAAAGATTCAGCGTGTATCTGCTTTTCAGTTATGCTGTTGTTAGTGAAATATATTGCACAAGCACACAATTTGAACTCTTGTTTTTCCTCTTTAGTATTTTCCTCTCATTTTCTGTTACATCTTTTTCCTGTAGTAATGATAAGACATAGTCGTATGATTTTATCTGTGAATTTATGAAATAAATTTGGTGGTTATAGGATGATGGGGACCAGACAGCAAGTGTTGAAGAACTAGAGAAGCAGATTGAAAAACTGACAAAGGTGAGAGATCATTACTCTTTTTTTCTACTACAAACGTGATCACTGGGTGTCATGAGTTAGTATATTAAACATCATTTTCAGTGCTCCAACTTAATATAAATTGCAGTCAGTATCTACTCTTGTTTTGTGAAAGTATGAATGATGCTCTGATGCATGACACGTGACCCGTGAGTTCAGTCTGGTGGCACTAAGTGGAGGTCATTCAAAAGGCAGTTAATTTTAATAGTTGATAATATATTTGCACTTTGGAGAATAAAAAGTAATGTAATTTTCATCCCGATCTACTTCATATATCCCTGTTTGTTGATCATAGGAAGTGCTGACACATTTTGCATGAGAGGCAGTGGCTTCAGTTATACAATGGATTGTGGTTCTCACGCCCTCCTTTCCATCCTGATTTCTGCAGTTGTGCCCCAAGCCAATGCAGAGCTGTCTGGGCTTCACATTTTGAAAGAAGCAGCAATCGAATAGGAAGACAAATGTAAATGAGAAAGATATAATGCTGTAATTTGGGGTACTCATGGCCCATGTTTTAATTGTTCCTATTAGAAAAATTGCCATTTAAGGCTTTTTGTGTGTTGGTTTCTCTTATCTTCTAAATTGCAGTAAATTAGCATCCAGGGTTCCACCTGACTCCCAGCAGTGTCAATTTAGCAGAGCAAGAACTGAATAAACAAACTGGCGTTCTTGTTGGCCCCATCCAAGAGCTGTGTTGTGTTCAAAGACAGAGTTTATTTTTGTGTATTGTTGTTGTCATTCTTTTATGAACAGTTAAATATCTCACTAGTCTTCCATCAGCAGTTGTACTATCATCTGTCTTCAGGGCTCTGTTTACCATTTGCTGATGCTGTGTAATTGGTAGGATTTCTGCTGTTCTTGTGCCGTGAAATCTTTCTTTGATCCACTGCTTTTTGAGAGTCAAGGATTAAAAGACAAGGTGCACAATTGCAGTGTGTTTTTAGAGGAAAACTGATAAACCTAGACTGAGCCCAGGGAGTGCTTTAATTGATTTTTTTTTTAAGGAAGCTTTGTAAGTAAAATCAGCAAGGCAGTAATTGTGAGTAGAATATCTCAACACAGATACACCGTGATCTCTGAGAGGGCCTCCTTGTCTGACCCTTGAACTTCTGTTCAGTGTGGCAGCCAGATGTTTTCTATAATAATGAGATTGTTTTCCCCCCACTGATTTATAATGCTATCCGTTTTTTAAATAGCAACAAAGCCAATACAGGAAGAAGTTATTTGAAGCTTCGCACTGTTTGCGCTCAATGATGTTTGGCCAGGACCGCTACAGGCGCCGGTACTGGATCCTGCCCCAGTGTGGTGGGATTTTTGTGGAAGGCATGGAAAGTGGTGAAGGTAAGAGCCTAAAGGGGTGGTGGCACACAGAGACACACAAGGCCAAGACATGCTGCCTGTCTCACAGGCGCTGGCTTTGTGCTGCAAGGTCTTCACCCTCAGGCTGCTGTCAGTAGAGTTCTCCACTCAGGGGCTTTCTGGTACCTCTTTCTGGTTCTGAAAGATCAGGTAATGCCTTTGAAAATGAGGATTAGTATTTTGGAAGTTTTCAGTTGTTATACTTCTACATATATGCTTTTACCTACCTGCAAAGTTTTTTGACTCTTTCTTAACTATTTCACCTTTCCCTGTGGCAGTGACCTCTGTGTATGAAAATTAGGAAGACCATAGAATGCAGAAGAAAAATTTCATCCTCAGATCTTCTGCAGATGCACAGACTATTCTGTGCATGAAGATATGATAGATGTCTGCAAAAATATGATAATTACTTTCATGCAGTGAAGTACCTTGTTTTCTAATCAACCACATGATTTAGTGTCTGTATTTTACCAATTGATCTTTCTTTAACCAGCAATTGCTGAAATCATTTTACTAAAACGTAATTTTGGGTTATGACAGTTGTATATTAACTGTGGTTGATTTTTTCACACATTTTTAATAGGAGAGATGCAGAAATTATGTATTAATCTGAGTTTTTTATTGGTATTAGAATTTTTAAACATAAACCTTTATTTTGGCCACAGAAAATCCTTTCTAATTTTCACATAGATGAACCAAAACCTCATTTCTGTCACATTGTTTCCCTCACAAAATAACAAGAAAAAAATCTGAGGCACATCAGAATTGCATGATCTCATGAGAATTGCATCATTCTAGAGAGCTGTTCAACTGTAACGGCATAGTAGGAAATTTGAGCCTGGTTTGGGGTCCAAAAATAAGCCATAGAACTTCCCCTAATTGTAATCTTGCTCATCAAATTATCTTTATAAAATGGATAGCACAAAAAGTACATTCCTCTCTGTTTCCTGCTCCACATTAACTTGTGTTCTATGTGAGGAATGGTTTTGTTCAAGTAGCTGCATGCAGAATGTGCTGCTTGCATTTCTTTGTTTTGCTGTATTTCATTATATTTTAACTAGATGAATCCCCAGACGCTTTGGAAATGGTAAACAAAGATAATTTACATACACTTACCTGTCTTAAAATAGTAAAAAACCCCAAACAAACAAACCCACACAGAAGTTTTACCCAAGAGCTGTAGGGCAAACCTCTTGGTTTTTTTTTAATGTTGTCTTAATGAAAGTTTAATCTCCCTGAAAAGGAAAACACATGTGTTCTTAAATTCTCACCTACCTCCTCTTCCCCTCAGCTCTTAGTTTGCCCTCTTTATCTAAATTGTACAGTTTATCTATTTCTAATTGCCTAACCCTAACCCTTGGAAATAGAAGACATAAAGTCTTGAATGATCTGTCAATTTAAACAGTTCTTCTCTGTCCCCTTTTTGTAGCCATTTGCATGCTTATACTGGTACTTAAATTGTTTATATCTTGATTCAGACCATAACTGTGAACACATTTTGAAGTTTTAATAGGAGGGGATGTAGTTTTCTTTGTAGAAATTACAGTTTTTCAGGAGCAAGTAAATATTTGTAGATGTGCCCGCCATGAACTGTAAGTCATGTGTTTATTTGTGACTATAGTATCTGATTAACATAAAATAAGGAGATGGATTTTCTACCTCCTTTCCCTTGTGCTAACAGTTCTCTATTTAAAAGCGTTTTATACTTCTAAAGACTTTTTGTCTGAGGTGGCAGTCAGTATAAGGGTAGAAGAGAAATGATTAAGAAAGACTAGTAGTGCAAAGAAGAGAAAAAGTTTTCCTTTCATTAGAGTTAGATCTTAAGATCTTTTTCACCTCCTAAGTTTAAGAAACTTGATTTTTTAGATCAGCTTCTGCTTGCTGTCCTTTCAGTTTCTTAGGCATTAGCTGTCTGCCTAGTTTATGGAGAGTTCCAGTCATGCTGGGTAGCTCTTGAAAGAGTATTAAACTTCACAGACTGTTGATATTGTTGCACAGTCAAAATCGTTAGGGATTTTTATTGAAAGAAGTAAAATGTTTAATGTTTCAGTATTTGGGGAATATTTGATTTTGTAACAGTAAACATTTTGTTTATTTTGGTTCTGTAGTTGGCTGTGTGTTTAATGAAACAATCAGTTGCAGAAATAAACTTAGGACTGTAAACATTGCACTCCTTTGATATCACCAGAGAGGCTTCTTGGTGAGGCATGCAGAGTCCTGCAAAAAGAAAGTTGGCAAAAATTCGTCCCTTTCAAAGATTTGCACTGGCAAACTGCTTCAGATGTGTGAATCCAGTAGCATGTTAGCTGT
>JAOTQP010000362.1:37432473-37445842 GCA_026413545.1 Cichladusa arquata | reverse complement strand
AGCTGTGTTGAGGTGGTTTTTCCTAGAGTGTTCAGTAGTGTTTAAGTCTGTAGGCCTAGAAACTTGTTTCCTCTGCAAAGTGTGCTGCAAAGTGAAAAGGGATTTCCTTAACAACAGCACCAATAGCAAAGGCATGGGAATCTTAACACGTGTTGAGCCAAAAATGAAGTAAATTTTAAAACTATGATTATAAAAAAAAAAAAACTATGATTATAAAAACTTTGTAACGTTACAGATATCTGTGCTTCTTGTACCTTTTTAGGTGTAGAAGAAATTGCAAAAGAAAAAGAGAAGTTAAAAAAGGAAGAAAGTATGCATATCAAAGAAGAAGAATTTGAAACAGAAGAAAAAGTACATTGCTTAGCTACAAGTCACTGTGAGCAAAAGGAAAATCTGAAAGAAAAGGACAGCACTAACCTGTTTTTACAAAAACCTGGGTCATTTTCAAAATTAAGCAAACTGTTAGAGGTAGCAAAAATGCCACCTGAGTCTGACATTATGTCCCCAAAACCTAATGGCAGTGCAGCAAATGGCTGCACATTATCTTACCCAAGTAACTCAAAAAACTCTCTCTGCAGTCTGCAAGCCCCTGCGTCACAAAGCTCCATCGAGAAGTCTGATTCTAATAATCTTTTCAGTCCTAATGCCAGTGGGACAGGAAGGTTTTACAGTTCTCCACTAATGGCAAATGATCAGTTGTTAAAGACTCTCAGTGAGAAGAGCAGGCAGTGGTTCAGCCTGTTGCCACGGGTGCCCTGTGATGACACCTCGGTGACCCGCGTGGACACAGCAGCTACTGCAGCTCCACTCACTCCTCAGTCACCACCATCAAAGTCACCCTCACCTGTTCCATCCCCTCTTCTGGGCTCAACCTCTGCACAGAGTCCCATGGGATTAAGTCCTTTTGCATTGTCACCGCTGCAGGTAAGTAAATTAATTCTTGAACAGCTTGAATTTGCAGAGCTTATTTGGGTAAGATGTCTGTTTATACAAATTATTTAACAGAACTGCAGTCATTATATCTGCACTTCTTTTTTTTTTTTTTTTTTTTCTGTTTCTACGTGTTAGTAACTAAATGCAGAAGTTTTATAATACTAGATTATGATGTTTCAAGTAAGCCAATGTATGATATTTTGTACATGTATTTCAGAAAATAATTTGGCTTTTAGGATGTTGGCTACTGGTATTAAATGAAAAGCAAGTAAAAACAAACTAATTTTTGGAAGTGTAACACACCAAACCCTACCTTTAGAAGCTTTTATTTTTTACCGTTAACCAGGCCCTAATAAGAAATATTACATGGCAGTATTGTATTCGTTTTTCTGAAGCTGATTGATGTACTGAGTAAAGGCTTTCTTTGTGTTCTGATTGTTGTTTGACAAATAGCATCCTAAACATAATTCAGGTTTCTTGTTATAGTAATGGTAGTTGTGCTCTGTAGCAGATGAAGACAGGACTACCTATAATGGGACTTCAGTTTTGTGGATGGCCTACAGGAGTTCTTACTCCAAATGTTCCATTTCCATCTCCTTTACCTGCTCTTGGATCAGGGCTGGAGTTATCAGAAGTGAATGGTAACTCGTTCTTGGCATCTAGTGTTCCTGCAAGTAAAAGTGAATCACCAGCACTACAAGCTGAAAGAATATCTTCTACCCCTTCTACAGCAGCTGAAGTAGCCAAGCCTGTAGATTATCCTAACCCAAAGCCTATACCAGAAGGTAAGTGTAATGCAACATTAAGATGATAATTTCTGCAGTGCCTCTATCATGTTACAATTTTTTAATAATTTGCCTGTTGATTTTCTAATCTGATCATGTGTGATCACATAAAAAAAGCACCTGCAAAGTGTTTATATGCTTGTCTTGATTTAGAAATGCAGTATGGGTGGTGGAGGATTACTGATCCAGAGGACCTAAAATCTTTGCTTAAAGTGCTGCATCTCAGGGGAATAAGAGAAAAGGCCTTACAAAAGCAAATACAGAAACACATGGATTATATCACTCTGGCCTGCATCAAGAACAAGGATGGTATGTAGCTGATATTTATGTTACACATGACAACTGGCATGGAGCTCTTTGGGATAAGTTTAGCAGGAGAGTTACAGTAATGGTTGGAGAAAAAATGTAAAGGTCTCCTTATCTGTAGTTGTCTTTTCACCAGCCTTGTTCTGGATTAGAGAAATGCCATTTAATCTAAATAGTTCCAGTGGTATAAGTAGCCTTCTTAAGCTCTGGTAACCTTCTGAAGCTCTTTCCATTTCTGTGACACTTGGACTTTCCTTCTCCTTCTTGTCTTTAAATTGCAAGTTTGAAAACATACAGAATTGGTTGTCCATAATGGGTATTTTAAGAATAGTATCCTTCTACAACAGTTCTTCAGCATTTGACTGGAGTAATGGGTAAATCATCTTGAATTTACCAGTGCAGTTGTAATGCTAATTAAAATAATAAAAATGTGATTCTCAAATACAGTTGCAATTATTGATATCAATGAAAATGAAGATAACCAGGTAACTCGGGATGTTGTGGAAAACTGGTCAGTAGAAGAACAAGCTATGGAGATGGATCTTGCTATTCTTCAGCAGGTGGAAGATCTAGAGAGGAGAGTTGCATCAGCTAGTTTACAAGTTAAGGTAAAATCAACTTTCAGTAAAATGTCTCTTTAAAATAAGTGGTAAGAATTTAAAGCAAATAGCAGTCTTTGTGTATTGGTAAGTGCCTTGTTATTCCATCCTAATTGCCTACAAATGAAACAAGCACATTGTGCAGTATCATGGCGGTTCGTGTTTGGAACATTTTATTGCAGTTCAGTCTTCAGCTGAAGATGCTCAGAATGGCAGTTCCTGGACAGTGTTCTCCTACAGTGCAGTCCTGTGTGCATTTTGTTAACCTTAATACATAACCTAATGCAAAGACTATTTCACATAGAGTGCCTAACTGTCAGGGAGTTTGCCACAGTTCTGCCTGGTTTGTGTGATTGTTGCTGTTAACGCTTTCAGAAATGCCTACGAGTGCATCAGAATAATTTGCATGAGTATTGTAGAGCCATGGAGAACATGTAATGGTTATGAGTGTGATAGAGTTAAGAATTCTCTGGATTTTGGAATTTTTCCAAGGTGGGTGTAAGGTTAACAAATCGCGTGTGTTTGGTTATAGTATGGCTGCAGTGTTTGGGGTCTAGTTTTTGGCATGAGATGGGTGTTACTTTCCTGTGTCCTGATACTGCCTCCTGAGCCTACTGAACAGGTAGACCTGTTCTGATGTTTCAATCAATAGAACAGGGTACTTGACAAGGGGATAAGAATGCAGTCAGTTGCAGAAAGGTCCCTTCAGAAAGTTCGGTAATGCTTCTGTTTCTTGATTAATTATTTTAGTTCTCTGGATATTTTGGAAAATGTCTCTACAGATGGATTACAAATAACCAAGATCTACTGGAAACAGCGCGTCAATTACTTAGTTTGATTCCATGAAACAGTTCCTGTGTTTACGCACTGAGTTAACAGCAACCAATAAATGCCCAAACCTTTCTATTGACATAGGGTTGGCTGTGTCCTGAACCTGCATCAGAGAGAGACGACTTGGTATATCGTGAACATAAGTCAATTACTAGATTGCCCAAGAAGCACGATGGGGATTGTGCTGGAGGCGGAGAAGGCAGTGCCAGCTCTCTAGAGCGGAGGAGTGACAACCCTCTAGATATAGCTGTAACCAGGCTCGCTGACTTGGAGCGGAACATAGAGCGAAGGTATCTGAAGAGCCCCTTAAGTACCACCATTCAGATCAAACTGGATAATGTGGGCACAGTTACTGTCCCTGCTCCTGCACCATCTATTAGTGGTGATGGTGACGGGTAGGTTATTGAGATTAACTTGAAAAATTATTGTGCTTCTTTGCTAATTGGAGCCTATTTTCTTATTGCCTGTTATCTATGTACTTTCTTGTATGTCTGTGATCCTTATGGATCATGTTATTCTGCATGGTGCTTTGTAAAGATTTTTTTTGTTACGTTTGTTAATAATCTTGCAAAGTTATCTTACATTTAACTGGTTGTGACTAAGCTTTGAGGCACGTAGCCACAGTCTGTGCACTACATGAAATTTAGTTGCTTCAATCTTATACTTATTGGCTGTGTATGTTTTGTCATTGCTTGGCTTTCAGTGTGATAATGATTGTCCCACATTTAAACATGAGCAAACACGGGTGTGACCTACTTAATTTGCCTGTATTTTAATGCAGAACTGAAGAGGATATTGCTCCAGGGCTAAGGGTGTGGAGAAGGGCACTGTCAGAAGCCCGCAGTGCTGCCCAGGTAGCTCTGTGCATTCAGCAGCTACAGAAATCAATAGCATGGGAAAAATCCATTATGAAAGTTGTAAGTATCTAAACTGTTTTTTGCTCTATTCAATTTTCCAACTTCAGGCATTTTAAGTTGAATAATGCGTTTCTTATTGCTTCATGTAAAACCTCACACAGTTGAACTGAACATTGTGCACAGATGAATAAGCCTAATGGAAAAGATTGTCCCTTGCTTACCAAATTCAGCATCCCAAACTTGCTAAGATAGAAAGCTCTTGTAAATGGTTACATTATTTATGATGGTAGTTATTCTTTGATGATGACATGGAGGTAAAAGTCATCTTGCTCCATCTGATGAAACATACTCTTTCTAATGGACTCTTTCTCACCTCACCTGTGACACAAGTTTTACGGAGGTTCAACATTATATATCTTTCATTAAGGATTTCATTTTTCAGAAAGTTGAGATACTCCAAATATGCAGCTTGTTTGCATGCAGAGTTCTCACAACTGAAGAAATTAGGCAAGTGTGTGAGGAGACAAGCTGAAATATCTGTTTCCTGGTGCACTCAGCAAGTCAATCTATGTCAACTGCATATACAAAAAAAGCATGCGAAGGGGATATGTCAAAATTTGCATGGACCTCTGAACCTCAAATTCCTGAAAACAAAACTTACTGCTACAGCAATAGCGACTATGATGTGATCAAGTATGACAAGTGGTGTGTAGTGGGTGGCAAAAGTGATTCTTCCATTTGTGCTCCTTTTCCTAATTTTAAAATTTCTGTCAGTCCTATACAGATTCTAATTACATCTGGGCAATTAAAGGATTATTTAAATAAAAGCTATAATGTCAGGCTGCACTTCTGAGTTTATATAGCAGTTAGTTTTAAGCAGTATTTTTAAGGCAAAGAGCTTATTAATTTGGTAGGAGCACCTGAAAAGGCATTGGAACATTTCAAGATTAAGTAATTTATATTCAGAAAAAAATGTATCTCCCTCAATTTGGTTTAGATATTTCCTGCATATAATTATAACACAGGTGGTTAGAGCAGGATGCTTGTAATGCCAAGGTCATGGATTCAGTCCCTGGATGGGTCATTCACTTAAGAGGTGGACTCGGTGACCCTCATGGGTCCCTTCCAACTCAGAATATTTTGTGATACCAGTAAACATATGTATTTGTTGAAAATATTTGGAGATTTTTTTAAGTTCCTAAAAAAGATGTCTAGAAATAACGGATTAGCAAAATCACACAATATATGTAAGAAAATTGACAGTCCTTTAGATGTTTTTAAGTTAATGTGAATTTTATGACATGTTGGGATTGTTTGTTTTGCTTTACTGAATTTGTTCATGGTGGTCCTTGGATAATGATGTGGAAATACTCTTGTAAAATATAAATGTTCTTTATTAAATAGCAACATATGTATACAGTATGGGCATAAATGAGAAGATTTCTTAGCTAGTATGTTTGGGCCAAGAGGTTTTTGTAGGTATACCTTTACTTCTCAAAGACATTAATGAACTATAAAAAGTGCACATCTTTCTTTGTGCTTTAGGAACACCCGTCTTAAAATAAATGAACTGCTTTTACAACATGTTCCCCAAATGTAGCCTTTAAATTAGGTCCTTACATACTCGGTATATTCTTCTATGGATATGATCATTAGCAGATTCTGATGGAAGTAAAATCAAAGTATTTTTGAGAGTGAATTTGTGTGTTTGAAGGAGAAAGGTAATTTAGGTACCATTTATGTGTTTCAAATTTAAAAAATTGAATTAAACCCATTTTTCATGAATTGCAGTACTGCCAAATTTGTCGAAAGGGAGATAATGAGGAGCTGCTGCTCCTTTGTGATGGTTGTGATAAAGGCTGTCACACTTACTGCCACAGACCCAAGATCAGCACCATCCCAGATGGGGACTGGTTCTGTCCTGCCTGCATAGCAAAGGTAACTCTCCTGTCAGGATGGAGGGACTGCTTTATTATATGTGGTAGAGTTACAGGTCTATCAGTGCTTTTTTTCAGTGAAAATAGCGGTCTGTATGTTTTATGGGGGACTCCCATTAAATTATGAGATTAGTAGTTCTCTTTAATTTGTATTTTAGTGGCAGTGAAGGCTACAGTTTTGTTTATTCTAAACTGTGGGCTCTTTAATGTAAGTAGATACAGAATTTTCAGGCTAATTCAAAACCATAATTTTTAATTTGTTTTAAAATGTATTCGTTATTTGTCTTTCGAATTTCATCACTAAGTGTTGACAGACCAGTGTTGCAGGGTCTGTTTTAAAAGAAAAAGCAGAGAAAAAACTTAGGTTTTTTTTTTTTGTATGTTTATATCAGTCATTAAGTAATGGACTAATATTTGTCTAAAACTATGCCAGCTTGGTTGTTAGGAGGTACTGTTTTACTAATTTGAATGTCAGGTGCTGTGTTGTCACAAGTTGAGAACCTAGGTCATGAGTACCAGGAATTTCTGCAGCCTTATTTGCCTTTAGAGAAGAGCAAAAAGGGAATAATCTCTAATATTAAATATTGAATTTGTTTTGGTGCTTCTGTTTCTGATCTTCATTGCTATCCGTCAATGATAACACAGGTTTCTGTAATTTCTATTACTTATTTCAGTTCTTTCTATTGTAGGCAAGTGGTCAAACTCTAAAGATAAAAAAGCTTCAAATTAAAGGTAAAAAAAGCAATGAACAGAAGAGAAGCAGGAAATTAGCAGGAGAAACAGAGGATGAAGACTCTGCAACTACAAGTGTTGCCTTAAAAAGAGGAAAAACAGACCCTAAAAAAAGAAAGATGGATGAAAATGTTTGTGTAAGCCAGTTAAAGCAAGAAAATTGCACTGCTGTTAAGAAACCTAAGAGAGACGGAGACTCCAAGGACCTGGCTATATGCAGGTAAAATATCAGATGCTAAATGTAGGGGTAAGTCTTGTTTAAACAAGTACTACTTAATCCTTTTTCTTCTGTTCTGGGGAACAGGAATGCTGTACTTTGACAAGTGTGTGTATATATATATATACACACACCCTGTGTCTGTGTGTACATTTTGTGTGTGTGTATGTACACATCCTGTGTGTCTACTGGGGGAATGCTTCTCTCAGGACTGGGAGCAGTGACCCCCACCCACAGCAGCA
The DNA here is from genome assembly GCA_026413545.1 of Cichladusa arquata. Classification (NCBI taxonomy): domain Eukaryota; kingdom Metazoa; phylum Chordata; class Aves; order Passeriformes; family Muscicapidae; genus Cichladusa; species Cichladusa arquata. The sequence goes on along the minus strand of JAOTQP010000362.1, from coordinate 37,438,403 downwards.
GTGCCACTGACACCTTTCTCAAGGCTACTAAAGCCAATGCCCATGGTGTCCCAAGGGGCACACACAAACCATCTGCTGTGGTAGCTCAGTCAAAAGAGACTTAGTTTAGCCTTGTCACAGTCTTGGAAAGTCGTTATTAGCAGCTGGTTTGCAAATGATTTACATTGAGGGTCAAAGCTGCAGGACCATGTTTTCTTTTGGGATGTTGATCATTGGAATTTCATCTCATACAGGTTGCCTGGAGAGAACTTAACGCTATTTTAGTTACTCAGTTGTCTGTCTCCATGTACATTGCTCTCAGCCTTGCACGGGGTGTGTAGTAATTATGTCGAGACAGACTGGAATCACCACCAGTTCTTTATTAGAAAACTTTTCATGCCTTCTTTCAGCTTACTTCTCTCAGGCAATTGTGACTCCTTCCCTCAAGGTAGCTTCACTGACTCCTTTTCTTACAGGCAGCTCTGACTCCTCTCCCCTCTTCAAGATCCCTTGTTCCTTCTATGTGACTGGCTAACCCCAAGCTGTCCCTTTCCCAGCTGCCTTGCCCTGTCTGTCCCTTGCACCACCACATGTCCCTTCCTCCTCCCAACACAGCCAGCACGCTCCATCCCAAACTGCAGCACTCTCTCCGTCTCAAGCTCCAACTGCAGGTGTAGCTTGTGGCCACCTAGGCCGCTCTTTTATAACACCATCCTTGTTGGGCAGGCAAGGCTGTTTCACTGCTCAGTAATCAGCACAGCTGTAATTCATCAGGAGAGATTGCCTTCTGTACTGTCGTTAGAACTTATCTTCCCACAGGCGTGCAGAATAAACTGCTTTCCTTTGGTAAAGGGAGTATTTTAGCTGTTCATAGGGAATTCATGTAATAGTGAAAACACTGTGAATGTATGAACAGTTTAAAAATACTGATTTGAAACCTTATTTTATTCAGCATGATTCTCTCAGAATTGGAAACTCATGAAGATGCCTGGCCTTTCTTACTTCCTGTAAACTTGAAACTCGTTCCTGGTTATAAGAAAGTTATTAAAAAACCTATGGACTTTTCTACTATTAGAGACAAGCTAAGTAGTGGACAGTAAGTAAACCTATTGTAAATTTTACTTTACATTTTAAAAATATTTGAACACTGAAATACAATAAATTTTTTAAATTAGCTAAACTATTGTTCTGCTCTGACACGTCTGTGATTACTTTTACAGTCAAAATTGTAAGCTTTTATCTTTGCCATATCCAAGTGAAATAGCGTGTTGGGTGGGAGGATGTGTGGAACTGGCTGAAAAACAATAAAACTGCTAAGTCAAATGCACCAAAACAATCAACAGGAAGGCTTTTTTCCCCTCGTCTTTTTTTCATGGAGACATCTTAGTGATCCTGCATGTAAGAGAGAACCAGCTATGTAGGTTTAAGCTGCTGGAGTCCCTGTAAATGATGTGGTTGTGGAATGAATTGCCAGCTCTGTTGTGGGTAACACTCCTGTAATGGTGGTTAATCGTTTTATAGTCCTACAGTAAGACTGCACAGATTCTGAAGAGAAGACCACACTAGGTGCCTCCGTGTCCCTCCCCTCCTTGTTAATAGCCCTGTGCTCTAATGGATCTGTGAAGAGGGACCTTCTGCAGTGCCTGCCAGCTCCACACACAGCAGCTTTACTAGGATGGGTAGCACAAGGAGCTTTCTAATGTCTTCAGGCTTTTTCTCCCATGAATATGAGATCTAAATGCTCCCCATGTACTCATATCAGTAGACTTGTAACTTTTCTTTTTATCTTTAGTAATTCCTGTGAATATTGGTACACTCTTCAGGCCATTCAGGAGTACGTTCAGAATAAAAAGAATTAGCAAAGACAGTGTCATGGGATTATCTGGGCAGCCTTTTTTTGTACCCATTTGTTCCTCATTTAGATAAATTCAGCTCTGTCCAACAGTCTGAAAGGACCCTGAGCCCAAGAATAGATGCATAAATGGAAAATAGCCATAGCATTTTAACTAGAAAGTTGTTGAAGAGAAGGAGGAATTAGTTTTCTGAAAGTTTGTTTGCCAGTGCAGGCATGAAATTCTGCCTTAGGAAACTTCAAAGGAAAACAACAAAACAGTAACAAGAGAGTATTTCCTTTCACTGATGTTCATTTTCTTGTTAGAAATTCTAATTTAAATTCTTACTTAAGTTATTTTCTCATGTAGTTGAAATATTTTTCCCCTTTGATTCTCTATGTTCCAAAAATCATTCACTTTTTTCTTCTTTCAGGTATCCTAATCTTGAAGCATTTTCGCTGGATGTTAGGCTTGTTTTTGACAACTGTGAAACTTTCAATGAAGATGATTCTGACATAGGCAGGGCTGGCCACAACATGAGGAAGTATTTTGAAAAAAAATGGACAGAGATTTTCAAAGTGAGCTGAAGCTACTAGAAGTCCTTTTTTTCTTTTCTTTTCTTTTTTTTTCCATTAAATGAGGACTGATAAGACCAGCAATGTGAACTATATTTACATGGAAGTGCAAGGCACATACATAACTAATCTTTTCCTTCAAAATATCACGGAGTTGTGATACTAGTTTTAAAGGCTTCACTCCTACAGCAACCATGGCCCCTTGGTTATTGGTTTGTGTGTTTTAACAAACTAGGTAGAACAGGGAAGCACACCCAAAGAATTTCAAAGAAAGGGGTGTTATAGTGCAATAGTAATTTATCAAAACGCACTGAATATTCAACCACCAGAGCTCTACTTGGGGAAATGGTTCTCTTTTCCCTTTCAATAAATATCTATTTTTCTTTTTTTTTTTACTTTGTAGTTTATTTTTTAGTGAATGTATTTAATTTTATGAATTATTTATGATTATACCGCATTCAGAATCTTCGTTTTCTGTGAAAAGGAAGAACTAGAAAATTGCTTTAAATGTTGAAAATACAACAAGGAATGTTTTAAAATATAAAACAAAGCCAAGTAAAACTGTTTACACTGATGTGCTGTGAAAGCACTAAAAATTAAACTTTACTGTAGAGTTACAAGTACATTTATATATATGTTGCTGCATCACTTGTGTAGTTAAATTGTATTTCAAGACAGTGAAGAAAAATTGAGACATGTATATACTGTTCATTATTGTTTATATTAAGTCTTGTTTTAAATATGTATGATGTGTACATATTGTTTGCAGACATTATTGTTTATGCCTTAGGAGGATGGTAGCATTTTATTTTAGTCTTAAGGTAATTATAGCTCTATGGTTTGTACAGTAATTATCCTCTACCAACACTGTGGAGTCTCCTTAATCTTGGTAGTGCCTGCCTTTAAAACAGGGTGTAGGGGATATTAGTTTTCCATTTTTCTATTTTGTTATATAATTTCAAGCCCCCACGGCCTCAAATTCAAGTATAATCATTTGTATCCATGTGGAAGAAAATTGTGACTATTTCCTACGCACACAGTATTTTTTCATAGAAACATTTCCCTCCATTTGCCTTGCCACAGAATAACAAAAGAAGACATTTGTAACCACTGTGTTTTATCTACTGTGTGTTGTGGTGGCCTGTTGGGGCAGATAGATCGGAATTTTTTTTGTACTAATGTAAGAGTACTTGAAGTTTTATTTAAAAGAAATGTTGTGGAAAGATAGCATTCTTTTTCTTTTCCTTTTTTAGAAGTGTTATTTTTCACTAGTATGTGTGGCACGGATACAATAAAAGACTGTTTTGCAAACCAAATTTTCTTGGCAATTTTAATACTTCAGGTCCTGTGTATACAGGTTTTTTGGTTTGGGATATTTTTTAGATAATATCTTGGGAGTCTTGCATTTAACATTCAGTTCTTTTTATGATGCATCTAATTCTCCTGGGCTTTTAATGGTAGTTCATAAGGAAGAGGTGCCAAGCCAAGTCAGAGAGCGGTTCCCTGCCTGTAAGTTACGGAGGTGTGCCAGGGTGATCACTGTCCTTGTGGACATGGAAATGCACACGTTTGGTCATGTTTCTGAAAACCAGTGGCTGTGTAAGGTTTTGTCCCTTTTTTTGGCTGTAGAAGGACATTAAGCATAATCCTTGCTCTCACTGAAGAAAATAGAGGAATTACAAACAGATATTATGGAACCACAATACCTATACTTCTCTCACAAATAATGTTGGGAGGGGTGTTGGTTTTTGCTTTGAAACTAGGTCTGCCGTGTTTGAGTCTTAGTGCCTATTTTTTAATGAATGTTTCCATTGCTCCCCCCAGAATATCTTGTTCAGTAATATTTTCCATTATTCCAAAGTCCTGTTAGAATAATCTGTTATTACTTTGAATAAAAAGATCACATTTGGGTGACAGACAGTCTTGCGTGCTGACATGAGCTCCCACACTGACTGCTCCATGCCTTTCCTTTTCATGACCTTTTTGAAGACTTCAGTAAAGAGATTTGCTGACATGTACCACCAGTATGAAGATTAATCACTGTTTTGAATTTATGATGTTAAGCTTGTAAGATGGTGTTATAAATATGCTTAGGTAATTGAGAAATTAAGTTCTCCAAAGATTTTTTTTTCTTTTCAGATTCTGTACTGGTTAATGCTTTGTCTGTAATACTAGAACTGATAGTTTTCTGAAATGCCAGGTTACCAGCTACATTACATACAATATCTATAATACAAGTTGCATTTTTTTCAGCTTGTATCCCAATTCAGCTGAACAGCTGGGAAGGTGGCAACAGCTACTATAGTGATGACAGCGAGACAAACGTCACCTCTCTCTACCTTGACATGGCCAGTGTATTGCTTTCCTTGCTAACAGCCAGTGTGCTCATTATTCTTGCAGTAAAATTAAATTTACAGGAAATACTATATTTGAATGGCTGGCTTGAGTAATGCATATGCCCTCATATCTCCATAGAAAAGAACAGGGATTTAACCACTAGAAAAATCTTTGTAATGTTTCCTCTTTATTAATTTTCTCTTCTGTTGATGTTTGTATGACTTCGTAAGAAGAAAACTTTTCCAGTGTGCTCTCATTCTTTCTGAACAAATTATGCCAGTCTTAGTTTAGAGAATTTATTCTGAAACTTTCAAACTTATTATTTTATAAGTACTGTAATTGCACTCAATGAAAAATGTTTTGGTTGAGTGTGGGTGCTCTTTTGTCTCGTCATCTCTGAAAAAAACGGGATAATAAAAAAGCAGCTGAAAATCAAAGTATGTATCTTTAAAAGGAGGTTTAAAGCCTTTTTAACAGTGGCTGTCACCTAGGATTCAGAACAATGAAGGGCCAGGCTTCAGCCGAGGTTCAGAGTGTGCAATCAAATAATGTGCTATAAAACAGAGTGTGAGATGGTACAGACTAAACACGGAATCATTTAGGGAATGCTCCCTGGGCACAGTGACTCCGAGAAAGTGACTTTGTCTTCCTCAAAACGTGTAGGTGCCGGCGAAACCATTTATTATGCGCTAGTTGCTGAGCGTGTTTGTGGAGAGGGCACCCGATACTGTAAATTACCTGGCGGCTGCTGGGCTGAGGGAGCGCTCCTTGTGGGAGGTCCCTGCGCTCTGCTCCGCGCCGCGCCTGTGGCGGGCGGAGGCCGGGCTGCGGCGGTCACCGCGTCCGTCTCAGCGGCGGAGCTGAGATCTCCGCGGCCCCGCTGCTCGCCCAGACACGGCCGGCGCCCCGCGGTGCGCGGGTCTGAGGGCGCGGCAGTGGCCGGGAGCATCCGTCCCGCCGACCTCCCAGAGGCGTTGGCAGCGGCCGCGCCCACGCAGGGTTCGTGCCGAGTCGGCCATAGCGCCTCGGCTGTTGTGCGGCTCCGGGCCGGAGCTGAGGGCGCGGTGGGGGGATGGTCGCACGATCCGCGCCCGCGCTTCCTCAGGGCCGGGACCGGTGGCGGCGGTGCGAGCGGGAAACGCAGCGCCGGCTCCCCCCGCGCCCGGCGCGCAGTGGCGCGGCCCGGAGCGGGGCGGGTCGGCCCGGG
>JAOTQP010000362.1:37409933-37432125 GCA_026413545.1 Cichladusa arquata | reverse complement strand
GCTGAGGCTGGCGGCCCGCGGGAGGGGCGGCCGGGATCCCCTCACGGCCGGGCCTGGTGGCCGCGGGGTCCCCGCGCAGCCCGGGCACGGTGCTGCTTACCCGGCTCCTGCCACTGGAGCTCGGGGTCGCTGCGCCGACCTTCCGACCCGCCGGCGCGCTGGGTTGGGTGGGGCTAGGCTGGGGAACGAGCGATAGGGAAGGGGCTGCCAGCCGTGTCGAGAATTGCTGAAGCTCCTTCTGTGGGTAGGTGCTGCTGGTTTATGAATTATGAGGAAAAATACGTATTTGCCAGAGGAGATGATGCTGTGGTGCTGAACAACTCTGGTGACGAATGCTTCCCCTGCTCCTCCATCCCTCAGTCGATTTATTGATCCTGAAACCTCTTGTTTTTAGGTTTGCTTTCCTGCAGTGAGCTCCTGAAAGTCTTCTGACAGTGAGATCAAGGTGCCTGTTTCAGCTCATCTTTCCAGATGTCAAGCTTTGTCTGACTCTCCGGTTTGCCATAGTTGAAGAAACTATGTTTATTTTCTTTCTGCAGCTATGTTATTGACACTGCTTCATCTGTTTAATGGTTTTAAAGAGAGTAGCAGTAAAACTGAGCATCCTGAAGCTAAAGTAGGTTGTGTTCAATGATCTGGTCTTTAGCTAAATCGTGTGCCGTACACTGAAGAGAACGAGTGTTTTGCCCTTGCACATGCACCTTTGTGTCTGTGTGTATACGTACATACCTCTGTGTGTGTGCATGCGTTTATGCATACTTCCATGGCCCCATACATACAAACATGCATGTGTGTGTATGTTTCTATGTAAAAAAAAAAGAAACGTGTGTATATATGGGTTTGTTCACAGATGTGTCAACTCTGAATTTATTAGTCAGAATGAAGCACTTATGTAAAGCAGACTATTATTTAAGTTAACTCAATATAAGTACTATTACTGTTTTTTTTTAATTATAATCAGTTTATAAGAGCTATGGGCACTTCATATTGGCTCTGTGCTTCTTTATTCTCAGGAAACTTGTCTGTGATGTGCAGCATGGGGAGTAAGTGATTGGAATATAGCTCTTTGGGGATTTCCTGGACTTCAGCAGTGTAAATCACTTGTCTGATACAATTTAAACTGGTTCCAGCAGTTTTAAGTTCTGGAAAAACACACATGAAGTTCACATTGCCTTTTGTTGTTCTGTGTAGCAGCAAATGCAATTTCTGGAGAGGTTCCAATTCTGATCACCTAATTAATATTCATATTTTGACTTAAATGTTTTAGTCGGTCTGGTCAAACCTCGGGTTGGCAACACAAGTATGTGGTATTGCGCTGGTGTTTTGCAGTCAATACTGTTGCTATCTGTCAAAGTAAGCAGAAGGAAGCTCTTGGACAAAGTCGCAAAAGGAAGAGGATGCAAGCAAGGACAGGTAGCCAGGGAGGAATACAGAGAGATCGTTCGAGCAGTCAGGGATTAGGCTGGGAAGGCTAAAGTCCTGATGGAATTAACTCCAGCCAGGGATGTCAGGAGCAACACAAAAAGCTTCTATAGGTATGTTGGTGATAAAAGGAAGATTAGGAAAAATATGGGCCCTCTTTGGAAGGAAACAGGAGACATGCTTACCTAAGACATGGAGAAGGCTGGGGTGCTCAATGACTTTTTTTTTTTGTCTTGGTCTTTACTGGAAAGTGCTCCAGCCACACACTGCAAAAGGCTGGAGAGGATCTTTTTACAAGGGCGTGCAGTGATAGAAAGGGGATGAATTTAAATTGGGAGTAGATTTAGATTAGAGGTTAGGAAGAAATTCTTGGGCTGTCAGGGTGCCCAGAGAAGCTGTGGCTGCTTCACCCCTGGAAGCATTCAAGGCCAGGCTGGATGGGGCTTGAAGGAAGCTGGGATAGTGAAAGGTGTCCTTGCCCATGGCAAAGTCCCTTCCAACTAGTCCATGATTTTATGATTCTGTGTTTACACAATGCTAGGTGAAAAACTTGCCTTTGCAAATGAGTTTTTCTTTCTTTTTTTTTCTTCAGAATTTGTCTTGCTAAGGTAGTATGTTTCATTTATGAAATAGGAAAATTAAGTCTAACCGTTAAACTGTTTTTCAGATTTTTATTTTTTTAAATGGCGACGCTAATTCACACTTTAGCAGACCATAGCGACGATGTCAACTGCTGCGCCTTCTCATCGTCGTACTTGGCTACTTGTTCCTTGGACAAAACAATCCGCGTTTACTCTTTGAGCGGCTTCGCGGAGCTGCCGTATTCGCCGCTGGCCGCCCACGCGTACGCCGTGCACTGCTGCTGCTTCTCGCCGTCGGGCCGCCTGCTGGCCTCGTGCTCCACGGACGGCACGGCCGCGCTCTGGGACCCCCGCGACGGCCGCAGGCTGGCCGTGCTGCCGCAGCCCGGCAACAGCCCCGTGCGCGTCTGCCGCTTCTCGCCCGACGCATGCTTCCTGCTGGCGGGGGCGGCGGATGGCAGCCTGGTGCTCTGGGACGTGCGCTCCTTCAGACTCTACCGGTGAGTGCGCATACTTCTGGACAAACACCTTGTTTTGAAGTTGTTATAAATAAGAAACAAAAGTCTCGATAGTCAGCAAAATTTAGATTGCTTTATTTTATATAGACAGAGCAATGCAGCGCTGGGGAGAAGTGAGGGGTCACTGCCCACTCCACGCTCCGCCAAACTTCGGTTTGCTGCTTCTTTTATAGTATGGTTTTCTCATAGTAATCAGTAACTGTTATTTTTTTATTGTCATAATTTTGCCAGGTAAGCAGTGGTGGTCAAAAAACATCCATGGGAGCTCTGGACAATGTGAAGTCTCTAGACAATTTGTCAAGTCCCATAGATAACCATCTGATCTTGGTAGACAAAGAATGGCAGAAGTCGGGAAGTCTGGTCTCAGTAAATAGGCTGCAATTGATTACACAAAGGCAGGAAATCTGATTTTGCAAAATCTATTGGGCTGTGGGAAAGCCTTGCTTTGCAAACTGTTAGTAGATACAACTTATTTAGGAAACATAATATTCATAACAGGGAGATTTAAAACAGATTGATTTAATAATATTTTCTTCTCTCTAGTGTCATGCTTCCTTTCAGACTTCAGTATTCTGGTTTATACAAACTCCAGTACTTCTATGATTAACATTCATCTTTTATCAATTATCACAAAGTGACTGTAGTTCAAGTAGTGTGCTGTACTCTAAACGAGATATGCAAACTTACACCACTGATGGATATCACAAAGAAACGGGATAGGGTTTAGATGACCAAAAGATTTATCAATAGGAGATGGAAAAGTTCTGAGTAGCTCTTTGGTTTTTTAAGTTAAACAATGCGAACACAAGAAGCTTTAATTTTTACTAAGTTACCTTGCATCTAAATCCTGATTTTTGAAAGTTCATTTCATTGATTTAACATGAGATCAGGATGCATTGCAGATTGTATGCATCTCATTTCTAAATGGTGGGTCAGCAAACTGTGATACATAATACACAGTGGAGCCTGACTGTACTGCGTGCTTTATATTGCATTACACATAGTAGTATAAATTAAATCTTTAATTCCCAGGTGTTTGGAGTCCAGGAAAGCCTTAGAAGCTTGCGGGTAATCCAGCAATCAGAGTTTGGGAACTTTGGACCTGTCCTGAAACTGTACATTTTAAGACAAGGATGTAAAGGATGTCAGGTTCACCCCGCTTCCTTCTTCAGGGTTGACCATACTTCTATATCTGCTGGAAATTTTTTTTTGAAGATCAATTTTACAAAGTGCCTTGACTGACTTAGTTAAAATACAGAATTTCTTTTCCATATTGCTTTCTCTTGTGTACAAGTTGTTCAAAATTAATCCCACACCATAAACCACAAAGTATTCTGCTCAGCTACAGCATATCACACGGGCTAGTAGGTGTTCTCTTTTGTCTCTAAAACTAGAAGAATTGTCAGTCTTTTTTCCCCTTTTTTGTGCCCATGTAAATCTGTGTTGATGATAGTTGTGTGTTTATCTTTGACTTCCAGAATGTATACTGCCATAGAATTTTCACAGTGCATTGTGCCTTTTAAGTGTTAAATCCATGCAAATTGTCTTTATTTGAAAATTATTTTATCACTCAGTTAAAATTATTGCCTTGGGCTGCCATCTCATGTTTTTCCTCCTGCTGTCAAAGAGCAGATCTGGTCGCTGCTGCTCTCTTTTCATAGTTGGTTTGAGTTTCTCTTTCCTCTGTTAGCTAGCTCCAAAGCGCAGACCTTAAAAGCGTTTGGCTTATTGCATCAGACTGCATTTGAGAGGTCACTTTGTAGAACTTTACCTGCTCTGAATTCAAATCCTGTGTACTCTTGCTTTTCAGATCTGGAAAAGTTAAAGATGGTTCTTTGATGGCATGTGCATTTTCTCCCAATGGAAGTTTCTTTGTCACTGGATCATCAAGTGGTGATTTAACCATTTGGGATGATAAATTGAGATGCCTGTATAATGAAAAAGCACATGATCTTGGCGTTACCTGCTGTGATATTTCTTCACATCCAGTATCTGGTTAGTTACTCAATTCATCAGGGGAGGAATATTTTAAAAAAGAGATATTTTATTTTTCCCTAGCTCTTGTTTTCATATTATTTTTGCCATTGGTGCTCAAGATGCAAATGACCTTGTGAAGAGCTGATGTTTTAGAATATTTGGAATATTCTTAAGTGAATGTTGTGGTCAGGTTGGTGGCAAGGAATGTACTAGCTCAACAAACAACTTGATAACCTTGAGTAGCTAATTACCCTGCAGCAGACAAGGATTTTAGAGGATGCAGTACTTGATTACCATTCCCACTTGACTCTTTCATACTTTGGTTCCCAAGGAGCAGGACTGGATTAAAACAATGCACAGAGCTGTGAACCTAATGAGCTAAATGCTTGAACAGTGGAGTATGAACAGATAGGCTATTTTCCTGTGCCAGACTTTCTCATTTAGAGGAATCTGGGGGAGTAATGAGCCCAGAATCTCCTGCATGCCACTAAGATGTTCACAAATCTTAGAGCTGTTTCAGCATTTGACCACATAGTCATTTGCTTCTAATGAAGGTTAGGAAATTGCGAAGAAGCCTCATGGTCAGCTTTGGGAAGTAGTGCAGCAACTTGACTTAACAACCTTGTGTGTATACTTTCATGCTTTCCAGATCTACTGACACAAAGTGATCTTCATCAACATATTTAGGCTTTTGTATTCAGAATACATGAGCTGCCCTTTCAAAGGCCCCAGAAGTTATAATTGAGCAGCCACTTGCATCTTCAGGTGCTGAGCCGAGCAGTGAGTACTGCTGTCTGTGTACCACCCTGTCTAAGGAGGTGGTGCAGAGCAGGAAGAAAGCAGGAAGAAAACAGGAGAGAAGCACTGGGGAAGAAAGCAGGACAGAAGCAGCAGGAAGCTGAGGAAGATGGATGAGAACATGCACTTCAGAACAGAGAATTAGTCATTGACAATACCAAATCAAACAAATGTGTGTCCACTGAAAGGTGTAGAATCTTTCTTGGTGAAAATATTGCAGTCCATTGTGAACTAAGAGTTGCATCTGAAACAGATCAGAGTGTAATTTCCCCCACTCCATTTCATACTGAGATTATTCTCTTGGTTTAAAAATTACAGCTTTCTGCCAAGATAAAATGAAACAGGCAACAAAACAGGTATTTCCTACACTGTGGATTTGTTCTGGCTGATTTATGATCATTCTTGATCTTTTAATCCATGTATTGTTGGAAGTCAACATATTTCCTTTTGTGTGTTGCTGTTTAATCATCAATGGTTGAACCTTCTGGGATTTTTGGCAGATTTAGCACATTATGAAATGCATACAAGTAGTGCTTATCCAGTACAATTAGAGATACTTTTAAATTGAGACTCTCTTTACCTGCTTAATTCAGAGCAAGTTTTGATGCAGAGTGTCTGACAGGTTCTTTGTGCTTTAGACTGTAACAGGTGGTTCTTCTGCCTTTGAAGTGGATTCAGTCACAGTTGCCTAGGAACTCATGGGATCTAGAACAGTTGTGATGGAGTTTGGTAGAGTTTGCCACCTTAAGGAATATAGGTCAGGTAAGGAAAGGAGGCAGGCCCCTGAACTTTAGGAAGGCAGATTTCCAGCTCTTCAGGGAGGTTGTTGGTGGGATCCCCTGGGAAAGGGAACAGAGCAGAGCTGGCAGATCTTTAGCAAAGTCTTCTACTGAGTACAAGAGTCAGTGGTGCCTGGGAGCGAGAAACTGGGCAAGGAGGGCAAGAGACTGGCATGGCTGAGTCAGGAACTGCTGGTCAAACTAAAAGGCAAGAAGTAAATGCACAGGCAGTGGGAACAAAGCCATAGCCTGGGAAAAGTATGGAGATGAATTACGATTGTGTAGGGAAGGCCGAGGTGAATCTGGGACTGAGGCTGGCAAGGGATGCAATGTTCACAGCCCCTCACCCAGCAGCGCCCCCAAGTCCTTCTTGGCAGGGCTGCTCCCCTCCTGTTCCCCCGCCAGCCTGGATTGTTACCTCAATCCAGTTGCTGCAGCAGCACCCCTGGTTCCCTTGGCCAGTGCTTGAATGTGTCCAGGTCCCTCTGGGGTCCTCCCAGATCCTTGTCCTGGTGTGTCACCTGCACCACTCAGCTTGGTGTCATCTGCAGATTTGCTGCTCCCTATTAAATATCTTAGTGAAGATATTAAACAGCACTGATCCCAATACAGAATCCTGAGGGGCCTCTGGGCCATTGACCACTGCCCTTGGGTTGCAACCATCCAACCTCTTCCTTATGCATCTGACAGTCCACTGGTGGAACTTGATCATTCAGAAATGTTCTAGCCTCTGAATCAGGAGGAGAAAACTTAAAACTATTGTTGTTGTGTTTCACATTAAATGCAGTATTTACTGAGTGTTTGGCTGAACTGCAGTCATGAAATATGAGTTTATAAAAATGAAAAGTTGAATGTGTAAAAATATGAAAATTCCATGTCAGATACTTTCAAATTTTGTACATGTGTATGTGGTTAATTTTGAGGATTAGAACTGTAGAAAAAATTGATATAACCATATAATTTAGGTGAATACTCTAGCAGTATAATCAGAGGAATCAAACATTTCCCATCAAGGAAACTTAAAACATGAGCACAGCTCTTGTCTTTATCTACTTATACAGGAAAGAGTATAATGATGCCTATTTCTTTCGTCCAAACCTGTTTTAGAACTTCTGATAGATTTTTATGCTGATGTAGTTTACTGATCTGCTGTTATTTTCAATGCTTCTGACTCCCATTTATATATTTTAATTTTATCAGATAGTGAAAATGGATTAAAATACTTCCAGATGGCTTCCTGTGGACAAGATAATCAGATCAAACTCTGGCTTATTTTGTTTGCAGATTTCTTAGGTTTGTATAGAAATGTTTTTTGAATATACCAATGTCTTAGGCCTGTAGTGACAATTTAAATTGAAAATCAAATTTATACTACTGGATTCACAGCCAAACTAACCACAAGTTGAAAGATTTATTTGAATTATTAACTGGAGAACAGCTAAGGTGTTCAGCACTTTGTGATGCTGTGCCATGTAGATTTTATTTAGCAATCTATTTATCAACAAGTATTGAAAGTAAAGATTAAAAAAAAATTCTACTGTGGCCTTTCAACAGGTTGATAGGTTAAAACCTCTTAATCTGCCTGGCCAGGGAGAGGTTTGTTTTCAAGTTTCAGTGTATCCTGGGCCTTGAATAAGAGCTGGAGAAAAGAATGTTGGCTCCTGCAAAAATCACAATGTAGAGACTAGGCAAATTGCCAAAAATATCTTCAGTGGGTACTTTTTTGTAATCTCTTTTATATAAAAGTATGTAAGGATTAATATTGTGTGTCCAGATACACATTTAATTATCTAAAACCTTGTAGACATGCTAAGACTACGAAGTGAGAAAGTTGGAGATATTAAAAGGGGAAGTTGTCTCTGTGACCTTTTTGTCCTCTTTTTTGTAAACAGTATGTCACAGAGTCACATCTTTGGCGCAGCTTTGGGCTTCTTAAAGCAGCTTGTGTTATACCTTGTCACTTACAGCCATATGTAATAATTTACTTTTTGTATTTTTAGGTGTTCAGTTAAAATATAAATGCACACTGAATGGGCACTCTGCCCCAGTTCTGGCTTGTGCATTTTCGTGTGATGGACAGATGATAGTCTCGGGGTAAGCAGCACCTTGTTGAAATGTCAGGCTGTCCAGGTTCATGCTTCAATGCTGTAAAACAGAAAGATCAAAAGAGTTGAAGATTTCTAAATATTTATTATCAGTAATTAAGGAATAGTTCTGTGACCTCCAGAACTGTTGAAGTGTCTTTACAGTCAGTCTGTGTCTTGTAGGTGATTGAGTTTGAAATCTCGGGTTGTGGAAAAGGTTAATGAAACTTTCCTTTTCCTTCTCTGCATCATTTGAATGTCAATGTGTTTTTTTAAGGTCTGTGGACAAGTGCGTCATAATCTATGAAACTGTAAGTATAGCATAATACAGGACCATCTGTTGTCTTTAAATATGAGCACTGCTTCTGCACTGTCTTATCAATGAAAAATATTAAAGAGTACAAATTGTACTAAGCCGAAATATTTACTCTGCATTTGGGGGTAGGAAGGGAAGGAGTCTAAGAAAGAAATCTCCTGCGAGTTGATCAGTCCTTCTCTTTTATTTTTTTTTAATTACTTTTTATTGACACTGTGAGGACTTGGCAGTTGTTTTCTCTGCAGTAGGGTGTTACTCATTTAATTCCATACTTACGAGTATTACAAGATTCATATTTAAGCAGGATTTTTTTGTTATCCTAACTTTAGCTTGGTTTCCAAAGCAAGAAGGACTGTACTTTTTGACATAAGATCAGGAATGGTGATCACAGAAGTTCTGTAGTTAGTTATATGTAAAATTCACATAAAATAGAAGCATAATAAAGAATTCAAGAAAATTTTAAATTAAGTACAGGGTTTTTAAAACGTAATGTTTAAGCTTTTTCTATAATAACCTTACTATATCCTGTGATTCACCTGTGATATATATATACCTTTACTACTTTATAGTATTAAAAATAATAATTTTGCTGAAAATGAAGGATGAACAAATTTTAAACTTCTCCAGCTTGTTCTACACATACCTATTGTATTGAAACACTTTTTAAATTAAAGTTTTTCACCAAAATCACTAACATGATACCTGCACAGTTTTAGGCCCAGTTCTTTTAGTAGTTTGAAGTTTAGACAGATGTAAGATATCCTCTAGAGTTTGGGAGCCTCAGAAAATTGAAAGAAGAAAGCAACCACAGCCTAAGCATTTCTTAATACTGTTCATCAGCTTTAGTGGCCTTAGGTTTTTATCAAATGGGACAATAAGTTTTCCAGTTGTGAAATTCTCCTTTGGAGATACTCAAAACCTGCTTGGACACCTGCTCTGGGTGATGCTGCTTTAGCAGGGGGTTGCACTATATGATCTCCAGAGGTCCCCAGCCATTCTCTGATTCTGTGGGGAAAAGTGGGGACGATAAACCTTTGTGGGAGGGAGAGAGATTTCATGCTGTATTTGGACACTTCAATCATGTTGGACAGCTCAATGCTGAATAGTCATACTCAATACTGAATACTGGAGTGCTGACTGATCAATTAGTGATTCAGAATAACTCTGCTCATCATCTTTCCAACCTGTCTGTACCTGTGAAAGAAATGCGATTTTTCATAGAAGGGAAAATCTTTCAATAATAAGTTAAAACTGCCAAAATTCAGGAATTTAGTTTTTTAGTAGTATTAGTGGCCAAATAGGTGTGGTTAATTATTGGTCCAATTGAAGGATTGTGGGTTAACCCCCACAATGGCCCTTTTGGTAATTTCTAATACGAGATTTATAGAAGAAATGTCTTAAGCTACACAACCCACCAGCCAATATGAATTTAATGCAGTCAGTGTTTCTGGCACTGTTCTCTCTGCATGTTCCATGCTGGCTGATGTGCAGGGGAGCAGTGCTCCAGGGAAGCAAACAGGGCCTTCAAGCAGGAAATTCAAGTTGCATTTCTGATTCTGCTGCTGATCAGCTTTGGCAAGGTTGTGTAACTTCTCTGAAGGTAGTTTCTATCACCTTTCAAGAAGCAATATTCCCTGTTTTGAAAGGAAGCAAGTGAAGAAACACTTTTTTTATTCTTTAAGATTTAAAATTACAAAAACTCTTTTACAGAGTACTGGCAATATCCTTCATACTTTGTCTCAGCATACGAGGTAAGAAATCAACACTATTATTCTGTTTCATAAATAAAATAAATCCTTTTCTTGTGAATTTTCAGACTTTTTCTTTAATTTGTAGATATGTTACAACTTGTGCTTTTGCACCACGTAGTCCCTTACTTGCCACAGGCTCAATGGATAAAACTGTGCACATATGGCAGCTTGACCTTAAGCAATCCTATGCAGGTCAGTGTGTGAAGTATTTGTAATCTGTTCTTTAAATTCAAAACACCATCCAAAGATGCAAAAATCCCACATTCTTACCTGCACTTAATGTGTAGCGTCAGGATTTTGTGCATGTTTTTTATCTTCTAATTGACCTGATTAGTGCCCAGAAGAGGTATTCTCTTTCTGTTACTTTGTAAAGAAAAATATACTAGACCTATCTTATTTTTTTTAATTTGCTGTATCTGTTTTTCTGATATTCACAATTACTTATTCTCTGGACAGCATTTAAGAGATGAATATTATTGCCAGAGCGCTGAAAGACTTCTTGGACACCCATAATTTGTGACAAGTTGAAAATCCGCTACTTGCAAGTGTAATTGTCAATTAGAAATGCACTTTACCAGTCATTATAGGTGAAAAACTAATTGTACAAATGACCTTAGTGCCATTAATATAGGATGGTACAAATTACACCAGCACCTGAAATTTGTGGAACAAAAGTACATATTGTCTTTGTTCAAAGCACAGCAGTAAGTTTGGATTTTGCTGTGCCTTCTAAGGAGGTACAAGATGATTCCAGTGTCTGCTAACACTTTTCTGGTTGTTTGTTCAATTCAAATTTGACACAAGTGTGGGCATCTAAGAGATTAAATTCCCCTGAACTTTGAAAATTGATAGGTAAAAGGTAAACCCAAATTACTGCCCTCCCTTCCAAAGGAATGTCTAATAAGCATTTCT
This sequence comes from Cichladusa arquata, assembly GCA_026413545.1. NCBI lineage: Eukaryota > Metazoa > Chordata > Aves > Passeriformes > Muscicapidae > Cichladusa > Cichladusa arquata. Next base: position 37,420,987 of record JAOTQP010000362.1, on the reverse strand, counting down.
TTTATTAGATGAAGAATGTATGGTACACTTAAAAACAGGATCTAGTAATGATGTTGTTTCTTTGAACTGAGAATTTCCTTGTTGGTTGCTTTTGGGGGATTGTGGTGAGGTTTTTTTGTAGGGGAAGGAGGAAGATGTTGTTTCTTTTTAATTTGGTTGTTTTGTTTTTAAACTCTTTTTTAATTCCCAAAGGAGATACTGTAGAAAATGAATCAAAGGTGGCTGTTGAAGACTGGTCAGAGGATGATGTTTCAGCCTGGCTCTGTGCACAGGATTTAGCAGACTTTGTTGGACTTTTCAAAATGAATAATATTGATGGCAAGGAACTGCTGAAGCTTACTAAGGAAAGTCTTGCTAATGAATTAAAAATTGGTAAGACTTTGAAATCCAAATAGTTTTTAATCTCTAGAGTACTTTGAAATGTTGGAATTAAAGCAAATTAGGAGTTGCATTCATGGATTTTTTCCCCCCTAAAATGCCTTTTTTATTTCATTTCCAGGGCTGTTAAAAACTCCCTAATGTACATTGTCCATAGTACTCCTTTTGTATGTGTGTGTGTGTTTGCTCGTATCTGGAGACATAAAATGCACTTCTACTAATGATGCTGCTAAGTGGTCTTACCTGTTTTTTTTTGTTGTTTTTCTTGTTTGATCTTGTATTATTAAGCCATGGAAAAGGATTTCGAGCTTTTCTCTACAATTCATGTTTCTCACCTTGGTAAACAGGGTGGTCTGTAGTTTTTCCTATCCGTTTGCAGAAGTGGCATGTTTAGAATTGGGGGTGTTCATGAACCTTGAATCAAACAGTGAAATTCTTAAGTGTGCATTTGATGATAAGGTAAGGATCTGGTAAGGATCAAGCAAAGCAAAGGGAAATACTATCTGCCTAAAATGCACATTTTCTCTGTTGCTCAAATTCGTATTTGACTAAAGTTTAGGAGTCTACCGCCATACAAATGCTTGAACGAGCATGTCCTTTCTCTTCTTGATAACCTGTTTTCTTTGCTCTGAGAATGTGATGCAAGATCTTGCTAAAGACCTCTAGAAGCTTTTCACAGTCTTTGCGGTTTGGAGGACATCAGTGTTCTTTTAAAAACCACAGGGCCAGGCACCTGCAGGGGTGCCCTAGACAGCAGAGCTGTACAGCAGGAGTAGTGACACACAGGTGGATGTGACCAGGGGTGGCCAGTGCCAATGTGAGGGCCAAGGACAATCCAGCTGCTGGAGCTGCTGGCAGCACCTGTGCACAGCTGTTCCTTACACGGGCACTGCAGTGTCCCCTGCCAGGCTGTGACCCTACAGTGTCCCATGCCAGGGTGTGGCCCTGCAGTGTCCCATGCCAGGCTGTGGCCCTGCAGTGTCTGTGCCAGGGTGTGGCCCTGCAGTGTCGGTGCCAGGGTGTGGCACTGCAGTGTCCCATGCCAGGGTGTGGCCCTGCAGTGTCCCATGCCAGGCTGTGGCACTGCAGTGTCCCATGCCAGGGTGTGGCCTTTGCCTTACCTGTCTCTGCTGACCACTTCATGTACAAATAATTTTTCAGAGTCTCTAGGCCTACGCAGTAAAGTTCTCCAGAAAATTGAAGAACTGAGGATGACAACGATCTCGGTTTCTGTTCCTGATGAGTTCCTATGTCCTATAACAAGAGAGCTTATGAAGGATCCTGTCATTGCCACAGGTATGACTTCACATGACGTGGATTAAAGCTAATTACTTGAGGGTAAAGACAGGCCCATTTTTATGTTCCCACATCTATCTTATAATCAGGCCTAGAAAAATAAACTATTCTAAATAGCTATTGCAACAAACCAGAATTGTGATAAATGTCTAATCTGCTCAATTACAGCTCTGACATGGAGAAAAATACTGCACCAAGCAACTTCTTTTTTTTAATGTCGCTCCCTTTATGTGCCTTTGTAAATATACTTACAAGCCTAATTACAATGTTGGCTCAGTAAGTGTAAAATGGAATTGTGCATTCAGTGGGGCAAAAAGCAAACAAATCAAATCAACCCTGCCCACGCCCACAAAAACCCAACCCAGACTCATTACTATGCCTGGCACACCACCTATAGGGCACTTACTTATAAGTTTGTACAAAAATGAGACTCCTTTAAATGCAGCAAGCCCTTGGAACTGTGATATGCCAACAGTGTAAGGTGTCACGTAATTAAAACATTTTATGAAGAACTTGTGTTTTGTAGTTCTGTTCCTGGGGGGGAGGGAAGGAGGAACATCACAAGATCAGTCTTTTTGTTGCTCTGTAAACAGTGACTAACTTCATCCAGTTCTGAGGTATTAGGGCAGCCTTCTGAGAATTAAAATGGTCAAAATGTGAAGACATTTGCTAACTGCTGGAGGCTTTACTCAACAAGGAGACCAGAGTATGGCTCTGTGTTAGAGGAGGGGCACAGACCCTATGAAATACAGGTTTGTATTTCACCACAGATATTCCTGGGTGGCTGACACTTAGCTGGGGCCTAATTTCTGTTCTTTAAGGATCAGCTGGTTCAGCTACCAACTCTAAGAGCCAAAGTCCTAAACCTGGCCAGGCTCTGTACAGGTGCAGCTCAGGGCTGGGCCAGCCAGGGGGACAAGCACCCTGCTCAGCAGAGAGAGCAGGCTTTGGCTCTGTTAGGCAACTGCTGCTAATGAGCTTTTACTTGACATTAGGGATCATTCAAACTGAAAACAAAGTCTTATTTAACTTGTGCATAATATACTTTGGTGCTTTGCAAGCAGAGATAGATAAATGAAACTAGCTGCAACTGTTTGTACCCAGAGGAAAGATTTCACATACAGAGTACTTATTCTAGGTCTCAATTTTCCTGTTTCAATTTAAATTTTACATTCCTTTTACATTTCACCAGCAAACATCTTCACAGTGCCCACGCCTCTGTAATAGGAGCTTTTGTTGATGGTTTCTTTGCAGATGGCTATTCCTATGAAAGGGAAGCAATGGAAAACTGGATCAGCAACAGACGATCTAGTCCCATGACGAATCTTCCTCTCCAGTCTCTTATGCTCACACCAAACAGGACACTGAAAATGGCCATTAGTCGCTGGCTAGAGACTCAGCAGAAATAGTTAAACCACTTAATTTTGAAGTTGTTTGTTAAAATTAATTAAACGTTTATGCAGCTCAAGGAATTAATTGTATCAGGAACAAATGGAAAGAAAAAGTTGTGTTTCTCTTCTAATCTGCGGCTGGTACAACCTTCACTGGTGGAAGCTCCCAGAAAAACTTTTAAGTTCCTGGTAGTTCTACCTTGTGGTATTTTTGTTTAAGAATCAAGTACTCAAACTCAATTTTTCAAATAAAATTTTCTTAAAATTTTTACTACATTTATGATTTTTGAGTCTTCATCTTGCCAAGTCAGTCTTTCAGCAGGTAAGAAATAGCAAAGTATAGGATCTGTATTTTTTTTTCTACTCTAATAAACTGAAATGTGCCTGTCTTTCTCTGTTCCTCATTACTGGACATGCAGCTTGAAAAGCTGGGAGAGAGTTTCTCCTGTAACCATGAGGGATTGAATCTCATCCCACAGGTATAATAATCTTTATTTTGTATGGAAAGAGTACAGTAGCTGTGCAAAAATAGAACTACAGGACAAGACTAATATAGGACTTGTACAAAATATCAAAGAAACAGTAAACAATAAATAAGCTAAAGTGTAATGATACAAACTGCAGAAGGATGTGTAGAGCTGGGTACAGCTGTTTACAATGTACACAGAACACTGCAATCAAGCATGATGAGAAGAGCATAAAGCTGAGCACTCCAACTGAATTGCACTCATAGGAATGTCACTGCAGCAGTTCATTTTCAGAATGTTCTTGCCAATAAAAACCCTCATTTCCTCAAAAAAACCAACTTCTCAACTTCATCCTGTCATGCAACTGCACCTACACTTTTCCTCAAACTTTCACGTTCACTCCATCCCTTTCTTGGTTTTCCCATAAAAACATTTACTAAGCATTTCATTGTTGTACCTTTTCACAAATAAACAATAAATCATTTTGCTTTAAGATAGCACCCAAAGGTGATTAGATACCCTATATAAAGTGCGATTATTGTTAATAGGCCATAATATTGTGTTCTTCAGTGCAATAACCAATATGGTCAAAGCCTCTCAATACACATGCAAATGTCACTCATTTTGTTTCTTCTATTTACTAAAAATAATTATATTTACATGTCAAAGTATGGCTGCTTATAGTTTACTCATACACAAAATATTTATGCTTCCTAAATGTACATCATGCAACCCAAATTAGATCTCACTAGAAAAGTGATAAAATAATTTGATTTTAAAAAATGCATGCATGTACAGCTCTGAGTATTCTGCAGCAGATTATGTCCCTTAGCGCTGCTGTGAAACATCAGCACGTAAGCAGCTGAGAGGCACAAGTACTATGTGTGAGATGCAAGAGACCCAAAAGCCAAGACTGAAAGCCCTAGGTGAAAGGAAACGCTTATTTAATGGTAACATGTAATGGAAAGGATTTCTCTGCTCAAGCTCCTAGGCCAACCTAATTGAGTCTTTCTACATGAATTTGTTTTTCCAGTTACTGTCACTGCCCTGTGATGGTAGGAACAGTTGGAAGTGGTTGTATCCCATTAAAGACTGCTCCCTGGGACCCAGCCATGGCCAGGCAGTCAGTGTTCTGTAGAGCAGTCAGACCCTGCCCTGCTGTGAGCCAGGTCTAACCTGCAGTGTGCAGAACAGCATTTAAACATTTGATTCAATGAAGGATCGCTTTGGTTTTGCCGTGCTGCCGTGGCTGAGGTGGCTGTCCTGAGTGCTGTGGGAGGGCAGTTTGGCTGCAGCATCGGGGTATGAATGAGAACCTTGGCTGGGTGACCTGCTGTCTGTACAGTGGGGAGCAATTTGGCATGTGAGCTCCTCACGTTCTTTTGCTTGTACGCTGCTCTGGCTGGCCTCTCCCGGGGCAGCACCTGGAGAGGATCCTTTCATTGAAAAGTGTTTAACTGAGAACTGCTCCAAGTTGGAGGGCTGAATCCCTGCAGAAGCAACGCTTGTGGATAATCCATCTGCTACCTGAGAGTGCCAAGTGCGACTAGATTGTGTGTTTTGCTGCTGAAACCTTGCAGTCTTGTCCATGATTCCCATAAACGGGGTATTGCGAGGTCGGTGCTCAGTACCCTGAGCTTGGCTCACGTTGGTCTCCTTGAGTCGAACATCTGGGCCTAGCCCCTTAACACTGCCTGACAAACTGCTGGCTGAAGTGAAGCTGCTTGATGAGCTGGCAAGAATCACACTACTGGATGGAGAGCCAGAAGAGCCACCACTGGGTACAGGGCTTTGCTGCCTTGAGTCACTGAAATTCACTGGAACAGAGGCTGTTGATGTGTCACCAGGTTTAGATTTAGTAGCAAAAGAACGAGAAGAAAGAGTCTCATGATGCTGTGGATGTAAACGCTGGCTGGACACAAACTTCTCATTGTGCAGTTCAGGAGTGGGATCTGTGGAAATGCTTCCAGATGCCAATGTGCTTGTCCCATCCACATGTTGACTTCTGGCGTGCCGGATGGGCAAGGGACTGTGGGGAAGATGCTGCAAAGCCGATTGTGTCTTGGTGCTACATTGGCTGCTTCCTGGTTTAGATCCCAGCTGGATGGAGCTCAGGTGCTGATTCGTTTTTACAATCTGTGCCTGCTTTGTTGGCTGCATGATCAAGCCTGGCTCTCTCAGGTACTTGTTGCTTGTTCTGCTTTGAAGGGACACAGACTGAGCTTTCTGAACACCTTCTTGAAGGGTCCTGCTAAATAATGAAGGAGCTGAGGAACACTGCAGCCTTTGTGGAGGGGAAACAGATTCATTGGGGTGTGGCAGCTCATCTTCTCTGTCTTGAAGATTAAAATTATCATTCACACCTGGTACAATACCGTCCTCCTCATTATCAGAGTTGTTGGTTTGTTCAAGTAGCTGTGGAGGCTGATGCTTCTGTTGCTGTGTTCTCTGGAACTGTTTGCATTCCTCTTCCACCCGAGCCAGGAGACGTCTGATCTCCTGATTGTTGGGGCACAGCTGAGTGGCTTCCCGTAGGTCAGCGAGAGCAGCAAGGAATTTTCTGTTTAGGAAGAAATAAGTAAACAATGAAAACTGGGGCAAATCTGAGTGCCAGCATTGCCTACAACTAATCCACCTCCACCCTTGCAGTGAAATATCCTGATTAGTTGCTTCCTGCTGCAGGTGCTGAGAAATTAGAACTGGAAGTTAGTTCTCTACCTCAGGAAATTCTTAACCAGAGTGGAATTGCAGATGCAACCCTAAACTCTTCTCTCAAGAATCCTGACATCCCATGCAGGCAAGCAAGAGATCTCTCTGCTGGGAGCACTTGGAACTGACACCTGGTCTCACAAGCTCTTCAGCTGCCTCCAGAATAGTGAACCTGCTGAACTCTGCTTCATTTATTGGTATGTTTAGAGAAGACACGGTGAATCAAAAAGGCACCTCTTCCTGTACTTCAGCTACACCACTACAGTTTGTTATTCTTCCAACCTAAAGAGAGAGTTCTTCCTCTCTCCCCTTGTCTTCAACTGCTAATGGTTCATCATACTCTGTCCTATCAAAGCAACCAGTAATAAATCATAAATTTGGCAATAAATAATGAAGTGCTGGAGTTGGGTGGCACACTGCTGGCCACATTCTGCTGAGTCATGTGGAGCAGCAGACCCATTCAATGTTACACTTAAAATAATCCTTCTTCAAATGAATTTGATACTTTCTGGACTGTTTTGTTAGTACTTACAGAGTACTCAATATTGCTATTTGGATGTGGTTTGCTTTATCTGATAGTACAGATGCACAGTGCACTAAAAATAATCTTTTCTTTGCAGATTTGAAACATAACTAGCAGAAAAGAACAAGTTATTAAAAAATGCAAGTTAAAAAAAAAATCTGTGCAGACAGATGCAGAGAATCAGACAGTACCTGCTGTTCCTCTTGGCTCTTGCTCTGGCATAATAGGCTTCATAACACTTAGGCTTCAGATCCAAGGCTTTGGTAGCAAACTCTTCAGCCATACCAAAATCCTGATAAAGGAATCAACCAGGCTGGTTACACAGTGCCAGTGAAAGCAAGCTGCCAGCCCCGGGTGGTGCTCGCGGCAGAGGCTCCTGCCCAGGCTGCCAGAGCAGGGATTTGCTCAAAGCACACATGGGCACAGCCATGGCACCTGGGTGTGCTGTTTGGTAACAAAGGGTGGGAGCAGTGTTTTCCATTCAGTCTTTTAAAAGTACCACAAAGATTCAGCAGTTCATCATTCCAAGATAGCTGCAGGATGTAAGAGCAGCCGTAATAGATCCCCCACGGCAACACGCCCTCAACTCATAAACCATCCATTTATTGACATGATTAAGCCCAAGGCCAGGATATAGTTAAAAGGATTATAAAACAGCACAGATAGATGTGGTACAACCCCAGTAACACAGCAGGATGTAAGTCCCAGACTCCCAGTGCCACAGAGGCAGCAGGCTAACAGCAAGAGCTTACATTTGTTTTGCGGCGGCATCGTGACAAGTTCAGGTATAATGAAACTCTCAGCTCAGCGAAGGCTTTCATTTCCTCACCAAACCCTTCCCTGGGGAACTTCCTCAGTGCGTACTGATAGCGCTGTGCTGCTTCCCTCATCTTGCCTTTCTGCAAATATTAGGGAACAAGAGGTTTTTCACAAACTTTTAATATTGCAACACTGTTACCAAAAAGCATATTTATATTTGACATCTAACAAGAGATGCCCTTCAAGTAAAAAACACAGAGACAGACTTTTCAATAAATACAGCATGAACTACACTATCAGACAAGCACAGTGAGAGCCTACATGTTAACCAGAGTTTGTGTTTCTTTCTGAACTCAAATGTTTAATGCTATTTGGTGAGGATAATACTTGCATTAATACATGCTATTAGTACCAGGAAAAAATCATGTATAGTTTTGTTTTAAACAGAGTAGTAATATATCAGATTATATAGTTGAATTCAGTCTACCTTCAGGCAGTCCAATGTTCTGCTGCCAGAAAAAATAAAAAATCTACCTACCTTATACAGCGTATTTCCTTCTTCCATCAGTTTCTGCAGAAGAATCAGGAGAATATCGGGTTTGGAGGTGGCCATTGCCCACGCTGCATTTCCTGCAAGTTAAATTTTAAGGGTCTCTGACAAAAGGGAAGAAAGTATGGTTCTGCTGTCTACCCCAGTAGAAAGCCTGGTCCTGCTTCGGTATATATTCCACCTACATGCAACTGGTATTACTATTATCATCATAATTAGGGTGCACACATTTGAAATATATCTATGCCATCACCTGGACAGCAGCCAGGTACTAAATGATCTGATACATTTCACCCATGTGAAGGAATGTATAGAAGTCACAATTGAATTCAGGCCTAAGTAAGAACCTGTATTTGATCATATTACTACCCAAATAATATGGAATAGTGATTCAAAGGTACTAAATATTCAATCATTATCACATACACAACTGCACCATGTACTTACATACTGGTAATACATGACTTACTTTTTTTTGGCCTACCCTTTACAAAAATAAACGGTTCTATAGTTTATTAGAAGAATGTTATTTAGAAGTAAAACTTCTCAATCTAAATCATTAATAGTGCCAGAATTATGTATCAGTAATAGCACCATCATAATTTTCTTGTCTTAAGGCAATATATTAAGGCAGCACCCATATACAGGGACTCCTCCAGACGTCACTGTCAGCACACATCAAAGAAGGAGCAGAATAAAAGTCCTTGTGTTTCCTCACTTCTAGAGTGAGTCTTGTGTGCCTGCCTTTAGAAGAGATTGTTTCTCTTGGGTAGGCATCTGCAAAGCAGACAGCCTGCAAAAATCTGGTGGTTTATTTCATCTACGGTACAGAAAGAAGTAATTGTGGCAGAGCAGAGCCAGCTGGGGGCGCAGGCAGTGCCACTCACCCAGCTTGGCTCCCTTTCTCAGCAGCGTGACCACGACCGAGGTGTTGCGGCAGCCGATGGCTCTGTCCAGCGGCCTCATGCCACTGTGGTCCACGTGCTCAATCATTGCTCCTTTCTCCACCAAATACTGCACCTGGCAAGAAATGAGACATGGCTTTTGCTAGGAAAGGCAGACCACTGAAATATTTAAGGTACCACGTAATCTTCTTCGAAACACACTGAGCATATGCTGCAGAGCAGAGCCCAGCCATGTAAACCCAGTGAGGGCAGGAAGCACAGGCAGGCTGGAGGAGGCAGCAGCTCTTTCCCATAACCATTCCTTGCCCAAGTGCCTCCAGCAGTGATCCCCAAAGGGAAGAGGCACCAACAGTCCTGCCCATGGCCAGGCCCCAGGACCCACGGCTCAAGGACCTGTCCCCTGGCACTGCCCCTGTCCCAGCCTGGCCAGTGGCTGAGCACAAACCAAAGGGACTGGTCTGGCCAGGGAAATGGGAGCTGGCACCACTCCAGGACAACAGCCTACAGCAAATGCAGGGACAGGAGGGAGTCTGGACACCCCTCACTCTGCAGCAGTCTCTCATGGGCAAAAACACACACAGTGTCTGAAAATTGCCAAAGCCACTATGGAACCTGAGGGCTTATTTACAATTTCAAGTTAATTCAGACAAAGGCTGAATGGGTCAAGGTGCTACAGCGAGTTACTGGCCACAGCAGTACCTGAAACACAGGTGCTTTGTGAGCTGCAGAAACACAGATGTGAGCACAAGAGGCTGCATGTGCTGTTCTAGCTCCTTGCTGCCCTCCTGGATCTGTCCACACAGAACCGAGTGTGCCCTTCCTCTTCTTGGGGTATTTCCTCTACAAAGGCACCAACTGACCAGGACCCTGAGAAGGGACCTCTGTGGGTTTGCAGCATAATTCTGGGCTTCTACTTCATCTAGAAAATGCTTTCCTGAGCAAATATTTTCACTGCAGTCAAGATGAGAGCAGTGTAACCATCTTGGCTACTTCCCTGAATTTCCTATTTTGGTAGGCAATATTTTTTCTAAATTCTAGATTTTTTATAACTTTTTTTAAAAATTTTCTCTTTTGCTATACTTACAATATCAGCATCCCCATAAAAAGCTGCCAAGTCTAGGGGTGTTCGTCCATTTTTGTCTGTCTGATCAGTTGCTGCACCTTTCTCTACTAAATACTGAACCACTTCCTTGTGGCCTTTCAGACATGCCCAGCTCAGAGCAGACAGTCCTTCCTTGTCCAGAGATGAAACAGTTGCACCTGTAAAATGAAAACAAACTTTGTTATGAAGATTCTCTGTTTAAATGGAAAAATTTCTTATCTCACCCAGATGCAATCCCTGGTGCAGCTGTAATGCACTATTTATTTTCTACCTTCAGAAAGGAGAAACTCCACAGTGCTCAGATGTCCTTCACAAGAAGCCACCATCAGTGGTGTCCGGCCTTGCTTGTCACTTAAATTCACATCAGCCCCATGCTCCACTAGAAGTTTAGCAATCTGAAACAGAAAATATCAATTTAAAAATACATTCCTTGCACCCCACAGCCTCCATCACCAGCTGCCTTCTCTTTTTGTCCCTATTCTCCCTTTCTGTGTTTTTCAGGTTCTGTGTAAAACTGCCGCAGAGAGAGAGGAAGGATAACAAGGAGACACAGGATGTAGAACAGGACGTGGCAGGGAGCCCCTTCCAGTGTTGCCGCGATTGTGCTTCCCAGTGCTGTGTTTTTGGGCAGAATGAATTCCATGATGTTTTTGTAGCCCAGAGATCAGCACCCTAGGAGGAGTCATAGTGGGGAGAACTCAGGTGGAAGACTTTCAGGATGAAGATCAAGGGATGCCAAGAATTCTATAGCTCCCATTTGAGTACAGCAATTTCTTAGGCTCTCGCTGGATGCTCTTTGATTGGTTGTTCTTTCCTTGGATGCTTTTTGCTTGGCTGTAATTTTCTTTCTGTCACTGCTGAGGGAAGGCCAAAGGGTGCTGCAGGCAACCACGAGCTTGGCACACCCAGAGAAGGCATCAGTACCTCAGGGTTTTCCCCATCCCTTGTGGCAATGTTCCTCCCTGCATTCAATA
>JAOTQP010000362.1:37399124-37409833 GCA_026413545.1 Cichladusa arquata | reverse complement strand
GCCATAGGCTTTTGGAGAATGCACATCCCTGAGTACAGCCAGATTGTGAGCCCTCTCTACCTGGTCACTCGCAAGAAGAACGATTTCCACTGGGGCCCTGAACAACAGCAAGCCTTCGCCCAGATCAAGCAGGAGATCGCTCATGCCGTAGCCCTTGGCCCAGTCAGGACGGGACCAGAGGTAAAGAATGGTTGGTGGTCTCGGAGGGCTTCTCCAATCTTACCAACTCTATGATTTTATGAAATTGGCAGATTGAGATTTCAGCCATAATATCATGAACTTTTAAAAAAGTGGACTAAGGTGGTATTTATGGCAATCTCTGAGAAATTCTATGTAGCTCAAGGCCTAGCTGCAGTTCAAGGACTTCTCCTGACAGGAGAGACCAGCGTGAGGAAGGCTTCAGAATCCAAGCTTCTCTCTCTGCACAGCAGCAGTATAAAATATCTGAAAGCACCTCTGATCTTGGTCCAGGAAAGAAAATATTTTAACTCACATTATTTTTCAGATATATTACAACTAAGACTGTTGTGAGGCCAATGTGATTTTTTAAAGTTATTTCAAGGGATACAAAGGGCTTGGAAGCGAAGCTTCCGAGCACATCTCTCCGAAGCAGACGCAAACACGTATTAGAAAACTGAGAGTAATTCTTTTCAAAGGCAGAGAAGGGAGGAATGGGGGCCCAGGTGCCAGGATCCCCAGAGCTGTGCCAGACCTGCCAGTGGCCCTGCCGAACGGCGCAGAGCAGCGGCGCCGCGCCTCTCCTGCTGCCTCGGGTCACCGCGGCGCCCTGCGCCAGCAGCAGCCGGCACACGTCCAGCTTCCCCCGGCCAGCGGCGGCTGTGAGGGCTGGGGAGAGCAAAGAGCATCGTCAGCAGGGAGAGAGCAACAGCAACAGCATCAGCATCAGCATCAGCAGGGAGAGAGCAACAGCAACAGCAACTGCATCAGCATCAGCATGGAGAGAGCAACAGAACATCAGCACTGGGGAGAGCAAGAGACCATCATCAGCATGGAGAGAGCAACAGCAACAGCATCAGCATCAGCATCAGCAGGGAGAGAGCAACAGCAACAGCATCAGCATCAGCAGGGAGAGAGCAACAGCAACAGCATCAGCATCAGCATGGAGAGAGCAACAGAACATCAGCACTGGGGAGAGCAAGAGATCATCATCAGCATGGAGAGAGCAACAGCAACAGCATCAGCATCAGCATGGAGAGAGCAACAGCAACAGCATCAGCATCAGCATCAGCATGGAGAGAGCAACAGAACATCAGCACTGGGGAGAGCAAGAGATCATCATCAACATGGAGAGAGCAACAGCAACAGCATCAACACTGGAGAGAGCAAGAGATCATCATCAGCAGGGAGAGAGCAACAGCAACAGCATCAGCATGGAGAGAGCAACAGCAACAGCATCAGCAGGGAGAGAGCACTGCATCAACACCAACACCAACAATGCCTTCTGGCCTTTGCACACATGCACAACACCCCAGTGCCACTGAATCCCCATTCATTCAGCTTTTCACTGTGACACTTACTGAAAGCTTAAAAGAACAACAAAAAAAAACAAAATACTTTCCCCATCATGATTCACCCCCACTTCTATTTTGCTCGTATTGTGTTTTAAACAGAACTTGAAATTTAAATTTTGTTGTTTGTGTTGAAGCCTCACCAGTCATGCCAACAGTCTTTAGAAAATGAGTTCATATGTGACTTATGAAAGAATCAGCAAAGGACTCATCCCTCCAGTTTCTAAAGCCTAACAACTTGCATTTTCTACTAAGAAATGGGTCAAATTGTGCATTTCCTGTTTAGCATTTTCAAACATGATCAAACAGAATTTTTTTAAAAATTTCAATGAATGCTGAAAGTAAAGGAAATTACAAGCACCGCAGAAAGAAGTAAATTTTTCTTTTTTAGCACTATCTTACACATTCTCTCCTCAGTCAATGAAAATGCACTGTGTTACAGTTATAACAACAGTTTAGAGCTGAACAACTGGAAAGTAGCTGTTATGGATATCAAGATTACAAGCAAGAGAGTCGAGTCTTGTCAAAAATCCCCCTCTTAGGAGTTCACTTCCCCAGTGAGTGAAGATTCCCAATGTATTATGCAAGGATTTCAATAAAAATCACTGTCACGAAAACACTGAAGAACAAAATTAATTTAGAAACAGATGTATGGCTTCTGGAATTCACTGGATTTGCAACCAGGGCTCTGTAGAGGTGTAGGAATGAAGCACATCTGCTGCTGCAGGGGGTGAGAGGTCACTGCCCCCATCCCCACCCTGGGCTGTTGAGGGAGTGGAGCTGCCACACCAGGGAACTGCATGCAGCCACTACAGTCTGCCCTAAAAACTGCACCTGCCCTTTCCCACGTGTCCAAAGGCAGCTCTTTCCTTCCACTGCCTGATTAGAACACATGAGGCTATGGCCCAGCATTTCCTGAAACTAATGGTATTTAAACAAAGGTTCTCAGACTGAGAATAACATAAAATTCCACACTGAAACTTAAGCACTCTATTTCCACAATTTTCCATTTAGTTCAAAAGTAAGTAATTTACAGTAATTTTAATATAAAATAGTTCTTCAGTACTTGAGATGAATAGACTCAGCAAGTTAAAATTATACTTACGAACTGCATTTTGTTATTAAAACTACTACTATCCATTATTTATATTATAGAAAATTAAATTTTAAAAGTATGACTAAAAACTCTTTATTCTGAAATTAGCAACTCTAATTAGGAAACACATGAGAAGGGAAGTACCTGTTTCTCCCCACAAGCCATCAGTGTCATTGATGTCCATGTCATGGTCTATTCCAACTGTCAGGATGTAACGAACCACCTGCCAAAAACAGTGAGCAGAGATGTGCTGGCCCAAAGAGCATCACTTGTCACTTGTATGATACAGCAAGGGACAAAAGACGTAAAACAAGTGAGAGTGCTTCTCTCTCAGTGCCAATAATCAACAGAAAAGAAAATCAGTATTGCTCAAAACAAATTCAGTAGGATTTTAGAATGACTTGAAGGCAAGTGAATGTTATTGAAAACAGTTTAAAAAAAGCCCAGTGCTCTGCCATGGATTTGTTGTTTGGCATGAGTATGATTTAATGAGCTCCCAAATGGCCTATATAGAACAGAGTAATCAAAATAAACAGTGGCAAAAATAAAGCATCCCAGTTCCATGAGGAAATTCCATATCGTCTAAAACAAGACAGCAAAAATGAGAATATTTGCACACATTTTGTACAATGATGATACCTTGGTTTTTCCTTCCACATTGGTTATATTTTACCTGTTTTTCTATACTTCTTCCCAGAATGGTCTAAGCATATGTTGATAAATAGTAATTTTTGAAGCCGAAATAAGCTTTAAATGAAGTTTTACTGTGTTTCTACTATATATATTCCTTGTTATACTCTAACAGGGAAATCTGTGTTTTGAAACCACCTGCTAAAAGATTATTAAATTAAATCTTTTTCTAATGACTGTTTTAAACAGATTTTTGTAATGGGGCACATGGTCACTGAGGCTGCAGGTGAGGGAAGAGAATCACACTAACGAAGTTTGGGATGCTACAGGAAAAAACAAAGGCAGGAAAGGAGAAAGGATCTGGGTGTTCTCAGGCTGTCTGAAAACTGTTATATACACTGTATGGAAAATCCTAGAATTCAAAATGCTAGGACATAATTTATTAAAATTCATGAAACACACAGATCTTCTTTCTACCTAGGAATACAGCTTCTTAATGTCTTAAAAATAGAGACAGATGGACATATTTCAGGTATGTATTTATGGGATCTCTTTTGTTGATATGCAGGAGTTGACTGCTTTCATTTAATCAGTGGACAGCAAACAAGAACTTTTATGAGAGGGAAGGAATTATTCATTCATCCAAGTTAACCATAGCTCAGAATACTCAAGTTTATATTGTAAGACAGCCATGGCTTATATACAATATAATAAATTAACTACACGTAGACATTTCTATATTTGGGTCATCTAAACAACTTCAAAGATAAGACTCTTTATCTTACAGCAATTTAAAAATAGATTTTAAAAAAGTGAATATTGAAATAGCTTTATTGAAGATATTTTGTTTCCACTTTGGTACATCCCTTACTACATATGTAAGTCCCCTAGACTAGCTGATCTTCATTCAAGGATCTTTACTTACCCATTACTTTTCTATCAAGGTTACAGTTTATTTTCCCAATGAACAGAAGACATACTTGTATCACCTGAATATCTAAAGCATTTAAAGTACTTCTTTGTGTGTATTGTTAGTGTTCCTTCCCAGATTTCTGCCTAAAGTGACACTGAGCTGAAGACTGTAAGTTGACGTGTACATCAAGCTAAAAACTGAAGCCTGTGCGATTGAGCGCAATCAAAAATTGGAAGAAAAAATTCAGCCTGAAATAGAAATATACTTGGGTGGATCAGTGATACAGAAAATAATCACCACCACTAGAGATTTAGGACTACTTCCAAGAACAGAGAGGAGAAAGTAGACAGAAAATAACTATAAACAAATCCTGCAGCAAACTGTACTATCAGATACTCGGCTGGAGCATTTAAACCAGCTGCTAATACATACTATGATAAATATCAGAATTCTTTCCAAGCCTCTTCTAAAAACAGCTGCAAGCACTGTTGTACAACTGTGCTGATTTCAAGCAGATCTGAAGTCCCTGAATTGCCAACCCACCTGGCAGTGCCCCATGCTGGCGGCGGCGGTGAGCGCCTGCTGCAGAGCCTGGCGCTTCCGCAGCGAGTCCTGCTCTCGGGAGGCACTCACCCACACCAGGCTGAGCAGCAACTCCAGGATGCCACAGTGCCCCCTCAGTGCACTATGGACCAGAGCACACTGGCCCTTCTTGTCTGCAAGGTCAGCCTAGGGGGAAAGGACACGGCTGAGGTTAGCAGGTGCAGTGAAACGCGGTGGAGAGGAGACGCTTCGGAGCACTCAGAGAGAGCAGCTCTCACTCCTGACTTCCAGGACAAGGGGAACACCTGGGGAACTGCAGGCCAAATAGCCTCATCAAGCAGCTGGGATGGTGATGGAAAAACAAATCCCAGAGAGTACTGCCAAACACAGCAAGGGCAAGGTGAGCAGGACCTGTCAGCAAGGGCTGGCCAAGGGGAGATCATTCTCAGCCTGCTGGACAGCCAGCGGCTCTGAGGGGACCAGAGGGTGGCTGGGGAGAGCTGGGGATGCCCCTGACCTCGACTTTAGAGGGCTCCAACATCTCTCAGTAACAGTCACTGACAAGCTGATGACCACAGGTCATGAAAGTGCACAGTGAGGGGCACCCAAAACTGGCTCTGCCAGAGCGTTGTGACCAGCGGCGCATGCAAAACGCTTCAAGGAAGTCTGGACTCACCCCTCAAGCTATGTCTGGTAATTATTTACTTAAGTAATCAATAACAGCTGTTTTGGGCCTTTGTATGACTTCTGGCTGTAGGCTTGGCAGTCTTTGTGCAGCAGCTTACCTTTGCACCTTTCCTGCACAGCAGTGACACAATGTTCATGTGGCCTGCAGCGGCCGCATAACTAAGGGCTGTCATCCCATTTTCTGAAGTTCCATCAATAGCAGCTCCAAAGTCCAGTAAAAGAGTCACCACTTCTTCGTGTCCAAGGTGCGACTGAACACACAGCACTGGAGCATTATTCAATACTTCAGTCCTGTAATTCACATTTGCTCCTGCCAAAATCAGCAGCCGACTCACCTAAAATTTAATTTCAACAAAAGAATGTTTTCCTCAGATTTGTCTGAATTTGCTATCTTGATCAGGTAGTCATTTGTTACTCCCTAATTTTGATGCAGATTTTATTGGCAGACATCAACTTTAATATGTATATAGCAATATAGCAGTTTAAAATCTTCTCTTTGTAAATATGCTATTGAATTACTGAGCACTGTACTCCCAAGAGAAGACTTGTCTCTCCCCGAAACTCACTACTACTCTGCAACTAGTTCCATTAAGAGAGAACCAGGTTGCATAAAAAGAAATCTCAAGCAGCCAGAGCACGCACATGTGTGTTTATGTACACACAAATTTCCAGTCAAAAGCTTTAGCAGTTGGCTCAAACTCCAACCGACCGACTTGGATTTTGTATCCATCATCTGGGGATTCAAATAACAGTGCAAAGTTTTGAGTTCCTCTCACAGTATTTCCCCCTTTTACAACTGACACTTTCCCACAGAAGCAAAGAGCCCTGAGCTCTGCCCAGCAAGGCCACGTGGGACATCTAACCCCTAAAAATGCACAAACACACTCACCAGCCACATGAGAAAAAAGGGAAAAACCCTTCTTTCCATCAATATTATCAAGGAAAACCGATCTGAACTTTAGCAACAGCTTACAAAAGTACATGTAGGCTTGTCACAGACGAGTTCAGACCCAGGTGCTCCTCTGCTGAAGGGTTACACCAACCTGGGCACCCCCTGCCCAGGGGCAGCAGCAGTGCCAGACAGCGCTGCTGGGCAGCCCTGGCAGTGCTCTCACCTTCACGTTGGGTGTGTAGATGTTTCTGAGGGAAGCCAGGGCTGTGGACAGTCCATCAGTGCTATAACCAATCCACAGGGCTTGCAGGTGACTGGAAGAAATTCCGGTCCTTTTACTGAGACCCTGACAGAAATGACAGAACAGGAAATCTCTCTATAGAATTAGAAATCCTGTTTCACTCTACAACTCAGTATAAGAAGAAATTAAGTACCTGGACCCACAGCACAATCAAATATTTTGAGTAAGCTCCCAACAAATTATTCAGGCGAGTCAGAGAAGAATCTCTGCAATGCATTCGTACAAATAGGTCATAATGTGTTCTAAGCTGCAAGCTTTACCTTGAAAATATGAGCTTTCAGTATATGATGGCCAAGTTCCATAGTTTGTTGGCGGTTTAACTTTCCCTCCTGTCGAGAAAACATGAAAGCCAGTAGAGCGTGTCCATTCCTAACAAAAGGATTAAGAGAGAACCACTTTTATCACTGTATTTCAGTAAATATTCTAACACATCTGCATACCTGTTATAACAGTTCAACTGTGTCAGACTACTGAAACTCACCATCACTCTAAACAAAATTCTTTCCATAATGAAATAATGCAAAATGAAAAACAGCAAAATTTGAAGATTAAACACTCAAGGTATTTATTTCTGTGCTGTCCCCTCACAGGGGCTGTGTCAGCTTTGAAGTGGTTTACACACTGCTCCCTTTTGCATTCCCAGAGCCAGGAACTGCAGGCATCTCACAGAGAAGCCAATCCTTTTAGAAGCACAAGATCTGAATACTTGCAAAATTTGAGAGAAAATGTGTATTTAGTAATCCTACACCTACATTAGTGGTGGTCAGTGTTCTAGGAAACAATGAGAGCAGCACAACCCTGAGGAAACAAGGTTATCATAAACTATTTGTCAATCAGACCATACACTGGAACTGGGCAATTAGCCATATGCTAGCTGGACTCTTCAGCTGAAGGGGGAAGGTTGGGAAGGGACTTCTCACTCCAGACATTTCTGAACAGAACTTTGCACAATCAGAAGCTTTGCCTGGGCCCAGGCAGCCCCCGCTGCTGCTTGGGCAAGTGCTGGGAGTTCTGTGTTGGGACCAGGGCTCCAGGAGGCTGCAGCCCCCCAGTCCCACCTACAGAACTGCTCTGTTACAGCCACTTGAAAGCTCAGACAAGTCTTGGGCTGGTAATCATTTTAAATGTCAGCATTATCTATTCTTTTGTAAAACCCAAAAGCTGTAAACCCCAAGGAACACGGGAAAAAAAAATCTGGGGAGCCAACTGTGAGAACATGATGAACAGTAACAGCCACTGTCTCCAACTCAACCAACTCTGCTTTCCAAGTCACTGAAAGTGAGCTGGAACAAACTCACACAATGCTAGCAGGATGTAACTACAGCACAAAATGTCTCAATATTTTTATGTTTAAAAAAGCCCAAATGATCTGTTCCTTCTATTCCTGCACTCTACATTACATACGTAAGGTGCTGCTGCAGGGGATTCTCAACAATTTTGCTGTGTTAGTAACAATACAGCACTCTCATTTCCCCATGAAGGTAGCAAAGTCAGATGAAAACTTCTGACTTCTGTAGGGTCAATTATACTGTAAACTTTGAATCTTTAGTCACATTACCTCTCTCTATACAAAAGTTTTTGTTTTGGAAAGAATTAGGTGTACTTGTATTTTAACATCACTCTTTCCCCTCACCAACTGTTGCAATCAAATATAAAAACCCTAATTTTGTTTATTTGAACAAGAAGTACTGCAGTTTTAATTTACCTTGGCTCACATAAGAAGTCAGTATTTTCACCTTCTGCTCTCCAGACAAGCCATTCCCTGAAGGAAGGATGGCAGAACATGCGTGTTTTGTCACGTCTTTTGATCAGAAAACACGAGAGGGCTTCCATCCTCTGGCTGAAGTCTTCCCACTGTTGTTCACTGTTTATTTGTCCTGCATTAATAGCCTGGAAAATCTGGTCATCTGTCATGGGATGTAGGGATGCCAATGCCACATTGAGTATGGGCTGAGCTCGCTCAAAAGCAGAGTTTGTCATGAACTTCATATTGCACTGCAGTAAGTACAGCTCTGACAGAGACACAGGAACAACCTTGTAGCTTGCACTTTTGATTACTAAATGACCTTTTTGGAAAAGATCCAGAGTGAGTTTCAAATAGAGGTAAGATCCCAGGCTTCTCATGATCAGGTGGTTACTCACTTTCCCAATTGTAGCTGCATCAGCTTTTCCATTTAAAGACATGTTGTTTATAATTTCCTGACTGTTATTAATTCTGTACTGAATGTAAGCATTCAAATCATCGTGAATTCCTTTGTTGTCTGGAAAATTGTCCAGGGATATTGGGATAAATGGTAGTGAATTTACCACTTCCTGTGAGGGATAGAAGGGAAAGAAAACAAACACCAAAGACATTACAGTATTCCAGCACTGAGAACTCAATGATGCATCTCTGCTACAATTCCCTTCTGTACTGAGTACCAGATTAAAAAGGAATTCAGTATGCCTGAGATACTTTTGCAAATACTGCCTCCTCATAAGAGGTACACCAGTATTTCTACATTTTATCATTTTTCATAGGAAGGTTTCAAATATTTCACTGACCAAACTCAACAACTGAAGGGATGAGAAATGACCACTTCAAAGTTAAGGAAATGGAAAACAGTTATCAGAACTGGACCAGGGAAAAGGGGAGGCAAAAAGAATGATCTATTAGGCATGAACATTTTATTAAGAAGTATCACAAATGACAAGAGAGAAAAGGCTCCCCTTATCATTTCACCTTCCAGGACCAATGCACCAGGAAGGTGCTGTGCACATCCCCAGCCCTTGGGCCTGAAGGTACAAGGACCAAGTACAGCACAGTCACCTTAGCAGCTTCCCCTGAACACACTTCATGTTTCTGTTATACAGATTACTTTAATGTTTTTGTAAATAAAGATCCAAAAGACATTTATTTAAAAGGAACACTTCTGCAACTTCTAACTTAAATTTCATACATAAAGTAAAATTCCTAAAGTCTTATTCTAAAATTTCTAAAATTAAAGAACTTCTTACATAGAGTTACATACTAGAAAGAAGGTTTAACAAACATCTCCAGACTTTCACAACAGAAAAAGCAACTCTATTCTACTTTATGTAATTAAATGAATTTCAAAAACCTGCACTTTCAGACTAGTGAGATGTTTTAAGCGAAGACACACCTCTCCAGGCTCCAGAGAGGAAATAGTCTCTGCTACAGAAATCCCTTCTTAAACCCAAAAATTTAGTTGAGAAATAAACTCTTCAGCCAGTTAAACACTCTGAGTGCTAGTGGTAAGAAGGCAGAGAAGAAATAAACCTCAGAGGCTGTACTGAAGCACACCTGCACCTTAACACTGCACTCCTGAGGTACAAAGGAACAGACCCAAATTTATCATTTCTTGTCTTATCAACTCCACTGGCAGCTGCAATAAAGTGATTCACAATGGAAAAGGCCTCCAACAGTGTATCTGTGCACTACAAATAAACATATAACAAAGGAAGGAAGGAAAAAATCCAAGAAGCTGAGTTCCTCTAAACCCAGTATTTTTCATAATAAAGCAGCGGCACCAATGTAAGTGATCACTTGGTCTTTGAGGGTAAGAAAAGCATAAAAGGTGTTTTTACCTGGAAATTAGTTCTTACAGTCACAATGAGCTTCAGCCATGGAGGAAACTTATAGATTATACTTGTGATAAATGAAGAAATTGTGTCACCATAATCAGGTTTATGAAATTCAGCATCATTTAAACCATCTACCAAAATGATGTAGTCTTCCTCAGGAATCTTTTGCTCTGAAATTTGAAAATAAAAAAGGAAAGGATAAAAACACATTCTCCCTTACAGTGACACATCTTTATCCTTAAATTCCATATGCCAAGTAACAAAACTGTATCTTTATGCATACTAGTACATCTTATGGCATTTAAGCATTAATTAGGAGATTAAAAGCAACATTAGGAGACTAAAACCAGTTTTAACAGGAGTGATACACTCAGTTCACATGTAGGCAAAACCCCCGTTCTGCCACAGATGAGGTATCTGCTCAAGCTGGCATATGCTGGGAAGCAGCTGTTTTCAAGAAGAGTTTGCTAGGGTTTTATTAAATACAAAAATCATGTTGCTACATGCTTTCTTTTACACACCATACCCCAGGG
>JAOTQP010000362.1:37385286-37399024 GCA_026413545.1 Cichladusa arquata | reverse complement strand
ACCATACCCCAGGGAAGGGCGGCAGCTGTGCTGGGGAGGGTTAGGGTGGGTATCAGGAAAGGTTCTTCCCCCAGAGGGTGCTGGCACTGCCCAGGCTCCCGGGGAACATTCCCAAAGCTGCCAGAGCTCCAGGAGTGTCTGGGCACTGCTCCCAGGGATGCCCAGGGTGGGATTGCTGGGGGGGTCTGTGCAGGGACAGGAGCTGGACTGATGATCCTGGTGGGTCCTTTCCAGCTCAGGAGATTCTGTAGTTGTTGGAAAATTGCCACATGCCTTTTAAAAGCAAGCAAAACCAACATCCATTGTGCAGATGTTTAGGCCCAGAAAATTAGAAAGCATGTGACAAAACTTGAACACATCTTAAAACAAAATTCTTTAATATGAATGTGCCAGCCTTAACTTCAAGCTCATAGCTGTATTCCCATTTTCTGGCAAAAAAGGTAAATATAAAGCTTCTACGACCTTTAATAAGTTCCACAGAATTTTAATTGAAACACAAATCAACTGTTCAAACCCCATCTATTATTGTTACAAACAACTGGCACAGCTAAGGAATCCCCTCCTCCAGGAATATTCTGCTAGTTTTATTTTTAATAGTTTTCTCCACTCTGCACGCAGTTCAGATTGCATTTCCCAGTCCCTCAGCTGAACGTACCTGTCCTGAGGCTGGAGAGCGGTTCCAGCACTCCCCTGGTGAAGGCTGCAGCTGGATCCTGGACGCAGGACCTGAGGCTGAGCAGGCTCTGCAGCTGTGGCTCCCGGAGCAGCAGCTCCCTGTAGGCTGCCAGCCGCGGGCAGCGGCACAGCAGCGCGGCCACGCTGTGCGCGAACTCGGGCACCAGGCACGTGTACGTGTTGTCAGCCTGGCAGAAGTGGTACGCCACCACCTGCGGAGCCACACACCAACAACCGTCACCCTGGCACCGTTTGGGCTGGCTACTACTCAGTGCAGTTGTGATCAAGTGTTATTACATTTCTCTCCCAGCTACAAAACCCTTGTCAGTGTTAGAGCCCATGCTGTAACAGTCTCTGACAGCCTGGGTCAAACACAGGGAGGAAGGCACAGAAAAAGTTTTTGACCTTGCAGGCCATGAAGAGCGGAGAAGAAATCAAGGTCTCAGATTCTGGCAGGAGAACACAACAATTTGAGTTTGTGGCATTTGGATACAGGGGGTAAGCAGCTGATTAACTAAGCATAAGAAAAGTAACCTGAGGGTCTAACTAGGTGACCTAGTAGCCGTAATTTAACAAAAACATGTCCCACACTTAATGACCTACGGACTAATTTGATCATCAGGCAAAAGTAAATGACAGACAGCTATTAAAGACATGCTTACATAAGCAAATGGAAAAATACAACAACTGGCTTTATTACTTAAAAATAAATCAGGACGTAACCCTTACTTCTTTGGGGGAAAAAAACCCCAAAACAAGTCACAAGGAAAACATGGTGCTCACAGTGAATAAAAAGCCTGTATTTCAGTGGTTTCCATAACACTGCTTCAAATGAGTATGTATCACTTTAAAGACTGCAAATGTTAAAGATCTCATGTTTTCCCTACAATTATTCATATAAAACACGCAATTCAGACACTCATTGATTTTACTACTTTGGCAAAAAATAAAACACTTAACATTAATCTAATAAAAAATTACTTCAGACTCTGAGTATGGAAAATAAAACTACATTCAGACTCAACCTGTATCATAGCATATAGATGGATTATACAAGAATCAAACATTTTCTCTTCCCCACCGCCCCCAAATCTGGAATTTTGCTTTTGGAAGGTACACTGAGCAGCTCCCTGCAGAAAACATACAGCCCCTTTGGCAAGGAAAGCATCCCAACCCCCATACCCACACAAAACTGGCGAGCAGCTGTTCAGGTAACTCCTTCTAGGACCACGCAGGATCCAGGTGATACTGGCAGGTGCAGGAGGTAGGGAGCTGATCCCACCAGAGCCATCCTGCACAGGTGCCCAGGTGCTGCCCCTCTCCCAGCACGCCTGCAGCCCCAGGGGGGCTGTGCAAAGCAAACCCAGCCCAGGACAGAGGGTTCCACACACTGACCATCTCCTGGGAAGTGAAATCTCACCTTCGAGGCGAGGCGTCTCACAGAGTCCCCTGAGTGAGCTCTGTACTCAGGAGCACCTGGAGCAGTCAGAGCCTTCACTGTCCCAGTGTCACCTGACAGAGGGGCACACAGGGGGAACTGGCTCAAGGGAATCTCCTGACAGGAGTCACCACCTGCTTGCAAAAGGCAACAAATACAAGAGAGACCAAATTTGCCGTCAGCAGATTGCTTTCTAGGAAAACACCACAGATTATCTTACTGCTAGAGGAAAAATTGAAACTGAGAAATACCATTATAAAAGAAGTCTGCAACTAATCTGATAAATACAGGCACACATTTGCAAATTTAGAATTTAAAAAAAACTCCACTGACTTTTAAATCAAAACTGTAGAATTACTGAAAGCAAAACCATGCTGATGTGAAGAGTTTCCTTCAGAAAATTACACATACATTGTCTCACTTAACTACTAATTACTGTATGACTAAATTAGTGGGAAGTTCATCATTGTTATTTTTAGTAATAATAACATTTGAAGTGTCAGCTGGCGAAACAGCAGTAATAGTCCCACCATCCTTCCAGTTAATGCAGGCACTGGACTAGTGTGGTGACAGGATGCTATGGATCCCAGTAGGAGACAGAAGGGGGTTCTCCATAGCTTTATTCTCACCTCTACAAAAATTCTTTGGGAAGCACACACAGCAGGTACACAGCAGGAAAGAAACACTCACTGCCCCCTTTCCCAGCTCGTGAGAGACAAAGCTGCTGCAGGCACATCCTCAGAGTTTGGGGTACACTGCCTGACAAGAGGAAGAGATCCTGCACACTGCCCCTGTTACCAACCCTGATGGGCTGAGCCCACACGGTGACACTTTGAAGGTATTTGCCAGAACAAAACATTTTAACTCCTTCACTTGCTCATCAGAAGAAAAATGTGTTCACTAAAGACTTGATGAGGTCTGACTACCTTGAGCCAAAAAAGCAAACATGTGAGTCCTGCTGTCAGCACATGAAGGCAGAGCATTACCAAGAAGGAACATACCTTTAGGAGATGACCCTGGGCTGCTGGAGGCTATTTGTCTCATGCGACTTCCATGGCAGCTGAGTGCCACCAGCCGTGAAATGACTGCAGTCTTCCCAAACCCCACGTTTCCAGTAATGACTGCTCCCCTGCTCTCTGCTGGGTCAGGATTCTGCAGCTTTTCTTCAATGGTGTGAAACAGCCATTCTCTTCCAACAAACACTGAGTCTGTGGTTATGCTTGGCACCTCAAACAGCAGCGGCTTCAGCAAAATATCCTGAGGCTTATAGGGGATGAAACGAGCTGAAAAGACGTGTCAGGGAGAAAAGCTTATTAGAAGAAACTTCACATGCAATCAAACAGCACGGTTGCAGAAGGTAACATCTTACAGAAGCTTTGCTACAATCAGTCATAATCAGACATTCTAGTACATTCACCATGAAAACAATAAAATCTGATTGCCTCAGTTCAGGTCCTCTCCGTAATTTTTGCATGAATTAGATTGTACAGGAAAGAAACTACAGGTATAATCTATTTTTTACAACTGAAGTCAAGTTAGTAAGACTCCAAAAAGTTTTCTTAAAAATGCATTAAAATAGCTGTACAAATGGGGAAGTGCCATTTTTCAGTTTAGAGTGAACTATGTGCTGAGCATCACATTGTTAGGTCTTCAAATCTGTACAGGCATTTACAGAGAAACAGAAAAAGGTATAGAGAATAACATAATTTTTCTGTTTTAAAAAACTCCTTAAAGTAATACAAAAACAACTACTGCCTTGTTTTTCTATACTTTTCAAGTCACTTTTCAAGGATCAGTAGTCACACCTTTGATACACTTGGAAACACCTGATGACTTAGGGAAGAATTTGGGTTGGAATGCATAAAATACATTAAAATTTACAGGAATAATAATATTCACCAATAATATGCCCTAAAGATTCATTAGCCAAATGTAACGCTACACAACTTCAGTTCCAGCATTAATCTATGATAGTGAAAAGCCATAAATGGAAAAGGGCAGCATAATATCTACATACCATCCTCAAGATCAGTTTTACCAGGAGTTCATCTTAATTTTTCTGCCTTTAATAGTTGTTGGTTGTAACAAGTGCAAACACATTCCATGTCTAAACCACAGCATTGTGCAGGAAAAGGTGTAAGCACCTTGGCAGCCATGCAGAGTGGCTCAGGAGGAGCAGTGCACAGTGACACTGGGACAGGGCTGCTCCCAGCCTCCCAGCCCAGCCCAGAGGGCTGAAGCAAGGTGTGACTGCAGCCAGCTGAGCTGCAGATGTGTCCCCTTTACCTTCCTGCTGCGCTCTGCCGCCAGCGCTGCTGTGCCAAGGCAAGCGAATTGAAGTTCTCAGAGGAGCATTTCTTTGTCCATCCAAGTAACTCAAATCTTCCAATTTGGTTGAACTTGTTGCTAGAGTATGAAAGAGCTAAAGTTTATTTCTCTCTCAGTACAAGTTACAAATCATGTAATTATTTAATACAGTCCTTCATCCACCTGTTACTTACAGAGAAGGTTTTCTAGACAATGGCAACAAAGTCATTCACGTTGTAACATTTACAAAATGCATTTCAATCAACTTCACTAAAGATTTAGGGGTTTTCCCTGCTTAACTGGCCCTCAGTTCCCCCGTTGAGAGAGTTTCCTTTTTTACTGTGGGAACAAGCACATCAGCGAGGTCAGCAGTGTTAGAATAGGTTTGGGTATTACCTGCAAATACACTCCCTGTCAGCAGGCAGAGTCCTGCAATAACTGATGGACTTCTCAGGTGTTTCAAAAGTCCTGACCTAATCAATACCATCATAAAGCATGGTAACAGCCTTCTGGATGACAATTTTAATCAACTTAGGTAATGCTCATCCATTTAGCCCATAACATAGGCTTTTTTCCTTTTATCCTACAGAGATACCTTCATACTAACAACAGAAAATTCAAAAGAAATGTCCTATCACTGAGAACACCCTTGGGTTTTGACCCAAGACTTTACCTGCAACAGAGTTTGGACGAGGCATTATTAAAGAGGCAGAACTCTGAGGGTAAGGAAGGGGACCCTCCCCTGCTGGTACTTCTTTTGGCAAATTCTCAGAAGATCCAACGGCTTCCTCTTCTGCAACTGGTGAGCAATTATCTGTTCTTCGATCCCGGCTCATGCCTTGGTGTTTTCCAGCTCGGAGACTCCCATCCTTACTCCACTCTAAGCTGGATCCACTACGATCATCATTTTCTGATGAACTTGTTATAGTGGCTGAAATGGAGGGGAAAAAAAAAAGTGAAGTCAGAGGAATATGGCACACACATTAGAATTTTCATTCTCAAATGGCACTGTAAAACATAAATGACAAAAATTCAATGTTGTTCAGAGGTCTGTGGCACCTAAAACACATTATCACATCAGGATGACAATCAGCCTATCCTCATATACCTGGCAAACTAATCTTGATAGAAACCTTCCAGCAAGTAAGCTATTTACTGCTCCTTTCTTAAGCACCTATACATTTCACTGTCAGAAAGAACAAACAGGAGTAAGTGCATGATGAATTAGAACTAGTAGAGTATATTAATAAAATTCCAGATTATATTAAACATACTGATTTATGTTTTTAAAGAGTGCTGCAGTGTAAATCAGAGGCTCAAATAAGAGCTTGGGGAGAAAAGGGGCTTTTTCTGCTATGAAAATTTCATATGCTAGGCAACAAGAACACAGACCTAGAGAGACCCTAAAAGGCAGCTGAGAGCACCGAGGTGTTCTTGGATGCTGTGGTACAGAACAGGAGTTCCTGCTGCTGCAGTCCCTCCCTCAATGAGAGACACCACCTGCATTACCCAGTGGGATCCAGATGTTCCAGTTTGGTCACCAAGGGTTATCAGTGAGTCTGTACCTGTCTGGGATTGTATTTAATCCAGGCCTCTTCTAATAATGTGAAGACTTTATGTTCCTGAAGACCTACTTGAGTAATGTTTGATAAAACTATGCTAACCTCCTTACCCAATTAGGAACACTTTGCAGATATATATTTTTTGTATGACTAATACCGAAAGGATTTTGTTTAATTTAAAAGTTTTTCAATCCCTTACATTAAACTCTCCCAAAATAACTGAAAAAATATTCAAATATTTAATAAAGTTTAAGTCAGCACTACGCATTTTGAACACTTTAATACAACAGAGGAAAATACAAAATAGGATGAAAGGGCATCAAGATTAAAAAAAAAAAAATCAATACCAGTTCAAACTATAATACCTGTGTGAACTAACTTAAAAGTTAAAGCCATATTTGTGGCTATTCTACACTCAGCTGGCCCATTCCTTAAGGAAGAGATCCTGGCACACAGGACTGCTAACAAAATGCAACCACAGGGGTGGCTCCTGCATTGCTGAGCCTGGTCCAGTCATGGAAAAGGGAGAAATGACCAATTTCCCATCACTCTGCAGGTCCAGAAAACACAGCAGGAGTAGAAACACAAAGGAGGCCCACATAAATAGCACAAAAGAGCAGAGTGTTTTCATGGCTGGATCAACTCTGTCTAAGACATTAGAAAACATATACTTGCTAAACATAATTTAAAATGCACATGTGCTACCAACAAATTTGAATGCACAGACATACTTGTATATAAAAACCAAAAGCACAGGCCCCTATCAGAAAGGTGCCTCTCCTTGGTTTCAAGCCTTTATAGATGTAAGGCGTTGCTGCCACGGGTAGCCAAGAGACAGGGTTCAAATTCTCTGGAATTTGAGACAGGAACAGCAGCTCTGCAGAGCAGCAGCAGCAGCTCTCCACAGGGTCCCAGCCATGAATCACAGGTACTTGACTGAAGGAGCCACCAGCAAGTCCCCCTGCTTTTGCACCCATACACTCACCCTTCCTTCTCAGCTGTTCAATAAGCAACTTTTATCACCGTTCTAAAATCTTTTCTTTAAAACACTGGCACTTACAAGGTTATGCCATAATGATGTTGTCATGCCAGTACACTATTTCAAACATGAGGCCATTCTGACCTTATTCAGAGCATGGGCATGCTCTTGAACTATTTCAAGTTTGTCAAGCATGGCCAGTATGTTCATATCAGTATCATTTGCTCCTTTTCTAAAAGCAACAATTCTGATATACCCTTTCCTTTACATGAAGAGGTTCATGCTGTCTCAAAATTAGATCTTATACAAAGCTGATCATGTATCAATGCTACACGGAATGAGTACACAAAATCATTTTCTTCAACTGAAACACTTAAGTTTTATACAAGAGTCTCCTGACCCATGACAATGTCTCTTAGGGTGAATGATCAGTAAAAATTATTTTACTCAGCTGTTGGTACAAGGAGCTTGTAACAGTTGTGCTGTGAGGGTGGCTGCCTCCAGGGACCAGACTCCCCACATGAGATGCACACATACCCTCAACTCAGCCATCTTTCAACAGAGGATCACACAATTCCATCTCTTCCACAATGCCCCATTTTAGCTTCATTTTCATGCCAATTACTCAAAAGTCTGCACTTTTTAAAACAGTTTGATTTAGGCTATTCTCATAAGAAATCACATCAATTATTGTTTTCTCAACTGGAAATTAAATTAACTTCAAGCCCTTCTGTACTTCCCCATTATGAAAAGCATTGTTAAGACCTCTGGAAAATAAAAAAGGCATAAGAAAACAAAAAAAAATGGAAGAAAAGAGAGGAAATTAATTATTTCAATGGAAGAAGTGGAGAAATTACAACTGCACCAGGAAAACAAAAGAGGAAAAATGCAGACGTAAAAACAGCAGCTTTTATAGCCAAGAATAGGATTTCAGTCTTTCAAGAGGGATCCACAGACAGTGTAAAACCAAACATGGTGCCATAAAGCAGCTGCTCAGACTTGCACAATTAAGAGCAAAGTATTGCTGACGAAAATGCTCACCTATAATGCCACTGTCTTTGCTCTCCAGGGTGGAGCTGGGGGTGCTGATGGTGCCACAGGGGCTGCCCTTGCTGGCTGCAGCTTTGCCAGCACAGCTGTTGAGGGTGGAGCAGGGGCTGTCGGTGCTGGGCGAGGTGGTGCTGCTGGTGAGGGTGGAACAGGGACTCACCCCTCGGCTGGGGACCGCACACTGCCAGGGGACAGCAAGAAACACTCACTGCACAGCAGGCAGGACCTGCTGGGCTCAAAACTAGACACCTCCAGCTGAAGCAGAACAACAGCAAAGCAAAGAGCCTATTTTTAAAGTAAAAACTTGAAGAAGTGAAAGCTTTGTCTAGACTGGGAATCTTCATCTTTCATATTACTCTTAAAAAGTGACTACTGAATTAAAAAGGGCATTTTATAGTTCACTGAAAAAGCTGTAAGGCAGATTTCTTCTCTGTTTAGCACTTTACTGGTTACGCCTCCCCTCGACTTCTTCTATTTATTCTTTGACTTGAAAAGCCTGGAATTGCAGTCTTACTGATTTTTCACTATCAGTGTGAAAACCTAAACTGATGCACTAAGATTTAGGAGGGCTGGGACTGAAAGTGGAGAGAGTAAGGGCTAAGTTACTGTGAAGTTTTAGTTAGCAGATGAGTTCCATGGGATAGTAGCTGCCTGCTCCTCTCCAATCCCTCTACCCCAAATGACAGAGAAGGACTGCCTGATTGAAGTGGACTTCTCGGGAAGAAACACACACACCCTTCTCCCCAGGCATGCTCCCCATTTTAACAAAATGCTGGCCTTCTCCGTTCTTGAAAATAATTGAAAAGAGAAGGCAAAAATTTCCTCTGAAATACTAAAAGCAGAGAGAATTCTAGAAGTTATTCACATTCATAGTAGATTAGATTTAACCTCCAGAAATGATGAGAAGTCTATTCAGTTTGTGTGTTTTGAAACTGTGAATTGATCTTGACTTCTTGAAAACAAACACTTGTTAAAATTGAAGTCCAATTCTATTACTATATCTCTATTAAAATGCATGGTATTTGGGTAGATATATATCAAGTAACTGCAACTAGCAGATAGAGGAAATAATATTCTGAAACAGGATGAGCATGAAATATATTATATTCTATTATCCTACCATAACTTCGCTTTTCTCTTCCATGTGAGCTGAAGTTGGGATCCCTTCCCCCAGCAAAAACCCCAATCTTGTCATCAATTCTTGTGCTGCTGGAGAACAGCTTGAGTCTTTGTCAGGCTTTGCTTTGGATTGGGAGAAAAAAGTTGAAGGTTAGAGTCTTATATTTGGAAAGTGTTAAAAGAGGTAGAAAAAGTACAACCAGATTGTCCAGCAGACCTTTAATTGCTGGTGGGTCTTGAATCCTCTGCATAACAGCACAAATCTAGGGGAGGAAAAACCCACCTGCCAGTCAAAGCAGAAATGTTTAAGTGCAATCAGTTCATCACTGGAGTGATGAGTGACATAACACAAGGATTCTCCTAAGAGCAGCATTAAGCTCAATGCTATCAAAGCTTAGCAGCAAGCTGAAATTCTATTTCTGTCATATAAAAACATGAAGAGTAGAGGTTAATAACACAAATGTTTTGCAAGCTCACAGGTAACACTAGAACTAGTTCCATACATTTTTGTTTTGCTTGCTATGCAAAAGATGTGACACCAGTTCTAAATGTCCCAGCTCTTCTGGTGCAAAGATACTTAATTTTATCAGTACAGAGATTTGAAATGTCTTCTAGCCTCCAACAGATATAACAAGACAAAATTCAAAATGAGGCCGGGTGCAACAAGAGCAGCCAAGCACAGCTCTGCCCTGGCACACACTCTTGCTAGTGCAATCTCACAAATAAGCATTTCCAGCAGTCTGGCATCACCCACCAACCTGTGACCATCTGCTCTGACAGAAACATTTACAGGGCATTTATTTATTTCATCCATTATTTATATATATATATATATATATATACATATACATACACATAGTGTATATACACATAGGCCTCCCCATCCTCAGGTATAAACAGCTAAATTAATACAGAGCATCATCCTATCACTTGCAGAAGCAGCTCCCAGCAGCAGCTCTTATCCCCAGAACTGCCAGGGGGATGTGGAGGAGCAGCTGCAGGGCCCCTGCCCAGCCAGCACCCCTGGGCTCCTGCTGGGAACCAGCCAGGACACCCCAACAGCTCCAGCATCCCAGCTTCTGGAGATATGCATCAAACCACTCCCAGCTGCTACAGAGTGCCCAGCGGGCAAGGCAAGTCAGAGCCCAGAGCTGGGGATGAACTTCAGGAGAGGAGACACAGGGCTCTCAGCTGCAGCCCCTTCTGCACCTCCGAGAGGAGCTGGGGTACAGAACAACCCAGCTGAACCCACAAAACCACCGAGCTGAACGCACGAAACCATCCAGCACAGCACACAGCTCTGCCCAGCCCAGCACAGCACACAGCTCTGCCCAGCACAGCCCTGCCCAGCATAGCACAGCACAGCCCAGCACAGCACAGCCCAGCCCAGCACAGCACAGAGCTCTGCCCAGCATAGCACAGCACAGCACAGCACAGCCCAGCCCAGCACAGCACAGCACAGCCCAGCACAGCACAGCCCAGCACAGCACAGCCCAGCCCAGCACAGCACAGCCCAGCACAGCCCAGCACAGCCCAGCCCAGCACAGCACAGCCCAGCACAGCCCAGCACAGCCCAGCACAGCACAGCCCAGCACAGCACAGCCCAGCACAGCCCAGCCCAGCCCAGCACAGCACAGCACAGCACAGCCCAGCACAGCACAGCCCAGCCCAGCCCAGCCCAGCACAGCACAGCACAGCCCAGCACAGCACAGCCCAGCACAGCACAGCCCAGCACAGCCCAGCACAGCACAGCCCAGCCCAGCACAGCACAGCACAGCCCAGCACAGCACAGCACAGCACAGCCCAGCACAGCCCAGCCCAGCCCAGCACAGCACAGCCCAGCACAGCACAGCACAGCACAGCACAGCACAGCACAGCACAGCACAGCACAGCCCAGCACAGCACAGCACAGCCCAGCACAGCCCAGCACAGCACAGCCCAGCACAGCACAGCACAGCCCAGCCCAGCACAGCACAGCCCAGCACAGCACAGCCCAGCACAGCCCAGCACAGCACAGCCCAGCACAGCCCAGCCCAGCACAGCCCAGCACAGCCCAGCACAGCACAGCCCAGCACAGCACAGCACAGCACAGCACAGCCCAGCCCAGCACAGCCCAGCACAGCACAGCCCAGCACAGCCCAGCACTCTGGCAGTGCTAACCCTGCTGTTTCCCTTTGCCCCCAGAGTGATTTATCCCCTGTCGGACTCCCCTGCTGTGAAGATGTCCCAGTCATCCCCAGCTGATGAAGGCACCACCTTTGAGCACCTCTGGAGCACGCTGTAAGTGGGGTGGGATCATTCCCCATGGGGGGTGTTCAGAGGCAGCAGTGGCTCTTTGCCAAAGACAAATTTCATTCTACACCCTCTGCTTTCCACAGACACCTTTTGCCACCCGGCAAATTTTTCTCCCTGGTTTCAGATCCTCTGCTCAGGGCATTCCATTTGCCAAACAACATGGCACTGTCTGTCTCATGGGTAGCTCCTTCCTGGCTGCAGTGCTCCAGGGCAGCATGGAGACAGTGCCCGGGCCAGAGCAGAGCTCCCCTCAAGCTGGGACTCTTAATTCCAAAATTAAACATCTTTCAGCCCTACCAAGATGTTTGCAAGCCTTCTGGCCTTTGGGCCTCATGCTCTAATCCAGCATAAAGGGAGAAGGACTGTGCTTCATTCTATCTTCTTTCCTTGGTCCTCTCACATAAAGACATCCCAAGGTGACAGGTATGCTGGAGTAGCTGGATGGAAGCAGAATTTCCTCCATCTCTGCTTACTTTTTCTGCCAGGTAAAGCCTGCTCTGTCACGTGGGAATAAAAGCAGAGGGTGGAGGAAGAAGCTGGGAAAGGGACAAGGTTTGAGGGGACTTGCTGGGGGGTGGTGGTGGCAGCACAGGCTGTGTTGGAGAGCTGGGGAAATGACTGTGCCCTCACCTTCTCCTCAGGGAGCCAGACAGCACCTACTTCGACCTCCCTCCAGCCACCAGCAGCAATGAGGTCTCCAACCGCACAGAGATCACGATGGACGTGTTCCAGATGAGAGGCATGGGCGACTCGGTGATGGTGAGTGTGCTCAGACAGCAGGGACGGCCACCTGAACCAGGCACACACTTGATTTCCCTGCAGGGGTGGGCTGGGGGCTCTGGGGTAGGCACTGGGGTGTTTGCTGGCTCATAAACCAACCTTGGTGGTGCAGCACTGCCGGCCCTGGTGCAGGGTCTGGAACCAGTGGCACACGGGTCAGCAAAACCGGGGCTATTTCTTGTTAGATAACATCAGTGCAGGCAGCAGCGGGACTGGGAGCTCTGGGGGAGAACCAGGACAGCAGCACACTGCCATTCACTGCGGGACAAACGGGGAGCAAGAGCCATTTGTGAGCTGCTGGAGGGGCACGCTGCACTCGCAGCTCTGCTCCCACCACAGCCCCAGGAGCCGCTGCCCTTCCTTTGCTTCTGTCCGAGATAAAATCTTGGAAAAGCATCGCGGGCATGCGAGACATCCCGGCCTCTTGTGCGCGTTCGGTGGCGCCCGGAGCATCCCTGAGGCTGCCCTGGCTGCTGGCTGCATCTCCCTGCGGGGAGCCGCTGCTTCCCTCCAGAAAGTCGCTGTTTCCCTCCAGAAAGTCTCCGTTTCCCTCGCCGACAGCTTGCCTCCCCGCCCCCAGCCCCTTTTCCCTCGCTTTCCGCCCTCTTTCCCTCCCTTCCCCGGCCTTTCACAGCGGGCAGGAGCCGGGCAGAGCGCCGCTAATTGGGGCTGTGCCCCTCGCTGAGCCAGCCCTCGCCTTTCCCCTCGCTCCCGCTGTAACCAAAGCCGAGAGCCGGAGCAGCCTGGGGGCCACGATGAGAAGGGCTCTGGTAAGGGGATGCCAGCGGCCTCAGGGAAAGGAAAGAGAGGAGAGGCTGTGGAGGGACCACTCAGACCGTGCTGGTTCCCGCTGTTCTTGGCACTCATTGGTGCCAGAGTGACGCTGATGCTCGGTGGTGGCGAGCAGATCACCCAAATGCTCTGTCAGGCATCTATCCCTAACTATTCCTGTCTATCCTTCTAGATATCCATCCATCCATCCATCCATCCATCCATCCATCCATCCATCCATCCATCCATCCAAACATCCATCCTCACATCCATCCACACCCGTGCGTGTCTCTCCATCCAGACAGAGATAACTCCACATCTCCCACACACGGGGCTCTCACAGAGTCACTGCTCTGCCTGGTCAGTGGGCGCCTCATTGTGCTGGCCACAGGTGCCAGCCCAGCAAGTCTCCAGCCCCGTGGGGCTGGAAGAAGCTTTTGGGAGCGGGCAGCTTTGTGGTGGAGCTGGACCCCCGCTCTCCCTGCAGTGGGAATGGTTGGTATCGCCCAGTCCATCACTGGGCAAGCTGGGGCCTGCCCTGTGCTTTAATGAATAGTCATGAGGGACAGAAGGGGTGGGCCCCGTTTTGTTGTTGGATGCAGCGAGTTGACAGAACTAAGGGAGATGAAAAAAGCAAAAAAGCCAACAGACGGCGGCACACGGGTGGCCAGCGCAGCATCCCTGGCGCTGCCCGCCCGGCCCCGCTCCCGCACTCCGTCCTGCCCCCCCCCCCCCCCCCCCCCCCCCCCCCCCCCCCCCCCC
>JAOTQP010000362.1:37360383-37378120 GCA_026413545.1 Cichladusa arquata | reverse complement strand
GGAAGGCACACTGGAGAAAAAAGACCTTAAGACTGAGAAATCCTGAGAGAAGAATCCTTAACAAACACCACAGGGCACAGGGACAGGACAGGCTCCCTTTGCTCAGCAGGGACAGGGGACAGGGCACAGGGACAAGACAGGTTCCCTTTGCTCAGCAGGGGCAGGGCACAGGGACAGGGCACAGGGCACAGGGACAGGGACAGGCTCCCTTTGCTCAGCAGGGGCAGGGCACAGGGACAGGGCACAGGGACAGGACAGGCTCCCTTTGCTCAGGAGGCAAAGGGCACAGGGACAGGGCACAGGGACAGGACAGGCTCCCTTTGCTCAGCAGGGACAGGGGACAGGGCACAGGGCATAAGGAGAGAAACCAGAAGAATGCCACCAACATTACCAAAATATGTGTAAACAGAGTTTGATGCAGATGTGGGAATTCAGATCATCTTTTAACATGAAGGAATAGGACCACTACCTTTACACCAGTGAAAGCTAAAACAATGAACATGCAGCCTCTCTGACCCTGGATGCTGAGAGCAGCTGCAGAGAAAACTGTGTTCCATGGGTTCCCTCAACAGGCCCTTCTGGGATGGCCTGTTCTGTCTGTCTGTGCCTTAGCCTTTCTACTAAAGTGAAACAAGACCCAACCCACTTAAGAAAAATATCTGATATAAAATCATGCTACAACAGAAGAAATCGTAAATTCTGTAGTTCTGCTTTAGATGTTTTAAAAAGAAAAGAAGTACAGGATGCTGCTGCTGACCAAGGCTCCCTGCGAGCCCCATGGAGTGAAGGACACCACCACAACCAACATTTGGATGTGATTACAAATTCAGAAGGAAACCACACGAGGGACAAAGAAAACAGTTGTGAGAACAAGGAAAGCCCCTTCCAGAACAAGGCATCTCTATGTCTAAGCGGTAAGAAACTGTTTAAGGATTACCAAACCCAGTGAGTTTGATATCCTTTCAATAGAACTGACAGGCACACAGAACTCTGTAACATGGCTCAGTGACTGAGTACAAGGTGCTTTATTTTTATTGTAAAACACTAAGCCCTGCCCTGGAAGGGCTGTGTCTTTCAAAACAGAAATACTTCCAAGTGTGTGTGTGTGTGTGTGTGCACAGCCAGCCCAGCTTGGGAGAGGGCAACCCAGGAGGCCTGGGGAGAGCAGGGTCCCAGTGTGCCCAGTCAGGAGCAGGCAATGCAGCCAATGCAGCCACAGCAGCAGCAGGCAATGCAGCCACAGCAGCAGCAGGCAATGCAGCCAATGCAGCCACAGCAGCAGCAGCCAATGCAGCCACAGCAGCCACAGCAGCAGCAGGCAATGCAGCCACAGCAGCAGCAGGCAATGCAGCCAATGCAGCCACAGCAGCCAATGCAGCACCAGACAATGCAGCCAATGCAGCCACAGCAGCAGCAGGACAAGGGAATCCAGCCACAGCAGCAGCAGGAGCAGGAGCTGCAGAACCACTCCTGCCAAGTGGAGCCATGCAGAGCCAGCCTTCTGGGACAGGACACCGGCTGCTGCCATGGAAAAGTGCATGCGTGAGGGGAGAGCAACACTTCATTCTTTTGCTCTCAAGACTCTGAGAAGACCAGAAAAAGAGAGAAACTAGCATGGAATGGGGAGAAAACACATTACAGCCTGAGTAAAGGAAGCAGTGAAGTGCACTGAGTGAGAAACAACCCAGGCAAAATTAGAATAAATGGTTCAAATGGCCAACCTTTGCCAACTCTGCTTGTACTTGACATTATTTCCTCATTTTCTGGTATTTGTTTCTGCACTCTGGATTACTTTATTGGTACACAAAACATTAATGTTCTCCCGTAGCTCTTAAAAAAACAAGTCAATTTTTAAATAAAACAGTGAAAAATAGAGCTTATTCTGACCACTAACGTAATTTGCATGTGTTTCAAGAGCAGGATTTTTTTTTTGAGGGAGGGTGCTTATATGTACATGGGATACATCACTGGAATTAGCTTCTGAAAAGACATTTACCACATTAAATACTCAGTGCTCAGAAAAAAGCTTAAGCTCTTAAATAACTGACAAGAGCAGCTGAAAGTAAGCAAAGCAACACAAGATAATAAAAAACAGCTCCATATTTTAAGCATGAAACAATGCTTCTTCTATTGCAAGATATTTTTAGAGTAACAACAAAAAGTCAAACTGAAACTTGAAAGTATTCCATTCCAAGTTCAATGTTCCAGACAGTGAATGTGTACTTTATGCACCACAAACGCCCTTTGCTCTTAAAATTCAAAGCCTAATATCACAGAGCTTTTGGACAGAAAAAGCCAATTGGACTTACATATTTACATTTTAAAAGGCAAACTTATTTTATTTAATGGCCTTTCACTTTTCCAGAGTAATACCTGAAGCCTTGATGCTCTCAGCTCAGTTCACAGTGTATTAGCCAGAAATGCTGAGTGAGATGTAATGCAAGACAGGGGAGTTAAAATCTGCATTTAGATGACCACAGTCAGCTGAGAATCAAACCTTTACTGCTACAGGCAAGTAATTTAAAACACGCAGTTTTAAAATAAAGATTAAATAGTGGGTCTGGGTCTTAAGAAAAGATTAGGCTTTTCTCTCAGCAACTTCACTTTTCTTTTGAGAGTAGCAATTTATTTGCCACTAGCAATAAAATCAATAAATAAATAATAAACACCCCCTCCACCTCCAAAAAAACCCACAACCCAAACAAAAAACCTCCAAAGCCAGTGACAGTGAATTTCAGCACATTTCTGTTTCTCATTCCAAGTGCTGCCCTAGTGCTGCACATCAGGCTTGCAGCAGGGGCCTGGGAAAGGAAAAGGAGAAAGTAAATCAGGGATGGTGGAACCTCAGATGAGTGATCACAGCTCATGCCTTTGAAAGCCATTTTACTCATGAAAAAGAATACTAAGTGTAATCTCAATTTCTTAATTGTATCTGATTATGTGAATAAGAGAGGAAATTCTGAATTCAGAGATTT
The DNA here is from genome assembly GCA_026413545.1 of Cichladusa arquata. Lineage (NCBI taxonomy): Eukaryota > Metazoa > Chordata > Aves > Passeriformes > Muscicapidae > Cichladusa > Cichladusa arquata. The sequence goes on along the minus strand of JAOTQP010000362.1, from coordinate 37,375,145 downwards.
CATCCAACTTGCTCAGTATACAATATTCCTAAAGGGCAAGGCAGACAAACAAAAGTAACTAATGATACACCAATCTACAATGGAACATAATGTAGAAATAAAGGCTCCATTCAATATTCAAACGTCTGTACACTCATATTTCAATCAAAGACACTTACATGAAGACACCTGAATATAAGTGGAAGGAAAGTAATGCAAATGCAAACTAAGGGTCAAAGAGTACTGTAAAAATTCAAGTCTGATCTACCAGATCTGAATCAAACAAGACAGAAGAAAGATCTATTAATACAGACCCTTTTTGCAGATCAAATTTTAAAACAATCTAAATATGCATGCAATCACGAAAAGTCTGATGTAAACAAATCCATAAGCACTTCAATAACTTTCATTTCAGAAATCAAAACCACCCACCTTGTTTCTCCAGATTGTCTGCCTTTAAAGCACTACCTTGCTACATTTTAAACATTATCTTTCTGCTGACATAATAATCTGTCCCTCGTTATTTGACCACTACTATTAATATCTAACAAACCTTGAAGCTGGAAAACCTAGAAGTCCTAACTACTTACCCCACTGAATTTCTACTGACATCAATGAAGTTTCCAGGCATACCATGTACTACATTTGATGTTCAGCTTCTGATGGGATTCAGTGCAGGAAGAGCACTGCAAACTAAGCACAATAGTGCCATTATCCGTGCTCCTTCAGGCCTGAGATCGGGTCAACAGAACGACAACGCTCACGCCACTCCAAAGCCATCTGAAATAACTGAGCATGTTCTGTAGAAACTTCACATACAGCATTTTAGTGTCTTTTTAAACTAAAACCCGTTACATGTATTTTATACCAAAGGAGCTTTTGCTTAGAAAGTTAAAAAAAAAAAAAGCAGATTCTCAAATGCAGGCAAGCTGCATACTTTGAGACAGTTAAAGAAAACAAATGCAATTACATACTGGAAAGCAGCTGGAAGTACAGAAACCTAACAGGAAATACTAACACAAATTTCTCTCTGACACATTCTTAAGCATTTAAGAATGAGTAGCTCCGTAGAAATTCTAAACCAATCATAATTAAGAAGTATTTTCTGTTTATATTCTGAAGCTTATTATGTATATTCTTTATACTATCGCCTCATCACAGGCACAGACAGGACTTCCAAGTAACCTGGTAGAACCTGAACTTGAATCAAGTCTCCTGGCTCGGACTACTTGAACCGTGTCATTAACATACAATTTCTATGCTATATTAAAACAAAAACAGCCAGCTCCTTCCAGCTGAGGCCAGAGCCAGAAGATCTCCTTGTGGTTATAGAGGTCAAGTTAAAAACCTCAAGGAAATAAACTGGACAACAAGTAAACCTCAACTATGAGAACACAGGAGAGAGTGCAGAAAGACACAATTCTATGGTTGGTAGAAAGAAACACAGGGCAGAAATAGTCAAAGAGCTGAGATTACCTTAAATCTAGAAAATAAAGTGTGTTAAGAAAGCAAAGCAAAAGGCAAAGAGCAAGGAAAGAGAATGTGCACCCTCAGCAGAAGTCACAAGGTGAGACAACTCTGCCAGTCCCACTGCAGAGACACTTCCAAGGAAGAGTTTAAAGAGATAAAATTTATTTGATGACAATAAGATAACGAAGAGGAGAAAGTACCACTTTTTGCTTTGTTTCTGAGACTGACTAAAAACCTTGAGAAATAAGGGGAAACTGGGAGTAACTGTTGTGCATTTCCAGCTGTACATTTCACATGAGACATGTAAACACACTGATTATTTTCTGGGACACAAAAATGAATCTTCCTGTTTACCCTCCTCCTCTTGGTTTCAAACATTCCTCACACAGCCTTCTGTAACTTTAAGGTCACAGGTGCAGACTGTGGGTTTTCCTCCTCAGGTTCTGTCCTTTACCAAGTATGCACACCACTGATGCAAGGAAGGACAAGAGAAAAGAAAAACCAACTTACAGACACTTATCTCTGTTGTGTGGAAATAACTATGTCTGAAGGGCTGTAAAGACAGGTTTTGTCATGCTGCAGAAAACCAGAAAAAATCTGGATGCAGAACAAGTTGTAATCTGGGTAAAAAAACGGGTTTGTTTGAAATTTTGTTCATTTGGCACATCTATTTACCTAAATAGGATACCACCCACTTTGTCTTCAAATCCACATTTAGAAATAACTTCCATGAGTTTTGCTTGCAAAAGCTGCTCTGCACATAACTTGCTGCCTACACAGCTCTTCTCACCTGTGTTCACGTATGTTTGCACAAATTGATAATTACAAATGTGCATGTTTAAACACACTTATTTTGCTTCATTTAGATTTTATCTAATTCTACAACAGTCACACCCAAATAAACCCATTTTAACAAAACAATTGTAGAATTTCTACTGAAGCAACTGCAGGGTTTGAGCCCAACTATGTATCTCTAATTACTGCTTTTGGTGCTGCCTGAGGCATCATTTTTCCAAAAGTGACATTCCCATGTGACAGCCTTCCACCTGATCAAGGCAGAAGTTATTTCTACAGACATTCTACAAATCTTCATCAGAGCACTTCAGTCTCTTCTCAGAAAGCATCAAAACTAGTTCTTGCAACCCTCTTTTTCAAGGTAACACTAAATTTAAGAATCTATTAAAACCTACAATCAATATTCCCACAGTTTCATCTCTTAAGCCCTTATGTCAGGGCAAATAAAAAATCCTAATATTAAAATCCACACAAGCTACTGTTAAAAAAAGCACTGATTTCTTTTAGTGCTTTAACCCTTTTACATTTTCTAATAGTCCAGCTGTGCCTGCCTTCAATACAGAAAAAACCACACCATTGCTACTCACAGTAGTTCCACAAGGGCAGCAGCTGTAAAACCCATCAAAGAAAGTTAACACACAAACAGGAAGTTCTATTCAGTCTAACAGGAACCATCCCACTCAGATCTAAATCACACAGACTTCCAGGCATTCCTTTCATGCAGCCCATGGGACAGCTGGGGTTACTTCAGTTCAAGAAGGAGCTGCTGCAGTTTAGCTTCAACCCCTTCCAGTGGGACTCCAAATGGTCACACGTGGTCAAGGCACAGCTGCATCACCCTGGTGTCCCTCCTGCACTGGCTGGGCTGCTCCCTGTGACCCACAGAGCTTTCAGTAGAGTCCAGCTCCTCAGCATCACTCCTAAACCATGAATACGCCCAAAAAAGACCACGAATACACCCAAAAAAAAACATGAATACACTCAAAAAAGACCACGAATACACCCAAAAAAGACCATGAATACACCCAAAAAAGACTGTGCAGTCTTCCCACTTGTGTTCAGGGTGGCCCTACGGAGATGTGCTGTCTCCTTCCTCCCACATTCGGAGGCTCTGAAAAACCTGGAAACTTTTCCAAAACTTCCTAAGCAAAAAACCAGGCCCACATGCCTCCAGAGCTGAGAGAAGCTCAGGTAAACCTGAGGTAAATCTAAATTTACTACTGCATTCCTCTCTCCAGCAGCAGTTGGAAGAATGGCCATGGCCACGTCAGCCTTACCTCTCTAGTCAGCTCCCACTGCTGGGGTACATCTCTACTCTCTCCAGAGAGCAGGAAATTTAAAGCTCTTGTTGCTATTCCATATCCAAAGGGCAGTGAAGTGGGAAAACTCTGCAATCAAAAAAATCCTTCAGCTTCTCCCCGTTTTCACTTTAAAGACCAGGGAGATGAGCAAGAAAAGTAAGCTCTACAAAGACCAGTGTTCTTTGCCTTGCTTCACATCTTTTCTAAAGTGGAGAAATGTCTTGAAGCTGAAAGAATTGGAATGTCTTTTGGAACAACATAGAAAGCTAATAAACTGGACATAACTTTACAGGAAGCCCTGGTGTAACACAGAACAGAATAAAATGCACATATCTCTCTTAAAACTTTTCACATCATCTTCAAACACAAAAAAAACCCCAAAATCTCTTAAATCCAATATATAAATTATTTACTTTTTTTTTAAAAACTGCTCCTGAGCTTGTCCTTGCTCTAGCTCTCACTGGTCAAGCATTATTCATCAATTTTTCCCAATACTTGGTTTCCATAACATCTAATTAATACATGAAACTCTGGAGCTCTGCTTAAAAAACAAAAAAACCCCAAACAAACAAATCCACCAAGCCAAAAATTAAACCAAAAAAACTTCCCACACTATAACAATCTTCCTTTGCTGCTCAGAAATACAGCAGCATTGTATTAGCAAAAAAAAAAAAAAAAAAAAATCTTTTGCACACATGAATACAGGCAGATGTCATGAGATCCTAAAATAAAAAGCCATGCTTTCTGACCTACAGGAAAAAGGTTTTTCCAAGCTTCAGGTTTTAATCAAAGCCTGGTCAGAGCTCCATTCTAAACAGCCCAATTTTCCTTTTGAGCCAAAACAAACTTCCATCTAGTATTTTAACAAAAGAAAATGTACCGGTGAAAGCCTCACCACAGCAATCTTTAGCCCACTGTGTTTAAACAACCCCAGCTGGTGACTTCAAGTCAGGAGCACACACAGAATGAAAAGGATGTCTTTGGTCTTGCTCTGTGCTCATTTCTGTGCACTCTCTCTAGTGTCAGTGTTCTTCCCAGCCAGCATAGCTCCATCATTCAGTCATTTAGAAAGGAACTGTGGCAGAGCACAGACTTACAAGACCACAGAAATTTCCTGAAGAACAACACATTACCTGCCAGATGATCTCAGAACTGGATTTTGCAAAAGAACAGTGAAAACACCCTCCCCTTGTAGGGCTCAGTGTAAAGTGCAATGCAAGACACGTATATAACTTGCTTTCAAAGAAATCAGGACTGTTGTTTTAAAGGTTACAATAAACAAGGATGTGGCAGCTTTATTATGCTCTGCTCTTTATATATTTAAGAAGTGTTCAGATTTATCTGTATTTTACTCTAGGAGTAAGAAGCTCATGTTGCCAAAGAACATAAATTTACTCTTCTGGACAATGTAGGATCAAACTAATCAGAAAATCAGAAATGTTAGTCTACATTAACAGTCTGAAGTTAAAAATGTAACTCTGAAAAACATGAAACTTTCACTTAGGTCCATGAGCCATCCAGGCACTGCAGCAAAGACTTCAGCATGCCTGGCACAGAGCAGAAAGTTCACAGCAGCCACCAACACCTGCACAGCCACAACCAGGGCAGCACAGCACACACAGCCTCTCTGGATATAAAACATCACAGTAACATTCATACCTGGCTCTCTCTGGATATAAAACATCACAGTAATGTTCATACCTGGCTCTCTCTGGATATAAAACATCACAGTAACATTCATACCTGGCTCTCTCTGGATATAAAACATCACAGTAATGCTCATACCTGGCTCTCTCTGGATATAAAACATCACAGTAATGTTCATACCTGGCTCTTTCTTGGTCCCTTTGCCACCCTCTCGGCTCTTTTTCAGAACGGCCTTTAGCATTTTAAATGTTGCTCCTAGAGGATAACAGAGAGAAACAAAAATAAATGCATTGTCCATTCACACAAGTTGTAACAAAACACAGGATCAATACAAATAAAACAGTGAAGTAATTAGGAGAAACTTTTTGGTAGTCACATTTATTTCTTAGAGTCACTTGTTTAAGCAAACTGCTAATGCACAAAGAATGTTTCAATACTTGAACTAAGAGTTTGCTGTCTTCTGGTACATAAAAATAATGCAGCATTCTCCACATTCCACATCCAGTTGCAGTTACAGGGCTAAACCTGAGTAAGTTGCTGTAAGACACTCCAGCAAAATTAAACTAAAATCAAGCTCTAACTCCTGACTGGACTTCAGCAGCCTGACTGGCAGCAGTGGGAGCAGCCTGGTGCCAGCTGGGAACGCCAGCTGCAGGACTGCACAGGGGGATAACAGCAGGACACAGATCCACCCCCATTCTGTCCCCACACAGCACACAGGGCACCTGAGCAACGAACTCCTCCTTCCCTCAATGCCTCCTGCCTGCTACATGGCACACTTCACAGCCAGCTCAGGTGAGCACCAGCTGCAGATTTCAGAGCAGTATGAAGTACAAGAAAAATATATTTGGGCTGATAAACCTGAAAGACAGTTCTGTCAGATAAGTAGTTTCAGTTACAGAGCAAAGAAAACAGAATCAAAAGAATTATGAAGACTACTTCTTTCTCAAAAAGCTTTCTGAGAGTATCTGTGAATCATAATTTCATTTGTTTTCTCTATAGAAAAAATCAAAAGGAATCTCATTTTAGAAAGCTTGCAGCACGGAATATGTAACAAGAAGCAGGGAGAAAAGTAATCTGGCTCTGGTGTCTTATGTAGTAGACTGCCAGGAACCCCACATGAAATCAACAGCAAAAGTTTTCCATTCGAAACCTATGGATTCCTCAGAAAGGAATGGATTCTCTTTATTTGATGAAATAAAGCAGAGAGAACCATGCAGAGGGTGGCACTCCCTGGTGTTAATGAACTTCAGAATCTAAGGAAGGTATTTTACATACATAGCTAGAATAGAATGGCAAGGGCAAGAGAAAAAAAGGAAGATCTGAAAAGTCGCATATTATATTTAACTTTCTTATTTTGCAAATACAAGTATGAATTTTCTATTAACCAGAACAGATGGGCTTGATATAGAACTGGAACTCTACAGTAAATGTCATTCCTATTCTTAGAATATGGATAAGTGCTAATGAGAGAGCAAATAAAAGGAATCAAGGACAATTCCATCCTAGATTTACTCTTCTTGGAATTGAGGCCAATTTCCCTACCGTGCAGAGCTCTTCAAGGATCTATTCCAACACAGAACAGAACTGGCATGCAAGATGGTTGCTCGTTCAGACCACATTCAGAGTAGATATGAAAAGCGCCTACTACCTGGAAATAAAGTTCATTTCCTTCCTTTTCAGCTTCAGGTGATGCATTTCTTCATACCCATCGTTCACACCTCAGGAACACAAACTAAAGTGAATAGTGATAGTGTGCACTTATAATTTCTCATGCCTTGAATCAGGCACAAGGTACTAGATCTTGTTTTGTTTTAAAGGTAACTGTATGAATAGGACATTTTCCAGTAATGCTGGCACACTGTCTTTCTAAGCACACTGCACTTTCTGTCTCCTCACAGCTAAGCTGAAGTAGAATCACTCCCTGACTCAGACTTCAGGAACCCTTTCAGCCACTGCAAGTGCTTCCCTTTGGTAAACAACTCTAGTTTACGTTTTCTAAATTACAGTTTTTAAATTCTGCCATGAAACTCTTTGTTTGGTGTTTGTTGGGTCTTTTAAAAGATTTTAAAATTATCATTTGCATTTTAAAATGGGTATTAGACGTGGACTTGTTACCCCAGTGCTAATAATAACATCCAACAGAACTCTTCTGCTTGTGGAACTGAAGGCGCTGTCAGCTGCTGACCAAGTGGATTCCCAGCTCACACCAAGAGCATTTTCAAACGGGTGCTGCCCTCCCACCATTCAACTGTTTGTGTTCAGATGCAGAAGGCATTCCATACAACTGCTTCCTGCTCAGAGCATGGAGGGAAAGGGCAGAAATTCCCCCAATTCAAGAATTTGTAATGATCAGCTTCTTTATAAAAGCTTTATAGAACACAAGTCTTAGGTCATGGAAAGAGCCAGGAGCACAGGCATACACAACAGTTCATTTCCCAGCCTTTTAAGTTAAGTACTTCATTACCTGAGGAATCCCCTCTGAAAAGCAGAGATAGAAAAACCTCTCTACACTTCCCCTCAGCCTGCAAGTCTCTCCTTAAAACTCAGCAACTTCCTTGCACGGGAATGTTTTCCATGTGAAGCTGCTACTGAAGACACCAACATCTGGAACAGGATGATTCACAGCTCTTGTTCCACCTCCCTCACCTTTCAGAGAGGGTTCTTCTCAAAGATCTACCCACAGGAGTTCATCACTACTGCAGAGGTCAAATAAACTAATCCCACATGGCAGGTAAGCACCTGAGCTACTGCCCAGAACTCCTGACATTTACACTCCTTACATTACCGCCCACAGCTGTGTTCAAGCTTCCTTATTTAGATCCTGAAAACCAGTGAGCATCCATTTGCAAAGCAATAAAAGGTAGAACATCTTAGTCTACCGTCTGCACAGAAGTACTTAAGGATTTGCCACCTTTCAGGGTGAGATTTATTAAACACGTACTTCAAATAATCTGTGTTTTTAAAGTGCATTTTGCATTTTTGAATCCAAAGATTCAAACATTTGAATCCCAAAATGCTTAGCTTCGAAAGAAAACTTCATTTAGTCAGAACTGGTTTCACTGCCTGCAAACGTATTCAGAGTGTCATTCTGTGTGTCACACAGAAAAGTTCCCTTTTCTGGCAAATGCAAAGTCCTTTAGCTGCACTGCAGACTTCAAACAAGAGAAATATACGGCAAAAAAAATACTAAAAGGAGCAAGGTATTACTGATGTAGCAAATCAAGACAATAAGTAAAAAAATCCTTTAAAATTACTACATTTGGGCCATTAATAGCTAGCATTTTGTAATAAACAGAGGGCATATCCCCAGATATGAGACTACTAATTAATAAATGAACAGACATTTGAAGAGAACAGTGTTTTTACTTTTAAGATGCAACTTCCAGTGAGATATATTTCTGTTATGATGATTCAAATGCATAAATGAAAATGGAGAGGTCTGTCCCTGACCCTTTGTCCCTACAGCCAAGTAGAAGGTGGTATATAAATTGTTCCCAATAAGGTATATTTAGCTAGACCTATTAAATTTAAACAGTTATTATTGAAATATTTTTATACAATACCTTAAACAATTATGGTCTTTACCCTTTCTAGGCATTTCTCATGCAGGAAGATCAATACAGGTACAAAACATATACAATACTGACAAGCTGTAGTACATTTGTGTCATTTGCTCTTCACTCAATCTAATTACTATGAAACTTACCTATGAGACATTCCACATTTTCTCCGTCTCACCTGACCCAGTGCAAGCTATGCAGCAGTTTAAAAGTAAACTGCAAAAGAACAGCAAGGTTTCCAGTTTGCTGTTCACTTCTGAAGTGGAATTATGCCCTGAAGCACTATTAAAATACAGTAAGAGGTGAAAGATGAGGAAGTGTGAGAAAAACCTCATTATCATGTTAGCTGCTAGAATGGGCTTTTGCAGTCGCTTTTTTCCCACCAGTCTGAATCTAGATTTCATTTCTCAGATGGCACAGATGTAACTACTCTGCCCTGCAATCACCCAGTTTTCTGCTACCTTATCCTTTCACCAAATTGCTGATTATTTTGGCCAGTGTCCCTGAGGGCTGCCAACACAGGGGAAAAGCTGGTCACTTCACTTAACTGCTGTCCAAAAATCCTGGGCAGGTGCCAGACACTGCAGAAATGACTCTTTATCACCGTTTCAGAGATTTCTGCTCCCCGGCTACTCGTTACTGCCCTGAAGCACTGAGGAAGCTGATGCTCACTGAAGCAGATGGAGAGCACTCACCAGCCAGAACTATTCACTTCAAAGTCAGCCCTGTCTGAACCAAGCCCAAGGCCCAGCAATCATGCACATGGAGAATTACAAGTGGAATCACCTGTCTGGCTACACTGGGAAAGAAGAGCAGCAGCTGCCAACACAACCTGAAAATCTTACCTGCTCACAGCTTTTCCTTGTATGAAAAATATCTGGCCACAGCAGAGGTGTTTTAAGACTTTTTGTTCCCATTCTGCTGAGACCCTCCAGGGAAAATGCCAAGACCACAGCCATCTACCTTTTTCTACAGAGTTTTCTCTTCCTTCAGTTATGACTTACAAAACAAAATGAAAACTAACTAATCCAAGCAAAACTCCAAACTAGGTCAGTATTATGTCCAGAATATAAAAGAGGTGACTTTTTTCATCATCACAGCTACTCTGCAGGTTTTCAACAAATCTAGTATGCCTGAGATTTTTATTTTTAAAAAGAAACATCACACTAATACAGACAGCTGAGCGATAATATAAGATAATGCTGATAAAACTCAAAGCTTCTTTCTATTTTAGTTCCTCATCATATCTAGTTCCAAATCTCCTATATTCTTCATCCTTCTTATCAGGTATTTTCAGGATTTTATTCTCTGCTTTTTCATGGAATTTTCCTCCTGTTTCACCAAGAGTTTTCTCCTAACACTACATATCTCTATTTAAACATAGACCAGAATATGCACCTGTATTTGGTGTCAATCTTTTCTTCCCCATGTCAGCTACCCTTAAAAATTCTGGGACAGTATGTTTTCTATAAACCCTAATCATAAAATACCTGATCTTGAAATGGCTGGGAATCACAGCCACTCACTTTTTCTAGAAATCAAATGCAGAGCTCCATCCAGAATCTGTACACAAACAACACGTTACTTACTTCCTGCTTCACAGGCAGAGATGAACACATCTTTTACTAAGTAAACACTTCTGAAGATTTTAATGTGGCTTTTAAAATACACTACTCTGATGACAAATGGATGTTGATGTTTTCTTCCTTAGGATAAGGAAGCTTTAGTTACTAGAGGTGGAATGGTATGTGTGCAACAACAGCTTGCAATATCCAAAGTGACAGAAAGGAAACATTAGGACTCACTAGGCCTTCTTTGACTAGGGCAGAGTCACAGAATGGTTGAGGTTGGAAAGGACCTCTGGAGGTCATCTGGTACAGCCCCCTGGCCAGGGCAAGTCACACAAGAAAATCTTGGAAACCTCTATCGAAAACACAAAGCAAAATGATTCCCTTCAGAGAACGTAACTAAATGGATCCCTGTGCTGGCTTTGGATTAGACAGCTAATAACAATTACTATAACGTGACAGTACCTCCTGCAACCCTCCTCCTAAAAAACATTTAAAAAAGCAAGTGCTAAGTGATCCTATACTGTGGGAATGGGCAGGAACACAAAGCTCAAACATACTGGACTGTTCAGGACATATTAGCACAATTGCACAACCACACACACACAAAAAGAAGGGTACATATCTTTGTGGACAAAATAAATTAGCAAACTTTGGAATTAAACATTAACATTTTTGAGGATGTCTAAAGAACAAACATTTAAGTCACATAATCTAGAAAGTATGTTGGGTATCTGTATATACTTCCTCTTCAACCTTAGAGCATCTCAGAACATATTCCAGCTCCAGGCAGCCTGCAGAAAGGCAATAAACTTATTTCCATCTCACCTAGGAGGAGCAAAGCCCAGTTTTCTCAAGGTCATGCTGGTGGAGTCTTTACAAGGTGGCCACTGGGGTCAGCCCTGTGCTCCTGCTGCATTGGGCCAGATGCAATCCATCTTCTCTGTGCTTACAGGAGATGACATAGCAAAAAAAGGATCCCACAGCAGGCACAGAGGAAGGGCAGGCACTCACTCCTCTGAACCACAACAAACTGTTAGATTAGCTTGGCTATTTCCTGAAATCACTCATCAGAATGAGGCTAAACACAAATATTACTCTCCTCGCTTTCCACCTCAGATCTCCTGTGAAATGTAAACCTTTCATTTTTGATCACCTGCTTGTGTTATTTGATGGACAGACTCAGGCATTCTTCTGTAGTGCAAACTCTAGGGAAACACTCTAACATCCATGTTCTCCCAGTTCCTTTTTCCTTGAAGCACTTTCCATTTCAGTGTACGAGGCAATGGCACTGAGAGCCCTTGCTAGAGCATTAATATCAGCACTAATATCAGCACCAGTATTAGCTGTGTGCATGCTGCTGACAGACAGCACCTCCCCAGGGGATCACAGCAGGCCTCCCCCAGCCCCAGCCTGGCATGGCACACAGACCCCACACCAGGGAGATTATTCACATGAACCAGACACACAGTTGAGGTGCAACTCCTTGTCAGCCACTGCAGAGCTCAAATTAAGGACAAGAACATGGAATACCCAGAACGCCCCAGAGTTCACTCAAGAAAAATTAAAGGCTTGTCTATATAAAGGGTAAAGTGCTTCACATTCACATCCTCCCCCATCCTGCAACAACTCCCTGGTGTAGACAAGATCCTACATGTTCTTACCAAAAATATGAAATACCTGGCAAGCCCATATTTATTAAAATTTTACAGTTGTCCTGTTGTTTTCAGTAATTAAACAGCCAAGCACCACTATAGCTTCTAACTCAGATGCCAGAAAGCATTCCTTCCACAGGCAAGTGTCCAAAATAAATAAATTTAAATCCTCACAACCAGAATTTGACTACTAGTGGAATACAGACTTTTATACTTAAAATAAAAAAAGAAATTATTCATTCAAATCTTAAGTCTGTGTAAATCCTTAAAGTTTGCCAAGACAGTACATCCTGGTCCCCTTAACCTGCCCCTGAGGTGCCTACAAGCCCCACTGCACATCACGAGTGGAGTTCACTGATGTACAAAGAGAAGAGATGCAACACCAACAGGAACTCGCTCAGCTGAAAATCCTGCCAACAGAAGAAAAACTGCAAGGAAACAAAATTCCGTTTTTCTCCTGGGGAAGGCTGAGAATTGAAGAAAGGAGGCTCGAGCAAGGCTCACTGAGAAGAAAAGCACCTGTTTTTCCTGTTAGCAGAGACGATGAAAACAGGTAGAGAACAAACATTTCTAGCAGACTGAGGGACAGTGTGAGGCCTGGGACACACAGAAGGAGCTTTCTGGAGAAGCCCAGATCCCCAGTGAGACCCGAGGCAGTTCTGGGGGCACACACTGCACACAGGGTGCAGAGCCTCACAGAACCTTCTGCACGGCCATGGGAGGAGCAAAAAGAGAAAAATGTCCTCTCTGACAAACCAGTCAGCATATTCCTCTGCTGCAGACTTCTACAAAGCTTTGAACTCCAGCAGAACAAAATAATTCAACGTCACTTTCCTTCTCCTTTTCTTATTGTCGTTTAAAGACAAAGTGCAACGTTTTCGGTCAGGGAAAAAAAAACAATATTAATTAGGTCTTTTTTCCCCTCAGGCCTTCAAACTATGTCCAGTACGTCAAAATGAGTGTAAAATACTTTATAAGCTGCTGCCATCAGTCTCTGGGTGACTTATTGCAAACTTACAGAAAATATCTGGTGACATACCACAGTGGCACAAAGAATGGCTTAGACAGAGAACAAATAAACAAAAACATACACACCAGCTCTGTATTCTGAGAGTTTTGAATATACCAGCACCACTGAATTCTGAAACTGCACAGAAGATTAGTACATGATGCTAGAAGGCACAATGTTCCTACACTCCATTCTACCTTCGCCAACTATAATTTATGTGACAATAAAACCAAGTTTTCCCTTTACGTCTTGTCATATTGTCTCCTAACTTTTCAAAGTAATTCTTGCATGAACACAAACATTTTGTATCAGTAGTTGGCAAGTGCTGAAAATTTTACCTTACCATGCCTACACTTTGTGGTAGCAATATTCCTTTTCAAACATTCAATTGACAGAAAATTTTGTAGAAAAATCCAGGAACTCAGTCCTTACTAACACAAAAAAAAATTCCTTTGCAACCTCAGTGGTATTTAGCCCAGTGTAAAACAGACCTTGAAGCATATTAACTAAATAATTAACTGAATTCAAAGGCATTTCTGGTGCAAAACACAAAACCAATCTCCCTCTAAAACACTAAGAATATTTTGTGTTTTGTCATTCTTATTGAAAAGCAACAGCAAAAAAACCCAAGCAACAGAAAACCCCATACAACATAGAAAAAGAATCAAACCCAACCCACACATAAAATTCTCTACCAACTTCCACATAATTTAAATTTCAAAAAGCAAAGGTCATATTGAGCTTCTATTTACTCTTTCTTGGATATTGTTGAAATACTTAATTGTTAAAGTATGGTCAGAAATACAGATCCAGAGGAAGGGCCATCTGCTAAGATAGACACAGATTAGTTTAATTGTAAATGACTGAAAAGAGAAAAGCACAATCTTTAGACTACACAAATTCCTTCATTTTTCCAGATAAAACAAAACTGAAGCAGATAAAACCTGAATGTTTTTTTCAGCAATTAAACACCTCTGCTGTTTTAAGAGTGATAGCTTTGGATTTAACTTAAAACTACCAGCTTTTGACAAGTTAAGACATATTTAATACTTAATGTAGCAAAGTTCCACCAGAACCTAAGACAACATTTAAAGATGTAAAACCATTGTGACCTACCCAAAGGTCCCCAGGCCTGAGTCCATCGTGGAGCTGCAGAGTTCACACTTACACACAAACACACACATCAAAAACCTCCTGCCAGGGCATTGCCTGTGTGCTAACAAGTTCCAGCTTCTCTCCTGCTGGAGCTAAATTTAACCAAGACTAAGATCGAGTCTTAAAAAAAGAAAAAGAAAGCAAAACTCCCCCAAACAATAAACAAAAAAAAAAACATTAACAAAGAGAAATAACACAAAAAAACAACCTACACCATATACACAACTTTAGTGTAGTGCTGCAAACATTTTACAGAACCCTTTGGTCTTAAAGCAGCAAATTATCAAATAAATGAATACGCTGCAAACAAGCAGCAGCCCCTCACCCTCTCATGCTACACACTTCAGAAAATGCACGATAGGGGCTCAGAGGCACAGGTGACAGCAGCCCCCAGTGCTCAGGTGTGCGTGACAGTGTGTGGCAGTGTGGGCAGTGTGGGGCAGTGTGGGCAGTGTGTGGCAGTGTGTGGGCAGTGTGTGGGCAGTGTGTGGCAGTGTGGGCAGTGTGGGCAGTGTGGGCAGTGTGTGGCAGTGTGGGCAGTGTGGGCAGTGTGTGGCAGTGTGAGGCAGTGTGGGCAGTGTGTGGCAGTGTGTGGCAGTGTGGGCAGTGTGGCAGTGTGT
>JAOTQP010000362.1:37334047-37346959 GCA_026413545.1 Cichladusa arquata | reverse complement strand
TATAGACTGGAAATGAAATTCTGTGGTATGGAATAGCCCTTTGGCCAGCTCGGGTCACCTGCCCCAGTTTCCTTTGTGAACCTCCTCACTGGCAGTGCATGAGACAAGAAAAAAAAAGTCCTATTCATGAGCTGTAAGCTTATTAGAACAGTATATGCATTTCAACCAGCAAAAGCATGCAGTATAGCCCTTTCTGCCAGCCAAATTCCTGAATTCCTTACAGCCCAGGTCTGCCAAGTGTTAGGACATTCTGCCACCTCCCCATCATCCCCTTTATTGGCCTTTTTAGTCATTAAAATTCAAGGCATCTAAACCACTTTTAGAACCAGCAGCTAGAATTTTGACATAATTGGAGGGCTCTTTGCGACTTATTTACAAGAACTGTCTACAGAAACCTCAACAGATTTTACTGGAGAAGAGTTCAAATGCACACACATCAGGAGCAACATGCCTGTCACCTTTGGCTAGCACCTGTGAACAGCTACAGCAAAATCCGTCTAAATTTGTCTTTTTGACTTATTTACTTTTTAAGGCTGAGAGCCACAGAACAAACCAAATTAAAAGTTTTCAATTTCTGCTATTTTTTGATAGATAACCTTACTTTTCATTATTTAATATTCCTTGATTGTAACATATAAAGAACAAATATGTTCAGGCTTATGTAGCTTAAAGATAGCTCAGTTTGCTCCAGCTCTTTAACTTTGAAAAAACATACTGAATGCGAAAAATTTAAACTAGAAGGAATTTAAGAAACTTACGATCAATGAAAGTAGAAGGTTGGATTTAAATTTTAATATTAATCTTCATTTTAGTGACTGTTGTATTTCAGTATAGGGAAAATGCATGGTTTGCAACTAAAATAACACCTATTGTATAAAACGTTTTTTATCATAGCTTAAGAAAAGTCTTAATCATTCCTTTGCATAACTATAACTTCTGAATTGCTCTCCAGAAGTCAGGTCCAAATATAAAAGAAATACACTGTGTATAGAGTCAGGTTTAGAAACTTCATCCCTTGATACATAACAGAAAACATACATATTCAGAAACATACTATGTAAGCATCTACAAACTGAGAAAATCATGCTGAATGTACCCAATACCAATAGTGTCTGCACTCTCTCCTGTACCCAACTGCAGCTGGGAGCCCACAGACTGGAGGAAGGGTAGGGAGTCTGATACCACTGTTTGTTACCATGGAGTTATGCCCATTGTATCTTCACAGCTTCTAGGTAGTCATGTCCCCCATGAAATACCAGATGTTTCTATAAACTTAACTATTCTTTTTCTTTCAAACTCTCCAGCAGATTAAAATACACCTCCTCAGCAGAAAACAGCTGTATTTCTGGGGACAGCTCAGCTGGCAGAGCTGGAACAAGCTGTAGGCATACAGCAACCTCTTGTGGCAAATCCAGTACACATGTAATAATTAATAACCTTTGAAACTGCATAAGCTACTCTTGATATGAGTTACAAACCTCTATAAAATTGTTTTAACAAACAATTGGAGAGATGGAGAATCCCTGTTAGCTGGATACTCAGCAATACTCAAACTTCAGAGCTGTAATAGTCCTTCTCTTCAATCCAGAATGAATTAAAACATTGGCAGCCCATTATAAAAGAAGTACCAGACAGAAATTCCTGCTAACAATGTAATCGACAAGTTTTTCATTAAAATTGAACAAGACTGGCATAACAGCCAGGAGTAGAATCTGTGGCCATGTATGACAAGAACCATGAACATAGGATAGAAATGCACATTCCTCCAGCGAGCTGAGCAGCTGCAAATACCCGTCCTGTGCAGGCTGTGGAGGGAAGGGCAGCAGGGCGGTGCAAGGAGGGAAGAGGAGGAATGCAACATGTGGAAACAATGTGGAAACAAGGGTCCGCAACAACAGCAAGGTTTTCCAAACCAGGAAGTACCTTCCTGGCAACATGCCGTGGGAATTGCGCACAACAGGAACGATACGAGTACGGCAGATGACAATGATTAGACCAATGATTTTTTTTTTTTTAATTTTTTTTTTTTTTAATATTGTAAGAATATAGTCTTCTATGCTGGAATTAAAGGTGAACTCAGTAAATTATTTGCCTTATGTATGCACCACTTACCAGGACTTTTGGGGTTTATATGCCAGGCAGAGGTTACTGTGCTTGAAATGATTTGCAGATTTATGCATACCACTTAGAGAGGAACAGGCTGAACAAGTACATCCTGGAACACACAAAGGCTTTAAACAACAACCAATATTTGTTTATTAAAATTAAGTCTTGTGCTATAGTTCTCTTTTATTGCAACTTCTCAGTCTCGCCATGTGTAATTTCTTTGCCATTTCATCTGCTACAGTTTCCCACAAGAGTCAGGAATCCCATGGTCTCAGTTCAGGCCCTGGTCTGTGCACTGAACAGCACATACTGCAGCTCCTGCTAGACCAGTGACAGTCCCAAATCCCCAAGAGCTCTGTCCAGCAGCACCCAGCCTAGGAGTGCCAAGAGCCTAAAGGACAGACACTCTTCCTTGCCCCAGAGAAAACTCCTCCCTGCAGAGAAGTCCAACAGAACATGTGCCTCAGGCTGTCAAACAGCACATGTGACAACAACGAACCAACAACACGGACAGAAATCTCTTTTCACAGTTTTCACTGCCCCTTGGCTTCCCATCTCTGTAAGGTGTTTTAAGGGCTACAGCTAAAAAACAGCTGCCTATTAACCAAATTTGTGAAATGAAGATCAGCAGCAGAAAGACTTTCCTGAAATCATGTCCTTCTCACTGAATGCCTGCATTGTTTGAAATAGTGCATGAAAAGCCTGAAAACAGTCTTCTTGCAGGGGTTTGATTTTTCTAGCAAACCTACTGTATTTGTTCTTTATGTGCTGAATTTGGTGGCAATTCATATTTAAATAATGAAAGTTAAGTATTAAGGTTTGAACTAAATGAAACAAACTCCCTGCAAGAGAAGGCACAACAGCCTCATCACAGTATCATCAACGATGGTGCAAACACAAACTGGACACCACCTGACAGAGCAGGACATGGAACAGAACACTTGCCAGGATTTCCTGCTCTGCAAGAGTCATCTTACAACAGGAGATTGCACCTTCTCTACATTTGGCAAACCCGTGAAACGGAGTTTTTCAAAACTAGACCTCCTAAGTTCTTGTCTGGACCTGTTTTTACATGTGGAAGTTTTACCTAGGTAGTACTTGGAAGATCCTTTCCATTTTAGCCTGCACATCCCCCTTTCCTGAACATACTGCTTTAAACAGTTAAATAACATTCAGCTTCATACAAAGTGATTTACAAAAGGCCTGCAGAATCAGACCCTACAACTTTTCACTAGTTATTTATTTTCTTCAGAAACAAAAAGCATGAAGATTAGAATTCTAAAGATTTTATGAATATTCTTTGCAGAGGAAGCATGTATTGGCCATTGATATATTAGAGTGCACTGTGCTGTTTTTGGCTTTGAGAGCACCGATAGTCATTTGACACATGGACAGCTTTGACTCAAGTCCTGTTTGTTCACTGACATTCATATCAATATTCACTACCATAAAGCCAGTCTGGGGAATAGAAGTGTGCTATAAAAGATACAAAGCAGACTGTTTTCCAAATCCCATACCTACAACTTCAACACCCATAAAGTATATTGTTGCTGCTGTCCAGGATATCACCGACAGTATTTCACATGTAGCTATCAGTCAGTAATGGAACCAGAGATAAAAAACAGCTGTCTTCAAAGGAGAAGCAGTATTTTAATCTTTTCTATTTATTCAAAGTGTAGCCAAATTATTTATTGCATATGCTACTAATCACCACCTCCTGTGATCATAATTTAATCTTTAATCAACACAAGGGTATTAGCATTTGATGGATGGATGAAAAGATGCAGCCATTAGTGTTAAATGGCAACACTAACTCCCAGGATCCCTTGATTTTAGAGGGAGTGTCTCATCTGTTTGCAATAGCTTTCCACTGCAGTCATGTGGAAAGCACACTTTAAAAAGAATCCTGATTGACACCATAACCATTTTTTGAGTATCGCCTTTCACATGAAGCATAAATTTAAGTATACAATTTTAGTGTACAATTTTGCTACTCTGGTTATGCATGGAGCTGAAGCATATTTATAACATTGGTGGGGTTAGAATAGATATAGTTGGGTTCCTCTCTTGAAAGGAACAACCCAAGGAAAAATTCTGATTGGCTGCACATATCAGCTATTGCAGGATTATTATATGCTGATTCACCCCTGCTGGGATGAATCTCACTTTAGACAGAAAATTATTATAGCATGATGATCTGCAACAACTGCTAAAACAAGCTCAGAAGAATGGATAAAAATAGCTTAATTACTGTCCACTGTGGTGTGGAAAACACACAAGGGTTGGAACAAATGAAGTGCGACAGAGCACATGGATGGTGGGACACTTTTCAGATGGTCGTTTACCACCACTACAGGGAGTTTAAATGAGATGCTTTACTGTGTTGTTCTCCTAATGCTAACCCTATTATGTTTTGTGTTAATTGCAGCACTATGTATTTGCATTTGGGAAATCATGAAGCAATTGACTTACCTGTCAGCCCTGTGATTCCTTTCAGGAAAATAAGCACTGGCTCCAAAGTGAGACTTATGGTATGTATAAGAAGAACTGTAAGTATGGAAGTGGACAACCGATGAATAACAGGAGCAAAGTTCCAAATAATAAGACAGAGAACAAAGCAGTTAAGCAATGGGAGCAACAGCCACAGGAATGTAGAAAACTAAATTGATGTCCTAGGTCCTTGAAAGGGAGCAAATAAAAAGATCACACCCTTCTTATTCAGGACCTTATATGATGGGCCAACAAAGCCCCAGGTCTGTTTCTGTGGTGAGAACTTGCCCTTGCCACGAACTTTCCTCATGATATCAATTTTAATAGCAAAAGGCACATCCCTAGCTCAGCCCCCTCTGCCCACCAAGAGCCCACTGCTCACTGAGCACATACCATGACTTCTTGGGGCACTATACCTTGAGACTGAAAAAGAGGAGAAGCTAATAGCAACTTAACCATGGGGTGAAGTAAGATCTGCTTGGCCTGAGACTGTAACGTATAGGTGTGCCTGCCTTGGTTTGTGTCCATGCTAGCTCTGACAATTCACCAGCCAGCACCCCTTTCTGCACACAGCTGTAAATAAATCAAATATAAACCACTCTCTGTGGGCATCAATTTCTTGCACACCAAAAGGGTAAAAGAACCAGTTTTGGGACAATACTCTTCTGCAATCGCAACCTTAAAGTAAAACAACAGTCACAGCAGAATTCAATTCTGAGTCAGTGGAGCTCCACAACCGACTCCCAACAGCAAGACAGTGTTATCCTCTGGCTCTCTCTATTGTCCCTGCTGTCACTGCAAGCAGGTCATGGCTCAAGGACATTGCCTGCACTGGAATTTACACTTGTTCCTCCCCATTTTTAAGCTTGACTCTACTACTACCAGTAAGTGCTAAGTCTCATACCCCATTCTACCAACTCTAACTCCAATCTCCAGTCACAGCATTCTCTGCACCTTGGCTCCTCCCTGCTACTTGTCCTCCTATGCCAAGGGTTCAGCTCCAAGTCAGGTACTTCCTTCATTTATCCACCCCAGCCCCAAATAGGTTCAGACTGTTTCCACTCAGTTCTTCCTGCTTGCTGGATCCCTGCAGAGGAGCTGGGCTTTCTTACAGAAAGAAATGCAAGCAAAAAATGCTTCTTTCATTGCACTGAAATCCTTCCCAGGACTTTGTGAATTACTTATGCAGTAAGCCTTAGGCATGCACTCAGCATGGAAAACCTCAGGCTCAATTGAAAGAAGCCCCCCGTCTTTCAGTCATGACCTACTATCTTAGAATCAAGTTCACATCAACTTTGCTTGCTACGATTAAACTAAAAAAACCCGAAAACAACAGGGCTGACAGTTTCCATTCCTTCACTCAAAACTCACACAGTAAGCGGCTCTTAGACTTTTTGGCATTGAGTAATTAGTACATACCAGTAACACCAGGTTAGAGAGAAGCCGTGATACTGTAATAAATCCTGAGTACATTTAGTAACTCTTCTTATATTTTATTGTCAGTAACAGAAACACAGCAAGATACAAGGCACACAGCTTTTGAGCACTTCACCAGTGTGCTAAGTGCTATATAGAATAGAAAATCACTTTTAAGTAAACATAAGTATTTTAATAATTATCTTAACATTTCCGTGGCTGTTGAATAATGTAAATTCTTTTAGGCAGTATGAACTTCTCCAAGGTAGGCTGTGGCTTTTGGTGAGCCACTTGTAATGCTGCTGCATGGATTTTGTGGCTCATCTGCAACATTAAAGGGGGGAGAAAAAAAGTTGTGATAGAATACAGATTTTTCAGCTATTCTCTAAATTTCATCCTATTAAAGTAGTTTAAAAGAAGCAGTATAACCCAAACCCACAAAAAGTTCAAGTGATCAATACACAGAACTCACGGTAACTTGGTATATTTAGTTATAATCTCTGTTTTTAAAGTGATATTAGTCTGACTACCTTAGGAAATGTTGGGAGGTTTTTTTCTTTCCTTGTTTAGTAGTTCATAGAATGAGCTTCCAAGATAAGGAAAACACAGCAAATAATCTGTATGCCAGAGTTAACAGTAAATTAAAACAAATTCTTATTTTCCCAGGTTCAAAATCATAATTATCACAATAGCTAACTATCACATTCTAAAGTAGCAAGGAAACTTCATAAACAAGATTCTGGAAACCAACAGAAGAAGGAAATGGTGGGTCAGAACAGAAGAGATGAGGACAGGTGGAAGAGAAAGAGGATGAGTTCTCCTTAAAAAAGCCTAAGCAAAAATTCAAGATTCACCAGCTAAAGCTATGAGCACAACTGTTGATAAAAGGTTTGTATTGCAATTATGCAACTGATGTTTTGCTGAGCTCTAGGGATGAGGAACTCCTGTAAGCTTCAAACCGAAGACTGCAAGTGTGTAACAAAGAGATGGTAACTGTCAGATCTTCGGATTACCCTGCAAACCACAGAGCTGCTTGTGAGATCAGCTCTTCCCAAGGGCAGGTGTGAGTCTGCACCAGCAGCCTAATGAGACACAGGGCAGGAGCTGTGATAAACAGAAGGGTCCATTAGCAGCTGTGGGATACAGAATTGTACAGGATTCCATAGTATTCCTAAAGGAGAAGCCAAAAGGTGCCTGACTAAATGATGTCAGGCCTCAGATGAAACAGCAAGACATGGGGCAGCAGTAGGACATGCTGTGCCTGTTGTCTGTGATCATTCAGTGGGGATCAGTCCCAGGGCAGGACACTGGATCACCATCCTGGTGTGCCCTGCACCTGCCAGCCATGCCACCCAGTCCCTCAAGCAGCTCTGTATTTCTGCTGGACCCTCGCAGAGGTCGGAGTAATTTCCACGTGGGATGAAGCATTGAAGACAAGGTTTTGCTCTGCACTGTAATCCCAGCTCAGTCAGACACCTAGAGGCCACTGGTAATTCTTCCCTGCATTTCACTAAAGCTGATGCACTACACCACTTTACAGGCAGGACACACCTCCCTGTCTGGCTGTGCTTCTCTGCACAGGTGTGCACAACTGCCCAGGGCATGTCACAGTAACTGGGAGTGGAGTCGGAGTAAGGGGGGAAGGCCAGGTACTTTTTAGCCATCTAGCAGCTCAGCCACACAACCACTACAGAAATAGGTTATCCCAAGAACATTTACTGGCAGATGAAACACCTGCAACTGCCAGACACCACTTTAAGGAAACTTCACTTTTTAACTCTTTTTCATGTTTAGATTTATGAAGAAACCCTGACTCTTCTTCCAGACTTACCTTGTTCAGTGCTTCTGCTACCAAGACACCCATGTTCTGAGGTTTTGCAAAACTGACAATAGCACTGTAAAGCAGAAGAAAAAAGTATTTAGCATTTCCACATCACAGAAACACTTGAGCATTTGCCACTTTCATTTTCCAGACTTAATACAAAACATTTTGCAATATATATTTAGGGTTTGGAGCTAAATCTTTTCATCACGTTAAAAACTATATAATATCAAAAAAGGTATGCTGTTTCAGATTGGAAAAACAGAAAAGCTGTGTGGCAGGCTGTTTTACTCAGATATACAAAAAACTGTATATGAAATACCCTTTAATATCTCCAAAAGGATTTTTTTTGTACACTGTGAAATAACTTCTCAGAAGCTGAGCAGTTACACCCTGATCTACAAAAAATTTTCTTTTGAAGTAAGAACTTCTTTTTCACAAGATTATGCCATTAACTTCTCAATATTCCAATAAATAACACCATGTTACCAATATTCCACAAATAAACAAATTTTTGGATATGAAATAATGTACCTCAACAACAGGAAGAAATACTTGAAAATACAGGAAAATACTTGTTTTACAACCACATCAACTGGTCGGTGTTACTTGATAAAAAATAGAAGCATGCCTTCATTTTTGGGGCAAACCAGCTTGATTAACCTTACGAAGTAGCAAACAGCAAAAGCCAAATCAGGTGTTCGATTGAAATAGGGAGTATAGCCTATACAGGAGATAAGACTCTTCTTTGGGGGTAGTTGATGTGTGTTTAATTTCCTTCAGAATTAAGCAGCCTAAAGGTCATTCCTACTTCACTGGAAACTGTTTGACCATTCCTTTATTAGGCACAGGTATGTAATACATTGTTTTAATTTCTGTTCCACAAAACATGACAATAGATATGAGATTCAGCCTTTACCTTTCATTGCAAGGCACTGCCTTTGGGTTTTAAAGTTGCTGGATTTTGGGTTTTTTTAAGTTGATACTTATTTCAATATCAGTATTATTTTATCTATATATTGCACAAGTTAATTTAAGAATTAAATTCTTGTAGAATAAGAGTTTTCTTTGTTTTCAAAGATCATTACCTATGAGCTTGAACTACAGGGCAGGGGTGAACAGATCCTGCATTGTAATACCTTGACTTGTCCTTTCCTGGAGTTTTAGCATTTTTCTCAACAGGTCCGTTTTCTTGCTTTTTAGACACCCTCATACCTCCAGCCTTAGCTGCAAGAAGAAAGTGAAATGTAAGTAAAAATACCTCCAGGATTACATATCACACTACATAGACAAGAAGAGAATACTTTTAGCCCAGATAACTATTAACCAGAAATCATCTTTGTGTATTTAGTTCAATGTTTTACTTGTACACATGCATACACAAGAGTAGCCAAAGAGATGGAGCAAAGGCTTCAAAATTCTGTGTCATGGCAGACTCAAATCAACTTCCAAATACCATAAATCAAGAAATCAGAGTGGTTTCAGGCACTGTATTAAACCATAACACCTTAGTGTGTTAATATGCATTCTTCCCCAGAAATTAATACATCTCAGATTTGTATTTTAAAAACAAAAAGAAAACCAAATCACCATCTGAACACTTTCAGGTTTTTGAACGGTGTGACTAACAGCAATAAGGGTTTCATTATTAGTTCAGGGTATTCCAGAATAAATCTAATAATGAAGATAAGAACTAGATGTATACTCATCTTGCACTTGTGTTCCAACATGTTTAATTATATTTTATTAACATATCTGCCAATCACAAAACCAATTAGCACTAATTAAGCTACAGGCGACCTAACAATAACAATTTAAGCTCTGAGGCATGTCCGAAAATTGAATTCTGAACAAAGAATATGAAAAGCTATCTAAAATATTCTCTTGAAAGAAATGCTTTCTCCCTCTTCAGGAGAGCATTTTAAGTTTTAAAACAGTGAGTAAGGAAGAACAAACTTGGTGTTCTTTCCTCATCCTATTTATTGAACAAATTGCTTCACCTCTCAGCAAGACTCCTACTCTGATCATGAACAATCAAGGCTAGAGTTTAAATTTGGGAGTGGGAGAGAGTAGGAAATGGGGAAAGGTTTCTAGAATTACTCAACTAGCTAGCATGAGAAATGCATTTGTATCCATCTGTAACTAACACCCATCTTCTACCAAATCTGACTCCTGACCTTGTATTTCCTGGTTGCAGATTTAATTTTAGAAGCAAAAATTCTCCCTCAGTCATGTCCAAAGCAGCACTACAATATCAGTTATGCTATATCTAGGCTTGGCTTTTCTTCTCGTTTCAAAATGGCATACATAAAGTTAATTATACTGCTGCATAAGCAGCAAATTCTTTGTGCAGCCATCTTACATCTGCAAATATGCTGGAGACCTGGACCAAACCTAATCCTTGTGGCAGCCTAACTGCAAAATTAAACGTATCTGAAATGGAAGTTTCAATTTGTTTCCAAGTATCTACCACGATAGAGAATTGAGATTCTAAATACCCTCACAAAGTGTGAAACGTATCCTTGTCTTTGAGTCATCTTTGAGGCAAAACTAGAATGACAAAGCATTTGGGTAAAAAACCCCAAATCAAATATCAACAACAAACCAGACCACACAAAAAAAGCCCTGGCATCTTCCGAGATCTTCTTGACGTGATTTCCCTTCATGTAAGTTCATCCACAACACAAGTTACCCCAAGTGTTCTCCCACAGATTGTAAGGCTCTTGTCTTTTTAGGAACCAGTCAAACCACAAACAGGAAATCCGCTAAAATTTTGGAATAAGGTAAAAAAGAAGGTAACTGAACCTAGACTCACAACTTTTGGTTTAGGACCTTCCCTCACATGCAGGACTAGCAATTTCCAGATACAAGCATTGCTTTAATTTTAATTTAGCAGGGCAAGGAGATCCAGGCAGAGGCAGACGTTTTAACACTATCAGGCTTTATACAAAGCACAAGGAGAGCTAGACGAGGAGGAGAGAGATACCCAGCATGGGAGGAGATACTGAAACAGACAATCTGAAATTGAGTCTAGTACCAACAGGCCCACAAAACAACGTTATCTACAGTGATTAAACATAACCCATCCTCCTTTCCATCTCTGCACTGACTTGAAACTAGCCACTGGGAACAGCTGACCCACCTGCTCACACACCCATGGTGGGGAAAGAGGTAAACATGGATGCATCTGGGATCTTGTAATTTGTTTTCCAAAACAATAGAGAGGTATATCAAACTTAATACAGAGTTCAATTTTTGATTTTTATAAATGGCCTGTTAGCCATGTAATCTAACAGTTAAGTGACAAAATATTTACTAATTTCCATTCTTAAAACACACGTACCTTTAAAAGAAGAGAGGGCACATTCCCTTTCACACTCCCCTCTTAAAAAAAAACCAACAAAACAAACAACAACAACAAAAAACCCAAACAAGAAAACAACATAAAAACAAGCCCAAGTGAAAATAAAGACAGCTTGGCTGAATACTGGTCAGAATAACGGTGCTCACCTGAACTTTGGTCACTAAGTGCATGGTTGAAACCACTTGCTCTGCTACCTCCATCCCTCTGCCAAGCTGGTCCCCACTGCTGTCACACAGACTTCACCAAGACTTACTTGCAGACTTGCAAGACTACAAGTGGCAGTTCAGTATCATGCAAGCTCAGAAAGAGCAGTACCTGCTCCAGGTCACGGACTTCAGTGCTTTAAAGGCCCTTACAGGTACAGCTCAACTGTCCCTGCCACACACACACACAAATCCAGGAATGGACTAGAGACAAGCTGAAAAAATTTATTTACATCCTAAATTCATGTAAAAGCATGGCAAAAAACCCCCAAAAACAAAACAAAAAAACCCCACAAAAACAAACAACAAAAACAAACAAACAAAAAACAAACAAACAAAAAAAAAGAAAAAAAACCCAACCAAACCAAAAACAACAAAACAAAACAAAAAAACAACTCCAAACAAAAATATTTTCAAGAAAACAAAATAGTTCTTAGGGGTACATGGAAACACACAAGTATGTGCTCCTCAGGCACTACCTGCTCCTAATAAACCGAGGGGAAGCCCCAGCTTCCAAAGTTTAAAGCCTTGCAGTGACAGTTCCTCAGATTTCAGAGGCTGAGCCTGCAGTGACTGTCCTTGCAGTGATTATTTATCCTCCAGCTCCCAAGGCTGAGCCTGCAGCATCTCTGCGTGTGCCCCAGAACATGCGGGTCCCAGCCCACGCACCGGTGTGTTTGAGAGACAGCTCCGCACTGCTCCTGGAACGGCCCAGCAGCTGCTCACACTGCACGCATTTACACGCTCCCCCAACAAACGCAGGCGCTACTACACTCGCTACTACATCTTTAAAATCCCGGCACTACACCCTTACAGCCGCCATACAGGCATAGCGGCGGCTAGAACAGCAGGCTCGAAGGCTTCCTTACTGAGAGCTATCGGGGTGGGGGGCTTGGTGGAGGGGAAGTAAATTTTTCACGTTACTACAGGAGGCGAGGGATACGGCTATAACGTTAAGCACAGATATTTCATTGGACACGGACACCCATTTCTCTCGTTATCCCTCAATAAAGCGTTCCCGATCACCGAGCGACGCCAGCCCCGCACCCGCCGACCGAGCGCACCCGTGATGGGGCGGCTGCGGGACCTGTTGGGGCGAGCGGGCCGCGCCCCACAGAGCCGCCTCCACCATTCCCGGTCCCACTCGGCCGCTCCTCTGCGCGAGGAACTGCATCTGTGTGGGACGGCGGGGCGAGAGAGCCCCTCACAGCCGCGCCGGGAGAGCCTCCGGCCCCTACCTGCGGGAGGGCGCCGGCCCGGCGGGACACCCCTCCTCAGCGCCATGGCGGGACCGGGAGCGCCGTGAACCAAGCGGGGCATGGCAGTGCAGGAGCACCGAACCGCACAGGAAACCCCGCACCGAGCCCAGCGGCAGCGCCTTGTGAGGTTCGGAGAGGGTGGGTTGGGGCAGGGTCGTGAGAGCAGGGAGCGATGTGAGGGGAGCGGTGAGGGGCAGGAAGCGGTGTGAGGGGGGGAGCGGTGTGAGGGCAGGTGAGAGAGGCGGGGAGCGA
>JAOTQP010000362.1:37309740-37333981 GCA_026413545.1 Cichladusa arquata | reverse complement strand
GTGAGAGAGGCGGAGCGGTGTGAGGGCGGTGTGAGGGAAGGTGAGAGAGGCGGAGCGGTGTGAGGGCGGTGTGAGGGGAGGTGAGAGAGGCGGAGCGGTGTGACGGGCGGGAAACGGTGTGAGGGGAGCGGTGAGAGAGGCGGAGCGGTGTGAGGGACGAGGAGAGGCATGTTCAATGCATTTCTTTCTGTTCAAACCATATGAAAAGTCAGTTCAACTGCTACACATTATTTAAAGTGAAGGCAGAGAGGAGAGGTGAGGGGCGGTGTGAGGGCCGGGAAGCCATGTGAGAGGCGGGGACATTAAAAACATCACTAAAGATTCAAAGAACTTGATTTCGTGAGGTAAATCTTACCCTCTTCAATCGATAGTATCTGCTTGAGACTGACAAAACATTGTCATCCATGTACCTTATTTTAAAAAATCCCTGACCTTAACAAACATTGACGTTTTACACAACATAGTAGAAACACAACTGAAAGTAGATACAGCTAATCTGGATTTACTTGGTGTATAAACTCATCAACATTTTCAGTATTTAGCATGACAAAAATAATTAAGGAATTATCTTTTAATGTTTACCATCTATGTTGTAAACTATGCTGTGGAAGAGGAAACATCATCACAAATGCCGTCAATTCCTTGGTGCTGTCGGTGGGCTCGGGCTGATCTGCAGGCATCTGCTGGAGCCATAATGCATCATGTGAAAAAGATTCTCCTAGATTGCTGTAAATGTGTTCTGCTTTGCTGTGCTAAAGCATTTCATCACAAAACTTAGCTCTTTTAGGGATTCTGAAAGCAAAACATGAAAGAAGAAAAAACTTGTTATTCTCGTGATTTATTTGTAATTGTCTTATTATTGTATCTCAATGAGTTAAAAAAAAAAGGGGAGAGGGAATGTAAAAATAGGATGTGATTGAGTGGAATCTGAAGAAGAGGGAAATGAAGTAAAAAAAATGGAAGAGGAAATAGACTAAGAAACCAGTAGGTATTTATAGCACAACAACCATCTTATGGATGACTCCTGTTGCCTTGGATCTTTAAAGCAGAAAAAAATGAAAGAACATCCAGTCTAAACTAGATCTCTCTGACATTTAATTTTGTATGTATGAGGCAGGAAATAGTTTTGAAATGCAGCAATTTCCTCCCGAGAAAAGCAACTTACTTTGCAAATATTAAAGTCGATACTGCTGCATGTCTCTGCCCATAAGCATTTAGCCTGAAGTGGATGATGACAATTTTGATTGGGGAAATAAATTCTTTCAGGTAAAATGATCTGCAGGAGAGAGAACAAAAGAACCTGACTATGAAGTACTTGGCCAGCAGTAAAGGGTTTTGATATGCGTGTTCCTCTGCCTCAGCAGAGAAATACTGATTTTTTAGTTTGTTTACCTGAGCTGTTTGCTACTGCACAGACCGGAGAGGTGAAGTTTCATTACGTACCACATAAGGCAGTCATGTCGTACAGCTTTGGTGTGCTGCCTAAAGCATTAATAATGGTTAGCTTTAGTGCCATTGGACATCTGTTCTAGGAATCCTTGGGACAAGCATGGGAGGGAACTTGGTTTAAATAAGAAATTGTAAGTTCATGTTGACTTCTTACCATATTAAATGTAATATACCATTTTAAAAAAATTTTTCTTCCACCCTCTTTGCTTCATTTCCTCTGTCACTTGTTATATCTTTAAACCAGCAGCTATTGTGAATTGAAACCGTATTTACATAGTGCTTGTTGGAGCATCTTATTCTTGACAGGCAGCCCTTGGCACTACCTCAACAATGCCACAGCGCCAGCTTAGATCTGTAAACCTGATTTTATTTAATGATTTCATTTATTTAGACTTTTATTCTGTTTTCATTTAGACTTTTTACCTGTTGGAAATTATTCGACTGGTTTGTCTGGGTGAGAAGAATCTGCAAGAGAATAATCCTCTGGCCATGGGATAGTGCAGTTGAAGTCTCTTGGTTTGCCTGCCATCCTCAGTCCCATTTCCCAGTCACACAACTATCAAACTTCAGAGATGTTCATCTGATGCTGGGGATAGATTTATTTTAATGATAGAAATTTGGGAATGGCTGAATTAAAAATGAGTTTACATTGTAATGGTTCTATGTATTTTCAGAATATGGTTTTTTCCATAACATGTGGGAAAGCCTGGAGGCAGACACAGAATTTTAGTTGTGATAAAGAGACAATAGTCATAGAAAAATTTCATGAGTGGTGCTTTCAGCATTCTGGAACTCTTCCTATTTCCTGGCAATTTCTCCTTTATAATCTGCATTCTACAGGCGGGTTATTAGCAGATTGCAAAGTTTGAAAAGTCACTTGGCAGGAGCAAAAATCACCGTGTTCCCAAGCAGACTGTCTGTTCTAATCCAGCTAACAGCTATTAGCATAATTATACACCATAGTCCACATCTAAAACAAGCAATTAGCATGCAGACATATGGAATACCTTCCTCATGTGTCATATTGTAAATGAGGTCTCTCTGTTGCTAAAATCTATTGCTCATGACTCTGCAGTATTTTCCCTTCTCTGTCTTATGTCCAGTATTGCTTGTTTTCAAATGCCAGAATTACTAAATTGTGGGCACTGATATAAACTGATTCTGGTTTTGTATCTGGCGTCTGAATGGTAAAATACTACTGCTGTTTTCTTAAGCTCAGTGACAGGCAATACCTTCTTCAGGTGAGTCAATGTGGCTTTAGATGCTCCAGGAGCCCAAGGGAGATGACAAATACTCTGGGCAGGTATAGAGCTTATTTTTTATTAATACGTGTTTTAATTTTCCCCACTCTTGGTTTCATTTTCTGTTTTACAGTAGCTCAGCACAAAGTTAATAATGTTGGAGAGATCATTTTTGTTATGTGTCTAAAGCCAGGAGAAGCGAAGGCCGCCATCTTTTCAGTGGGGTTTGTGTTGGTATAATTGTTCACTAGTGCATATAGTATGTATTTGACAAAATCTGGAGGATAAGTCTGGCTTCACGTCTGTAAAACTTGCCTGTCTCTTATAGGAAATCTGACAAGTTCAGGTCCTGGTTCTGATTGGGATGCCAGTTGTTTCTCAGACTGCAGGGGAAAAAGGAGTCTCCAGGCTGGAAGGTGCTGGAAGGTAAAGGGCAACATCATTAAGTAGAGGAACCTTACTGGCTAATTGTAATTACAGATCTATTTTTTTCACAAAAGGACTAAAAAGATATACCTTTGTCATCAAATGTTTTATCTACCTAAGTGCCCAAGTTTAAAAAAGTATTGCTGGGCAGTGGAATAAGTGAATGAATTCTAAAGAATTAGGTTGCAACACACTGAGACAGAGGCCTTTGTAATTTCTTCCTAAGGGAGATCAGTTCCTTCTGAGAGTGTGATTGCTTTTTTGCCAATGAATAGGCAGATAGTTCATTTCTCAATCTTTCTGACTTTGAGAGCTAGCTGAAAACCAGCACATTACATATCCTGCTACTTGTCTTACTCTTCTACCTGGAATTCCTGTAATGTTGAACAGACCTGAAGGTGATGTTTCATTCAACAGAACAGTAAGTATAAAGGTATTTACTGATATCTGGGGTGCCCCGAAGAGAGATACCAGGGTGCCCTAAGGAGACACCATTGGCCTGCTCTAGGACTAGCACTGGTCAGTGACCCAGCTGACCCTGCCAGGCTGAGCCAGCCCTTTGGAAGTGTGAAGAAATGCTGCAGCTGCAGTCTCCCAAAGGGGCGCCTGCTGTGCCTTATACAGCACTATCAATTTCTGCTGGTGTGACAAGGAGTGGATTGTGACTGCACACTGTTGCTTCAGTGACATGGCTCATGCTAACGGTTAAGACAACAGTTATCCCTTGTCTGTGGAATGTAGTTTTTTTAAAAAATAGAGTGAAATGGGAAAAGAAAATTGAGGAATTAATCACATTGAGGCAAGCTCCACAGGGGGATGTGAAGACAAGTATCAGAACAGGAATACTTACTGGAGTTTTAAAAGGAGAATGCAGGAGCTTCTTTAGAGATACCATCACACATACCTGCCCATTCCATTGCTGAACATATGTCACACTGAGCTTTTGGTTCTCTTTCTGTGTTCAATGCATTTCTTTCTGTTCCAACCATATGAAAGTCACTTCAACTCCTACACATTATTTAAAGTTGCAGGGAGTGCTGCCTCAGAATGAGGACAGGCAAGTTAATGGTGACAGCTGAAATGTTGCTCTTGGCCCTTCCAAACACAGCCCAGGACTCAGCAGAGCAGTGCTCCCCAGGCAGGCGTGCTAGTAAATGGCAGAAATAGAAAGTTCTTGCTTCTGTGCTTAGTCTCCAAAGTGGGTATAATAGAATGCCATAGGTGTGGCAGCAGAACAACCAGCAAGGCCAGGACAGCTGCCTGTCCAACCACCCACAGGCATCGAACTGCCGGGGGAACAAACAAGGTCAGCCTTCCTTTTTGTCTAATTGTGATCTAATTATCAACTCTACTCTGAATTAAAATGCCATGAACCAAACCAAATAAATATTACACGTTTTTTGAAGGGGTAGAAACCTTATTAAGAGCAAAAAGAAAACTCTGTACTTTTTGAAAATGCATGCATTTTAAACTAGTGAATGCCCTGTAAGTTGTATGCATCTCAATACAAAATATTTAGAATCTCTAATAAAGTAGTGATGTCTTTGGGCAGCAGAACTCACAAATACCACTTTGATGCTAATTATGAGCAAATGAAGAACCTTGCTGCTGGTTTCTGCCTTCTCCCTGCTCCATGGCAGTGTTTGGAGAGGTTTCCAAGTGGGGCAGCCAGCACTGAGTCCTTCCCTCACCTCTACCTTACAGCCTTACAAAGGAATCCCTGCACTCTGCGATGGGGAATGACCAACTTTCCAGCACGTCTCAGTGACAGCTTTCCCCTAGTGCCTGCTGCTGTTGGCAGCTACAGGAATCTACTTGGAGCTACAAAGTCATGTTTGCCTTGTTTTTCAATAGTTTATTTATATTTATGTTACCTTTTGTGAGTGTTAGTCTTTGATACAGTAACTCAAACGAAGAGTGCATGCTTGAGTACTGTCCTTGGCTGAGATGGATTCTCTTCAGTCTGTTTACTCTGATAGAAAAATTCATTAGCCTTTTCCCAGTGTTCTCAATTCTTCTTCGGAATACTGGAAACCCTGAAAATCCAAGGAAAATGCAGTGATGCAGAGCAATAATGGTGGTTACAGACAGGGTAGAGGCAACAGACTGTACAGCACAGGAGAGTTTGTGATTTAGTTACTTAAAATAATCAAACATTTTTATTGGAAAGAAATTCAGGCAGAATGCACTCAGAATGGAGACCATCATTTCTAGGACAGCAAGGTGACCTCAGTTTCCTTGAGAGAGCAAGGGGAGGGGGAGAGGAGTGATGGAAAGAGAACAGGCTAGAGTTCTGAAGTACCTTGGATCCCCAAGACCAACAGTAAAAACACAAATCTGAGGAATCTTGGTAGAAAGGTGCTGGATTTAGCACTTTGGGCTGCCAGCCTGACACATTCAGGATGTTTCCACTGGAGGGAGCTGGGAAAATGGCCCAAATGTTTTGATATGTTTAACCTGTTTAAGAATATGCAATTAGACTTCATTTCATGGTATTTGTTTCTGAATATTACACACAGAAAATAATAAGAAAAAAATGAACAGGGAACAGCTTTCCATGGATGAGACTTCCATATTTATTGTTATTCCATGTGCATAGAAAATGGCAGTGAAGTTCCTTATGAAATAGGCAGGGAATGGGAGAGATGTGGATATACTGGACTGGACTTTGTGCTTCAAAATTACACTACTCATTTTTTAAAGTTTGGGCTCTTTTCCTCTTAGAATTCATAACACTTTCTTGGTTTTGGGGTTTTTTTTTGTGCATGATGTTTCAAATTCCTTTTCCATTGACACACTGCATTACAAATGGATGGCACTTGAGACCAACGTGGCATTTCCATATTTACACCAACGAAGAAATTTACATGACGCAGTAGCATACAATCCTGACATTCAGTAATAGCAATAAAACAAGGGCAGCCATTAGATTTTTTCTGTACAAACTATCAGAACAAGACTTTTATTCACATTAAAAAAATCAGCTTTAATTTTCTCTGACCTACACGCTTTCCAAATTCATCGTACTCAATTCTCAAACCTTTCATCACATCGCCCACACCCTCACCAGACTACAGGAGCTACAAGTAATGATACCTAACACCTAAGCAGAGCAGAACCATCCCTGCCAGCTTTTTCTCCTGACAATTCCTCACTCAAAAAAAAAAAAACAAAAAAAAAACAAAAAAAAACAAAAAAAAACAAAAAAAAAAAAATCCATCGTCCTTTTTCCTTCTTTTTTTTTTCACTTTCACATTTCTTAACCAAAACAACATGGGGCCATTCCAGTCCTTCTTAAGCCAGACAAGAAGCACACTGGGTTTTTCTCTCTGATGCTACACCCAGGAGTCAGGAGAGCCTGGGTACTGTTCTGCTCGGTAAGAAGATCGTCTGGTGGAATAAAAGTCTACATAATTGGTGGTTGATTTCAGTCCATACTGTGTTGTGTAATCTGAAGTAGCAGGAAAGTGAACTCGATCATCAAAGTAAGGGTCCTCGTAGCTGTGTGGGGACTGCAGGTACAACCGGTAGGCATCATAGTTTTTCCTGGTGGTATCCTCTTGGCTGTAGTACAGTTGCTGATGCTGCTGGTAAAATGATGGCAAAATAAGCTTTCAAAAATACAAATAGGAAATACTCTTCCCAAGTGCAGCTCTACCCATGACAGTAACGCAGGTTTCAAACTTCCATGAATTGTACCAGGGAAATGGAGGAAATGCCCCTGAGTCTGCTGTGTGTCTCCTACATCACTCAAAGGGAGCAACTCCACAAGTGCACAACTTCAGAGGTCAAGTACAGTAAGTACAGAACCTGGCCACACCTACCAAAACCAGCCCAAACTCGAGTCAGAAAAGAGGTGTCAGATGCCCCTGTGAGAAGGTGCTAAAACATGTGACTCATGGGGAAATCACAGGGAACCAGGCAGGCTCCTGCAGCCTGAGGCCCTGCCAGCTCCGGGCATGTGCCCAGAGCCCCAGGTTGCCTTAGCCCCTCCTGCTGAGCCATCAGCTCTACCCAAGCACAGCTCTGGGCTCACCTGCAGCCGCCGATTCTGTTCTCTCGCTGGGGAGGAATAGGAGCTGATGTAAATTGGTGAAGCTTTGCTGGAACCTGGGAGAAAAAGGCTTAATGCTTAAACTTCATCTTTACTCATTCAGCCGTAAGTCTACTGTTTTTTATCTTGCCTTTTATGGAGCACCCATACTATTAAATGTGCAGATTTCAGTACCTACTAATGATACGATGTAATAACAGAATGAAGGCAAATGCTGTCCCTCAGCAGCAGGTACAGTGAAGTCAGGAGGCTTATGTTGCTGTTTCTCATTTTACAGACTCAAAATCTTTAAAGCAAGGAGTTTCCTTCTCTTTGGTCACTGTCATCTATTGGTTTGCTACTTGTGTGACATAGTAAGAAGGAAAAGAGAGATCTTGGAAAAGATGAAATCTTGGTATAATTTAGTAATATAATAATATACAACTGCACATTAAAATTTATAACATCATCATAATATAATGTATATAATAATACAATTTTTTGTACTAGGATTTTAAATAAAAATAAGAATTCCAACTGCCTCTCACCTCCCAATATAGAAAAGGATCTGTGTTTACTCTGGTACTGGGCAGTTTTGCAGAGAACAGCAGAGTCAGGTGACAGCTTGCCCTGTACCACAGCCAGGGAATACAAGGAATGGAAATGGAAAGCACTGGTTGGCAGTTGCCTGTGTAGCACTGTGAACTCTTCCCACAAGGAACAGTTCCCTGTTCCAGAAGATCCCAGCTGGTCTCTTACCAGAGTAGATGTCTTTCTGTGCAATGACATCGCCCTGGCTGCTGTAATACTGCATAGGAGGGTGCGTCCTGTCATAGTCGGAGCGAGGCTCTCTGATTCCCAGCAAAGCTGGGGACGAGGATGTGCTGCCAACTGACGGGAAAACAGAGGTTCTCAACAGGGACAACAAAAGCCTTTCACACACCCAGCCCCCTCCTCACCACTGCCTGCTCCAAGGGCTCCCAGCAGGGGCTGCCAGCAAGGTACCAGAGCCTGCAAGGGGCTGTCACTGCTCTCTGGTGCTCACAGGCACACACAGGACTTTTGTGACACTCACAGCCCAGATACCCAGATGGGACCTTACCATGCCTAGGACATGATGATACTCTGCTAATGGTGATGGTTTATCTCAGTTAAACACAATACTTAAGGCCACCCTGTCATTTGTCCAGCCTACCTGCCCTCAGTGACCCCTGCATACACAGGTGGGTCCGGAGGCCAATGGCCATGCAGGGATCCCAGCAAGGGATCACTTTGTGTTCCTCAATATGCAGCTGAATCTCAACTGCAGTTGTGAGAAGTTTGTTTTGCTAAATCCTCCCTGGTCCATGTATCACTTGGGCTTTGTTGGCTCAGAAAGACTCCAGCAATGGAAGAAAAATACTTAAAAACAATTTCTAGAAGTTTTGCTTCAAAATATTAGTTCAATGATAATCTTTTTCCACTGATGTGTCCATTACATCATAGCTCAGAATTCTGTGTTATTATGGATAGTTTAATTATTGGTATTTCCCTGGCATATTCATGGCTAACTATGCCATGTTGTTGAAATTCTGACATGGGTCAACATAATAATGTGTGTTTTAATAATGAAGTGACTGAAACAAGAACAACTGTTTCAGGCCAAGTGTGTCTGTTCCAACAGGCATCTGCTGTGCCCAGCACAGTGCTGCACGGCCCTCTGGAACTGTGAGTTTTGCACCAGCTTCCACTGACTCCCTTGGGCTTGGCCATGCTCTAGAGCAGGAAAGCAGACACTTCCTATGAGGAACTTTTACTAAACCCTCTTTGAAATACAGCATCCTCTAAATATTAAATTAGAGTTGCTCATCTACTTCCTACTTGTCATTCAAAGAACTGGAGTAACAGTTGTTCTGCTGGTGTATCCTGGGAGAGAAAGAGCTGAGATAGAAATTGGCCATTTGGTGTCAGAATATCCTTTCACACTGGGTAGAATGGAGTCATGCCCTGAGCCTAAGCTGTACTGGCTTCCTTGGTGAGTGAGAGGAACTCTGGCACAAACACCATGACAGGTTTACTCCTTGTAGGAAAATAAATCCCTGGTGGAGTCCTTGTTTTTCAAGTCAACAATGGCATAAAGGAATGTGGAGGGGTTGTTACTTTTATGTAAAGAAGTAATTAAACAAGAACATTGTAGGAACTGGTCGCTACTTTTAGCAGTCACTGTAGGTAGGTATTTCTCAGTATTAACAGAGATCTGCCCTAGATAGCCCCTAGAAGAGCAAACTGGGTAAAATAAAATGCTAAATGAAGACAAAATAGAAGGCTTCAGGTAGGTTTTGTATCAGCCATCTTGAAGATCTAAATCCTAGCACTGAACACATTGAAGGAACAAAGGAGAGAAATAAATGAGAAGGAGTCAGAAAAGTGAGGATTTTTGGTTTGGTTGCTCATTCTTATGGAACATGACATAGTTGGGAATGAAAACGAGCTCCTCACTGTGGGTGTGTTGCTGTTTGTGCTGCCAGGCCACCGTGTTCCCTGAGGCCACCCCACAGTCCCCACACAGCCCCCACACAGCGCAGGAGGAGTGGTTTTGAACAGGGCAGTGCCTGGTAACAATGTCCAGCTCTATTCATTGAGGATTTAGCTTTGCAGGAACAGCCCAGGGAACACTCCGAGCATGTGCAGTACTTTGCTCAAACACCAAGGAGCAACAGCCTCTGTGTTTTAAATGGGATTAGTACCAAACTGAGAGGTTGTTTGAGTTAAAAACATGGGACAGCAGGCCCCCTTCACTCTCCCTGACTGACCTGACTGCATGACAGGTGACATCTGCTGATTGGCTGTGGATAGAGAAGGATGGGATTTGAATCTCTCCCGTTCCAGTGTTGATACTGGCGTAATAAAGTGACTTTGATTCCATCCATCCTGTGGAGTGGCAAAAAGAACAACACATCAGAATAAATTGCAAGTTATAAATAAAAGAGGAGCTTTTGTGGCACTGTTTTCCAGTGTAAGCTAATTTTACAATTTACCTTTTTGTAAATGCTCCGGAGGTCTCGGTACTGCCACAGCGTGTTCAGTACCTGGGCGGCCGCCTTGACAACTTTCAGTGAGGACCTGAGCAGGTGAAGAATATGGCAGTGTCAGAAAGCCACTGAACTCCACTTCAAAAGAGCAGTGCTCCTGAGCTTTGTAACAGCCTGAACCTGAAGCTGTTTGTGGGGCAAACCAGACCCTGCCTCACCAGCGTGAGCACAGCCAAGCCAGCAGCCTCACCATGAGATGGGGCTCCTGCTACTCCATCCCCAGCCACAGGGGCCTCCTGCTGCTGACCCAGCACACACCCACAGGGCTCACTTCCACTGGACAACCATGGGGCCAGCAGAGAACTCGTCTGACAGCCTCCCTGGAGCTCTGGCACAGCGGGCAGGACCAGCTCCCCCCAGCCAGCACCTGCCAGGCGATGCTACTCGAGGGCATCCCCCCAGCCATATTCTCATCCCACTGACCTAAGGGCTGCACTAGGTACAATTCATGGTTGCTGGGATACATCCTGACAAAGGTGCCCACACAACCTGACTTGGACAAGCTCCAAATATTTTATTAATCTTGTAGGTGTTGAAGAGGTGACTGGTTAATTAATTTAACCTGAACAGGTCCCATGACATGGTTACTGTGAGCAGCTGTCCCAGCCTCCAGAAGCCTGGGACAGAGAACACTGCCCAGGACAGCAGTACCGGTGCCTCCTCCCTTCCCAGGGAGACTCCAGCTGACAGCTTCTCAGAGCCAGACTGCAAAGGCAGATCTTTTTTTCATGCAAAAAGCATTTCCTGCATCCTTAAGCAATTTAAATGGACACAAACAGCTCAGGTATGATCTTCGCTGCCTACTTGCCTGTCTCCTCTTCCCTTTGTGATGTTGACCAGCTTCTCTATCCCGCCGGTGTCGGCGAGGGCCTTGGCGTTCTCCATGTTCTTGCTGGTGACCTCGTGCAGGGCGCAGCAGATCGCCGCCACCGTCTCGTCCGACAGGATGCTGGGCCCGTTGCCCCCCGGCAGCCGATTGACCAGGTCTCGCATGGCGTATTTTCCTGCAAACACACACCCACGAACCAGCTCAGAACCACAGGCTGCTCCTTCAGGCTGGAAACTGCAGGACTCAGCACAAAGCTGCAGCTGAAGGCAGTGACAAGCAGCACAGTATCAAAACCTGCCAAGAACTCACATTTCACACAGAGTCATGGGAGATCACATAACAACTTTTGAATTTTTTTTCCTTTTAGCTTAAAAGTGTGAAAAGCTGAGTTTTGCACTAAAAGAGGAACAATTTTAAACAATAATTATTTGGAGAAAGCAGAATTGTCCAAGAAAAAATGTTAGGCTACTTCTTATGATTGACAGAGAAGTGCATATTGCTGGGCTTCATCTATAGGAGGATTAACAGAATCCTTACAGTGACTGGGAATTCTTTCTTCTGGATGTTCTGCTCACCTTGTTTGCAATCTGTCAGTGCTCAGCTCTGTCAGGCTCCAGCTGCTGACTGATGCCAGAGATAAGCTGCACACAAGGGATAGTAACTAAGATAAGGTCGAGGTTTCTTCCTATTTGGGCTGTACTGTTAATTGAACGATTAATTGATTTTATAGCAGACATGTATTTGTACATAACAGTGAATAATTAAGGAGCTTCACACGAAGTCATTCACTATCTATTTGTGTAATGTGCCTGAGAGGAAAAAAAAGAAACAAAAAGGAATTCTGCAGGCAAAGAGAACCCTACAGGAAAACTATCCCCACCATGCTGTCTGCAGCAATACCCTGCCAGTGCCACCCCTTCAGCAAGCTCAGCCACACGCAGCGTGTTCCAGCAGATATTGGCATTTGCTGGAGTCCTCATCTGTCCTTTCCTTCAGTGCGACCCTGTGAGCCCATTGCTCCTTTCCTGAACTAGCAGAGAAGCTCCTAAAGGGGATTTCTAGCATGGGGTAGTGCACAACTCGCTTCACATCTCGCAATGTTTTATCCAATGGTCTGTTTCAGAGTCTGAGGCCAGACATTCTTTCAGGGCTACAGCCTTGACAGGGAGAGGGAGCAAGTGGAGGACCATTCCTGAACTGAAAAGTTTTTCCAGGAATGGAAGAAACATCCTGACAAGAGAATATCACCTGAATCTGACCTGCACAGGGCTGGTGCTATGGAATAGGATTCTCTCTTTACACACTTCTCATGTGTAACACTTGCACTGCAGTGTTGCATCTGGTGTTGTTTGGGGTGAAAGCCAGTAAAGAAGCACGAAGGTGAATGTCCCAGATGGCAAAGCTTCAGAAACAGATAAAGTTCTGTTCACCTGTATTTCTCTTTTTGAGAATAATGATCCTCCTATCTCTAGGAACAGTTGTTATATCCTTGACCCCATGACACTACACACAGAAAATGATTTTTGTAACAAAAATGAGACTTTTTTTATATCACGCCACTTGTTAACAGGATTCACTGAAGCCACTGAAGCCACAGCAGCCTGAGGCTGAAGCATGTTCAACACTAACAGACTGAGAAACCTCAGGGCAGGAAAGGCAGGAAAGTTGACTGTTATTTTGTTGGGTATATTTTAATGCCTCATTAAAATATACCCAGAAAGGCACAGATGAATGCTTAAAGGGTTAAATATTAGAATTGAAAAGATAGTAGTTTTTCTAGCAAGCACCCTTGTTGATGACTTAGTTCAGCAAAACCACAGATGCTGCTCTATATCTGTGTTTTCCTGGAAATACTTCACCAGGAGAAGATTTCTTCCCTCTCTTCCTGTCCAAGATTGTTAAAAAAGCACTGCTGTTGTGGCAGCAGAGGTGTACGATCCCCTGGGAACATGTGGGAGACCTGCTCCCCCCAAGCAGGTGAGCACTGAGCTCCAAGGAAGCAGAGCTGTGTTTCCATTCCATTTGGCATGGAGGGTTTTCTGTCTGGTTTGGCTGACTCCCACCCATGAAAGGTGGCCAGCAGCAAACTAATGCGGCAATATTGCTCTGGAAAGCTGCTGCTGTCAGGAGGACTCACTTATGTGACACAGCTGATGTGACACAGAATCACCAAGTGTTCCCATCAGTGGAATTCCTTGGGTCTCCCATGCAAGGCCTGGCGCCCGGCACCGTGCCCCCCAGGACACAGCTCTGTACGCACCAATGAGCTCCTTGTTCCGCACGTCCAAGGCCATGTTCCTCAAGGCAGTTGCCACAGATGACACCACTCTGTCGTTGTCCATCCTCAGCAGCTCCACCAGGATGGGCAGCCCCTTCTCCTTCCTGACGGCGGCCCGGATGTAGGCTGCGAACTGACAGGCACAGGACCTCAGCTCCACCAGCCCTGCCACTGAGAGCCCCGGGCTGACTGCGGCTCCCAAGCATTTTGGGCACCCCAGTTAAAGATGATGTGCTTGATGTGGGCGTTTTCTGGGATTATAAAGAGCTGCCTCTTTGCCATTTTTCACTCATTCCTCTTACAAAGAGAGAAAGTATCTCAATAGATGATTATTGAAAAGGGAGCAGGGGGTTTGGGTTTTGTTTGTTGTATTTTTTTTTTAACACCGATTTCATAATGATCAAACTGAAAAAGGCTTAGCTGGCTTGCTGCAAACAAAGGAAGCAATTAACACTTGCTGTGTTTTTAAATTTCTCCATGACAAATACATGACACAATATAGCGTTTTCATGCGCTGCTTTTGTAGCACATTATATATGCAATGGCCAGAATGTATGGAAACAAATAATGGAATATGGAAATAAAGTAAATGTATTTGTCCTGGTCTTATTTCAACAACACCTTCCCACTAGAATTCACAGCTAGAAGATGCCAGAAGATTGTTTGGATCTGATATGCACTGGAAGAAGCTTTTTCTGTTTATTTAAAGTAAAGGCCAGCTTCCATACGGCTCCTGTTGCCCCTGCTCTTTGCCAAGGCTTTTCACTGTGGAAACATGACTGCAGCACATGAGCACTAATGGAAAGACAAGAGAGGAGTGCTCAGATGCACACGAGAAAATGGCATGTCCCCCCCAAACACATTCCAGGGTCTTACTAGAAAAAACAGCTGGACTACAAAGAGAGGAGGAGGAGGAGCAGGAATTCCCATACCTTCCAATTGCCTGCAGAAAGGTTCTGGAGTGATCCTGCAGAGCCCTCCAGGGTGGCTGGGTTGGAGCTCTCTGCCAGGAGTGTCAGGTATGGCTTCACCACTGACGGGTGCCAGAGCATCTCCACCCCTTTAGGAGACTTGGAAAATCCCGGGATAGGGCCAACTCCATCCCACTGAGAAAGGAACACAGATTTGTAACCGGACAAAACCTCTGTATGTTCATTCAGTGGAGGACTGGTTTTGTCAAGCTACGTCCTCCCCCACCATGAGCCAAACCCCGTCTGAGGTATTTGCAGTACATGGAAAATACAAACCTGATCCTCCTGGGAAGTTTTTTTTTTCTTCTTCTTTTTTTTCCCCCAGCAGCTTGGCTCTGAGTCTTTGCTGGGTGACTCTTTTCCCAACAAGTCATCCAGTTCATTGATTCCCAGCAGCCGTGCCTGAGGCACCTCCAGTTCCAGGCGGTAGGAGAGGTTCCTCAAGGTGCACACACAATTCTCCACCGTCTGAACCAAACCAGAGAGATACCATGTCACCAGCTCTTCCTCACACAGACACAAACCAAACCAAACCAAACCAGCACAGCAGAGGAGAAAAGGCACTGGGAGCACAAGTGCTAAACTCTTAATGCTGGGCCTTGGACTGTGTTTTGGCTGCTTCTCTGAGAAAATGCCATCTCTCTCAAATCTGACAATATTTATAAGAGTGGTCTCTGCTATAGTGGCATATTCTTTAGTATTCTGAAAATGAAAAGCCTAAGAACTTATTACTGTTTTATTACGAAATGGGTACTGCAGCACTCCTGGAAACAAGAGGCAACCCTGTGCTACCCAGCTGAGTTTGGCTGTGCCTCAGTAACCAGGGGCTGGGAGTGATGCCAGTCGAGCTGAGGACATCACCACGCCCAGCTGAGCTACACAAAGCCCCGGGATCAGACCCACAGGTTAAGGTGAAGTATCTGTAGCTGAGACATGCCCACACCTTGCTGTCATAATCAGAGGTGTTCACACAGGTGTGGATCACATAGAGCAGTGAATCCACCAGTCCTTCACAGCACCTCATCTGCTTCCGCGCCTCCTCCCCAGCGGAGCTCAGATTCCTGAAGGTTGGAATGACAAAGGAACACGATGTGAGCAAGGACAGACAGATAATCACTCATTAGACAGTTTGCAGAAGGTTCTTATGCAGCTGACTGGTAATTGGTTAGCAACTCTCAGCGACTGAATTGATAATTTTCATGTTTTTCTATTAGGAAAAATAGAAAATTTTCATTGGAAAAGCTGTCTACATGATGGAACTCTGTAATTTATAGACTAAAACAATTCCTTTGTCTTTAAAATTACAATACAAGAAAGACCTGCTGGATAACATGATTACTCTTTAAAAGGGAGTATTCCAGAAGAGCAAATACCTCAGGCATCCTGTTGTATTGCGTAGAACAAGGGAAGTCTGAAATTTAATTTTATGATC
Source organism: Cichladusa arquata (assembly GCA_026413545.1). Lineage (NCBI taxonomy): Eukaryota > Metazoa > Chordata > Aves > Passeriformes > Muscicapidae > Cichladusa > Cichladusa arquata. The sequence goes on along the minus strand of JAOTQP010000362.1, from coordinate 37,318,251 downwards.
ATCATCAAAGGAGGAGCTGTTCCATCCCGAGTGGGGCACTATCACAGTGTTTGTCAGCGTGGACAGAGCGTCTCTAATGATTGTCATCTTCACGGCATCGCATGAAGACAAGTTCCAGAGGACGCCTTAGAAGACATTTCCAGAGCAGCAAAGTCAGCAGAGACTTGGCAAACAAACATGAAGCAACACTGACAACTTAAAAGACATTACTTTAAATATGTGATGTGATTCTAGAGCAGGCAGAACGTGAAGAGCCAGCATCCAAAAAGGAGGAAAGCAAGGTGAACAAAGTGAACTTTGGTTTGGTTTTTTTCCCAGTGATAAGAATGGCCTGCCCTAACATTCCTGCTACCTCACACCATATACTGGGGATGTCAGGCACTGAACAGCAGAGCTGAACATACAAGAGAGGATGTAAAAATCCTACAGAAACTTTCTTCCTGGAAACAACAGCCACAAGTCCAGATCATGTCCCATCCATACGTCAGCTGCATGGAACTGCTATCTATCTTTTATCCTTGGGCAGAAATCCCTAGTTCCCTGCCCAGCAAAGTCTCCATACACATGGCATTCTGGTACAGAAGTATGAAATCTGACAAAAATAACCAGCAGAACTGTGTATACAAATAACATGCTGAACACAGCATTGAATCTTCCTTTTCATCATGAAACACAGCTTAAACACTTTTTCTGAAGAAGTCATCCTTGATTGTAATTCAGATAAAATTCCATACACATTTGGATATAAATTCTGCAAGACCTTATTTAAAACTGTTGTCAAGAAAAGATAAAAAAAAGCCTGCAATAAAACAAATGTTCAGAATCAATAAAGAAATACCTGCTGTGTGTGCTGGACACTCATATGAGGAAAAATCCACCCTCCATGGAGCTTTAGTGCAACTACCTCAGCATTCACCTCTCCCAGTGACTCCACTCTGTGCTCATTTAACTGATCAAGTTAAGTGTCCAGAAAAACACATTGCATTATAACTCTCTGCTAGTTTCCCCTCCAGGCTTACCTGTCACCAGCTCCTTGACCTCAGCATCGACAGATTTCCTCAGCAGCCGCAGAAGGGCAGGGATCCCTCCCACGTTCTTCATGGCTATTTTGTTCTCATCAGTGGACTTGCCGTAAACGAGGTTCCTCAGTGCACCACAGGCATTCTTCTGAACCTCCAGGACTCTGTGATCCAGGAGATCCACCAGGTGCTTGATACCTCCTAGCCTACAGACCTGGAAAGTGGAATGTCAGGACCATCAGCACCCACTATCTCACCCACCTCACTCCACGGATGTAAAAGGCTTTTGTTTTCATGAGAACAGTACTTCCCGTTCTACTTCCAGAAGAAACAGCTGCTGAACCTTACATATCTGATTGCTACATGGGACTGAACCTCCCCCCCACCCCACTGCAATGGCTGAGGGTCATTTTCAGACACTTGCTGTGTTCAGAGAATTGTTATTGCATCAGTTCTGTTTCCAGTTTCAAAAGTAATTTCCTATACCCCAGAATATCTTTTTAGGGAATCTTGGAAATAAGACGTGATTATCACTGTGTTTTTCACCAGATCATCAAAACCACCAGCTGGTTTTCATCTCCCAGCAACAGTGAATTATGTTGGTCTATCTTCTTACAAAAGTTGCACCAACATTCTATTAACACAAATAAAATCTATACTGAAAGTAACATCTAGCACACACACATAGAATGCAAATAAAAAGGCAAATTCCTTCAAATCAACAGCTCACAGCTGCTTTGCAAAAACAGCAGGTCTTCGAATGAAAAGTTTCAAGAAATTCCAATAATAATCTGAATGTTCACTCAGATGTATCCTGCCCCCACATCACAGTGACATAAACAGCTTCCTCTATGTTTCCATGTTCCTCCATGTTTCTCTCCTCTCCTTTGCCTGACAGCTCACTCATTCCCTATGATGCCTTAGAGCACCTTGACAAAAACCAGTGAAAGTGCTCCAGAGCTCCTGACGGTTCCAGTCTCCAGCCACCAACAGGTTGCACAAAGACAGGCTCTGGCAAACCTACTTCGCAATTCTGCTGGATGACACAACTTCAAAGTAAAGGATTTCCATAGGATTTCCACGCAGCTCTTACGACAGGAAGAATCTGAGTGCGTATAATTACACACTCCCAGGCACTTCAATATTAGCATCCACCTGGTACGCAGGGGAGCACCAGAGGGTCACGAGTACTGTGTCATGATGAAAGCAAAGGCAAGAGGCCTAGTTCTCCTGGTAGCACTGCCACTGTGGAGGAGCAGACAAGCAGCACCCACCTCTGTTTTGACTTTGTTATCCCCGAAGCAGAGGTGCTGCAGATAGGCAGCTGCGTTGGCCTGCACCGACGGGAACTGGTGCTGCAGCATGTGAATGACCTCGGGCAGCTCCGGGTCCCGCCACGCAAACTCCCTGCAGGGACAGCGCAGGAGAGAGGCGTTACTCACAGAGCACGGCCACTCACTGACTGCAGCCAGCATCTGAACGCCCTTCCCACAGCTCAGGGCTGCTCTGCAGTGACAGGCCTAAAGGAAAACCAGGCACAAAGGGATAGCAGCGGGCCTCGTCACCTTTTAGCCTTTCAACGGGAAAAGGACACTATACCCAATGTGCTTCAGTTGGCTTATGGATCACACAAACACAAATAATCATCAAAGTAACACCAACTCAAACACTTCAACCTACAAAAAAATCTCCCAAAAGTTAAATATATAATGCAAAAGGTACCTCGTCAACAGTGCTGCTTAGGGCCATCATTTGTACACAACATTTTTCCCTCAGTGTTTAATGTTCTCCCTAGGCAGAAGCCAATTTTACCTCAACAAAACGGGCACATCCTGAAGTGTCACTGTCAGGAACACATACAGGATGTTTGCTTGATTTGAGTTATTCAGGGATTGTAAATTTAAAATCATTCAATAATATCTCCTTCATTAAACCACAATGATTTTGTGCAGACCAATCCTGGAAATACCATGAAACATGCCCAGTTTGCAGATCTAGAAACATAGTAATTAATATTTGCTGGGCTGTCTGCCTTCTGTAAAGGAGGACTGCGGGGGGATAAAGTAGTATCTTAAGTTTTCCCAGGCTCAAAAATCCAAGCAAACAAAAAACCAAAACAAACCCAAACCCAAACTCCCAAAACAAACAATCAACCAATCAAACAAACAAACAAACAAACCAACCACCCCACCAAAAATCCCCCAAAAAACAAAAACCAAAGCCAAAATAAACCAAAACAAGAGCAAAGTTTGTTCCAAGAACAGTAGCTGGGAAGCTGTTCCAAGACTAATGCTGGCCTGGCCATTCAGGTCTCCCCGGGACTCACAGTCCCACGAAGGGGAAGCTCAGGCCTGTGCCCACTTTGAACTGCTCAACAATTCAGAGGTTTATTTCTCCATACTAATGACAGGAAAAGCCTATGGGTAACTGGATTTCTAGTAAAATAATCACTTTCACTCCCATTCCTAACAGCCCTCTCTGAGGCTGTGTAACATGCTCCCCTGGCACATCCTGATGTGCACACCATAAACGGGAACAGACTGAAAGTAAGGTAAAAACTATTCCTCTGTAAGATTGCAAACTAAGAAGTGCATCAGCAGTGACAACTGAGTCAGAGTTTCTTTAAAGTTCCTTGCTATGAATGGGAAGCATCCCTGCTATAAGTAACTCTTCTTGCCACCATACCAGAGCAGGCAGCCTCCAAGATTCACTACCTAGAGCTAAGATTGTGCTATTAACATCATTTGGATGAATGCACCATTCAGTTAAATGAAATTAATTCAGTCTCTCCATATCTATTAAAAAGAAATGAAATGTATCAATTTCCACTAATGAACAGAACAACAAAACGCATGAAAGCAGGTTTTCATTGCTGAGATGACAGGACTGGCCCAGAGCAGACACCTGCCTGGTGCTATGAGCCTGCTGTAAGAGGAGCAGGAGAAGCTCCAGTGTCACCATCTCTGCTTGACGTTTCCTTGGTGCCCAGCATGATCCCAGGACAGCCCTCGAGGCACAGTTGAGCCCAGGATGGGCTGGTTCCTCAGTGAGCCAGCAATCTGAGGAGGGACTGGGATTCCTACCAATTCCAAATCCACACCAAACGTACACATAAATCCTTCCAAGCTGTGCACAGCCGGGGCTTCGACACTCCCAGGTTAAATACAAGGTTTTAGTGCACAGTGTCCAGAGTAAATGACAATGACAAACTACACAGCCACAGGTGCACACTGTGCACAGACATCTACACCATCAAACCAGGAATTATTGCAGAAACGAGTGTGCTCACTTTCAAAATGGCATATTTATTTGTTTTGAAATTTAAGCAGACTGTTCGTAAAAATTCATTCAAATAAATTAGGTCTGTACTTCTGAATCTTCAAGCCCCAATTCTCATTCATATAGAGAGAAATCTCACTGCAGTGTTACAGGTTACTAAAAAATATTTGCAATAATGCAGTCAAATCTCATCAGAGTTGTGTCTCCTGTAATAACTTCTCCATAAAAACACACATGAAAGAAAAATGTAATAATAAAATGTGTAACTTTTCCTTACTGCAAGCAGAAACCTGTGTTTACCATTTTGGCACTAAAGGCAGAGACGCGAATGTTTAAAGGAGCAGCGACCGCCCACGCTGCGACAGCCTGGCTGGTACACCGCAGCCTGTCCCACCTTGCCCAGCCCCGCCCTTGCCTGGGGTCCTTGTGGATGCTGTCGATGGACGGGGAGCGCGTGGTGCCGCCGTCGGGCGCGGGCTGCAGGCGGCCGTAGGCGGGCTCGGGCAGCCGGAACGGCACCGCCCGCAGCGGCTCGGCCAGCGCCGCCGGCGGCAGCGCGTAGGGGTTTCTTTGGTACGTCAGGGTGCTACGCTGGCTGGAGGATCGCTGCAGGTTACCCATGCCTAGGACAGAACAGAGTCAAAAACAACCAGGTATCGAGTGCCTGCTGAAGAGAATGGGCGACACCTCCTCAACACGGCAAGCAAAACAACCAGCAGTCTTGGAAATGTGTATTGTGCTCCACATTGGAAGCTGGCGTCAGATTTCATGGAGCGATTCCTCACTGTCCCATGGAAATAGTTACAAAATGAAAGGCGTGGTGGGATCAGACTTGCGCCTCAGCTTCCCTCAAAAAGTATTTAAAGTAGGAAATGCATCCTATGCCAACAAACAGAAATCTGGGTGCAAAGGGTTTTCAAAGTTCGTAATATCAATTCACAACTCTACCAAAATGGAAAAACAAGTAAACAAAAATTAAAAAAATTCAAATAGTTTATATGATATTTTCCTTTTCCTAACTACACATACTCTTTCCCTTACAAAAAGTAACATGTGGATCACTGCAAAGATGAAGCCGAGCGGTTCAGGAACAAGAACATGCATCTTCCTATTTGAACAGAGCTGTTGTGGTGGCTCTTGTTCTTCCAAGGTAACTGGTATTAAGCAGATGAGTAAACAAAGAATTCCAGTTTCTAGTTATATTTCTTCATTGGCACATCCTGACAAACTCCATTCATTCTAGGTTGTGAAAGGCAGAACTGCAAAAACTGGTACCTCCTTCAGCACTCTGTTCTCTTGGTATTACAGTTACATTAGCAAACATTAAAAAGGCATTTTCAAGTGTGTGAAAACATGACATATGAATCGGACAGCTCTCTATAAATACTTCAAGACAGTTACTTAACTGAATCACTCTAATATTTTAAGAGTTTTTGGAAACCAGTATACAAATTATTAATTAATCTTAACATACTGCATTGCAACATGCATTACACTTCTCTCTACAGAAATGAATCCTAATAGGAATCTAATGCCTACACTCTTCATTATGCATGAGTGGCACTTTCATGAGATACTAGAGGAATATTTCGGTTCCAATAGACAATCCTCAGCTGTAGCATTTACCATTATGCTCTGTTGAGAAGTTGGGTAAAACAGTATTTTTACTGTGAAAGCTGCCATAGGTAATTTTAGTGGCAAGCTCTCATTTTACTGTATTGATGAATGAAAACATCCCACGAACCAACTCAATTCATACGAGAGTGATACACGGAGAATGCAAGAGAGGAAGCAATAAATTCTGTGTCACGAATACACTTATCTGGGATGTAGCCGTGCACGTGCCATCAAACAGAAACACCCTGACCCCAGGCTGACAGTGACGTATAGCCCCAAGCACTCCCCGCAAACATCGCCAGAGCCTTTTAACTCCGGCGGGTTATTTCCAGCCCTCAAACGCCGCTGCTGCCCCGCAGCGGATCCCCTGTAGCCCCACGCACCGGAGCCGCTGCGGAAGAGCGCGGCCTGCGAGCCGTGGTGCAGCTCCACGGCGCCGTGGGTGGGGCTGCGGTACAGGGGGCTGTAGAAGGTCCTGCCCTCGTAGATGGGGGTGATGTGCAGCTCCGGGGACACGGCCGAGCGCAGCTCCTGGCCCAGCTGGCTGTGCTGGCTGGCGTACGAGCTCCGCAGGCCTGCAGGCAAGCACAGGACAGGGACACGGCCGCGCGGGCCGGCCTCAGCACAGGACGCAGCTGCCGGCACTGAGCCTCTGCTCTCTCGCCAGGAAAGCTGCTGCTTAAACCCACCAGCTACAAAGACCTACCCAGTACATTTCTTCCATTATTAAATGGCCCATACTGAAAGGCTCACTGACAAAGAAGCATTTCCTTGACCGAAAGTTTTGACCATACACTGACAACTTGAAATTTTGAGACTTAATTTTTTTGGTATCATTTACAGTCTAAAGCACAGAGAATAAAAGCTGAGTCAGCACATGTGGTGCACAGATTCAGCAATGACAGGGTAAGTATAGACCTGACAGAAGTCCTGCTGTGACAGAGGGCAGAGCCCAAAGGAGTTATAATCCTGAAACTGAAACAATCTGTAGCAGTAAGAGCAAAAATCTGTTTGATAGTGGCAGCAGAAATACAAGCACATGGAAAAAAATCTTTATAAAAGTTTAAATAGCCCATGATGTGAGTATATATAAATAGCTATGCTGCAGCTGGATGAGGTTTTTTCACCTTGCTATGTATTTAATATTTCATATAAAATGTATACAACTTTGTTGACTTCGGCATTACCACGACAGGTACTTAAAGCTCTGGCAGTTATCAAAGCAGCAGAATATGTGAAATGAGCTATGCAAGGAAGATGAAATGATGGAGATTACAGAACAACTTCAAAAGTACAATGCAGGAGTGATGTGTAACTAAATGTATCCTTCATCTGTGTATTCTCCCCCACCAAAATGCCAGACCTTCTCTGGCAGGAGAGCTTTGGGCCATCACTAAGGAAACACATCTACAGGTGGTGACAACAGAAGGACTTGAGCTGGCAAAGAGGGCAGCAGGGCCTTTCCCATAAAACTCATTCCCAAGCCCTTATCTAACTGGTATATTATTCAGTCCTGCAAACAGAGGTGAGGGAGACACATTTTATCTTTTGCTGAGGAATGAGAGCATTTTGGAGTTTGCTGCACTATAACGGTTCAAAAGACAAACCAGATATTGCCATCTGTTCCTTGGCACATGGTCTAACTGGAAAACCACCTTGTCTGTGTTCATTCAGATGAAGGTTAGAACAAAATCAGTAACACACAAAATTTAAAATGTAAAGTAACTGTATGCTAACAAGATCTGCCTCTCAGATGAATAGATTCTACCTTTCAGGGCTCTATTTTAAGCTAGTATTAAAATGATAACCCTATATTAACTAGAAATATTAGTGGGAAAAACCCCCTAATATTCAGTGGCAATAATTATATACTTTAAGAAAGAACTTGACATAAAATTAGTTCCAGGCTAGTATGTTTTACCTTATGTTTAGCCTGCACACACATTTAAATGTACTTTATCCCTGAAAATGTTGACATACCTCTGTAAGACCTAGAATTTCATTTAGCAACTAAATCATAGAATTTAACTCAATGCGTGGGCAGCAATCAGTAATCATACAGCCAGCATTCACGAGGAACTCGTGACTGACACAGAGTGTTTGACATCAGCATTTAGAACTGACCTGACGCTACCGCCGCAATTGCGCCCAGCGGCACAACGTTTCACGTACAGCACCAGGGCTGCATTCCGGGGTTTGTCCAGCTGTGCTCTGTGCTGTGCCCGCTCCTCACCTGTGAGGCTGTCCGGCCGCGGGGGGACCATCCTCTCACAGATCTCGTACTGCTGGCCATACTGCTCCATGTCATGCATTGTCCTCTGCAGCGTGGAGCCCAGGTGCTGCGGCACCGCCGTCATGCCAGGGCGCTTGGGGGAAGAGGATCCCAGCTGGGTTTGGGCCGGAGAGCCCACTCTGGCCTGCACGTCGGCGAGGGCGAGGGGAGAGCCCAGCCTGGCAGCGCCGTGGAACGGGCCGGGGCCGGGGCCGGGGCCTGGCTGGCGGGAGCTGAGCGAGCCCCCGCGGCGCACGGCCGAGGGGGACGCGGGCCGGGCCGCGCTCGGCGGCAGCGTGCTGCACGAGTACGGCGCGGGCGCGC
>JAOTQP010000362.1:37271098-37298415 GCA_026413545.1 Cichladusa arquata | reverse complement strand
TGATGCTTTTCCCAGTAATCCTTGGAATTTTGGCAGATGTTAGGTGGATTTGTACAGATTCCAGGAGTTTCTGGGCCGTTTTTTTGCCATTTATACAGTCATTATAGGCAGTGCCTGTAAAGTCAGCCTTCAATTTAATCCATAAGCAAGTAAACTGGAAAATACAATATCCTAAGCCTTCCAATCACAAACCTCCAAATTCTAAGCTATCCTACATTCTGACTGTAGTTGGAAACCTTAAGATTTATAACTTCAAAGCAGCTGAGTGTAGAGATGTGCAATTTCACCTTTCCTGAGTCCAGCTTTTTTTACATTTCTTGGTCAAGGGTACCAAACCTCTTCAGCCTTGTAAGAGGCTTTTGGAACACAGTGCTGCAAGGCTGAGTGGGAAATAGCAGTGCTGCACAGGATGGGTGTTACTGAAACCTGGAACCATTTTCCATAGCACTCTGAAAGCCAGACTGTGTCACATCAAAGGACATTGAGAGTGGTTTTGTCCCCAGTTAGCTTTTATTGACCAGAGAATAAGGTACTATTGAGCAATTGCAGTATTTTTTTCAAACTGATACTGTAAGCCCTCTGAAGTTTGGTAAACCATATAAAAATAGATGAACACCAATATTTAATAACCAGAGGAAGCACCAAGCAAGTCTTATATAGAGGTCAAGTGCAACCCAGAGCACTCCTGTGATGTGACAGCCCAAATGACTGATGAGGTTTGTCCTGTGTGCTGTATGCCAGCCAGGGCTATCAGCTCTGCAAAAGCCCCCCACACCCCAGGGAAAGGGGCAGAACCACCTCCCTCCAGCCCCCCCTGGCCAGCTGTGCCCCTCTCAGTGAGGTGCAGGGTGCTCCAGCAGTGTCCCACAGCTCCCTGCAGGGACCCCTGCCCCCTGCTCCAGCCCCACAGCCCTCAGGAGACTGCACTAACAGTGCAGGCTCACAGCAACTGCAGGGAAAACCTGCTCCAAGAAGTTGAGATAAAGATTTTTCTCCCAGCAACACAATGAGTTCCCCTCCAAGAATCCCCCAAAAGAAGGCCAATTGGTACCTATGCCATCAGGCAGCTGAGGCCCAAGGCAAACAGCAGCTGCCTGCTGCCACAACCACCAGATTAGATGACAAAACTGAAAAAGTGACTTCTGAAGGTCTGGTGTGAGCCCCTGCACCAAACTGGCTGTGACACACACACACACACACACGGGTGACTGCCCTTCCAGAGGATATGAGTGACTGTGGACACATCCCAGCATTGCTGAGAACTCCCAAACTGAATAAACACTCTAACATCCTCAATTTTGGCCAGAAAAAATGTGCTTGCATCCAAGACATGTTTCCTGTTCCTTACTATTAACCAATATTTAAACAGCAATGTCACGGATGCAAATCGAAAATCTGAACCTATTGTTATTTACTGACCATTTAATTAGATGAATAAAATAAAACTTGCTAGCCATTAATTGCTTCCATTCAACCAATCTCTATTAATTTCCCTTTTCATTACAGATAGAGACATTAATGAACACATTATTCTAGAAAACATCTTGCTGCATAGCATCTCAAGTAATAAATTGCCCTTTTAAATAAAAATCCCTAATTTTTTGCCCCACATTACAAAAATTCAAAGGCAGTTAAAACAGAAGAACTACACTTCTATTTTTCTTGAGAGTGGAAGAGGTGAATGACATAACTGGACAACAGAGCAATAAATTTTACTTCATTTATTTAAACTACATTTAAAAGCAAAACTCACTCGTATTCTATCAGAAAAACTGAGATAAGGAGAAATAGGAGAAAAAGCCACCAAGCCTCATTTGGCCACTTCAGAGACTCTTGCACTGCTGAGCTGGGAACAGCACCATCAGCTATTTCCATTGTTCCTCACTTTATCTTGGCATTGAGCAGAAAGCCACAAATAGCAAAGTGCACTGAACACCAGAGGGGTGAGAGGCCTGAAACTCATCTGCCAGTTTTAAATCACTCTGATGCTTAGGAAGATCTCATGCGCTTTTGCAAGCACAAGCACAGTAAGGAAAAGAAATAAAAAAAAAAAAAAATCCAGCTCTATTTTCTAGTCTGAGTACATTCTAGCATGCTCAGCCTGGGAGTCCAATGAAGCAGCAGTTTATAAACTTTGAAACAATGAGTGCTGACTTTTGTAGGTGCCTCCTTAAATTTGGTATCTGCAGCAGGTGCTATGTCTTAAATACCTGCACAAATACATGAGATGGATAGTTTTAGAGCTACCATCTCTTTTACAGCTGGAATACCTCATGCTTTAAAACTTTTTTCTTTTGCCTTGAGTCATACTATTATTATTATTATAGAAAACTAATTATTGTTATAGAAAACTAACCAGGTCTAAACTGACCACCTTTCTAGTTTATGCTTCCTTATAATGAAATTTTATCCCACTCTGAGTGGACATACCCCCACAGTATGTATCTACCACACAGCACATTAGCTCTGGCAGGAATCTATTGGAATTTGTTTCTCTATCCAGCTTCTCTGGGCGCAGTGGGAGACCTCACTCCTTGAACAGGATGCTCCCTGCACAGAGCTGCTGCCCTGGGCACAAATCCCAACTCACTGACTCCCACAGCACTGGCTACTGACAAAATGGCATTGCAGGACTCAAATACAACTCTTAATAGGCAGAACATCTATGTGGCAAGCACATAGTAAAATCACAGACATAAAATTACAGAACACACTGCCATACTGCATCCCAAGGAGCAAACAAACCTCAGACAGACACACTACACTGGCTTGGCCAGAACTACTTTTATTCAAAATTAATCAACATACATGAGGGAAAAAAAAGCAATCTCTAATTCTATAAACCTCTTTTAGCAGCAACTACTTAATCACCTTATCAAACTGCAGGTTTTATGTTCATAAGCTAAATTTCCAGTGCAAAGCCACAGGCCATAATTCTTAACACGAAACTGCAATAAAAGACAGCTTTAACCACAGTTCCAGTTCTGGATCAGGAAGCAGCTCACTTTGGAAAGCAGCTGCACTGAGTGCAGGCAGCCAGGCTGTGAGAGTGGAAGCCAGAGCCCAGAACACTTCAGAGCTGTGCAGTCTCCTTTTGGAGGTGGGCCAAACCTGTGTTGGTGTACAGTGCTCACAGCAGGTGACCAACTGCTCTTCCTTGGCGAGCTCTGCCCAGCAGGAATCTCACCTGGGAGGACATTCCACTGCACCACTGCCTTCATGCATCCCATCATGACACCGTGCTGCAGGTTCACCTTTCTCATTTATGTTAATGAGGAACTTTTATCCCTCAGTAACATAGATGAGAATGAGGAACCTACATTCACCACACTGAAAAATAAAAATTACTTTCTTCCTGGCCTGTTGTGATTTGAGGACTTCTGGAAAAACACGGACAGCTTTAAACAAAGAGTGGTCCAGGTGGCTACTGACAGGTTTTCTAGTGACAGCTCTGCAAGAATCAGCAGCAATTGCAGGAGCAGTGAAGTCAAGATTCCTTTTGAATGGTCCATGCCTGGCTAGGCAGAGGCAGACTGGGCAGCTGACATCAGAGGGAGACAATGCCTCCAATAAACAAAGGCATCTCTTGCAGCTCCTGGACTGGAGCAGTTCTCAGTGGCTGCTGTGGCAAAGGCTGGGCTAGGACGGGCTGCTGCTCCCAGCTGCAGTAACACTGGGACATGCTGAGCTGCTTCAAATGCCAAATGTCTCTGCCTATGAAATACTATGAAGGGAACTGTAAGCTGAGCTATGAAATGTGTTCTAATCACAAAAATGCTCTGCTGAACAGTTGAGCTGAGCTCGATTTACTCATCTAAGAAAGCGTAGCCTGCATTTGAGAGGAATATTTTTATCTTGTGTTTACTATTTCTTATTCAACTGCAACCACAGTGCAGAGCCACACAACTTCCATCACCTGTGAAAGTTTACACAGTGCTACAAAAAAGACCATTATAGTTTGGATATTTTCATGTTGGAGTCAGTGAGTCAGGGATCTCCCAGGTACAAGAACCTCACATTTTCATAATACAAAAGTGCAACAAAGAAGAGGACAAACAAAACAGAAGTTGATTTATACCCTCCTTCATGTTAACCTCTTGCACTCATCTATGCAGAGCTCTGTTTCCACCTGCCATAATTCAGAGCTAGATTAAGAAACTGACTACTTAAACCCACACTGAATACCACATTTTCCAAAATGGATGTCATACTGTAGTGACCCAATATTTAAATTCTCTACCAGAATCTATTGCAGAAAAAGCCTGTACTTCTAACTAACCATATTAGAGCAACATTAATATTTTCTGTAAAAATTAAGTTTACTCACGCACACAACTGCATTTGCATGCTTTCAGTATCTCAGTATCTTCCAAAATAGAAGACAAAAGATAAAAAACTGGACAGTGTAGAGAGAATCACAGATTACAGGATGTGAGATGACACAGCTATAATTACTGGCTGATCACACTTACTCTGTATTCAACAGCAGCAGACCATTAAAGCCCTTAATACTTTTATGCATGCATTGTTCACTAGTCTGGTACAACAGTTTAGTGCTGCTCTAGCAGATGAGAGATCAAAATTTTAGCATTTTATAGAAAGCTCACTGCTGCCAGTGGCAGGAGGGAAGAATGGCACTGGAGGCATTCCCGGGCTGCCTCTGGCACACCCTCTCTGGGAGCTCTGTGCCAATGCTCAGGCAGCCCAAGCCAGGGCTGGAGCTGAGGTGCTGCTCTGCCAGTGCAGCTGGGCACCAGGGCTCAGCACTGCTCAGCAGACCAGCTGATAGTCTGAGCCAAGCGTGCTACAAAAGGTGTCAATGCTCCAGGATGTGCCAGAGGCACCCACAGCTCCAAGCTCTTTTTCAAGGGGACTTTCTCCTCTGAAGCCTCACAGTACAAACGAGAAAGGAAAACTAACTTCTAGCTCATCATATGGATAAAGGAGTACAGAGAATTTTGGTTAAGGAAACGAGCTAGCTATTTCACCTGAACAGGAGTGGCATTAAATTTGTCCTACAGTAAGACCTTTAGGAAGTTGACATCTCAGACTGGACTCACCAAAAATAAAAATGATGGTAAACAGCAGAAACTCTAAACCTCAAAGTTCTGGGATTAAATAGGCAAGAGTGACCTATGCAGTTGAGCACAATACTAAGAGAGTTAGAAGAAAAGCCCAATTCTTCCAGCTATTCACAGAATGATGACCAAGATCTTTATTTCACTCATGCCAAACTTGAGAGTCAATTACAAAAAGTGCTGCCTGCAGTTCAGAACTGCCACACATTTATCACCTAACTGATCACTGTTTGCATGCAAATCAGAATTCTAAAGTGAGACTGTGAAGAGTTTGTGCCCAATTTCTGGAAGTGCATTTAGTAAGTCTCTTTTCAGGTATCTCCATGAAGTGACATGCCTACACAGAGTATTGAATGTACAGCACTACATAGCTGAACTGTAAAGAAATCTCCAAGACTCAATATCAACAGTTACCATTCAAAAAGTTTTTTTAACATGCAATAAAAAATAGATAGAATGCATTCTTCCTTCCATTTCCATCTGAAAAATGTGGTTTGCTCCCTCCTCCCAAACCCTATAAAAAAAAAAAATCTCTAAAATCATGTAAAAAATCTGTACTTATATTATTATTAAATAATAATGAAGGAAAAAAGCGAGGTGCGCATCCTTGATGTATATGACACAGGTCAATACACTTACACCAAAGGGAAAAATTTTGCTGAAGTCCTGAACAAGCAACACTTCTAGAATCTCTTGGGTAGGGAAACCCAAGAGATGTATTATCACCCATCTGAAAGCATATCCAATCATTCTTACTCTGTCACCCACTTACTAAAGAAAAGGTGAAAAGCTGCCCATCTCTAAGTGTCACAAACAGCTAGACCAAAGAACAAACTAAAAAACCAGCCATGGCTGCAAGTGCTTCTGTCTTAGCAAAGACATTAAAATCAGCATACTCCAGTTCCTTTTGAAAACTGCATTCATGAGTGGCTTTTCCTGCAAGACCGTTTCTCTGCCCAGCCACTGAAAACTAATGTGCTAAGCATGAAATTCACAATTCCAAATGATCCCATTTAATCTTGTCTTTCAGCAGCAGTTCATTCCAAATCCAGCAGCACACAGCTTGAATACAGAAAACAGCAGCCATTCCATGAACCTACAAGGAGCAGTTGGCAATTAGCTGCCCTACATTCCATCCCCCCAAAAGCTACTGCTACCATGCTGCCCCTGCAGTTTTTTAACAAGTCGATATTTCAGTATGAAAATACTCAATTTACTTTTAACATGGATAAGAGACTCCCCACAGAACTCAAGTAAACTCCTATGTAGGATTCAGAACTCCCCAGGATTCAGAAGTAAACACACGTTTTACTTTTGTTTAAGACTTGTTTCAGCAATTCCTAAGATGCTTCTACCCATGATAGTATGGAAGCCTCGTAACATTTCAGAAGTGAAAGTCGTATTTTAGAAAAAAAAATCCCAACCCTTCTCTAAAACAAACCCATAGAATCACCTCAATCACCTCCCCCCCCAAAAAAAAAGAAGCACAACAAACACAAAATACTCAAAATCCATCATCAAATCCACTTCAAGACAAAAACAGATCTTGAGCTTTGTCAGAAAAGCACAAAGCTGTAGTGATCTAAATTTCTGCACAGGTTACACCTGTTCTGCTCATGTTATTTTATAACACCATGAGCGAATCAAAATGTTCCTTTCCTAAAATATGACCAAGGGAGATTGACCCAGCTGTCTGACACCTGACTCAAGGAGACACTGATAAAAGTTGAGAGGACACACTCCAGTTTGGTAAAATAATTGCTTTAAGCTGATTTGGGGTCCTGGAAACAAATGGAAACTTTATTTAGAAGCAGCTTGTAGGATTCATAGGCTAATAAGCACAACTTTTTATATAATCATAACTATCATCCCACAACTATGGCAGAAAGCTTGAAATAATGCAATACATTTATCTTAGAACTACTGTAGTAATTTTTAAAGTTTCTATTAAGCTAAAATCTTGCCCAATTTGATGAGCAATAATAAAGGCTTTTCTTGATATAATAAAGGCTTTTTCTTGAAACACTGCAGTCAGTGTTTGTGAAGTACATGGGTCAGGGTGTGGCAGCTCTATTTTACAAACACTGACCTGCTGCACTCGCAGCAATTCCTGTACCAAAGGAAACAGCAAACAGTGTAGCAGTTTCTGTTCAAGGTTAATAAAGTAAAGAAGTTCACTGGAAAATATTCTGTTCTGGGCTTTCTGCCACACAGGAAGGGTGTTGAACATGTCAGTGTCCATAATTACTATCAACAGAAAAAATACCAGAAAGCAGCAGCTCAGCTCTTAATTCTTTCATATTATCACTTCCAACACTGAGGGACAATTTACATCTTCCTCCCCTCACAAATATTTTATGTGTCTGTACATTTCACAGTAAGGCTGCAGTTCTGAAGCTCGTGTAACACCAATGATAAATGACAATTTATTTTTTTTTAGCTTTCATCGGGATTTGGTTATGTAATAGCCACATCTTTAATAGTCTCTTTATAAATGGAAAGAGGAAGTGGTTTTAACTTCCTTTCCAAAAGAAAGAAATATTCCATTATAATTTTTTCTCTAAGACTAATAAAAAGATGCAAACATTGCTTGGGCAGGCCAAGGAACAGTAACAAAAGCGTTCAGTGCACACCCGTGTGTGGAACTGCTCCAGGTGGCATCTGGGACAGCTGCAGCTGCAGGGGCAGCACAGAGCTGTGAGCAGGGAGCTGTGCTGGGCTGGGACAGCCTTCCCTGCCTGGAGAGCCAGAACTGGCACTGCTACTGCTGCCAGCACAGAGCTGTGCTGGGCTGGGACAGCCTTCCCTGCCTGCCTGGAGAGCCAGAACTGGCACTGCCACTGCTGCCAGCACAGAGCTGTGCTGGGCTGGGACAGCATTATTCATTATTTCTCAGTATGACACAATGAAAACCAAAGTTGCCCTTCTCCCTTTATGTTCTTTAAATTTAAGAAAGAAAAAAACCAACAAAAACTTTAACTGGAGTGCTTCCTTGTAGAACTGAAATTTTTTCCCCTTGAATGATCTTTAGAAATTAAGGCTAAATTTGATTGCAAATGCAATTTTATTTTTCCTATAGAAATTATTGCTTTAGATACACACCTATAAATGTGCTGCAGATTTAAAATGTACTAGTAACCTAGTATTGATAACTGAAACCAAACTCAGAGTTTAAAGCCCATTTTTTAATAAAGTAAAATTAATCATACCCAATCTGTATGTGCAGGATTTTGTAGCACTGAACACTTTGCTTTGCAGGACTTACAAGGACTGATTCCAATGCTGCATCAATTCTACACCAGCTTTTCTTCTTTCTTTGCCACTAAACCTGCATTTCCAGTCTGACTTCCAACAGCAGTGCAGACATTCCAAGGGATACAGCAGACCAGAACGATGCTTCTGTTTAACGCAGGTAACTGAAGCCCCTCTACTCAGATTGTAAAAGTGACACGGAAACAGGCTACAGTGGCACTGGGTCACGCTACAGAAACAAGCAGTGGTAACAAACGAGGCCGTGGGGCACAGCAGCTAACTGCACACACACTCTGCACCGAAGAACTGCTGAAAACGAGGCAGGTACCTGCTCCTTCACAGAGGCTAGAATGGTCGTGGCAGTGGTCTCTGGCTCCATGCCTGGGCCTGTGGAAGCCTCCTGTGCTGTCTGCAGCCCCTCCTCCACCATTGGGCTCTGCTCAGGGGCTGGCATTTCGCCTGCAACAACAAGATTTTAAGATAGTTTACATTTTCAGCCAGTGATGTTTAAAATTCAAGTTTTCAGGATCATAATTTTTTTTTTCTAGAAGCTTTCCAAATGTAACTAAATTAGCAGAGAACTTTGCATTACTCAATCTATGCTGTGTGACTGCATTTCCCCTTCACAAATGGAGACCAGAATCACCTACACAACTCGAGGGTTGGGCAGGAGCAAGCAGGCTGCATGATGCTTCACCATCATTTTTAAAAACACTATTTTGTGGTGGTTAATAAAACTGAAGATGCATGAAAAATACTAGTGCTAACTATTAAGAACACCCAGGATCACTACAAGTCTACCACAGTTTACTGTTAACTGTACAGTTATACAGTTTTCAGCACAAAAGAATGACAAGTAACAGCAGAATGCTCTGCTGTCAGGAACAAACTGTGGAAGAGACTAATTATGGTAATAAAAGCTTAACGGGAGCAATGCTTCTAATGCTCTTTTTGCAAAAGAGGAAATTAAAATGCTAAAGTTAAAGCAATTGCCCTGGGCTATGGATAGTGTGGAAAGGACTGACAGGATTAGCATCCAATAATCCCAAGATGTGCTATTGCAGAGGCAGCACACTAACAATTCCAATCCATGGAAAAAAGCAATTAATTTGTTCAATTATCAAAGCCACTATTAACTAATATTACAAAGATAGTTATGAAGTGTGTTTAACACTTTGAAAACAGCAAGTAAGTGGCATTCACTGAGCTTCTACACAGATACCACGCTTTAATTTCCTTCAGAAAATAAAGCTTGTGAGGTCTAATGCTAGAAGTAGTCCATACTTCATTTCAGATTTTCATAACAAACTCACCCAGTATTCCTAGGGCAGACAGACAGGAACAGATTCCTTCCCCATCCCATTCATTGCTCAAAGGGTGAGGAGATGCTCAGGCTGCAAATGGGCTCCCAGGCCAGACCGGCCCCGTGAGACCCCTCAGTCTGGAGCTGTGCTAGCCACGAGCACAGGGCAATGACTGAGCACAGGGCAATGCACAGGGTCAGCTCCCATTGGTTTCAGCTGGTTTCACTGCTTTTCATTGGTTTCATACAAAGGCTGCCACACCGAGCCTGTCACAAGCACATCAGGCAGGTGAACCCCTAAAGCTTCAAGGACCGTTTCTACAGAACCTGTTAAACAGCAATTAAGCTAGCAGAATGAAAAACTACCTCTAATAGTTGCATAATAGGATTCTGAAAAGTCAAATGAGCAACTTTATGCTTTTAGAAAATAAAAATTGCTTCTTCCATGTTTTACTTCTGAAAACCAACTCTTTAATCAAGCAGTAAGAACGCAAGGCACAGAATACATTCCACAATTCCATGTGTCATATCTGATTTTTTATATCACTTACCATAGTTCTTTTATGACTATAACTCAGTGTTTCAGGTTTCTAAATGACCTGATGAATTTGCAAGCATATCAAGTAATAAAACTACCCAATCAAGCCTTTCCTTCATTTAGAAACATCTGCTAAGCAATCTAAAGGACAAGTCTCAAAAACTCCCAAGTTACACAAGTGCTTCTCTCAGAAGGGGGCTGCTTGTTGGTCCATGTATCCCACCATGTCCCCACCTGCATGAACAGGGCAGAGCCTGCTGCACTTTGGGATTTCCAGGAGAGAAGTACAAAATACAGCAGTGAAACAATCTCAATTTGTCTTTTCTGTAGTTTTCTCTCTCTTCTCACCCCAACACTGTGAGTAACTTCTCAACCCATCTGTAGTAGATTTCTGTAACAATCCAGCCCAGAAAACATCCCTCTGAGCTGGCTGGAAGGTGTGCTAATTCATTGGAACAGAAAATATACCCGGTATTGAGTATCTAATAAGAACATCCAGATAAAAACCAATCAAATTAATTATTAGTGAAGGTGTCAGTGTTAAATGTACATCTATCTCAGTGTTAAGAGATGTAATCGCAGATCTACACCCTTTCACACAGGCAGTTGTTTCAACTGATGTTCCTTCAATTAACACATTTCTTGGCACAGTTACTGATTTTCTAATCTTGCTTTCAACATTAAATAACTGTTGGCTCTGATCCTACAAACACTTAGGAACACACTCGAGCTAATAAACAAGACTGCTCACCCCCAGCCAGGCCCGTGGGCTCGGGTGGCAGCACAGAGAGTAAGGGAGCAGGAGGAGCTCTGCAGGGCCCAGTCCCCCCAGCACAGCTCTGCCTAGGGATGCTGCTTCAGGAACTCACAAAGTCCAGGCATCTTCACCTTACAGAGCAGGAAATAGCATGAGCAGACTTGGTGAGAGCTTCCCAGAGCTGTCAGAAGACTCCCAGGCAGGAGCAGCTGCCGTTGGCTCCACCTGCAGTGCTGCTCCCCTAAGAGCCAGGCAGGGACTCTCACTCCAGCTTCCTGCAGCCAAGTGACTGAAGCAGCTCTGCGTCCTGTCTGCCAGCCTGCAGAACGTGCTCGGATGGAGAGGCAGCAGATGACAACTTACCCACTTGCAAAGATGATGCCAGCAACTAAAAATGGGTTCTGTGAAAGATGGCTCCAGCGTTTACATGAAAGCAGGGTTTGAAGGTCCAGATGCAGCAGAGGAAGACACTCCAAACGTCACACTACAGGCTAGCCACTGGGTCAGAGACAGGTTTTCTTTATGGACATTAGCAGTGCACAAGTTCATGTGGATTTAAGGATTGAAACCAGGAAAATAAACATGTTATCTGATGAAAACATGGAAGAAACTGACTTCAGAAATGGCAGGATAAAAACCACCTGAACAGTTGTGCAGACTGAGTTCCATAATCAAAAAGGAAACCTACACACACCTGACCTGCTGCCTGAGGAATGTGTTTAACTGACTTACCACTACATTTAGCCTCTTCCTAAGCCCTTTTTCTTTATATGATATATTTTTTCCTGTTTGTTTTTTACTTAAAAAATGCAGGTTCAAAAACCATTTGGTACTACGTCCTGATTAAAATCTTAGAATGTACATTACCCTACCTTTTGATAAACATATTTTTGTTACAGTTCCTAGGAAAAGACGGCTGTTGTTTTTTTTTTTTTTTTTGGCTGATGGCTACATACTTCAACTCCACCCCAGTGAGCAGGCAAGATTCTACATCCACAAATATCCAGTTGTAACATGCTCACGAGACTAATATCTTTTATAGCTCTCAAACAAACCATTCACCAGAAGGTATCAGACACGTACAGCAAGACAACCATTTTGAATAAAGACATATTTATAACCACGTCCTTCAAGGCCTGAGGCACTGTCTGTAGCTCACCTGAAAAGAAGCCTCTGTCATCTGAAGGCTGTCTGGAGAGCATTTACACTCTGCAAACCTATGAAGTACAAGAAGCTAAATGGCAATAAATAGAGTTTTCAGCAGTTTAATTTAACAAGGCTTATAAGAAACAAGAGACCCCAAATCTGAGCATCCCCTTCGGGCCGTCCCACGTCTGTGCTGCTCTGTTTGAGGTCTCCAAATGCACTGGCACTGAGCAGAGCCTCAGCAGAGCACAGCTCGAAGGCAGCTCTGCCTAGCAAACAGACAGCAGGCTGCTCTCAAGGGATGCAGTTCAGTCTCTTCTGTGGCAGGCTGAGGGGGAGGAGGGACATGCAGCATCACAGAAGGATTTTAGGTTTTCCAAACAGACTGTCAGGTGACACGGACATGCATCAGCTACTCATTCAACCATGCACAGAAGGATAAATTCTCAGTCTGGTGCTGGAATAGATGCAATTAAGGCAGGTATGAAGTCCTTCAGAACAGATATCACAGAAGAACAAAACCTGCACACTGACAGCTGGGAACCTGCAGCACAGGTGACCTGCACCCAGCTCCAACCTACACTGCCCCATCTCCCACCCGAAAACTCCTACAAACAAGCACATGGCAATGGCAATGACAATGAGAATGGCTGCTGAGTACAGATATGGCCACCACCAACCACAACGATGGCTGCAGCTGCTCTTCAATTTCTATCTGTATTTTCTCCTAGCAAAATTATTGCTGAAGTGTGACTATGTTACTGCTAGAGAGAATGCTCACCACCAGACAAGCCTCAGCTGGAAGTATCAGCAACCCAAATCTATGTTATATGCCTTTATGAAAGTATACTTCCCAATTTTGTCATATAGCATGTTTGAAAAAAATGTATTATACAAAAACTGTTCTCCATTATAAAAGCCATCAGCTACAAGCCCCCAACAAAAGACAGCTGGAGAGTTACAGAGTTCCACAGCTGGCCCTGTTTGGACAATGCAGTTTCTGAGTGATGTGGAGTCACAGGTATCCTGAGATGGTCTGGAGCCAAACACTACCAACCCCAGCCAACTGACTACTACAGAAATGTCAAATTCTTGCATATCATAAACATGGACTGAAGAATACCACAGCTTTCCAATAAACATGGCTTTGGATTAGCAAAAGATGTTACTAAAATGAAGTTTTATCAATTACTAAACTGCAGTTTGCTCTTCCTTTTGCCCTGAAATAGAACTGCACAGCAAAACTCTGCTGCCAAGAACACTTCTACCTGCACACTTTTACATTTAAGCAAATGAAGCTCTCTCCTCTTCTGTTCTTCAAGCTAGAAGCTAAAAAACCCCCCAGAATTGCATGTAGTAGCAAGATATAAGAATTATACAACAAGCATTTGGGTTTTAAGGCCACAATTACCAATACTTCCATCAGCTCTCCAATATCCCGAAGATTCCTATTATTTTTCCAAGGTGTATTTGATTTTGTTCACCCTTCAAAATTGAAAGTACTGGTAGTAGGATTACACATAACTCTATAGAGAATTTAGCATTTCTACTAATGCTTTATGAAGAGATGAAGAGCTGTGAATGTCAAAATTTACATATGATATCACATTTAGAGGAGATCAAGGACAACTGAGTAATTTGATGAAAACCACAAAGAAAAATGAATGAGTCAGTGTTGATAAACACAAAATCACATGAACTGTTCCCATCCAAATGACCCATATGCCTTCCTGTAGCAGGGGTAGGTGACAGAAACACAGCCACAAAATCAGGCAGGCTCAGGTTAAAGGGTCTGGCTAGGCAGGGGAACCTTTTGCAGAAGTGCCAGAGGGGAAAAAAGTCAGGTCAATGGTACATTAAATAATGTCAATAATTGTAACCACACTCCAAAACAGACATCCACAGTGCAAAATGCAGGCAATCCAGCATACAGCAACAAAGAAATTCAGAGACAGAGAACTATACATTGAAGGAATGAGGATTAAGAGTGGAAATGGTCAAGAAGCAAAACAAATACTGAATGAAGGCATATGGTTCTCTGCTGAAGCTCAGTTAAAACAAGGAGAAACTTGAAGAACAGCATTCACAGGCTCCCTGCTGTGTGGCAGAGCTGCATCTTTATGCAGCACTACAAGATTCTAAGATGTGATTTTCTTCTCACAGTGAAAAAAAATTTCTTCTTGTAAAATCTGCTAAAGGCATGCAATTTTGTCATGAGATGGCAACATTTTGCATCAAAGTTTACCAGTTGGAGATGCAATTTAGATAGCCTTCCTGCCTCGGTTCCTGAAACACTGAAAGGATGACTCAAACGTATTTTAAAAGCTAACATCAAAGGAATCTCAAATAGTTGTCACAACAACACCAACCTTATTTCTACCTATTAATTCCCTGCCCCTTATTCTAGTCACATGCTAATTCCTGAGCAGGGCAATTAAGCACACCAAAACCAGTAACAGGACTAGAACATCAAGAGTTAGGAGAGAGCGTGGGTCTGTTTTACCCAATCTGCCTAACTGTTCTATAAGAGCACTAGAGAAACATATTTTGTGTGAAGTCTTGACACTGCTTTGTGAGCTGCAGCCAAGAAAGGCCAGGTGAGAGAGCTGGGGAGAGGAGAGGTGAGCAGGGCACCTGGTGGGGAAGCCAAAGCCAAAGCACAGCAGCTCCCTGGCAGGGCAGGTGGGCTCTGCCCAGCTGTGCCAGCTGTGCCCAGGCTCCCTGCACAGCACAGGCACTCAGAGCCATCCCCAGGGCACGGCTGGGCAGGGACACACAGAGCATGGAGTGCTGGGCCAGCACAGAGAGCAGGAACTATGGGGGATCCAGCTTCAAACAAACAGCTGACCCAACACACCAGACACTGAGGTTTGTTATGGACCCCAATACCCAATTTTGCATCAGCTCCCACACAAAACCCTGCCTCACCCACACTCCAGGTGATGCAGGTGGCACAGAACCAAGTCCTGCATGGAAGCAGACACAGGAAAACAACAGCTCTGAGGAAAACACACGGTTGGGTTGCCTGTAATCCAAGCACCTTCCTGTGGCAGAGAAAAGAGCGGGGGAAAAAAAAAAGATATCTCACTGATCCCTCCTGCTTCTTTCCCACTTCGCACTGCACTGCAAATGCACAATCTTCCCAGACTGCTTCACTGAAGTTTTCACCCATTTTCAAGCTGGATCAATTGAAAAGTCAGAAGAAAGCAACCAAAGCAATGCAAATTCTATGCAGAAGTTGCCTGTGTTTGGATATAAAGCAGAGACTTTTGGGAAAAGCAGTAACAGCCAAAATACTGAAGTCACTGCAGAAAGACAAAACAATAATCAAGGATAATATTTAAGAGCTACAGCTACCTTCTTGCTAGTATCAGACAATATAAACGACATTAATTATTTAAGTGTTGCTATCTTCTCTAAATGGAATACTGGGATTCCTTTCTGCCCTTCCAAATTCAAACAAACACGACTTTTTAGATCATTTCACAACTACACATAATAGAAAAAATTAAATGTTCACACTTAGGATTTAGATATGCCTGATAATTAATACTGATATATTTAAATATGCAACTCTATCAACAGTGAAGATACAAACTCAACCAGTTATTTTCACTGTGCTGTAACACAGATCTCAGAAGGAAGGGTTTAAAAGGCAGTGATCAAAAGCAAAGCCTCTCAGTAATAAGGAGGGAGTTGGAAAATTATGCAATTTTAAGTCTTAAAAAAATACAGCAATTAATTAGTGTTTCAGGGGATTTCCACTTTCAAACCTGAGAAAGCCTGCTCCTGCTTGCTCTCTGCAAGTCCAGGAGAACATCAATACACCAACTCAGGAAATACACTCCTGGATGACACCAGCAGAAAAGAATGCACTTCCACCACTTGCAGGATTGCTCTTTATTGCTCTTTTATGCAATGCTTAAGGGGTAATTGGAGTTAGAGGCATATCTTTCCATTTTTAGAATGCCTTACTCCAGCTCCATAGGAATATGCACAGTTTCAGCTGGCTGCTGTGAGGCTGGCTGTCCTTTCTGGGCTGTGGAGTGCAGCAGAGCCCTGGGCAGGACACAGCACCCGTGGGGAAGGGAGGGATCCACAGCCCCACTGCTGTACTGCACAGCCTGGAAAGACTTGGCACACAAACCGTGTCTGCCCCCTAAAGTGAACCATTTCAGCCAGGGGCTCCAAGGCAGCTGCTGGTTATCTTCCCAGCATCAGAGATAAATCACAGGTGGGAACAGAATGCACATCACCTCATTGCATTTCCTTGCCTATTTGTGAGAGACTGCTTCAAATCCAAAACTTTTAAAATGGAGCTTTTCAGCAACAGCACAGGAGTTCTACAGAGGTTCAAACTGTTGGGTTTTCTCCTTTAACTTAACATAGGACATTCCCTATTACTTCAGTTCTCATACAACCTGAGAGGTAAAGCTGCAAATACCTGAGCAAATGTGAACATGCCCAGCAAGGAGGGGCAAAAGTAGGCTCAAAAGTCTACCTTACACATACTGTGTTTAAAAGAAGTGTGTAACACCACAGCTCTTTTGTCGAACTAAAGCCCAATAAAAACTTAATGAAAAATGCCATATATATGTATATATAGTCTGCACATAATTATTTCTTCAAATAAGTTTTCCAAAGAAGCTGCTTCTTTAAAATGGCAAATACATTTCTACAGTAATGCTGCTGGTTAATTCCAAATAATCAATTCACTGTCTTCACAATAGACTTCTGTCATATTTGCAATTTATTAGTCACAATCTTAATCCATCAGCGAATTTTAAGACCCACTGACCAAAGCAAAATTCAAAGGATAGGAACAGTCATGTCACCATGAGAAGTCACAGGAGTTCCCTCTCTGGAGGCTGCTCAGTTTAATAACTGCAGTTCCTTCATGGAGGTTACAGCATAACCATGAAGTCAGCCAGTCTCCTGCAGCAGAGAGGAGAGAGCTGCTGGCAGTGCCCACTCACACTTTGGGGTGTGAGCTCTATTAGAAACAGATTTCACCAGAATCCTGGTCCTGTAAGACCCAGCTGCTCTAGACATCAATGGACACATGAATAACCAGCATGGTGGTGGGGCACAGCTATTCATTTAATGGATATGGTGATAAAAAAGCAGGTAAATAAAAAATATTACTCAGCAAACTCAAAGCCTAAAAGACGGAACAGAAACAATCCGTTGCCAAAACTGCCATGGAGCACATCATTATGGACTGATTCATTTCTAAATGGAAAGATAACTCAAGTAGGCAGAACTGTAACTTCAGTGGTGGATTTGAGAAGAACCAGTGTTACGAAATAGAAAACTATGTGGTGACATGAACCAGCTGAACCCAGCAGAGCTGGTGCTCCCGCTCCCAAATAAATCCATAGCTATCCAAAGCAGTGCAAGGGATGACACACAGAGGCATGCAACTAAGTTAATAGAGGGTTCCTTATCTGGGAAGCATATCTACTTACAAAAGAGACACAGATGCAAAAGAAGGCTGATGTTCCCTTCCTAGCCTAAGGGGAGAGGAGGAATCTCCCTGTCTGCTGCTGTCTCCCAAGACAAATAACAGTGGATTATGAGCAAGCTAGAGACAAGCAAGGCAAGCAGGGCCTGCTAAAGCAGCACAGAAAGGAAGGATGACAGGAACATCTGTGCAGAGAAAGCACAGCCAGGTAACAGCCCAGCAGCACCTCAGTCAGACTAAGGGAAACACAGCCTCTTGTCAAATGACTGGGGTTATGTACACAGCCAGCTTAAGGGGAGGAAGACAAAAAAGTAGAATTAACACAAAACTCCACCTGGAGAGAAGATTCTCCACTAGGAACTCCCTTCTGATTGAGCACATTTAACACCAGCTAAAAACCAGCCCCTCAGATCTTCCAGATCTGGGGGGTTTTAGTAGGCAGAAGAGCATGGGGCACTAATCTTGCCAATGCTCTTTACCCAAATCACAGACAGCGGGCAAAGAAAGTTTCTGTGCAGGCAGCAAGGTCATCACCAAGAGGTAACTGGAGAGAAGAACAGAGCTGCCCCTGTGAGATGGGCACAGTGAGGGCACATGCTGCAGGGGAGTGCACAAAAACACTTCCAGCAGACACTCTGAAGTGTTCTCCCATTAGAATGAAATGGAAGTTTACTCAGCACCTGGCATAGGCCTTGTTTCTCACATTTGCACATTTGCAGCTGGTTCTGTCGGTCTGCCTGAATTCAAAGGCTGTCATGATGATAAAGAAACCAAATCCTCCTTTTTCATCACCAGAAATCTTCCAAAATAGAAACTGAAAAGATACTGTTTTCTATGAATACTTGGGTGTAAAAATAAGCATAAGTAAACATTTGAGAGAAGACCAAACAGGTCTTAAATCACCATAAAGAAATTTATTACTGTAACTACAAAGTAGGAAATTCCCCAGTGAAATGAACATTTTGGAAAAGTAAAGAAATGCAGTGAATATTTGAGAACAGAATTACTGGTAGCTATTTTCTCCACGTTTGTAATAGCACTATTAGGATCCATAGAGATGATTCCTATCATACTGGTATATCTGACTTATTTTTTCTTATTTGTACAAATAAAATCATATCTACCTTAAGGGAAGTCAAACTCCTTTAATCAGAGTTAAACCAGCAGAAAGTAGCAGGCTCCTCTGGGATGTGTTTACAAGGCAGTACTGTTTTGATTCACATTCTGCTGGCATCTCTGCAACTGGAAAATGTTAAGGTCAAATCAAGGTGATTTGCTTGCTTTCCTCCTGGGTAGGGCCCATTCAGTTAGGACTCTTTAATAAAATGTACACCTGTATCTTCATACAGCAGCTCAACTACCCAACAACCAGAGCTCCTGGTGCATTTAGCACCCACCCCAGCACTCCAGGTACACCTGCACACCCACACCTTCAGCTTCCACCCCACCTAAAGAACGAGCTGGCACAGGGAAACCAGCACTCAAGCCACTGTCTCCCTCCTCTAGCACTGTGTCAAGACTTCACATCCTGGTTAAAGTTCACCTGGGATAAAGAGGGTCTGATCCTGACTGTGTAGTGTAGGAGCAAACCAAGGCCACAGCTGCCCTAACCCACCCACATGAGTATCACAGTTGGGCCACAATAAACAATAATTTGGGGGAGATGCTGATTGTCCCTGCCCAAGTCACTCTGCGCACACAGGTCACAATTCTCTTTTTGAGTCTGCCACGTAAACCCACACAGATCCTGCCCTGCAGGAAGTGGGACAGACGTGTTCTTTCATCTGGAAGAAGAAATGATCAGTGTCAGCCAGGTGAGAGGCACAGTCACTGCATCTCCTAACACACACTTCCAGACAAAAAAGGCAAAACAGAAATAAAGGCAGGGATTAGCACCACCTCAGTTTCACAGGCCCACTGCCAGTATCCTGGACAAGATTAATCATATCAAACACCAGCTTTTGTTTCAAGGAAAACTGCATTAAAAACTTCTGCACACCTAAAGCTGAAAGGGTGCCATTAGTGTTCATAAATCTGTGAAGCTGTAAGTCTCACAAATTCAATACATCACACCAAACTGACTCACACTCATATTGAAAAAGCCCACTGACAAGAAGTCTGAACTTTGGAGCCTCCAAGGCTGTCCATCAGACAGGGCCTTTGAAAGGAACACTAGAATTCCCCAAGAGCACAGACCAGAGAGCTGCTCACTCCATGCACTGTGAGACATCAGCCAAGGCACTAGCAAGCACTGTACTCCAAAAAGTGGCACATCCTCAGTGACGAGCATTGTCCTCCCACTGGACTGTGCCATTTCAGGACTGAGAAGCTGCAGACGTCACAAGCACAGGGCAAACCCAGCTATCCACAAACCCTGCAGAACAGCCCCAGGGCAGCAGAGCAGGGATCCCTGTGACAGGGGCTGAGCACTGGGTGTTCTGCACCCGGGGCTCTCTCCCAGCCTCCACAAGGAAATGAGCTGGCTCCACAAACACAGCATCTTCCACTCTGGAATTACTACATTCAGCTAAATTATGGGGATGTAATTGTAAAGGAGATAGATTCCAACTTACAGTACCTTTTTAAAAGTTGGGTAAAATGGATAAATACCTTGAAAGAACACCAAGTATTAGCTGTTTCCCTGAAGTTTTTTTGTCATATTCTAAAATTTTTTAAAATTCTAAATACAAGTGATTCTTGAAACAAAAGACATTGCAGAACAGTGGTTATTCATCTGGTGTCTAGAACCAATTAAAACTTGGTTCTGAAATACAGGTCAAGCAAGCTTAACAGTTTTGAATTTCAACAGACTAAATTCTTCTATAAAGATTTTCACCTCATACCTTAATGTAAGAAATAATAAAATGCATTGACAAATGTAAATCCAAAAGACAGCAGTACAATGGGAGGGTTCATAAAAGAAATGCTGCAAAAATGTAGAAAGTTAAGAAGCCTGTTTAGACATCACAGGTACACCCCTGCTCTCCTCCTGCCCCAGGCTGCTATAAATTGCCAGAGCAGAGGCTCTGGGGCTGGTTGTTAATTAGTTCCTGGGCATTAGCAGCATGACATAGCACGGCTTTCACATGTAGTATTTATGTTTGTACTAGGGAAAAGGACACACCACCCTTGAATTTCTGGACTTACAAGGCATATTTGCTTCCCAGATAAAAATCTCTGTTCTGGCTATAATTCTGTGCAGGATGCAAACCCTTTCAGTCAGCTAGAGGACAGTTTTAAGTCCGGAGATCAGAGGTAAGGCAGCCTCCACGAGATCCTGTGCAAGGGGGGAAGCAGCCAAACACAATCCATGCAGCAGCACATCCTGTCTCCCCTTCCTCCAACATGTTTAACTTTGCCCACTGAAGACTTGGAAGTGAGACAGACATGTCAAATATTTGGAAATAACACCCTCACAGGCAGGTGGCTGTTTGCCACGCCGACAACAGAGCGAGTTCTTCCACAGGCCTGCTTGTGTCAGGGAACCTGGGGAAGGAAGAAGCAGCTCTCAGCCCCAAGAGAGGCAAGAGCAGCTCTGGAGTGACCTGCTCAGAGTGACCTTTGTGAGACCACTGCACAGGAGCAGAAGGCAGCAGCTGGCCTGCGGGCGAGGCTGCCCCGAGCCCTGCTGAAGGCAGGGCTGTGTGCACCTTCCACAGGGGACACTCCTCCGAGCCCCAGCAGCCAGCTGCACCACAGGGAAAGGGTCCTGCTCGTGCTTCAAAGCACAGAAAGTGGCTGCACAGCACAATCCTTTGTCCCCACCCTGCTCAACCACAACCCGAGCTGGAGAATGATCAGTTTAGAAAGACAGGATTTGGTAAACTCTG
This sequence comes from Cichladusa arquata, assembly GCA_026413545.1. Classification (NCBI taxonomy): domain Eukaryota; kingdom Metazoa; phylum Chordata; class Aves; order Passeriformes; family Muscicapidae; genus Cichladusa; species Cichladusa arquata. The sequence continues at coordinate 37,277,047 of JAOTQP010000362.1, read as the reverse complement.
GGCAAACAGCTCCAACCCTGAGTGAAGAGCAGAGGATTCCAGGTGTCCCTGCAGCAGCCCCAGGTGTCCCTGCAGCTGGGAACTGAACTGGGAACACCTGACCAAGTGAAAACATCATCCCACACTGTGCACCGCTGCATATAAACATTGCTTTTCAACTTCCTAACAAAACCCCCAAAATCTGGAATATTGCCACAGTAAAATATTTTTGTTCTGTTGCAATATGACTCCTGTGATGCATTGAGATGCAGAGAAAACAAAGGAAAATTCTGGGAAAATTGCAATAATTTGAATTATTTTGCTATCTAAAAAAAGTAACTTCCTTTAGTACTTCAAATTTTAGTCTAAAATATAATAATATTTATATTATAGATTAAATCAATATACTAGTAATACAAAACAATTCAATAATACCATATTAACTAATACAATAAACTGCATCACTAAAACAGCATTTGCTGGCATTCTAACAAGGCAAATTCTTAAACTTAACTTAAACTTAACTTCCTAAATCTAATGCACTTCACACCTCCTAAAAGGAGAAAGCTGTGATTCAGGATATCTTCTTTTGTATCTACAACAGTAAAGAAGATATTTAAAGTCTACCCATTATGAACAGCAGTAAATGCATTAAGTTTTATAAAAGCTGTTATCCCCCTCCACTGTGTGACTGCATTTCCAGACTGTATCAATGCAGCAGCAGCTCCCAATGGACAGTGGGTGGTTCCTTTCAGAGCACTCAAGTTGGCCAAAAAAACACCTCAGTAGCTCATAAGACAAACCCAATCCCTAGATTCAGTATGCCTTGCTAATTCAACACTTTTAAACTGCATCTCTTCAGGATGGGCTTTTTTGTTTTGGGATTTGGGTCTTTTGTTGTTGCAGTTTTTTGATTTTATTTCAGCGTCAGTACATGACCTAGTGATTTTTTTCCTGCTTTAAAATAACCTGTGTTCCACAACTAAATTAAAAACTCTGAGTGTTGAAAGACTGACGTCAGCCTGAACAAAAAAGCATCCCACAACAGGCAGTGCTCTCTACCAGAACTCCAGAACTTCCTTGAGAAGTTTCAAGTTCTTGAACCACAGGAAGTTTTTCTGTCAGTCTGTCTATTCTGTGATGAACACTAAACTAGGAATTTTTTTAAAGTATCTTCTGGAAAAGAATGTATTTAATGGCAGTGACATTTCCCAAATCTCAGTGTATGCCGTTGCTATGATTTATGCTAAGGAACAATAGCCAAACTAACAAAAACTCAGATTTTCTTTCTTTATGTGGTAGTCCAAATAACACAGAGCAAACGGACACATCTCACCAGCCAGTCTGAGATTTCTGGGTTCAGTGTTTTTTCGTCTCCCATCCAAAATATAAACATGCTGCCAGGAACAAGTGATGTGTTGTATCAGCCATCTCCCTGCCCACATTCTCCATGTCAGCTGCAATATGGAACTGGGTATTTTCATTACCTTAGTTTGAGGACAAAGCTGGCTGTGAAGGCTGTGGAGCAGCAAGAGGGGGAAGTTCTGTCAGGGTATCTTCAGTCAAGGCTGAACCAAATGACACAGCCCAGCAGCCCAGGTTTAGTACTGGACCAAAGCAGCCTGGACTAGGTGTGTGTTACAAAAAGCATGTCCTTGGTATCTTCTTCATCAGTTCACGCTTTGTCTGTCTGCCTGTAAGTTATGGAGCAGGGACATCACTTCACTGAGGGCCACATCCATTTGGAGCTTAGGCACTGGTGTGATACAAATTAAATCTCCTTTCACAATATGCTGTAACTTCAATACTGCTGTCTTATTTCTCAGTAAGAATATAAGGTAATTTTGTTTTTAAATAACAAACATGATGAAAATACTGACTCTTTCTGAGATCTGTTTCCCTGTGTACCTTTAGATACCACACAAGACTTGAGCATGAATTAGCAGAAGACAATTGCTGAACACCATTACATAAACACACCTGTACACAGAATTTCTCCAATTAACAGTTCAGTGCTCCACTTGTCCAGAAGCCACTGAAATCATTACATATACGTATGTATGCATATGTTACATTACATATACCACCTTGGGTTTATTTTGTGAAAGATATTAAATGCTTCAGCTTTAAGCCTGTCACATTGACATGGAAATTAAATAACTATCATTTGTCTGAAACTGTTTCAGAGATTTCATCAATCAGATTTATCTGTATGATAACAAACATGCCAATACTTAATTCCCAGGCTACACACCAGGAAGTTCTGCCAAGGCAAGACAGTGAAGAACATGGGTTTGGAACTGAAAGGTTTCCTTTCAGAGCACCTAGTAGGCATTGCCTGCTGCAGTCTTCCTGGGGAAAAGGATAGAAATCCACCACAAACTGGAAATTTCCTGTTCACATCAGATTTCTTGCACAGACAGCATTAAGTAATACCATTTAAAGCAAACTGAGGGATAGATTAGGTGCTTTCTATTTGGGCACATGTAATGCAAATGCTCCTGAGTACATTAATAAACACCTGTTAAAAGCATAGCCAGATGATAGCCTTTGGCTTGCCACACCACAGACAGAACATGAGGAGATTTTCGTAAGAAGATAAAGACAAGAAAAGTGTTTGGCACCCACGAACAGAAATCCAGAATTTTCTAATGCTTCTTCCTTGTTCCTTACAGCCAGACCTGATGGGACAAAAGAGGGTATTTGGCATCACACCACAGCTCCTTCTTTTCCTCATTTGCTCCCAGACCTCTGCTACTCCTCGCCCTACCTGGCCCTAGGAAAAGTGCCCCACCTTCCTGCCTTCAGTCCCTCCAGCCCCTCCCAGGACATTCTCCCTCCTGCCCCTGCTGCCTCTGGAGCTGCCCCAGTCAGCCTAAAGGCATTCCTTGGACCAGCCTGATGCAGAGCTGTCCCTGGGCCAGCCAGCACAGGTGTCCCACCACCAGCAAACCCCACAGGGCTCCCTGTGCCATGCTCCAAGATGAGCTCACCCACCAGGGAATGGCAGCCTGCTGCCCTAAACTCCTCTCACAAACCCAGAGAACCCTGAGGGACACTTCATCCCCCAGCCTGCACAGGGCTGTGAACCACACATCCCATAGATCCCAGAGCCACAGGGGAATTTCATCCACTGCCCACAAACACCAACCCATGGCACAAACAGCAAACACATTAAAAATTCCCCCACTGAGCTGTGATGCAGAAAGCAAGTTTCGACTTGTACATCTTCAAAGAATTTACAATAGATTCCTTTCTGTTCTTTAATAATGAATTTATCACAATACCAATCAAAACATTAGATCAACTATATTGTTAATTGAAGGTTCACAAAAACACACTACATTTCAGTTAGAACACTACATGGGAGGTTAATTTTACTTATTTCTTGAATAATGGTTTAATGACTCTCAAATACAGTAACGACCCCCAGTTTCATTTTCTCCACTAAATAAAGACGTACTTTAAATTATTTCTAAAAGCAATTAAACAGGAAGTTGACTGGTCTTCAATTCCTAGTGCTAGGTAAGAAATCTGTAAAATGCTGTGCAAAGTGAAAAAAGGGGGGAAGATGTGTAAGAGATGCTCATGGAGACACTTTGGAGAAAAATAGCAATTTCTTTTTCCTAATATATTACAGTTGCTTCAAATTAAAGTAGGAAAACACACGTATAACAAAAGTATACCTTTAATAAAAAACTCTGTTAAAATGGAACCTTGTTTAAAGATCCCATACACAAAGAAAGGGTTTTCCCTGACTTTCTGAGGTCATCTTTGTTTTCCTGTAAGAGTGGGATGCAATGAAGAGGACCAGAGAGATGAAGACAGCCCCAGAGATTGTGCACAGATCTCAGCAGCCAAAGGCTCCAGCAGGGAGGAAAGGCAAGGAGAGACAGCAGTGAACTGGCCAGGCTGGCTGCACTGTCCTGCCCTCAAACTGGCCAGCCTGGCTGCACTGTCCTGCCCTCAAACTGGCCAGCCTGGCTGCACTGTCCTCCCCTCAAACTGGCCAGCCTGGCTGCACTGTCCTGCCCTCAAACTGGCCAGCCTGGCTGCACTGTCCTCCCCTGGAACTGGCCAGCCTGGCTGCAGCAGACAGCACACGCTCTTCAGGAAGGAGGGCTGACTGACAGTCCATGCTGAAAGGAGGACAAGCCTGTCCTGGGTCACCTCCCTGACCCAGGACACACAGCTGCTCCCCTGCATCCCTGACCAGGGACACACAGCTGCTCCATGGCTGAGCACCATGGCCCCCAGTCTCCCATGGCCCAGCTGGGCCGCTGTGAGACATCACTCACAGACCCTTCTCCTTCAGCCTTCCCTTTCAACGACAGTTGGGAATTCCACTGTCAAAAAAGAAAAGAATTAATCTCACGTAAAACTGATAGAGTCCATCCTTCCTCCTGAAATGCAGGCCTCTCTTGTCTGCCTCGAAATAAAGGAGAGAGGTACTAAGGCAGCAAGGGTCTGAAACACTGCTGCCAGCTGCAGATTTAACTGACAAGACACTGGGATTTTCTTCTGTGCAAGCAAAAGCTTTGGGAAGGTCACCAGAGGCAGTTTTTGGCTGTCTTTATCCACCTCCTCCCCTCCCTCTGCAAACCTCCCCCAAGCAGAATAAATGACTATTCTGTTTGGATAGAAGAACATGAGAAGTTATTCAATGAGCTAGGACATCTTGCAGGCCTTAGGAAAAGCAGCCGAGGATCAGCAAAGCTCCCAACACGCCCAGAGGCCGCTCGGTGCCATCGTCCCCTCCAGCTCCATTCCCAAGCTCTGCTGCCAGAGCCAGCACAGCCTGCTCCTCGGGAAGGGCCATTCCCACAGGCCTGGCTCTGGGCTTGGCTGTGCCTCTGTGTTTACTCTCCATCTGCACTAGCATTTGAACTGCCTTGTCGTCAGCAGCATTGCCATCAAGGCGGAGGCAAGCAGCAAGTGATAGCTGCTGGCCATGCCCAACTGCCCTGATCCACCTCTGGCTTTCTGGTCACTCACACACAAAGCCATGCCAGGCCTTTCTCTTTTCAGACCGACAGTAGATGCCATATTCAGAAAGATTTGACATCTTATTTTCGCTTGAGAAAAAAAGCCCCACCAAATCTAAACAAAAGTGCTAAAAATTCTGCAATTCTGACCCGCACCAGTACAGGCTCCTCAGAGATGTCCACATGTTTGTGGTACAAGGTAGCAGAACATGTTCTGCTGCAGCAGCTCCCAGCAGCAGTGTCCCACACAGCGCTGGCACACCGAGCTGCTGCTCCAGCAGGCAGGCTCCACTGCCATGGCTCCAGACGGGGGGCTGAGCGCTCCCAGGGCAGGGGGCACTGCCTTGGAGCAGGGTCCCAGCCCACCAGGACAGCTCTGCTCTGCCATGGGAACAGGGGGCACTGCCAGGGTCCCAGCGCGCCAGGACAGCTCTGCTCTGCCATGGGAGTGGGGAGCACTGCCAGGGTCCCTCAGAGCAGAGTCCCAGCCCGCCAGGATAGCTCCCTGCTCAGCCACGGGAACAGGGGGCACTGCCAGGGTCCCAGCGCGCCAGGACAGGTCCCTGCTCTGCCATGGGAGTGGGGAGCACTGCCAGGGTCCCTTGGAGCAGGGTCCCAGCCCGCCAGGACAGCTCTGCTCTGCCATGGGAACAGGGGGCACTGCCAGGGTCCCTTGGAGCAGGGTCCCAGCCCACCAGGACAGCTCTGCTCTGCCATGGGAGTGGGGAGCACTGCCAGGGTCCCTCAGAGCAGGGTCCCATCCTGCCAGCTCTGCTCTGCTCTGCCATGGGAGTGGGGAGCACTGCCAGGGTCCCTTGGAGCAGGGTCCCATCCTGCCAGCTCTGCTCTGCTCTGCCATGGGAACAGGGGGCACTGCCAGGGTCCCTTGGAGAAAGGGCCCCATCCTGCCAGGACAGCTCTGCTCTGCCATGGGAGTGGGGAGCACTGCCAGGGTCCCTCAGAGCAGGGTCCCATCCTGCCAGCT
>JAOTQP010000362.1:37249518-37267133 GCA_026413545.1 Cichladusa arquata | reverse complement strand
TCGGGGCAGGGCCCGTCCCCGTCCCGCCGTGCCCGCTCCGGGCTGGCCCTCGGGGCACGGCCCGTCCCCGTCCCGCCCTTGGGGCACGGCCCGCACCCGCTGCCTGCCCGCCCTGCTCCCGCCCTACCTGCCGCTCCTGGGAGCCCGTGCCCCGGTACCGGCCGAACGCGCAGCCCGCTCGCACCCGGCAGACTAAGCCCAGGTGTTTGGGAAAGATGTGAAAACACTTTCCATAGTGTTTTAAAATCTCACTGTTTTAAGCTTTCCAGTAGCAGGCGAACTCTCTTGATGGCGTGTGTGGAATCATAGATGTAGGAAAGAAAAGCCAGTCTCCCTAAAAGTGCTGCAACACATTTCAATACCAGACTTTGAGTGTGTTAAATGCTTGATAACTTTTTCGCATCCCGTGCCTATCCTGAACTGGCCATCTCGGTGTGTCTCGGTCCTGGCTGGGGCCGTTCCTCCCCGTGCAGCCCCCGAGCAGGCCGCTCCCGTACCCCAGGTGTGGCTGCTTTTCCATCCGCTCATTCCTCTGCTCACACCCTCCCGCCCTGCAGGTGCGAGAGCGATCGACACTCTCCACTTCATTGCATGACTGTAAATGGCTAAGAGGAGCCAAAACCGAATGGCCACTTGAATCAGCAGCGCTTGCTGGGTCAAGAGGTTGTTCCATTCACCCTCTTCCCCTGTTTATTGATACAGATGCTGTAGAAAGCCTGCCGTAACATGAAAGTGTATCTACACTGTAACTTGTGTCTGGTTTCTATCCAGCTCAGTTTTTCAGTTCAGTCTTAGATGGGGCAGACCATAGGGGTTTTTTTAAGCATGAGGACATACGAACTCATGATGTGGTTTAATTGGTGCTAATGCTGCAGGTAGAACTATGTCCTTCGTTAGCCCCTGCTTAGGAGGGAACTGCACATTAGCTGAACATGGACAGTCACCTTTAAACTCATATAAATTCTCTGAATTTCCCGCTTGGAATGTAATCGGCTACATGGAAGCTGTTTACGCTGTTGGTAAGATATTTAATCTCTGAGGTTTTTGTTGCTATTTGTATTATTATTTATATATTGAATAATGCAGTAGGAGCTCCTACATTCTGACGATATCCACATGGAAAATGCTTGGCAGCTGTAAATAGGAGTCCTGAGTCCTCACTGCTCTGAAAAAGCTCATGATTCATACCACGTGAACTACATATAAAATATTACCAAACCAGAATGGTAGTCTCTGTCTAGGAATTGGACCTGAGGGGAATAACAGTAGAAACTTAGTAAAAAAGAGTAACAGGTGTGAAATAAAACAAGTAGGGGAAGGGTCAAATGAAAGTGGAGAACTGGAGTAAAGATAAAATGTGGAATAACTAGATCTAGAATAAAAGGAGGAGAAGGTGCAGGATGTGCAAGCGCTGTGACCTTCATTAGTTGCAAGGTTGCTTCTACCAAAGGTGTAGAGGATTAATTAAATTAGCTTCAAGTCAGTCTCAACTGGTTTTCACCTGTAATTTGGGCATTATATGTATATAAAATATATAATAATGGAGAGAACAGAGAACATCTTTTGGGAAATGAGGAAGCTTACTTGCCCCCCAGTACATGGAGCTATTCCTGTGTCACTGTGGGGGCTGTGGAAGGCACGGGTGACGGGCAGGACACAGGAGGTGGCACAATGCCATTCCCAGGCCTTTGGGGTTCCAGGTGGTCAGGAACAGGCTGCTCCAGGTGCCCTGCATCCCTGCAGAGCCATGTATTGCAAGGTGTGGCTGTGCTTTAGAGTTTCCCCTCGGGGAGAGATGGGAAAGGGTAACAGGCACTGTCGGGAAGGAGAAAGGGTTCTTGAGTTGGTTTGTTTTGGCACAGAAGAAGCAGGAGGAATTGAAAGTAACATTTTGAGGTCCTGTCAGATTTGGAAATATGTTGAATGACTGTCAGTGGGGAAAAGCTGTTTCATTCTGTCTGGTATTAGTCATACCCTCATAGCTGGTTTATTTGTTTTGGCACCCTGAGCAGCCAATACATTATCTAATTGACTGCTCTGTGTCCAGTGCAGAATCCTGTCCAGCAGGGATGACATAGGCTATGGAAAGGCACCCCGTTTCAACTTTCCAATGCACAGGGCTACATGGAGGGTGATTCTTTGATTTATTCCATTAGCTGATAGTGGTCTCTGTCAAACACATGTTTAAATTCTTGTGTAACTTTTAGAATCAGCAGCAAACAAGAACAGTTTCTTTTTATTCATCTTCTTCATGTGACTTTTAAGTAAGATGTTCTGTTTCATTCTCATTTGGAAAGACATGATTCCACTATGTTTGCAGTTTGTAACAACCTGTCTCATGATTTCCTTTGGGACCGTACTGGTTTCTCTTGAGCCTTAAATCTGACCCATAAAGTGACTGTGCTCATCTTCCAGTGCTTTAGATGGCAATGTTGTTAACAGGTATTTGCTGGTTGTTTTGCTGCTGTTTTGCTTCTTCAGCATTTCCAGTCATTAATATGTTGGGGGTTTTTTTTGCTTTGTTTAATCTGTTCTGAAATTAATCCATAATCGAGTTTTGCTTTGTGTATATATATTCCACAGATGTTCACAGCCCTTGCAGAACACTGACATGCTTATCTTTTAATTTTAGTGATAAATAGCAGTCACAAAAACAGTGTTGCTTTGTTTCTTGGTGGCATTTTTGTTTTGTTTCCTTTTTTTTTCTGCTTTTTGTTTTGTTTTTTGTCAATTTGGTTGGTTAGATTTGGGAGGGGTGGGTCTGGGGAGTGCAGTTTGGTTTCTTCTGGAAGCTATGTAACGCTGCCTGCTTTAACTGTAATCTCTTCCAGATACTGAAATTATGAAGGTTTGGGGAAAAAAACATCTGGAGAAGAGAGTGATGCTCATGGCAGGCTAACAGAACACCTGAGCAGCTGTTTAGTGCTCACATGGGGAGTTATTTAGGTGTGTGGGGTTTTCTCCTCTCATTAAAACCTACAATTTGGTTTCAAAAGTTACTGCAAGCCATTGTGTTGATGTCACAGCAACTCAGTCAATCACAATACAATTGATTTCAGGTAATTCTGAAACTGTAATTTCATTTGGTATAGAAAACACTGAATGTTCTCCTACTTTTAATTGCTTAACTGGGGAGGTAAGGCACCTAACAGGTGTGTTTCTGAGGAAGGTGGTGGGCTGATGTTTTGCTTTTTCAGTGAGGGCTTTTATAGAAATGTTCTGTTTCAGACAGTGCCATTCAAAACTACTGCTCTGCTGTGGATAGATATTACTCTTTCCCAGTGGTAAAACAAAATATTGAGGAAAACTATTGGATACTGACAGGTTGTTTGCACTTTCTGTTTTTCTTGCATGGCTTTGAAGCATCAAGTAGGAGTATTTGGTTGTAGATGGTGCACAATGCTCAGCCTGTGCTCTGGCTCAGGCCCAGCTGCCATGGGAAGGACAATGAAGCCCTGTAATGAGATCTCCCTCCAGCTTTCCCAGTGCCAGCAACAGGATCCTGCACCCGTGCAGGGAGCTGCATTTCAGAATTGATCAGCCTCCCCAGAAACCTCCCTGGCATATATGTCTTATTGTTCATCTGGATGAATTTTCCTGAGCGCAGCGTTCCTGCTTGTGGTGCCTGCCCCAAGGAATGTGTGAGCAGCCAAGCACAGCAGGACTGGCAGGGGCAGGAAAGGCTTTGCTCTGGATGCCTGTTTCAGCAAAATGGAGGGGGTTTGAGGAACAGCAGCTTGCTGACCATTGGTGTAAGCTCAGTAACCTGTTCTAGGCCAGCCCCAGCAATCCTGTCCCAATATGTTGTTTCAGCTGGAAGCGTGGTCCCAGGAGCTGTGTTTGGGGCAGTAGGAGAAGGGGTGCCCTTAAGTGAGCTGTGCTAATGGTGAAATCAGGTTTCATCAGGTGTGCACCTGTAAGCTGGGATTCCTCGAGGATGTTGCAGCACCTGGAAATAGGCAGGCACCTTGGCAAGAGCCAAGTGGCTGATTTGGAGAAAAGATGGCAGGAAATGCTGAGTGGGATGTCCAGTAAAGACAAGGTCATCAGCTGTTGGTCTGTTCTGTGGGTATTCAGGTCCTAAGCTTGCAACTGTTGAGTCAACAACCTTAAAAAAACCAACCAAAGCCCACAACAGCTCCCCCCAAAGCCCACAAAGAAATAATAAAACCCTCACACCCCAGCTATGGGCAATGCAGGTACTTCCATCTGCTCAAGGACAGGGGGAGGTCCCCTGAAATCCTTTGCAGTTTCTACCAATTGCTACAGTTGCTGAACAAAATATTACCCGTCCTCTTACTAGTTTGTATATGAGGCTGGAAAAACTGTTGAGAAATAACCAAACTGTAATCTTTCTTACCAGACCAGGGATACAGAATGTCAGACTGAAATCTGGACATACCTTTCAATAAGGAGGCAACAAAGAAAATGTACATGCAGAAAGATTCCTTGATTCATGTTTACAGACTGTACATTTCCAGTGGCTGTGACTGAGAGGCCCCAGACAAGGATCAGTTGCTTTTTCTAGTAGGGTATCAGACAGCATTATGCAATAATTTAAAGTGAAGTTGTGCCAAATGCTTCCCTGCACATAACTCTGGGAATTTGGCCTAGCAGAACTGGCAAAAGCTGTACAAAATGATACTGATGCTCCTGACAAAATCAGCTGCAGTGGCTCCTAAATCACATGAATTATCTGTCCTTCTGGCTTGTCTCTCACAGGCTGCAGACAAACGTTCTGCTCTGACTCCCACTACACTACGCAGACAAAAATCAGCTGGGCTGCCTTAAAGGACAGTGACACAGAGAGCTGGTGCCAGCACCACCTCACAAGGTCCCTCGGGGTCCTCTCTGCCCCGTGGTGTTTGTCCTGGCTGTGTCCCTGCTGCAGTGATGTGGGAGCTTGGGCAGGTGAGATGCAGAATGGCTCTGAAGTTAACCCCAAGTGTGCAAATGGCTGCACCTCCACACAGCCACAGCTTCCCGTAGCTTGAACAGGGAACAGGATCTTGGCTTAAGGAGAAATTGGACTTATTCAGACAGAGTCATATGTTCTTGAAGCACTGTTAATCTGTTCTGCCAACAACCCAAACTAAGCCAGCTGACTTCTGCCTGCAGTTCATTAGGAAATGCGTGCAGAAATTGGTCTGTCAGCAGAGCTGTGAGGAAGAGACCTCCAGCAGTGGGGCAGGGAACCCTTCCATACAGATTTGGGTTTGCTGAGTAAAAAACATCAGCAACAAAGCTAGCATGAAAATGGGGTAGGAGGAAATGTTTCCATTTCTGCTACACAGAAGGCAACAGTAAATACAGAGGCATATGCAAAAGATGACAAGTTAAAATTACCTTTTTAATTCCATAAATAAGGAACCTGACTCCAGTTTCCCTTTCTGCTTTGACAAAATCTGAGATCTAGCTAGACACAGAAAATAAAGCTACAATGACTCTCAAACTGTATATTTCCAATTGTACATTTCACAGCAACGGAAAGCAATGGTTGGATTATCTGGGGAGCAATGGGGCTGTGATTTAACAACTGGAATCCAGATAGGTTGCACAGATTTTTTGAAGTTCAGTCTTCAGTTGGTTTTTGTTGTTCTTTTTTTTTTCTTTTAAAGTCAATCAATGACTTGTCCTGCTCTGAGCTTCTTTAACTGTCTTCCACTGAACTTCTGCTACTACTTAGTATTGACTATTTCAGTATCTGATGGTTCAGTACATGTGATGCTCTTGCAGACCACACTGTTCTGCTGCAGCTCCTTTTGAGGTCTAGCTCCTACTAACCCAGCCTGTAAAATTGCATCCTGAGTCCAGTGCCCAGTGGTGTTTGACATATGAGGAATTTGTCTCAGAAATTCCTGTGGTACATGCAAATCCTGCCTCTTGATAAGAAGTGCAAAGCCCAGGTACTTTGTTGGATTGCAGGGAATGTTAATTCTCTGCAGTTGTGTTACAGCATCTTTGCTTCTGCAGTGCTAAGTGAATTCTGTAGATTTAAGTGTTTTTTCTGATGGATGCAGAGCGGCAGAGGGGTGAGTGCTCACTGCACCATTCCAAACAAGCCTTTGCACATAGCCTGGCCAATAGCAGGTGTGCTTTACAGGCCAGGCAGCCACAGGTCAATTTAACTAAACATTTATTATTTCTTAACTAGTGGGGAAAATGGTAGAGTCCTATAATGGAGAACTCAGCCTCACATCTTCCAATTATTCTTTCATATATTCAAGTATATTGTTTCATTTTCTAGCTCTTGTTGTACACGGAGGTAATAAATAGAAATCTAGGTAGAACAGTAATAAAAACAACATATGACAAAATTCTGCATATCTCTTGTGCTACAGAAGTCTGTAAATGATGCCTCAGAATTTCTGCCTTTAGTTCAGCAAAGCTGGACTCTGACCAGGTTTGTCCTGTCCATGCCAGGAATTGCCCAAAGGAGCTGTGGCTGTCCCATCCCTGGCAGTGTCCCAGGCCAGGCTGGGCAGGGTTGGAGCACCCTGGGACAGTGGAAGGTGTCCCTGCCATGGCAGGGGGTGAAGCTGGAGAAGCTTTAAGATCCAACACCAAATGCTCTGTGATGAACTACTCAAATCATTCAGAGCATTTTCTCTTTTCATCCTCTTTCATTTACACCTTGCAATCTCCACGTCTGCTGACTGCAGCAGACCAGCTGTGTTTGAAAAGGGATTGTGCACGTTTTGGTTGAAACAAAACAACATGAAATGCCACCTGACTCACTTGATCCGAGGTGACATGAGTGACTTAATTTCCTACCCTTTTTATGTCAATTTACCAACTTCTAAAACATTTACTTCTTTTTTTAATCTACTTGTTTCAGTGTTTTTTCTAAGTGTTCCTGAAGTTTATTTCCTATTGGATTTTTAAAGAGTATTCCAAGAATGGAGGGGGAGTAGATCTCCCTTGTGAAGATCCTCAGAAAGCAGACGAGCTATTCCCTGCCCCTGCAGTGTGACAAAGCAGTCCATGGAGCTGATTGTTTTAAGTGTTACTCAAATTGATCTTCCTACTTTGGATTAAGTTTTACTTAATGAGGAAGTAATGAGATTATCATAGACAAAAAGGACTATGTCTCTTTGGGAACATACCATTTCTGAGACTTGACTTTATTTCAAAGAGAGCTATAATTCTTTCTTTAAGGGAATGTAAATTTAAATTACAATCAAACAATGGGATTTTTCTAGCAGCTGTTTTGACACCGAATGATAGAAGTATTATACTGTGTATTTTCTTCCTGGGGAAAGGATTGACTGCTGCAAGATTAACACGCTCTGGATGGGTGCCATTTTCGGATAGTTAGTTCAACCAGAAGAGAAAGGATCTGATTAAGGGATCAAGCTCATTATTTGTTTGTTGTTTGTACTCCGTGCCCTACAATGGGAGTGAATCTTTGCTTCTTTTCCCTAACAATAATTAGGATCAGAGGGTTCAACAACTGCATATTAATATTACTTTTCTTTAAGTGAAAACACGCAGTAGCTAAGCAATTAACATTTCATTAAACTTTAAAATCTTTCAAAAGGCCTTTCACAAAATATTCAAGACATTGCCAGGTATGCAAAATAGAGCACAGAGAATAAGGGACTTCTGAGTTTGGGGATTTTTTCTGAGTTTGTATTTTTTAGGAACATCTGCTGTAATGTATGATTCCAGTTCCTGCTGATGCTGTGTTCCAAGTCTCAGTAAGTCTGTGGTTCAGCTCTGCTTTCAGTGGTGTACCCCCAGCAGCACATTATGTGAGAGGATTGACTGTAACACCTGCTGCCACAGGATTCCTCATCCTTCCTGCACACAAACCCGAGGAGCACCTGCTGTACTGCCACTGGTGATGCTATTTAACTCTGTTTTGTGGAGACTTGATTCGTAGTATCGATTTTTACATGTAATAATGGGAGTGATTTAAAACATGCACAGGAAATTATGTTTCAAAAGGCATGTCTGGGTCGTTGAGCACTGTGCCTCCCTGCCAGAAATCCATCTGCCCTTTGCTTGATGAGCAGCACTTTAGCTGGGAGGACAAAATGGCACTGGTGACCCAGATCTGCAAAGATTTATGTATGCAAACAACTTGTTGAGTAGAGACGGTGGAATTAGGCACTTTTAAAAGCACTGGTTAAACTCCCTGGACTGGAGCTGACTCAGCCCCAGGAGCAGTCTGTGGCAGGCACCAGGCTTTGCTTCCTGCAGGAATGCTGGCTGACCCTGGGGAGCTTAATTTCTATTTAAATGAAAGGAAGGAGGATCTTACCTCACTATTGGCTATTCCCATATGTAAGAATAAACATAGGTCATACACCTCAAACAACAGCAAGGACTTATATTAAGAATGCACTGAAGAGATCACATTTTTATTGCCTAAAAGAGTTCAGTGAATAGTGAAATACTAAACTGTGAAATGAGCAGAAAAAGAGAATTGATAAACCTTGTGCTTTTTACTGCTGCCAAAAGATGTAGCTGTGGTTGGCTGTAGGCAGAGCTGACTTGTAGTTTTTGGGGGATAGATTTCTATGTACAGGGACTTCTGCTTGGTGACTGGTTGATCTTTTGCACTTTCTCTTTCTAAGATGCATCGAGACTCCCAGCCTAGAGCCTGCAATGAAGTTTGAGCAAAGCTTTGGGCCAGGGTATTGGAATTTGGGCTGAGTTGGACTTTTACAGTATTGGGGAGGTTTCTAGATACATCTGCATTAAAACAGAATTAAATATAACTGGCAGTAGTTTTATCATTTTGATTAGTACATTTGCTAGTTACTGAAGATAAGATGCAGGTTTATATGGATCTTGTCCTCTTCCAAAACCATCTTAGCATTCACTTTCAGTGGTTTAGGGAAGTCGTAATGTTGAATATCAGAAAATAATGCCTGTGGAAGGCTGAGATAAAATACAAATGTATGACATCATTGTGGAAGACAGAAATGGGTTGGCTCAAGGGGAATAAGGACTTAGTTCATCAAATACAGTAGCCCTCAATTTACAGAAAATGGCCAGTAATTTTTTTTTTTTTTTTTTTTTTTTTTGGCATTAGTTCTGTTTTTGAGATGTATTCTCTTGGTTCCTTTTGGAAGGAGGTGAAGGCCAGGTCAATGTGTGAAGCTTTCTTCAGATACTGACATTAAATCAGAAGCATGTCAGCAGAAAGGAGATATCAACAATTTGCCAAATGATCAAATAAATAAATAACCCAGAGGGGTAACTCTGCTGCTGCTAATCTTACTAGTGTCCATAGTTATTTTTCAGAAAGGACAGCGTGTCTTGTGTTAGAAGCCTGTCATTTAAAGCTGGCCAGATGGACCCAGATTAGGATGATGGCTCCCAAAACGTGTAATGCAGGAGAATGACGCTGGCGTGGCAGCTGCACAGGGGGCAGTAATAAAAGGTTTTAATAGAGAGAAGTGGCTCTGATGGATCCAATCTTCTTAGAGCTTTTGAGTACTCCCAATTTTCCATCAGTGTTATTTTTGCCTTCATTACTTGGTGCAGATGAGAGTCACTGTAGTACTCCCTTCCCAAGTTTATCAGTAGAAGCAGTGTTGGATGGTCAGAAACCAAAAAAAGCAGCAGGAGGAAGCCTGACAGTCCAAAGCAGAGGGCTGGATGCAAACATCAAACAGCTCACAGGAAAGTGCACTGTAAACTCTCTTCAGCTGCAGTCTCACCTGTTTATTTGGCTGACGTGAATAGCTCTGTCAGAATAGTCCCCTTTACATTTCTTCTGCTGCCCTTCCTTCCCACCTTCCTGTTGCATTCTGCCATCCCTGAAATTTGTAGGGATAAACTAGTTCATCTCACTAGAACAATGAGGAAATACTCCACAAATGAATAAATTATGCTGCTCTATTATATGCTGTGCTGCTGCTTGGTGTGGGACCAGGCAAATGTCAAAGGTATGACAAAGAGATGGAATTGTGTGTGTGGAATTTTGGCACAGCGTGGCTGGGTTTGAGGGAGAGGCTTTGTGGGCAGCCTTGCTGGACATGACCTTCCCTTTCTGGTGTGACTCAGCTGTTGATTCAGTGCAGCTGAAACACCTCAGGTGGGTCTATTGCTTTTATTTCTGTGCAAGACCTGGCATGACACCTGTGCATGCTTAATTCAAAGTAAGGGGTTTGACACATAAAGGACTCTTTTTTTTTTTTTTTTTTTTTTTTTTACTGTATTGTGTAACTTATTGCATCTGAAACATCCCATTTGACCCACGGTGATGTGGGTACTTGATACAGGCTGCTCACCGAGAGTTGAGCCACTGCTGCCTGAACAACTGACCTGGTTTCACAGGTGTTACCACAGAGGGGGCTAAAGGGACCTAGGCAGTCTCCAAATGTAAGAAAAGAGTGATCTTTTCAGGCTTAATTTCTATAAAGCAAAGAACACCTTAGAAGCTGACCTTACGTTTGGATGGAAGAACTCATATTTTCATATTTTGAAAAGCACAAAGTAAAGAATAGCTATGCCACAGGATTACAGATTAATTGAGGAAATAGTACTTTGTTTTCTTGGCTGCTAAATGGTATGAGGCAAATGAAATCTCTCCTAAAGTGAAAGACAAACCAGAAGAATTTCTGTCCAATTACATTTTTAGTGAGATGTACCTCTTCTCAGAAAACAATGGATATTTTTGCAAGTGTTTTTAGATTGCATCCACAATGTTGGTATTCTCAAATCACATGTTTGTTTCTCAACAGGTAGAAAATATTCATAAAAAATAAAAATGGGTGAGCTGGACCATGGAACATTGTTTTCAGATCACAGGATTAGTGGTGCAGGTATGTGTGCTGTCATGTGTAGGTTTAATTGTTTTCTTGACTGTTTATGAATCACTCTTCCATTAATAGACTCATGTAGGAGCTGCTATGGCACTCTGGTTATGGTTTGAGCTGGAAGGGACCTTAAAACCCATCCAGTTCCACCCTGCCGTGGCAGGGACACCTCCCACTGTCCCAGGCTGCTCCCAGCCCCGTGTCCAGCCTGGCCCTGGGCACTGCCAGGGATCCAGGGGCAGCCACAGCTGTATGGGCACCCTGTGCCAGGGCTGCCCACCCTGCCAGGGAACAATTCCTGCTTTAGTTCCTGTCTGTATCCACCCTCCTTTCAGGTTACAGCTGCTGCCCCTCGTGCTGTCACTTACAGGTCCTGGTAAAGGAGCAGATCCTTTCTGTTTCTCATGTAAGCCCCTTTTACATACTGAGAGGCTGCAATAACGTGTCCCTGGGGTATTCTCTAGCCAAACATCCCCATCTCTCTCAGCCTGTCTCCCCTGGAGAAGTGTTCCAGCCCTCTGGCCATTTCCATGGTCTCTGGACCAGGTTTCTGTGCTCCTCTGCAGGGTTCTGGAACTCAGTATGATAACTTGTAGTGCTGAAAACATTGGTTCTGATTTCTATCTATAGAACTTCCATTTTATGTCTCATACTTGAAATATTTCGCAAGAATTTGAAGTGACCTTATGTGTTTTATATGACAACCAGACAATTTGGTGGTTCCTGCAAGAAATGCTCTTTGCAGCCAGAAGTACAAACCTGCTGACTACGAACATCTGTATGAACTTGCTGCAGAGGCAAAAATGGCCTCTGCACAAATTCAGTTAAAGGTATGGTTTTTGTTTTGTTTGTAATGTGAATGCTTTTGAAATTCAGTGACCATGTTTCTTGTCCCTGCCCCAAAGAATCTGAGAATGAATAGGGATCACAAATTTCTGTGACAACGTTCAGCCAGAGGAGGTCAAATATGAAAGTTTATTGTAGCTATACTGTGATTTAGATGTGTTAATGTCAATGTGTGGACTTTTTTCAGATCAGGGATGCAAAATATGTGAGGATTCTACTTCCTCAAAAGGCAGGAAAAATTCTTATTTTCCTGCTTTGAGGAAATTCACCCAAACTTACTACACAATCCTGGGGACAATGAAGAATTTGTGGGATTAAATGGGAAGGGAAGGCTGATCCAGGAAAAAAAAACCAAATAAAATATATGAAGTGAGGACTTCCAAAAGTCAAGAGGAGGTTGATCCTAAAAAAAAGATTAAAAATGTTTAATAGCCATAAAATGTAAATGTAGAGCAGATAGAAATGTATAAATAGGTGCAGAACATTTCAAGGGGTAAAGACAAGACAAGCTTTATTTAATACTAGAGATGGGTGGCAGTGAATGAGAGAAAAAAATACATACTTTATAATATTGCTTCCTTTAGGGCATGTAGGTATCATATGTGAAAAATTCTGGCAGATATTGCTTCATGGATTGGCAATACCAAATTCCACTGAACATTCAAGCTTTATTTTTTCATCTTTCTTTTGTTTTTCCACCTTCTCAAGTGTTTTCCAAGTGAGTAGGTAATAAAATATACATGGTGAAAGCTCCAGGGAGACTAGTATGTGTTCCACCTACTACTTTTTGTTGCTGATTCAAGCCATTCAGATTTTGAAGAGCTGGGTTACTCTTCCTTTGAGGTAGAACCAAAGAAACAAATGGTAAATCAGTTGCTGACTGCTTAAGGAATTAAAAGACAGCACAACAGGGGAAAAAAAGGTGATATTGCAGCAGTTGTACATGAATGGAATTGCTGTTGCTATAAAATAATTTCAAGAGCATGTTAAACTTTACATGCAAAAGTGCTTCAACTTTTGTTTCACTTAGTTTTAGAATTGATTTGAAGATGTAACTATTTTCAAATTGCTTTTAATACAGTATTCTGTTTGCTTAAATTTGATTTTATATAAGAGTTTTCATATTGTAACAATAGAAAGTAGTAACAGTAACATGTTTCATGAAATAGAGGAAATCAAGAGGAAGCTATAAGTAACTTTTGAAATGTGAAAATAAGTAAGCAGTAAAAGTGAGACATTATCTTTGGTTCAGAACTACTGTAACCTAGTGATTGAAAGCATGCACCAGGTGTGTTCAGGCTCCAGAGCAGCTCCTGTGGGCACCTCGGGTCCCATTCACAGGCACACGATCTGCCCCTAGCCCCTAGCCAGCTCCTCGCCCCAATAACAGCCCCAGGGCAGCCTTGGGGCAAGCACAAAGCACCAGCCAGAGTCCAATTGGGTTTGTTCCTTGTGTTCTGCCTGGCAGCCACGTCCATTCACACAGTCACTGGCTCAGACTCACCTGGCAGGTGGGTTTCTCCTGCCTAAAGTGGGATTTGGGGCTTCTGGGTGCCTGAGGCACTGGGACTGCAGAGTGTTCAAGCCCTTCCTTGTCTGTGTGTGAGTGCTGCAAAGAGCAGTTCTACACCTTTTCCTGCTGCTGTCGCAGCCCAGCTGGGGCAGGGTGGGAACATGCTGGGGACACGTTTACGTGTGGGTGTGTGTCTGTGGGGGTGTCAATGGGTGTCTCTGTCTGTCTGTGTTTGTGGGGGGGTCTGTGGGTGTCTCTCTGGGTCTGTGGGTGTCTCTCTGTGTCTGTGGGGGTGTCTCTGTGTCTCTGTCTCTCCGTGTGGGTGTGTCTGTCGGGGAGTCTCTGTGTCTGTCTCTGTGTAGACGTGGGTGGGTGTCTGTGGGGGTGTCAATGGGTGTCTCCGTCTGTCTGTGTTTGTGGGGGGGTCTGTGGGTGTCTCTGTGGGTCTGTGGGTGTCTCTGTGGGTCTGTGGGTGTCTCTCTGTGTTTGTGGGGGTGTCTGTCTGTGGGTGTCTCTGTGTGTCTGTGGGTGTCTCTCTGTCTGTGGTGCTGTCTGTGTGTGTGTCTCTGTGTGTCTGTGTGTGCTGTGTGTCTGTGGTGTGTCTGTGTTTTGTGGGGGTGTCTGTGTGTGTGTCTCTGTGTGTCTCTCTGTGTTTGTGGGGGTGTCTGTGTGTCTGTGGGTGTCTCTGTGTCTGTGTTTGCTCAGTGCTCGTGTGCATGCAAACACAGAGGGATGGTGTGTTTGTGCAGCTTTGCCCTGGGCAGGAAAGTTGCAGGTTGTTTCCACCTGAGCCAGGTGGAATCCCAGCATTTGTGACTCGGAACATTCCTTTGCTGCAGTAGCTGTGGAGTGAGATGTTTATTCATTTCTCCCTGTAATGAACTAAGACAGGACTCCCCGTGTGTTTTTGCCTGAGGACAGTGTCTGTGCATGCAGGGGAGCTGGGAGGGGAAGGCTCTGTGAGGAGCTGTGGGTGCAGCCAGGAGCTCTGGAGGAAGGGATGGCAAGGCAGCACACAGAGTGGAAAGGAGCTTTGTCCTCAGCATGCTCCTGAGCCAGAGATGGTGGTGTCACAGCAGCAGGAGGGGGAGAGAAATCACCTGTCCCACCTGTCTGGCAGCCACAGGCTCCTGATCCTGTTCCCTTCAGTGCTGGCTGGCCAGAGTCATCTCTCTCCTTCAGCAGCCTTCCTCTGGCAGCCTTACCCTGGGTTAAGCAGGAGTCCCATCTGTTCCAAAAGCAGGTATTCCTGTTTTATCCAAAGTGTGAAGCAATGCTCTTGTGAAGCCCTCAGACAGTCTGAGAGTCTCTCTAATTGGATAGATTTTGTAAAAAAACCTGTTTTTTAGTAATGCATTTTGAAATTCCTTTTCTTGATATACTTTCACTCCATCATCTTCCCACCTGTAAGAAAGTATGTTTTTCATTCTCCTGCTTATCTTTCCTCAACTTTACCTTCAGGCACATAGGGATGGAAAAGGAAAGAAGAAAATGGACTGATTTTTTTTTTTTTTTTTTCGCTTTCTCCTCTCATTAATTGTGATTTGAAATGCAACAAACTTATTTAATGAAAATTGATTACATTTGAACCCATTGTTCTTTAGAAAAGCATAGTTTTTAAAAATGCTATTAGGTTCATCATTTTGTATTTAAAAGTTTCCATGTGAAGGCATCTGATAAAGCTGTTGAATATGTTCAAAACACAACCTTTAATTTTCCCTGCAGATTAAAAAAGCAGAGCAAGTTTCAAAAATTAGCAAAGAGCAAATGCTGCTGAAACAGCATCGTCAGGTGTGGTGGCAAGAGTATAAAAGACTGAGTGAGAGCAGGTAAGGGCTGAGGAACCTGAATGAGTGAATACTAAAGAGACTTCAGCAGACAGAGTTTTTGGGCTGGCATACTTGATTTGAGGAACACTGAGAAAAGAGGTTATAATACCTGCTCTGAAGGTATTTTTCTGTGGGGAGTGAAGGTTTGTGGGGCACACAGAGAGGGGTCTGTGACATGAAGAGCTCACCTGAGGGCAGGGAGAGCAGGGCTTGCTGCTCTCAGAGCCTCTGGGGCTGGCCTGGGAGCTGGGCAGTTCATCTGCAGAGTCTGAAAACATTGTAAGGGTACCAGGAGTGCCTCTGTAAGAGTACCAGGAGTTTTCAGGTGGTTTTTAGTTCCTTTAGAGTCTGTCTCTCCGTGTGTGTGTTGGGGTCACACAGCAGGGAGCCTTAGCAGTGCTCTTGTCTCTTACCCTGTGTACTCAACAAGGGCATTGGTCGCTTTTTTGCCATCTTTGTGTCCAAGTTCACTTCTTATCTTCCCAGGCAAAGAATTCCCTTTTTAATGTGATTGTTGGAGTATTTGGGTATTCTTGCAAATGGAATGAATAAGAAATTAAAGCTTCTGCACAACACATTTCATTTCTTTCAGGCAAAAAGCAGAAGAAGAAATTAAGACTTTTCTTGATGAAGAAAGCCGTAAGAACAGCTCTTTTTGTGATTTGAGGAACTTGGGTAAGAATTTTTTTTATTAATTATGTTTTTAATAGTCATCATTACCTTGATAATTTGAGTTTTAAAATCCCTTCCTTGACAGGTTTAGATTTACAGCACACAGTGCTGTGTAACATTTTTTTGTGTGTTTGAGAAAACTTTGTTTCATACAGCGCAGAAATTGTCCAGGGAGTGGGACACTTACCAAACAAGTGCTTTAGCTCCTGTCTGGCAGCTAAAGGAGGATTTGAAGCTCACACTGGCTAAAATGCAGCGTTACCTCTCCAAAGAATCTTGTCAGAAACCCAAGATCAATTCAGCTGAGGTCTTACAGCAGGTTGGTATTTAAACTTCATTTTTACAATTTATTATCACCATATTTTTAGCATTTTAATTTATTTTTTGTGGAATTTTGAGACTGTGACTCACGTGCAGAGTGTGCCATAAACCCCCCTTCTTATCATGGTATAAATCTGCCCACCAAAGTCTGTAAAAGTGTAGCAGTGTAGGGCTGGAAATATGACTCTGTTTCTAAATAAGAGTTTTCATATTGTAACAAGAGGAAGAAGTAACAGCAACCTGTTTCATGAAATAGATCAAATTTATGAAGAAGCAACAGAAGGTAATTTTGGAAGGTCTCATCCTTGAAAGTCTGGCTTTGGAAAGAGAGCTGGAAAAGTTCAAAGAAAACGTAAGCTTTTCCTTGTAAGTTCCAGTGGAAGTTTATTGAGGGGTAACTATGATGCAGAGTAGTGTCCTGAGCAGCATTTCTTCACTGCAGGCATCAGTGTGCTCCTCGGAAGAGAAAAACGGGCTTTCCGTGGCGGTCCCTGCCGAGCTGCTGGCTCTGGAGTGCCCTTACCCCGAGCTGAAGGCGCTGGTGCTGGAGCAGTACCAGCAGCTGGCCCGCGGCTACCAGCAGCGCCTGCGGGACGTGGATGGGCAGCTGCAGGCTTTAGCCAGGTACTGCCACACTCTGCACCTCTCTGGTGGCATCACAGGAAAACTACTCCTTCTGTATGGTAGTTACACTAGCAAGATCATGGCAGAGAAGTACAGTCTTTCCAAAACACCCCCAGAGCTTTTATCTATAAAGCAGAGAAAAAGGTCCAGTATTTTCATAAATTTTGGATCACTGCTGTTATTGTCATCACAAAGAAATGTAAAAGGTGTATATAGCTCTGATTCAGATAACAAAAAGGAGTAGAGACTTTTCTGTAAATAAAAATGTTTGTTGAAGGAGCAGTATTCATAGTGATCTAAAAACATAATAAACCTGTATATTAATGACTTAAAGCTTAGCCTTTCTGCTGAGGCTGCCTAGAGTCCAGGAGATACTGAGCTGCAGACATTGGATGGCCTTTGACTACTTCTTGCCATCTCCTGATACTCCTTTGGATGGCTTAAGGCTGTCAAAAGACTGAGAAAGGGTAGGCCAGGGGAATGGTTCAGAGCCTGGGCAGGAGAAACTGGGGAGAACAGGAAGGTCCCTGAATTTCTTTGGTAAAAGAATCACATGTTGCTTCCAGATCTGTGTTCTGTACACACATGCAGTGCAGTGTTTGTTCTGTCCCTGCTGCTGAGTGAGTTTGGTGTGCTGAGACAGGCTAAAGATGCTGGGTGCCGTAGAAAGGAAGGTTATGATCTATTTATCTTTTGTATAGATTGTACAAATATTCTGTATGTTCTTCTTGTGTTACCTGAAACTTGGTTATTACTGGAGCATCCTAGCTGTTAGAAGATGATACTTATGGAAAATTGTTTTGAATTATCCTATATTATAGCATTTATGAAGCCACAAATGGCAAATGCAAGCAGTTCTTTTGCTGCTCTCTCTGTTTTGTTATAGTTTCTCTTACAGAAGTTTTAACAACCTTAATGAGAAAACTTGTGACAAACGCTAAATCACTAAATATGTACGAAGTCTTTCTAGTGGTTTTAATCAAAATTGTGTCAAAGTTTGTGATCAAAATTCATAAATTAAAATCCTTGACTCAC
>JAOTQP010000362.1:37203962-37219292 GCA_026413545.1 Cichladusa arquata | reverse complement strand
CGGCTGCTCCCAGTGTCCACTGGCTCTGGGAGTTCCTGGTGTCCACAGGCTGCGGCTGCTCCCAGTGTCCACTGACTCTGGCAGCTCCCAGTGTCTACTGACTGGCAGCTCCCGGTGTCCACTGACTCTGGCAGCTCCCAGTGTCCACTGACTCTGGGAGCTCCTGGTGTCCACAGGCTGCGGCTGCTCCCGGTGTCCACTGGCTCTGGGAGTTCCTGGTGTCCACAGGCTGCAACCGCTCCCGGTGTCCAGTGGCTGTGGGAGCTCCCGGTGTCCACTGTGTCCACTGACTGGCAGCTCCCGGTGTCCACTGACTCTGGCAGCTCCCAGTGTCCACTGACTGGCAGCTCCCAGTGTCCACTGACTCTGGCAGCTCCCAGTGTCCACTGACTCTGGCAGCTCCCGGTGTCCGCTGGCTGCGGCCGCTCCGCGGGCCCGGTGCTGTCCTGGCTCCCGGAGCTGTCTCAGCCCCGGTTCCCGGGGCAGGCTCCGTGTGCGGGCTGGGCCCGCAGTCCCGCTCCCGGGCGGCGCCGGTGCCTGGGGCTGTCACCGTCAGTCCGTGGGGCGCAGGCCCAGGCGCTTGCGGATGAAGGCGGCGATCAGGCGCTGCGGCCGCTGCTGGTACTCCCACAGCACCTCGTGGGACGCCCGGATCTGGTCGCCCTCCAGCCGGTCCAGGAGCGCCACGCACACCACGGCGGCTACAGGAGGCCGGAGCACGGTCACCCCGTGGCCCAGCCTGGCCTGGCCCTCACGGCCGGACCCAGCCGGACCTGGCCCTCACAGCCCTCACAGCCCTCATGGCTGAACCCAGCCGGACCTGGCCTTCCACAGCTCAGCCTGGACCCTCCTCAGAGCCCTCACAGCCCTCACGGCTGGACCCAGCTGGACCTGGTCCTCACAGCCCTCATGGCTGAACCCAGCCGGACCTGGCCCTCTACAGCTCAGCCTGGACCCTCCTCAGAGCCCTCACAGCCCTCACGGCTGGACCCAGCCGGACCTGGCCCTCCACAGCTCAGCCTGGACCCTCCTCACAGCCCTCACGGCCGGACCCAGCCGGACCTGGCCCTCACAGCCCTCACAGCCCTCACGGCCGAACCCAGCCGGACCTGGCCCTCACAGCCCTCACAGCCAGACCAGCAGCCGCGGCTCCGCTGCCCTGGGCTCTGCCCCAGCACGGCCGAGACCAGAACCTGCTATGGGGCCAGGATCTGCTGTGGAACCAGAACCTGCTGTGGGACCAGAACCTGCTGTGGGGCCAGAACCTGCTGTGGGACCAGAACCTGCTGTAGGACCAGGACCTGCTGTGGGGCCAGGATCTGCTGTGGGGCCAGAACCTGCTGTGGGGCCAGAACCTGCTGTGGGACCAGAACCTGCTGTGGGACCAGGATCTGCTGTGGAACCAGAACCTGCTATGGGACCAGGATCTGCTGTGGGACCAGAACCTGCTGTGGGACCAGGATCTGCTGTGGAACCAGAACCTGCTGTGGGACCAGGATCTGCTGTGGGACCAGGATCTGCTGTGGGACCAGAACCTGCTGTGGGACCAGAACCTGCTATGGGGCCAGGACCTGCTGTGGGACCAGAACCTGCTGTAGGACCAGGACCTGCTGTGGGACCAGGACCTGCTGTGGGACCAGAACCTGCTATGGGGCCAGGATCTGCTGTGGAACCAGAACCTGCTGTGGGGCCAGGACCTGCTGTGGGGCCAGGATCTGCTGTGGGACCAGGACCTGCTGTGGGACCAGAACCTGCTGTAGGACCAGGACCTGCTGTGGGGCCAGGATCTCCTGTTGGGCCAGGAGGGCTGTGAGGGACAGGAGCGAGCTGTTGGTTTGTCCAGCACGCACTCAGGTCTTCTAATGCTCACTTGGGTTTTATTGAGCTATGAAATTTGCTTTAGTGTCCTTTTCTAGATAAAATCATTAAGGATGTGTGTTTGGCCTTCTGGCACTGAGCAGGACCCTTGGAGGGGATTAAGCCTGTGCATGGGGAGGAGGTGGAAGCGACAGCACTCACCTTTGAGACCACACAGGCCACACAGGGCAGCGAAGGCCGTGGACTCCATCTCAATATTCCTCACACCAGCATCATAAGCCCTCCTTAAGTACTCCAATTTTTTTTCACTGGAAAAAGAGCATAATGCACCATCTAATCTCCCCTGACCTGGAAAGGAAGCAGAGAAATGTCACTGTTGGCCTTGCATGGGGTCGTGGGCCACAGGGCATAGGTGCAAATGGGAAGTCCAGCAGCGCCCACATTCTGTCTGAGGCACACAAAGTTTTGCTGTGAGCAGCTGGTTAATTCGTATTCCCCTCAGCATTAAAGCCAGCGTGCTGTGTCTCTGTATAGGGGAGAGAATGACGCAGGTTTGAACACGGGTAAGAGGTGGAGCCAGCCCACGGGTGGGAGTGCCGGGGACGCTGTGCTCTGTGGGGACAGGGCACTGCTGCATATCAGCTGTGAGGGCCCGCCAGGGTAAATGCCAAAAATGCCAACTGACTGTAGAAGGGCTACAACAAGCTGTGCAGAATGGGAACACTGAGGAGAGAAAGCCCTTTAATGTGGGTTTAATGTTTCTGCAGGGGCTGCTGTGGATGGAAGTGGAGCTGCTTGCAGAGGCACTCCTGGCGCTGGTCGGGGAGCGGGGCCCAGGGCACTGGTGCTCCTACTGCAGCTGCAGGCAGGACTAACCCTGTGTTCAGTGTGGGCACCCATCCCCACCCTCCCCTCTAAGCCTCAGGCTCTCCTGTCCTGCTGTGTGCTCAGAGCAGAGCTGTGCCCCGTGCTGCTCCTCCTTGCACTGGCTGAAGGCCATGGGCAGGCAAATGCTTACCTGTGGCTGGCCAGCCCTTCAGCTTATTGCTGCTCCTACTTTAATCCTCTCAAATGGCTTTTTGTTTAAATAAAATATGGACTTGAGCAATACACAGATGGCTTCATCTGCAAGCAGATCTAAAGGTTTATAAATAGTGCTCAGATTATTAATTCTTCATCTATTACATTTCATCTACTCTGCAATCAGCGTTTAATTTTGCAAAGGAAATGGTTCCAGAGTAACTGAAGTTTGTTTATGGAAATCTCACAGGCAACCTAATATTTTCCTAGCGTTTGGTAGTTCTGAAGTGACAATCTTGCTGCAGGGGAACAGCTTGGTGGCAAACTCAGCGAGGTGCTCTGCCTGGCCCCCCAGCACCAGGGTCTCTGCTGCAGCCCTCCTGGGGCCGGGGTTCCCTGGATGGCTTTGTCCATGGAAGAGTGCAAAGACTTGGCATGACATGTGGTGAGGAAGGACAGACAAAGCTGGCTTTACCTTCGTAGAAGTCGTAGGTGCACATGGTATGGCCAATGAGCGTGGGGAAATCGGGAATGTCCCTGCTGCAGGCCAGCAGTTCCTCTGCAAGGCCCTTGTCCAGCTCGGTGCTGCGCACCACCACATCGCCCAGCACCACCTGCTCGAAGCGTGGCTGGAAGCAGGAGTCCACGGCCGTGTCAGTGATCACAACAGACCCAGCCTCGATCCCTGTGGAAACGGAAGCTGAGGCTGCCAGAGCTCGTAACACCTGTGTCCTGCTGCCAAACTTCAGCACAACAGGAAAATCTCAACAGATCTGTCTCTTCAGCAAGTAAAGAAGATGTCAGGGAATAATTGAAATTCATGACGTAGCACAGATGTACAAGCAAAATGTCCAGAGTCAGCACAAGGTAAGTGATTGTGAGAATGTGCTGAGTGACAGGAGATTAGCTGCTTCTGAGTTGCAGAGATTGTGTAGCCCCAGCAGCTTGTGCAGGCATGGGCAGCACCACTGCCTCAGCCAGGGGACACGGATTCATTTGGGTCACCACTAATCCATGTTTTCTGTTTGGAAAGTGACACTTGGCTGTAGTGGAGTCCAGGCCTTGGTACACTCTGAGAATGTGCACTTTGTCAAGCCAGTTGCTACAGATTTTCTGGGTTTAAGTCAAAACAAAATACCATGTTTGATATTTAGAGACCTGACAAAATGCTAAAGTTCAGACCTGCATGACCTGTTGCTGAGAATTCTTTTTAATAATAGCTGTTTTGCTCTGAAGAAAGAGCGAGTCACTTACCTAAGCCCCCAGAAGTCCCGATGCGTATGATAGTAACGTCCCGGCATTTTGCATGGTGCAGCAGTTTGATCAGCTCATGGAGCATAATGGAAATGGAAGGGATGCCCATTCCATGCTGTTGGAAGGAGAGAAAAGAGAAGCATCAGTCCCCACGAGGCTGTGGCAGGTACATGACTGCAGTGAGCTCAGGGTTATGCTGTGGCTTTTTCTGCTGATGATCCCAACAGCAATTTTTGGCAGATGTTCTGCCAAATGTCAGATGTTCAGGCCTGGAGCTGCTGGGCCTTCTGCTGCATCTGCCCAGTGCTCCCTTGCTTGGTCATCTGTCTTCTGCTCCATTGCTAGACCAACATCCTTTTCTTAGCTTGACTTTTAAGTACAAAAAGTGTTTGGTGCTGTGGAGTTTTGTTTTTTCTCTTGAAAATGCCTCACATTTTTTTTAGTTTTGCTATCATCTTCAAAAGTGGAAGGAAGCATGTATGGAAGCTCCATTGATTAAGGCACACAGCCAGTTTTTGTGTTGCTTTGTCTCCTTTCTCTTGGCTGTGGGACCAACGCTCTGTTTGCCTTGTATCATGTTTTAAATATGAAACCTTTTTGCATGTTGTAATTCTGGAACATCAGCCTGGCTTATTCACCAATGCCTATAAAATTTATTCTCATTGTAAATATTCAGAGCTGGAATCTGTGTTCCTGCCCCTGTACGTTTGAGCTCAGTTGTGTTTCTAAGCAACTTGCAGAAATGTGAGGTTGGCAGCTGCTCTGTATGATGCTCCTTGGGGTGGCCCTGTGCTCTTCCCCGTGTCCCCTTCTGCACTGGCCAAAGCTGCTGCATGGCCACAAGATCAGTGAGGATTTGCTTCTGGCTGTGTCACTGCTGCTGCCAGGCTGGGGAACAGCAAATCTTGTGGCAGTTCTCCCCCTTGGATTCTCTCAGACTGATTCCCTCAGGCTTGACTCCCTTGGTCAGGATTGGTCTGGTTTTGTCAGAGGGAGCTCTCTTGTGTGAGTGATTTCATCTCCTGTGAATCACATTTCAGACTAATCTTGTGCCTGAAGAAATGGTGTCAGGACCAAGCCTTTGGGTGTGAGCGCTCTCCAGCACAGCCTGTGTTTGCTTTTCCCTTTGTTCAGTGCCGAAAATCCTGCTCTAAAAGAATAAGTATTAATAAGGCCAGGTTTTTCTTTTAGAGCTTGTACCAGTGTAATACTCCCAGCAAGGTTTCATAGTTCATGTGTGGTGAGAAGTGGTTTTGCCTCCCCAGCTGAGCTGAGCAGAACACGTGCGCGCCTGTTGTTAGTGCGGCACTCTCCAAATGGAGAGCACGGGTACCGGGGAATGCTGTTCAAACGGCTTTGCCATGGCTGGGCGCTTGCACTGCTGGCAGGCGATGAACAGCGAACAGGAGAACTTTTTGCTGGTGGGTGTTGGGGGAGGCGAAGGCATGTGAGGGAGCGGTGGTGGCGGCCCCATCCCCGTGCCGGACCCCGCGCGGGCAGGGCACAGCAGCACCCCCAGGGCCCCCAGCACGGCGCAGGACTCACGCTGACGGACAGCACGGGCCCTGCCCGGTACATGGCGTAGCGGTCCGAGCCCGCACAGATGTCAGCCACGTCCTCCCCGGCTCCCGGCAGCCCCAGCTCCCGCTGCATGAGCTGCGCGAACGCCCGCATCCTGTTCGGGCTGCCGCCGACGCACACGAACTGCAATAAAACATCAGCGTGGCGCTTAGAACGAGTGCCACGGGCCAGCCTGATCGTGGCACTGGTGGCTGTGCCAGGCACACCTCCCCAGAGAAAGCTGCGGGATGCCCCTTCCTCACCGTCAGTCAAGGGACATTGGAATGACTGAGGGTCACAAAAGCAGGAGTTAACACAACCCAGGCTGTCACTCTGGCAGGGTGGTAACTGCCCTGGTTACTGTATGAGCAGCCATACAGCTGCGCACCCTTGGCTATCAGTCCTGGGCAAGAAAATCTAAAATAATTCAGCAAATTTGAGTTAGTAGCATCACCACTGATAGCAAAGCAAACCCAGATGTTGGAGGAGCTCATTGGTTAATTTATTCCATGAGCAGTGCTGACTGCAATTAGTGAGCACTGCTGATGGCACAGGGGCCATAAAGTCAGGGAGTAAAAAGGACAAATTTTACATATTAAAGGAAAATATGCTGGCTGAAGGTAGGAGGAGGATGAGTGTGCAGCTGCCAGGGCAGTGCTGCTGATCCTGCTGCCAGGGTGCAGGGCAGCAGGAGCCCATGCTGTGCTGTGCCGGGCGGCTCCAGCCCTGGGCACCAAGGCTCTCCCCCCACACGACTAGGGAAGGACTGATTTGAAATGAACGAGGATGTCATCCTGACTAGTCAGTTTTGACAGTAGGTCTCAGCCAAAAATGATATGACATCCTCCTTCCCTTGTCTCCAGCAGATGATGATCAAGACGCTTTAGACAAATGCCTCCTCTGTCTGTCCTCCAACACGGGGCCAATATAAAATCAGGTTTTACAGAGCTATATGTTTTTAAAAGGATAATTTTCTATTGTGCTTTCTGCCCAAAACAAACGAGGACAGACAACCTCCTTGCCCAGGCTGCTTTGGCTGCTGAGTCCCCTGGCTGAGCAGCCAGACCCCACCCCACAGGAGCTCTCGCAGCAGCAGGGCCCCGGCATGGCCTGGCAGCACCATGGGAGGGATGCACAGCTGGAGAGCCCGAGCAGGGGGAGCTGCTGCCTCGCTTTTGGACCTGCTCTTTACCTTGATGTCCCCAAACATTGCTGGCAGGTCGTGCGTCTTCGTTCCCAAGTCCAAGTGGTACAGGACATCCTCCTCCATCAAGTCCAGGTGTGGGTTTTTAACAAGGACCAGCCCGCTCCTGCAGGGGGACAGCGTGGAGATGGGCTGGGGCACCAGGCAGTGCCCACAGGAAGGGGTCAGGCAGCAGTGGGGCGCAGGGCAGCCTGGAAACTCCACGAGGGTACGCACAGCCCTGGCGTCGGCCGAGGGATGGGACAGGGACAAGGGACAAGCCAGCTGTTGGTGGTGTTGGGACCAGCTGTCTTTCTGTGCCAGGTAACCTCTTCGACATGTCTGTTATTATACCGATATAGCTGTCAAAAATATGTCTCAGTATTTATCAATTTTGTTAATGGCAACCTTAGCTCTTTCCTTCACAGGGTTTTGCCAGCAATGTCCAGGGGTGATATATTGTGCTATTTTCTATGTGACAGTTTATTAAGCTCTTAGCAAATCAGGATTTCACACTTGTCCTAAATAACCGCCTGGCAGGGTGAGTGCACACACTGCAGGCAGCCAGAGGCCAGCTTGTTGTCCCTTTCCACCTGCTGTAAGAGATGAGAAGTAACTAACTAACAATGCCGGTTAGTTTTATAAATGAGGCTTAAATGAAACCCAGAGAACATCTTTATTCTCTTATTAAAACAAATTCAGATGTTCCCCTGTTACTCACCCCGAGTAAGCTGTTGTTTCGGTCATAGTGGCTCCCAGAGTCAGCTGAAATCGATACCCTGCCCAAAGGTAAGGAGAACACTGCCTGTGTCCCCAGCCGCTGAGGCTGAGAGCTCAGAAAAGCTTTCAAGGGGCTCTGCAGGGGGTTAAATACTCCTGTGCTTTGTGCAGCTCCCAAGGTCAGCAGTGCCAGTCCCCCCACCCTCCTGCTCCTGTGCTCGCTCGGGTGCCAAGGTTCCTCCCAGACTGGCTGTTTGGGCAGGTGCGTCACCAGCAACCTTGACTGGCAGCTCTAGGGCTGGGCCAGTGACCTGCTGGCCCTCTGGCTGCTGACCTTGTGCCCTCTGGCCGGTGGGGCGGGCACTGGGCACGTGGCTGCACATGTGTACCCTGTGGAGATGGTTTGTCCCAGCTGGATGTTGCTGGGCTCCCACCCTGGGCTGTTTCTTGCCCTGGGGACTGAAGGGCCCTGACAGCCTGGCCACTGCTGCTGGCCTGGACACTTCTGACAACTGAGCCGTTCTCTGGCTGCAGAAGGTGCAAATCGAAAACGTCCCTGCATTTGTCTGGGGTGCATCAAAATGGGATTTGGGCTGTAGCCAGCCACCAGCCCTGCTCAGGACAGCTCCTGGACCACCAGGCTGGCCTGGGGAGGCTGATTTCAGTCTCAGCAATGCCCAGACAGTGCTGTTGGCTCTCATGGTCCACCCAGCCATGTCTGAGCCCAGGAGCCTGTCAGAGCAGAGTGCAGTGTGCTGGGGCAGCCTTACACAGGTCCCAGTCCAGGGCAGTCCGAGGGCTTGTGGGGCTGCAGGATGAGTGTGTGATGCTCCTGCAGGAGCAGGAGGAGGCTGCAGATACTGCTCCTGCCTCCTGTCCCAGCAACAGGAGGCACTGCCCTGGGAGATATTTAGACAGCTGCTGGAGGGGCACAATCTGGCATTTGCTGTTGGCGTCTGCGAAGTGTCGGTGGAAGCTCTGATAATGAGAGAAGTGCTGGATACTTAATTATTACTGGGTGAAAGCACATTGTGTGGGGCTGGCTTGCACCCTGCATTGGGGCAGTGACACGGTCCTGCTTTCCTAATGAGGAGGAACAGAGATTATTTTAACTGAGGAAGCCTTTCCCTGAGGAAATGCCCACTTTGCTACACATCCAAGCCCTTTAAATTGCAAAACCCTGTATAAAAATAAGCAAACATTGCAAGCCAGTGGCCTGGAACATGTAAATTGGGTACCTTGCCCAAGATGGGGTCAGATAGCTCTGAGAAGGGGAAGGAGCAGAGCTCTCAGGGATATTTCAGGCTTGCTGGAGTCATACCAAAGGCAGGCTGAAAGGATTTCTCTGCTCTGATGGTGTTCTCCTTTCCTGGATGCTGTTCACATATGTCTGCCAAAAATGAATTATTACTGATGCTCCACAGCACTCCTGAAGAGTAAGGATCTGGAGACTCTTCTCCCTTTCAGAAAGTACCAGATTTGTGCGAGGGGCACAGAAGAAGTTTCCTTGGCTGCACCCACCTTCTGCCTGCTGAAGTCACTTGGTGCAATTGCTGTGGTTTCAGCACACAGCGGATTGCAATCTGGGCTCCATGCAGAGCTCCCAGTCCTGTCCAGTGAGTGTTACCTGAGCTGGGGAACAGAAGCACAAGGTTTGCTGCTGTTTGCCAGAGGCGGCTGGGAATGCTCAGGGGAAGGTGAGATCAGGCTGAGGCTTCCTGTGGATTCTCCTCCTTCTCTGGCCTTGTTTGGTGGAGGAGCATGGCCCTGGCCCTGCACCCACCTGCAGCATGGCTGGGCAGAGCTTTCACCAGGGAGAAAGGGTTCAGAATGGTGAATGGATGGGTGGACAGATGGACAGACAGCTGGACACTTGAGTGACCCTGTGGCAGGGCAGGGCAGGGTCCCACCCACTGCCTGGGCTGGTAAAGGCTGTGCTTCCGTGTCTCCCTTCCATGGCAGAGGATTTCTGGGCACGCGTGGAAGGGTCCACACCTGCACGGTTCAAACCATCCCACGATAAAACCATTTTCCCAAGCACATGGACTACTTAAATATTTTCTTATGAAAAATAGTGTTCCAGCACAGCCAGCTGGGACATCTCTGCCTGCTGATCAGCAAAGCCCCTGCCCTGCTGCACCCTCTGCCCCTGGTGTGCTTGGTCCCAGGCAGGGACCTCCCCCTGTGCTGGCAAAAGGGACAAGATTTTGGAGGGTGGCCCTGCTGATTGAGCAAGGACAGAGTCCCCTGGAACCACAGCTCCATCTGGAATGTCAGGCTGAGAATTGGTGGGCAAGCAATGTTCCTGTGATGTTTGCCCTGCTGTGCCCAAGGTAAAAGGAACCAGTGTGTTCTGTTTAAGTAAACATGATTGCACCAAGAGAAATGGTTGGATTGTGCTTTTGGCTCCCCAGAAGTGACATTGAAGAGAAGGGACAGCAGCCACCACCACGGCCATTCAGGTTTCAGGGCCTGTCTGGCTCAGCTCAGCTCCCTGCCTGGCCAGTACAAGAAGGAAGGAACCTTTGGTTCCTTCATCTGATTATTGTTCCCATGGTTGTTCTTTCGGATGGCTTTCAGTAAATCCAAAACTAAAGTGTGGCTGTTCTTTTCCTACCTCTCCTGCTAGCCATGGCAGAGGCTGCAGAATGGAATGGAGTAGAATAACACAAATTGAATTGAATCAAATAGAATAATGGACTAGGATAGGATAAAATACTGAAGTAAAATGCTTTCAGTTGAAAGGGACCTCAGTGCTGATCTAGCCCAGATGCCTGCCTGTTTCTCCTGCTCGAGGCAGTGTGGGGAGGTGGGGATGGTGAGAAGCAAAGAGCACTGGCCCAAGTGAGTGTTTGTTTGTGCCTGATTCAGAGCTAAATCCAGCCTCTCCAAGTGCCAGGCAGTGGAGCTGTTACCATATGTGCTAGAGATGACAAATAAAGCACCATGAAGTACACGGCACAGTAACATATGGCAGTGTAGACAGGCTCTCGGCAAGGGAAGGGCTGGGGAGGGCCAGCTCTCCCGCCCATCCGACACCTCTTGTCATGTTCAATGCGATTTTAGAGCAGACAGCCGTGGCAGCCTGTGCTCGGCAGGGAGCTCGCCCCGCCGGGTCCTGCCAGGGCTCTGCAGCCTTGCTGCCCGCCAGCCCCAGCAGAGCAGCTCCTGCTCTCCTCGGCTCGTCTCTGCCTCCCTCCCGCCGTGCTGCTGCTGCAGCTCCCGGAGCTGCTGATGGATGGGATGTTCCAGCAGCCTGCAGCTCGGCCCGGGCTGCCAGGAGGGGCAGGGGTGCCCGGCCAGGAGCTCCTGCAGCCCCGCCCGGCAGGGATGTGAGCCTGGGCTCAGCCCACAGCTCTGCTTCCATAGCAAGGGCTGATGAGCATCCCCAGTCCAAGGGGTGCATCCCTCCTGCCATGACTCCTGGCAGGGATGTGAGCCTGGGCTCAGCTCACAGCTCTGCTTCCATAGCAAGGGCTGATGAGCATCCCCAGTCCGAGGGGTGTCTCGTGCATCCCTCCTGCCATGACTCCTGGCAGGGATGTGAGCCTGGGCTCAGCCCACAGCTCTGCTTCCATAGCAAGGGCTGATGAGCATCCCCAGTCCGAGGGGTGTCTCGTGCATCCCTCCTGCCATGGCTCCTGGCAGCCGGCAAAAGGGAGCAGCAGAAGCACCAGGGAGTGTTTTACCTGACAGGAGGCAGGCCATGTGCCAGCAGTACCAAGATTTCCTGCTCCCCTTACCTGCCCCGTGCTGCAGAGCCAGAAAAGTGAACGCAGGCAGCAAAATGTGGATTTTTATCAGCTGTTTGCTCTGGCTCCGTGTCTTGCCTTGTTTATTAGTGGTATAAAGCTGCTCTTGGCATTGGGAGCAGACAGTAAAACACTCTCCAAAGGAACCAGGCTCCACAAACCCTCGGGGCTCTCGAGTAACTGCAGCTTGTCAGGACGTGTTTCCCCTGAGGGGAAGCACTACGCAAAGCCATTTATTTCAGGCAGAAATCAGCTGCCTGACCTGTGTCGCTGTTCAGGATTTACTCAGGAGCTGCCGATCTGCCAGTCCCGTGGCGCTCCAGAGGAGGGGCTGAGAATGCAGCCGCTCCACTGCGGGAATGTCCCTTAGAGTTGTGCACAAGTCACTTCTCCCACCATTCCCTGTCTGCAGCCTTGCCCATGGCGGTGGGATTCACCCTGGGAACTGCCAGGGCGGGCGGGGGGCTGTGCCCACGCTCTGGGTGTCCTGTGCCCCACGAGGTGAGGACACCAGCTCTGCCCTTGCATGCTCAAGGAGCACCAGGCTGGCCCTGCACATGCCTTGGGAAAAGGGCTCTGCCTGGGTTTAAACCCAGCGGGTTGGTGCTGTTTGCTGCTGACTACTGCAGGAGCAGGGGTCCTGTTCCAGCTCTGCCTGGCCCCACAGGGATTACTGCTGCCCATCCTGAACAGGCTCCTTTCCTGGCCCTACATGGATCCACTTCACAGGAAATGTTGCTTCTGGCATCCTGCTTCTCCCAAGGCTGAGTTCCTTTTATTCCTTGAGGCAGGATGACATTGAAATAAGAAGGAAGATGAACAGTGGGGCAGTTTGGCAATAGGGACCTCTCATCCTCTCTGGGTAGGTTCCCCCTTGCCTTCCTCCATGCTGCCTTTTGTTCCCTTCATGCTGCAGGGATGGGTGAGCTGCTCCATCCCTTCCCACCCCACAAGGATGGGTGAGCTATTGCTTGCTGGGAGTAGCCCCAGAGGTTTGTGTAAAGGCCCAGTTTGCTGAGACAGAGCAGGGATGTGGCCCCAGAGACCGGCTGTGTGGGAGCAGACACAGAGTCAGCAGTGGAACCTGCAAGTGGGCCCCTCTCTGCCTGCTCTCTTCCTGCCCAGGACTTCTCTGTTCTCCAGCCTTGGAATCCAGATGGTGCCTGGGGTTTCTTCTCTTTTATTTTTCTTGCATGGGTATTTTTATCCTTTTGTCTTTGGCTCTTTGGGCTTGTGGGTGCGTGTTGCAGCCGCCAGTGCCTGTGGGTGCAGGCAGGAGGGAGGGCTGGGAGGAGATTCGGCCGCAATAAGGCGAATGACGCAAGGCCCGAGCACAGTTCATAAAGCCATGCTGCTTGTCAAGCCCAGACACGTCTGAGAAACAGCACAGGGAGCAATCTCCCGTCGGGAAACGTGGGGCTGGGGTGGCAGAGCCCCAGCACTGTGCCCCCAGGCTGCCCTCCTGCCCGCGTGCCCCACAGCTGGTGCAGGGCTGGAGCACAGCATGGGCTGGTCCTCAGCCCCGGCAGTGTGCTGCTCTTGGTGGGAGCTGCTGCATCACCTCGATTGCTGCATTTGTCAGGATCTGAGCTCACTGAGCACGGCTGTTCAGACACCTTCCTGCACCCCATGGGGGATCAGGGGCTTCCATGCAAGGGCAGACTGACACTGGCCCCACTATTTTAAAACAAAGCATCTGGACCCTGCTTGATCCAACTTTACTGAGATGGAAACAGATAAAGGGAATAAATGCTGGTTCCAGAGGAGGCACTTCGTCCTGCTGGTGCTGCCTCTGCATTTCAGTGCTCTGTGGAGACACATGGAAGACCCCAGCAAAACCATCCCTGCCTTTCCTCCCTCTTCTCTGTACCCAGGTAAACCAAGCAGGCTTGAAGTCTGGGGTTTTTCCTTTTTCAAACAATTCCTTTCATTTTTGCTGGGTTTATCATGTTTTCTGTCACTGTGTCCTTTCTCCTTCTCCTCCAGGAAGGCTGGAGAGGGAGAGTTTGTCCTTCCCTGACCTGCTGTCCTGCTCCACCAACATGGGAGCCTGAGCCAGCACTGGGCAGGCAGCGGCCATGGAGCTGGAGACAGGTGGGAGAAGCATGTTAAGGATTAAAAATAATCACAGGAAAATCAAAGTGCTCTTTTGCAGCCTTCAAGACAGATCCCTGCCTTTCTCTGCAGCTCTGAGGACCAAGGACTGTGATGGAAGTACCTTGATAAATCTGGCACCTGCACGCTTCACCAAGGTTTTTGAGATTTGAAACCACCGACCCAGGGCTGGCTGGGATGGCACTGCTGGCCGTGCTGCCAGAGCAGATCCAGCAGGGACATCTCTGTGCCAGGGCCCCGTGCTGGGCTGAGGGGTCCTGTGGGTGCCCAGTGGGCTCCGTGCAGGTGCCAAGGGTAGCAGGACAGCCCAGCTCCTTCCTGAGCCTGGGAGAGGTGGTACTGTCTCACTGCTTGATGCCAGAGCTGTTCTAGCTGCACTGCATTTCTAACATGCAATAATACTGTGCATTTCCCTTGTGTGGGAAGGTCAGGATCAGAAGCAAAGCCCTGCAGTGGAAGGCAAGCCTATCCTGCATGGGAATGCAAAAGCACTTCATATGTCAGCAGTGCTTGCACTGCTCTGCAGAATGTATGAAGAGATGTTCTAAAATACCTTAATTGTGATTTAAAGGATGGGCACAGAGCATTAATCTCTGTCAGATAAAGCACAGGGCAGATCTGGAGCACATCTGCAGTGGGATGTGCAGTGCTGCCCTGGGGAGTGGGCAGGGATCCCCTGCAGCTGCCAGGCCCCTCCTGGCACTGGGAGGCTCCGGGTGAGAGTCCGTGTGTCGCAGAGCCGGGCACGGCGAGGGGAGGCAGCTCTGTCACCCCATCCTCCCTCCTGCTGCAGCCCCAGCGCTGGCTGTGGCAGCCCTTCCTGCCATGCCTCACCGAGTGCCCCGGGAGGAGCCACGGCTCAGGAGGGAATTCTGCATCCTGTCTACAGGAGTGAATTTTCAGAGAATATTTCCAGGCCCCTTTCAGCATTTGCGGCTGGAGGCTGGAAGGAAGGAGACAGGTGCCACCTTGTGTGGAACGTTTCTCCATGCAGCAGGAACAGAATTCCTTTCCCCTTTCCTTTTCTGTGGCGTCACTGCAAGCTCCTCCCGGAGGCAGGGCACGGCAGCCTCACACAGCCCCTGCCAGCTGTTCAACAGCCCCTGCCAGCTGTTAAATAGCCCCTGCCAGCTGTTAAATAGCCCCACCCAGCTGTTTCACAGCCCCTGCCAGCTGTTCAATAGCCCCTGCCAGCTGTTCAACAGCCCCTGCCAGCTGTTACATAGCCTCTGCCAGCTGTTAAATAGCCCCAGCCTGCTGTTTCACAGCCCTTGCCAGCTGTTTCACAACCCCTGCCAGCTGTTAAATAACCCCTGCCAGCTGTTCAACAGCCCCTGCCAGCTGTTAAGTAACCCCTGCCAGCTGTTAAATAGCCCCAGCCTGCTGTTTCACAGCCCCTGCCAGCTGTTTCACAGTCCCTGCCAGCTGTTTAACAGCCCCTGCCAGCTGTTTCACAGCCCCTGCCAGCTGTTCAACAGCCCCTGCCAGCTGTTTCACAGTCCCTGCCAGCTGTTAAATAACCCCTGCCAGCTGTTTAACAGCCCCTGCCAGCTGTTTCACAGCCCCGCCAGCTGTTTCACACCCCCTGCCAGCTGTTTCACAGCCCCTGCCAACTGTTCAACAGCCCCGCCAGCTGTTAAATAGCCCCTGCTAGCTGTTAAACAGTCCCTGCCAGCTGTTAAACAGCCCCAGCCTGCTGTTTCACAGCCCCGCCAGCTGTTTCACAGCCCTGCCAGCTGTTTAACAGCCCCTGCCAGCTGTTTAACAGCCCCTGCCAGCTGTTAAATAGCCCCTGCCAGCTGTTTCACAGCCCCTGCCTGTTGTTTTTTACAAATGTTGATTGGGGTGAATGATGAGCGGAGGCCTTTGCAGGGGTTTCATAAAGATGTTTATTTCAGCCACGCGAGC
>JAOTQP010000362.1:37174276-37189871 GCA_026413545.1 Cichladusa arquata | reverse complement strand
TTGGGGTTCCTGGTTCTGGGGCACTCGGGGTTCCTGGCTCCATGCTCTGAGGCACTCGGGGTTCCTGGCTCTGTGCTCTGAGCACTCGGGGTTCCTGGTTCTGGAGCACTCGGGGTTCCTGGCTCCATGCTCTGGAGCACTCGGGGTTCCTGGCTCTGAGCTCTGAGCACTCGGGGTTCCTGGCTCTGAGCACTCGGGGTTCCTGGCTCCATGCTCTGAGCACTCGGAGCTGTGCTTGCACAAACCTTTCTGCCAGCTGCTTGTGGCAGGGGAGTAAATCCTGCTTCTCCTCCATGTGCTGCTCCTTTTCCTGTTCGGGATCTCTGGCCGTGGGGTACACTGGTATGGCTTTCATTTGGTTAAAATTAGTCTGCCTTTGCCAGGTTACTTCTAACGTGGGTTAATTCCCGTTTTTTTGCTGGGGCTGAGGAGTTTGTGGGGTGTGAGTGGCTGAGCAGATGCAGAGGGCTCTGGGCTGTTTTGGTGCCTGGCTGGAGTGCCCCATGGAGCGTTGTGCCCTGGCCTGTTGGAGCTGCTGTGCTCTGCTCCAGGGACAGCTCCTGCAGCTTTCCCTGCTGCTGCCGTGCTCCTGCTCTGCCTGTGACTCCAGGACGTGCTCAGACACGTTTTTGGTGGCCCCACACGCCTGCCTGCCCTCCCTTCTCTGCAGGATGGTGGCCAGCCTGTGCCCAGAGCTGCCCGTGCTGCTCAGCCTGCTGGGGTGGGTGATCTCCTGTGCTGTCAGGTGCTGGAGTGCCAGGTACAAGAGATGAGAGCAAAATCTCCCTAGGAACAAATGTAAAATTAAATAAAATGCGTGTTTGTATTAGTCAGCCTAAACCAGACTCAGCTATTTAGGGCACTCCATTGCAGTAAACTTGCCTCTTGTATTTGTGTGGGAGGACTACAACAATTAAAGTCATTTTAAGGCTGAATCTGAAAAGTGAAAACAAACCGAAAAGATAATGGTCTGGTTTAAGAGAATAGGAATTGTATTGTATTATATGATAATACTCCTGTGTTAGAGAAGAGATAGGTGATACACTGCAGGTTGGTTATTGCTAAGAGCCATGTCCGTGCTGCATGTCCATACTACACATTAAAGCTCTTCTTGACTTCCTAAGGAGTAATATTTTTATTTTTTTTTTGATACTTTTTAATCCATTAAGTTGCAGCCCTTACTGCTGCTGGAGTGAACTGCCTGCTGCAGCTGCACTGTGGGTAGCAGCCTGCTAGAACATTGACTTTGATGGCATGGGCTGGGCAAATCCCAGGCTGGAGTGATAAACAACATAGAGAATAAAAATTTTCTGTTCCCCAGAAGCTGCTAAATAGAACTTAAAGACTAACTGGCAAAAAAGATAAAAAGATATAAAAGTATGTGCACAGCATGGTAAATGTGAGTGGAACCAGTGGATTATTCCATCTGATTTTGGGATCAGGAGGATGATCTGGCAGTGGAGTTTGTGGCAGTCAATCTTATAGGATTGCATTATGTGCTGCTCCTTATTTTCTGTTGTCAGAACAAAAACATGTACAACTTGCAGTGCACCAGTCTGAGTGTTAAATTAGCAAATTCCTATCTCCTTAGGAGTGGAATTGCAATAAGTTGTGCATTTAAAAAAAGAAGACTATTTTTAATTTGACTTGTAAATACTGGCTCAAGTTAAATGATAAAAAAGAGCATTTGAAATATACCCTTAGCACATGAAAAAGGTGGTGATCCTTGTGAATTCAAAAAAACACCACAACAAAATGGAGGGGTCTGTTCTGTTGATGATTACAACAGAAAAAATAAATGCTTGGAAAACTTAGGAAATTATTTTCTGGACGTGCGTTCTTACATATTGAGCGTTGATCTAAGTAACTTTTATTCCAGTTGACCTTTATTTTTGGCCTGAGTTGAGAAACCTGTTTAGATCCTGAGTCTGGATGAAGTGGTGATGCTGAAAATTGCCACGCAACCACCCTTTTACTCCAGCGCTTTCCTTCTGGGGGTGGCTGGTGTGAGTGAGCGGCGTGGGGCGGTCTGTGCCTCCCTGCAGAGCAGCCCTGCTCTTGCTCTGATGTCTGTGGGTCAGGCAGAGCCCTCCAGCTGGGCTGGCAGTGCTGTGTGCCCACCAGCCCCAGGCTCCCGTCTGTGGGAGCACACAGCACCTCTGTGCTTAGCGTCAAGGTTAGACCTTTCAGCCCTGCCCCTCCTCCTGCTCGGCATACTTGGAGCCTGTCTCTGTCCACAGAGACATTCCAGTTATTTCAGGTTGCTGGGATAGAGGGGCTGCTCGGCAGGGTGGGCTGGGTTCCCCACCTGTGTGCTGTGCAGGTGCCTCCTTGCTCTTTCCCCCTTGTCTGTTCTCATGCTTTTTGCTGTTGGGCCTGTGCACTTCTTAAATTCTTGAACAACTCTTGGCTTTTGCTCTCCCACATTCGCTGGTTGTCAGTCGGGCCTTTACAAATGTGCCAGCAATGCCACGTAGACACTTTAGTGTGTTTGTGGACCTGGCGTGTTTGCATCAGCCTCCAGAAGAGAATAATCTGAGTAACATGTCCCAGCTTGCTGAAACAATAGGGTGGTTTTTTCTGTCTTGGTGTGGGTATTTTACACATTTGTAAGACTCATGTCATACCTCTAAAGCAAACCTGGGCATGGTTGTTCTGCAAAACCTGTTCTGAAATCTAAACCTATTTATTCTCTTCCCTCCATACCTCCAGCTTCCTTATGACACAAGTGATATTTTGAAGAGTGAATCAATATGACTGTTCCTAAATTATGGAAATAAAAACCTAAGGACCATCAGAAGTCTGAAAGACAGACGGTATTTCCATTCCTGATGAAAAACTGGCATGTTTTAATGACTGGAAAAGTCTTTGACTTCATCTTTTTGGTTGACATTTAATCCTGGGCATTTAGACCTTCAGAGAAAATATGTATTGGACTTGCATGTGGAACAGTGTCCAGGATTGTGAGGGAACTTTGTCTTGTTTCTCCATTAGGAAAGCCAGAATGCCAGGCAGTGAGGAGCCAGGACAACAAACTGGATTTTGAAGCTCAGTTTTCTTACACAGTTCCTGGAATCTCTGGTAAGGAATTGATGTTCCCGAGGCTGCAGTGCAGTTTTATGCCTTCTGTAACAAAGGATCTGTGAGGAGTAAAACCTACTTTATTTCCAGTCTGGGGATTTGTAAAACTTTGACGTGCAGCCCAATTATAATTATGTTGGTTTAGTTCCCAAAGTGGACGCTCTTTATTCTAAAAGAGGCCCTACTGTGTGCAACCAGGAGTATTGAAGGCCCTGAAGTGTTAGGGTTTGAATGGCTTTGGCTTAGCTTTAAAATAAATATCTACTGGATATGGAGCTCGGGGGAGTGGGCTAAAGCAAATGGAAAAGGTGAATTAACTGGAAGCTGTTCTGCAAGGCTGGGTCCATAGAGCCACAGCTCAGCAGTACAGCAGCAGATGGAGGCAGAAGAAAGGCATTTTGAGAGCTCACTTGTATTTTGAGCCTGGTGAGAGGTGGGTGCCATTCAGAGGCTGCTGTTCCTCTGCACAGGGTTATTCTGTTATCACTGTTCTGGCTCTGCAGCATCAGTCCTGTGTGGCCACAGCAGGTTTCCTGCAAGTGCCTGCACTGCTCTCACAAGGAGCAGTGGGACCCACTCCTGGCAGCTTTGGAAAGGCTGCAGTGTTTGTCTCCTGGTACTTGATGGCTCTTTTGAGATCTGAGTGAAAACATCTACAGGTTCCCTTCCTGAAGACAGAGATTCAGTTTTCCCTGTCTGTGATGGAAACCTGGAAAGAGGAGAACGTGCTCTTCTTCAGGGCTCTGTGTGCCGCAGGGTGACTGAGGAAAACAAATTGGCATGTCCTCTTTTTTCTGGGGAGGGAAGGAGCCTCACCTGGAGCTTTTGGCCACCTCCTGGTGGGAATCCACGTGCCTGTGAGCTGGAAGTGGCCCTGGCTCTGGGGCTGCAGGGTTTGTGGGGTGAAGAGCCCCTGTGCTGGGGGTGGAGGTGGTCTGTGCTGTTGGGTCTCCTACAGGAGGGTTCTGGAGAACCAGGGTGGTGTTTGGGCCCTGTTACAGACACAGGTAACAGCCAGGGGGTCAGTGTGAAAGGGGGACACTCAGGGACACTTTGTGGGACTCCATCAGAGGAGGGAATGGCGAAGGGCCAGGCATGTGGCTGAGTGTCCCTGACAGAGTAAATTACTGCTTGTCAGCTGCTAATTGGTGCTGTTACCTCTGCACACGCTGCTTGTCCTGGCAGTGTGGGTGGAACAGTGGCTGGAAGCACATCAGGGGGTCTCGGGTTGGCTCCTTTCTTCTGGTGGCCACAGCTCACTCCTGGTCACTGTGGTGCCCTGGCACCATGGCAAGGTCCTTGCTGGCAAGTCAGGAGAAGTGTGATGGCCAAGGATTGCTGTGTCTGCCTTGGGATGGCCGTGCCTGAGAAGTTCCCAGGGGCACACCTGACCTCTCACAGGGTGGGATGTGGTTGTTACAGCTTCTCCTGGTAGGCAGCACGAGGGCTCTGCTTCCAGATGTGCAGGCTGAGAGCACCTGTGGGGTCTGCACTGCCTGGGACCCTCCCTGGGGCTCTGTTCTGGGTGTGCAGGCTGAGAGCACAGCCCTTTGGGGTCTGCACTGCCTGGGACCCTCCCTGGGGCTCTGCTCCTGGTGTGCAGGCTGAGAGCACAGCCCTTTGGGGTCTGCACTGCCTGGGACCCTCCCTGGGGCTCTGTTCTGGGTGTGCAGGCTCAGATCACAGCCCTTTGGGGTCTGCTGTGCCTGGGACCCTCCTCAAGGGCTCCCCCAGCAGAAGTGAGTGTTCCTAGAAAAGGTTGGTTCTGAAGTGCTGGCCAGTATGAGCATGAAGGGAAGTGAACCCAAACCAAAGGCACAAACAGCATTTACTTCTTGTAAATGAAGTCTCTGAGGGGTTGGTGTGCCAGCAGTGGGAAAGGATA
Source organism: Cichladusa arquata (assembly GCA_026413545.1). Taxonomy (NCBI): domain Eukaryota; kingdom Metazoa; phylum Chordata; class Aves; order Passeriformes; family Muscicapidae; genus Cichladusa; species Cichladusa arquata. The sequence goes on along the minus strand of JAOTQP010000362.1, from coordinate 37,184,905 downwards.
CCAAATGTGAGGGGTTTTTTTTCAAAGTTCTGAAATATTCTTCCAAAAATCTTAGGGCTTTTTTGACATGATTGATCTTGTTTCAGTCCCACAGGTGTGTTTGGTTGTTTGTGAAAGAGGGATTTTTCTGAACTTGAGTTCATAAAGGCATATTAATTAAAAAATGAATGTTGGACAAGCTAAAAACACTTGCATGTCATAGTTGTTTGAAAGATGTCTCTAAGTGTGTTCTTGGTACTGCTTGCAGGTTTTACCCAAATAGTTCTTAGGACCACAGCTGAAGGAAAAAATTGCTTGGTGTGTTACCTTCTTGTTGGGAGATAATTCTGGGTCGAGAGGCCACAGCAGCTACTGTGTGAAGAAGCAAACCAAGGCCAGGGGAACAGCTTGTGTGCCAGTGTGAGTTAGAGCTGAGCATGGAGCTGGCTTTTCTGGTGTAGTAGTTGGTCACTTTGTTGAGACACCAAGGAGATATTTGAGCATCTGATCTTAAAGGGAGATTCTGTTAATTCTCCGATCTTGAAATGCTACTTTCTTACAAAACAAACAAACAACCCACAAAGAACATGTTAAAACATGCAAAAAAAAAGCATCAGATTTTATTCTGAATTAAGAACTAGCAAGCTAAAACTTAGAGTTTTTTGGAAAGATTTGAGGAATTTGTGAGATTTTCATTGCTGAGCTGACCCACCCCTGAAGGTTGTGCAGAAGCAGGCAGCACCTTCGGGGTTGTGTGTCTGGAGTATAAAAGTTAAAATTACTTTAAATGGCTGAGCTGTTTTGGGTTTAATTTAATTTGTGTTTTTGTTTACTTGTTTTTCATTAAAAACCCACAGTAAATGCTAAATAAAGTTTGTTAAGTGCTCAGCCCAGCTGCAGCATGAGGAGGGTTTAAAGGTGATTGAACTCTCCCTGCCAGTCTGACATGTCAGAGATCTTTGCAGAGTGCTGAGATCCTCCCCCCTGCCATGGTGGTGTGGGGGCATGCCCAGGGACTCCAGAAGCTGCAGAGCTGATCCAGGAGCTGGGAAGCAGCTCCTGGTCGTGCCTGCCCTGCCCAGGTCACCCAGACAAGCTCAGCTGGCTGGCTCTGGCCAGCTCAGCTCAGGAGCTGCAAGTCCTTGGGCCACTAATGGGGCTTTACTGGCTGAAGGCCTTGGGAATTTTTCTTGTGTAGTTAGCACAGCCAGGCCACTGCAAGCCTGCTTTCCAGTTAAAAATAAACTGTAAAATATTGTATTTATAAGACTGAATAATCAAATATATCCTTTTCCATAAAAAATGTGGACCTGAGTTTCTGGGTGTCGGAGTAGAGGGACGGAGAGGGAAATGGTCTCTAAAGACTGTATTTAGTTAGTCTTAACAAGATGTTAATTTGTCTTCAACAGCAATTGAACATTTCTTAGAGAAGAACAAAAATAAGTACAAAATCAGACCTAAAACTGGTTATTTAGATGGTACTCAACTTCCTAACTTAAATCACCTTGATCAACTTGGAAACATTTAAATACACACCAAAACCTGAAATGAATATTCCACACATACAAATGTGAAATGCTGTTTTGAAAACTTCAGGTAACCAGGTAAAATTCCAAGTATGTGGGTTGTGGGGGGATTTTTTGTTTTGTTTGTTTTAAACCTTGAATTTTGAATCACTGTGCTCACCCAGTTGCTCAGTCGGGTTTATTTTTCATTTCTGTAGCTGTTCTTTTCCTGCAGTAGTGCAGAGGAGGTTCTGTCCCGAGTAGGTCTGTGCTCAGGTGGGGTGCAGTCTCCGTGTACTGCTGGTGAGTGCTCCCTGTGGTGCTGAGGTCAGTCAGTGAGCTGTTGGTGCTGGGAGCAGCCCGTGCAGCCGGGCTGGATTTTCGGGTGGCCGGGGCTTGCTGTCTCCCAGGAGCTGTGCAGACCTGCACAGTGCTCTGGCTCGTCCAGCCCTCCCTGGAACTGCCAGCTGGCAGCTGTGCCCTGCAAGGTTTACCACAGAATTATGTTGGAGCTGTTTGATTTCTCTGCAGCCCCGCTGTGGGAACTCGGTGTTTTTGGGTTTGTTTTGTGGCTTGTTCTGCTGCTGGTACCTCTGTCATGGTGCAGTGACATCTCGGGCCTTTGCATGGGTGACAACAGAGCTGTTCAAACATCTCCTGCCCTCTCCTCCTCACCTGGTGGCAGGTGAGCTCAGGCTGTGTTGCTTGGTCAAATGCAGCCATGGGGACATTGGTGTTCTGCAGTTTGCAGACAGGACCTGCCCGGTGCTGCTCTGCCTCGGGGTGTGTGGAGGTGGGACAGGGCAGGACTCCAGAGCAGGGAGCACTGAGAGCTGCAGGGACACGTGGGGTTTGTGGCTGCTGGAGGAGGTGATGAACACTGCAGGTCCAAAAATAGGTGTCTGTCTGAGCAGCTGTGGGTGAGGAGTCATCTCTGAGCAGAGCTCTCAGCCAGAGCTCAGCTGGCACTCGCAGCGTTTCTGGCAGTGTGTGTTTGTATCAGTAGGTCAGTGTTAACTGGTGTCCAGCAACCCTTGTCTTCCCCAAATGATCCCTTTGGGGAGCTTGGAGTGAGTGGAAATGATCATGGTGTTAAGAATGGAAACAGAAAAAGACAAAATCAAAGTGTTCTTGTTGGTTAAACAGTTTTGCCATGTAACTTGTGTGGGTAGCTCCAGTTCAGTTTCCTGCATGGTCATGAATGGTTTTTGGGAGAATGCTGCTGCAGTGCTCGTGGAATTCAGGGAAATCCTAGGCTGAGCAGATTCTGTTTGACTGCATAAATGTCTCTTCATGAGAAGCAAACCCGACCAACAACCAAGTTCACACAATAGTGACTCAGTGGTGTTAGCTTCAAGCTCTGCTAGCCCAGGCTGTGATTATCTTTGTTCTGGGAAGCCATGAGGGGTGTTGGATGGTCTGTGCTGGGAATGGTGAGAGGGACATGCAGGAAATCCTTGCCATCAGACCACAGTGGGACACGTCAGCCCAAAGCTCTGGTGCAAAGAGCTCAGTCTGGTCCATGTGTGTGGTGAATGTCCCAGACAAAGGGCTCTGCAGAGCAGGAGGGGTGACTGCTGTGTTCACCAGCTCATACTGTCGACTGAGTTCATATTGTTCAGTCAGTTCTGGGGGTTTTGGAGATGATGTAGTGATTCCTGTGTTTTTCAGCCTACTGTCAGAAAAGTAGAGTATTAAAAGCACTGATACAGAATTAGTTTATTCAGCTCAGAGCTGCTTGTTGGCTGGCAGTGCTCAGCTTCCTTTGGAGTCCTGCAGGGCGGGCTGGGGACCCGCGGGGACAGGGGCTGGTGTCACTGCTGCTGAGTCCCATTGCTGAGAGCTAATCCTGCTTTTTGGAGGGGAGATGGCTAATGTGTGAGTAGGTACCTTGTGAACAAGCAACAGCTGGGTGCAAAGCAAAAATCTGCTAAAACATGACTAATTTCTGAGTGTTGCATTGAGCTTCTGTCTGTATTCAGCAGCAAATTACCATTTTGAGCTTATGCTGCTGTTGGTTCCCTGGAGCTGGCACAAGCTGTGTTTGAGCTGATGGTCATTGCTATGAGACTGTCACAGCTCTGCTGCAATGTGGGCTTGGCTCTCTGTCCTTGCACTTGCAGCACGGCCCATTCCCTTCAACCAGAGCTGTTTTAATTGGGTTCCACTCTGTGTTGTGTTAAAGCTCTGATGCTGGGCACAGAAACCCGTGACACTTGTTTTGTTTGTTCCTGAAAACATACACTTCATTCTGCTTTGGCCATTCAAATTGGTTTTACATGACTGTCAGCTGAAAATAATGCTGGGATTGGCAGCAGCACGGCAGCTTCCTGCAGCCGGGCCCAGCAGTGGGGTCACTGGTCCAGGGGGCTGGGAAATGAGAATTCCTGCTCTGGCAGCCTGGGTTGCTTAGCAGGGAGCAGTGTGGCCCTGGGGAAGGGCTGTCCCAGCCCCAGCCCTGAGTGCCTTGGCAGGCAGTTCTGAGTGCTGGGTGCTCTGGGCCAGCCAAGCTGGGCCACTGCGGGGAGCATCGTGGCCACCATGGGCTGGGGGTGAGGCCAGGAGAGCCTGGCTGTGTCACTGCACTGGGATGGCTGGTTAGAAAATAACCAGTAGTCATGACTTCTGTTAATTAACTACTAAGAGTTAAATAAATGTTGTTGGGAAAACTAGTCTGTGTTTATTTGGCACGTCTCTCCCCAGCCCAGGCTGGTGCTAGTTGGTACACGCTCCACTGCTGAGCCTGTCTGCAGCGTGGTTTTATGTTTTCCATCTGTATTGATTTTCATGATTCATTGACCATGATCTAAGCAAAAAGCACACTTAAATGACACTGGAGACAGCTGTCTGTTAAAGTAGGACCTTTATGTAGTCTGAAATGGCGCCAGGTTTTTCTTCCATTACTTTATCAAGTAACACACACCAGTAATATTCTTTGTTTAATTTCCTTTTCTAGGTCACTGGTATGTCACCCCTCTTTTGTGTAAGCAGCAGATGGTAAATTCTTACTCTAAACTTTCCTATCGGTTCTGCTCCTGTTATTTTTCTGATAATCATTTGAGGTTATTCTGAATGGAAGGGGCCTTACATTGTGTTTGGGAGTCTGTGAAGGACTCTGTTCTTCTCCCTGTGGATCTGTTTTGGAAGGTACATGTGGGAAGTCCAGATAAAAGCAGAAACATTTAAAGCTTGGGAAGCTGATGTGTAGCTTTTTCCAGTTATAATCTGTCTCTCTTTGTATGGCAAGCTGAAGTTCCAGATGTTGTTTTGGCTTGGAGATAGCGGGTAGGGGAAAAATAAGCATTCTAATGTTAACAGAGTCAGGCTGTCTGGATGTGAGCTGACAGGAAAAGGGAGAGATAAACCTTCATTACTGGTGTGTGCAGTGCTGGAGAGCCAGGGTGGCTGTCCCTGGAAAGCAGTGCCTGGGGCCAGCGGTGACCCTGGGCACTGAGCCCGTGGGGAGCTGGGCTGGCTTCGGCCCCCTTCTGCTGGTGAAAGTGAATTCTTACCCTCTTGGGTCCTGCCTGCCTCAGCAGCTGCCTCTGGGCTTTGGGGGATGCAGGGCTGAGGTGAAGGGCTGCTGGTCAAGCATGCTTTTGGGGTCAGGAGGCTCTTACCTGCCTTGGGCTCTGCCTTGGAGCACCAGGGGATCTTTTGAGGCTTGTCCCTGCTCCGTTCATGGGGAGCTGCAGAGTGGTTTGGGCCTGTGTGTGTGCATTTCTCCTGGGGGGACTAAGCTGCAGGCTCTGTTCCTGGTGTATGGCAGACGTGCTCCAGCCTGGAATGTGGGCATGGGGTCTCAGCCTCTTCTGGGCAGCTGGGAGCACGTGGTGGCACCTTCCAGTGAGGGGACCAAGGGCAATCCACCCTCAAGTAAGGGTGCTGAAATGCATGTTAGGAGTAGGTGTGCTGGCCAGAAAAGGGATTTCCTGGATTAGTCCATAGATTGTGTATAAAGTCTATCCATTTTCTGTGTTATATTAAATGCAGGAATATACTGTGTCTTGTGTCTCTCATACCTGTTTGTCCTGTCAGGTGCATTTCTAAAATGTATGAGCAGATTATTTTTAATTAATCACTGAAGTTCTGCTGACTTCCTCCTTAATCTTTCCTTTTTTCCCTCTCTCATTCCTGGGTCTAGGAGGTAACAGTTCTGGTCGACGGCCCATCCCTGCTGTGGTGCAGGGCCCTTTGGGGCTTTGTGGCCTCGGAGAGCAGTTCTGGTGAGAATGCTCAGCTTGCTTGCCTTCATACCGTGAGGCTGAAAGGGAATAGTGCTGACACTGGGGCACAGAGGAGCTGAGCTGCTGCAGTCCTGGTGTCTGAAGCCTTGGTGTTTGCTGCTTGGAGCAGGGATAAGCCTGTCCCGAGTGAGTTACTGGAACCAGGGTCTGGGGGAGGCAGAGAGGGGAGCTGTCGTGTTGGTGTGGCACACCAAGGGATCCTTGGAGCAGTGCAGTGCTGGCAGCTGGACGTGTGTGTGAGCACAGCTCAGGGTTGGGCTGGGTTAACCCTTTTTGGCCTTGCTTTTGTCTCACAAGTGGAGTGTGTGTCTGGAGCTGGCTGGCTGACCAGCTGTGGTGGTGTGTGCATTACCTGACACCCCAGAAATCCCATCCTTGGAGATCCCGTTGGGCTGGGATGTGCAAGCACCAGGGGCTGCTGGAGCAGGGTGCAGGAGGGGAGCTGGCTGGGGGAGCTGCTGTGCCTACCTTTGTGCTGCCCACATTCCTCACTCAGCCCCAGGCAGCACTGGGCTCTCTTGCTCCTGTGGCTCATGACTCAGGCCAAGCCCAGATGTGTTCATGCCCGGTCTGGCCTATTTTCTGAGAATAATTTTGGATGCCTCAGTCCATTTTGTTGTGGTTTTCTTAGTGTCTAGTCCAGCTGAAGTTCAGATGATTCCTGGCCTAATTGAATGCTCACAGGCAGACATGGCTTTCCCTCTGCAGCTGTGTTCCTGCTAACTTCAGAGCACTCACAATTAGAGCCACGCTGGTGAGAACCTGGGGTAGGGTTTTGATGATGCTTTTTTGCTTTTTTCTTTTTCTTTTTTTTTTTTTTTTTTTTTTTTTTGAGAGGAAAGAGCGAGCATGAAACCCAGAAGAGTCTGTCTTGTGCCCAGAAGATGAGTGAAAATGCTGAAGGTTTCTGTGAAGTCATATTTGGCCTTGTTGAGCAACCTTGCTTTCCATTTCCACTGAGCAGTGAGTGGTAGGGATATGGAAGCCTTTATGTACTGACTGTTGGACCTTTCATTCAGCATTATCTGGCTGACAGTTACTATCCAGAGTATCCAAAATTTATTTCCTCGTGCCTTTGACAGTGCTTTAGTGCTTTTTGACCCTTTGCAGGAACAGTTTGTAGAACAAGTTATTTGTGGGACATACATTCGGTCCTTTAACTTGAGCTTTCCTCTGAAGAGAATGGCTTGATGTTGTTGGAAGAAGAGTGGAGTGGCTGCCTGCTCTGTGTGAGTGCTGCCTGGTGGCCTGTTCAGGAGGATCCCTTCCTCCATCCCAGCCCAGAGTCAGGAGGGCTGTTGGCCGAAGCGTGTCTGGGTGCTGGCTGTGTTTGGGGGTGCTGGCTGTGTTTGGGGGTGCTGGCTGTGTTCGGGAGCACTGGCTGAAGGTGGTGTTTGTCTCACCTGCTCAGTGTGTTACATTCCCTCATGGCTGGGTGCTCTGAGACAGCCAGGGGATGTGTGTCACCAGCTCCCTAGAGCTGGGAGTGTGCCTCATTCCACCTCTGCTGGGTGTGCTGCTCCTGGGCAGGCTGAGCCAGGCTGATCCCAGCAGAGCTTGAGCTGTCACTGCACTGCACATCTGCAGGCTGTGCACAGCCCCAGAGCCAGGCTGCTCCAAACACAGCTTGGGCTGTCACTGCACTGCACATCTGCAGGCTGTGCACAGCCCCAGAGCCAGGCTGCTCCAAACACAGCTTGAGCTGTCACTGCACTGCACATCTGCAGGCTGTGCACAGCCCCAGAGCCAGGCTGCTGCAAAGAGAGCTTGAGCTGTCACTGCACTGCACATCTGCAGCTGGGTGTGTGTCAGCTCAGCCATAGTATTTCAGCTCTTAAACAGGGATGGGACTGGCTGCTTTTGGCTTCTGCAGCAGCAATTAAACCAGAAGTCTGTCTGAATCTGTGGAATAATTTTCTGAAGATCTGCAAGTGCAGTTGGGTTTGGCAAGGCCGTGTGAGATGTGTGAGTTTGGCAGCATACAGCTAAATAGGTGGAAGGGGAATGCTTGAAACAGCTCTGGAAAGAAGTGTCAGAATTGTGATTAATTGAGATACACATGGTGTTTGGAGAGGTGAGCAGGTGCCTGATGGCTGAGGGGTGCAGGCACTGATGGACATCTGTGGTGGGGAGCCCCTGCACCAGGAGAGACACAAGGGTTTGCCTGGGAGGTCAAAGTGGGCACAGGTGTTACAGGAACGAGGAATGCCAGGACAAAGTGATTTGTGAAGTTTTTGAGCTGTGTTAGGACACAGGCCTGAATGCTGGAGGCTCAGTGCCCCAGGTGGGACTGGCACAGGTAGGTATGAGTGAGACAGAGACCTGTGGTACCTCCCAAAGGCTCAGGTGAGAAAGGGACAGCCTGCAGGATGCTTTGAGAGAACAGGGTAAAGCTGTGAACTGCAGCACTGGGGTTAATGCTGCTGATGTGGGAAGAGCAGAAATAACACTGGAGGGTTCAAGGGTGGAGAAAAGCCTGAGCTTTTTTTCTTCACGTTACTGTCTTCTCCAAGTCAGCTTTGGGTTGCATTCCCCTTAGTGGTGAGTGCCCCTCACTGTTGTTCCTGCATTTCCTGGGGTCTGGTCACCCCTGCTCCCCAGGGTCCCTTTGCACAGTGCTGCTGGGAGAAGGAGGCTGTGCAGCACCTGGGCTGGGACAGGACCTGCTTTCTTTGTGTCTTGGATTTAAGAACAGAATTATGTGACTCTGGCCTGCCCAAACAGGCAAGACCAAACTGTGGAACAGTACTGCTGAAATTCTGGGGTGGTATAATCTCTGAACATTTGACTTTCTCATGCATCAGGGTGTTCTTTCTTCGTGGGATTGTTAATTGCATTTAGTTTTCTGGATGCAATAGTTACTGAAATGCTCTGCTGAGAGGAAATGCTGTTTCATGCCTCGTGTCTATGGAGTGTCAGGGGCTGCTGTTCTCAGGCTGATTGCCCTATAAATGTTGGTGACTTTTCTTTGGCTGGCTGAGGCCAGGAGCAGTTCAGCTGGGAGTGGGGTGCAGAGTGAACACCTGACTTTTCCATGTCCCTTAACCTTTCCCACTTGGTGCAGCCCATCACTCCTGAGGAATGCTGCTCTAATCCCAGGGTGATCCCTCAGCAGTGAGCTCCCCTGCTCTCTCCTCTACCATGGTACTGTGTTCTCTCCCCTGCCCTGCTCAGGTTTATAGATTTATATATACACACAAATAAAAATACATGTATTTTTATAGTATTTCCAGCTTTGATGGTTCTGTTTTAGCTAGTGGCTGTGTTTGCTGTGTTGTGCTGCCCTTGTATTATTCTGACAATGCAATGAAATTAATTTAAAAAAAAAAGTTTTGGCTAATTTTTATCAAATACCCCAAACTGCACTCAGGGCAGGGTGCTTGGGCTAAAGGGCAGAAGTAGAATATTCTTGCAGTGATGACTCTGTGAAAATAACTCTGGAGGTTCAGGTTTACCCAGGGTAAATCTGCAAAATCTCGCTGGGATTATTGATGTGCAAATGAGGGTCCTCGCTGGAGTGAAATATCAGCACAGCTGAGGGGTCACTGGAGAGTGCTGGGGCCAAGGGAGCCTCTCTCAGTTCGGCTCTGAGTGATCCGGCCCGATAGCGCAGGGACTGTGAATAAAGAGCATTTGCACCTCTCTAGGTCCCTGCATGTGTGAAAACACACTGAGGCTGTAGGGAGATGCTGCTTAATTCATGCATTTGTAGGAACTAGACGGCATTGTTATCTTGCAGCAGGGCGTGCCCCAGTGAGAGATGGTCTCTAAAAGCTGTGCTCACCCTCAGACCCAGGCTTCTCTGCAACCCAGAATAAAGAAATGAGTATTTAAAATCTGAGTGAAGGAAAACAGGGAGAACCAGGGGAAAAAAAAAAAGCAGAAAAACAAACCAGCTCTTTTTTCATTATTTTTTATTTTTAAGAAAAAAAATAGGACTTTCGTGTGTGACAGTCAAGCCAAAGATTTGTTTTTGGAAATGCTTGTTTTGGTTGGCTGGAGTGTTCTGCAGGAACTCTGAACAGGCGAGCTGTGTAATATTTAACCAGGTACTAAAAAGCATTTGAAAATGATTAGCAGTCAGTGATCTCATTTAGACTGTGGGTTCAACTGTCTGGGTTTCTGGCTGGGATTACAGCACAGCCCTCTGGCAGGGCTGAGTTTACTGGGGAGCAGGGCTGATGCTGTGCTTTCACTGTGGGGTGCTGGCTCTGGTTTATTTGGGGAGCAGGGGTAGTGCTGTGCTTTCCCACCATTAGGGATATGAGAATATGGTGTCTTTGGAGGGAGAACCATTCCAGGGGAGAATTGTGGCAGGCTGGCAGGATAGACAGGGTGCTCTCCCTGCCTCAGCACAGAGGAGGTCACCAGACGTTGATGGGCATTTTCCTCACTTTGTGGGCATCTGGAATGGCCGTGGCAGAGTGGTGTTCAAGGCTGTCTGTAGCTGTGGTTTGTGTCTAACAGGGAAAGTGCGAGGAGCTTTGCAGCTGTGCAATGGAGCCTTTTCCCTGGTAGTTACAGAGTGCCATGTTCCCCTCTGGCAGGAGCTGTGTGTGTGCTGTGTAGGAAAGAGTACCTGCACAGCAAGGAAATGTGTGCAGCACAATGAAACAGCACCTTTGGTACCTGAGATGTGTGAGAAGCTGCAGTAATTCATATGTATCTTAAGTGTCTGAGCAGATGCTTGTGAGGTTAAACCCATCCCTGAGCATTGCCCTCGGGGGCTCAGGGCCTGCAAACCCTGTGTGTTCAGTGTCCATGCTGTGCTGTGTCTGTGCACACGTGGAACTGCTCCCCTCTGTGTCCATGCTGTGCTGTGTCTGTGCACACATGGAACCGCTCCCCTCTGTGTCCATGCTGTGCTGTGTCTGTGCACAAATGGAACTGCTCCCCTC
>JAOTQP010000362.1:37163196-37174176 GCA_026413545.1 Cichladusa arquata | reverse complement strand
CCTCTGTGTCCATGCTGTGCTGTGTCTGTACAGATGTGGAACTGCTCCCCTCTGTGTCCATGCTGTGCTGTGTCTGTACAGATGTGGAACTGCTCCCCTCTGTGTCCATGCTGTGCTGTGTCTGTGCACATGTGGAACTGCTCCCCTCTGTGTCCATGCTGTGCTGTGTCTGTGCACACATGGAACTGCTCCCCTCTGTGTCCATGCTGTGCTGTGTCTGTGCAGATGTGGAACTGCTCCCCTCTGTGTCCATGCTGTGCTGTGTCTGTGCACATGTGGAACTGCTCCCCTGTGTGTCCATGCTGTGCTGTGTCTGTGCAGATGTGGAACTGCTCCCCTCTCTTCCCAGGTGCTCCCAGCAGGACATGGTCAGTGATGCACACACAGGGCTCTGAGTGAGGCTGTTCAGTGCTGCTGCTGGGGAAGGCTCTGCAGGGGAAGGCTGTTCTTGGGGCTCTGCTCATCCTTCAGATCTGCCTTCTGGTGGATTTATTTACCCCACAAGGCAACAGATGAAATGGAAAGAGACTCCTGTGTCTTCAAAGGCACTGGGAAGCTGCAGATGGGTTTAAAAGTGTCTGTGCTTGCTTCATTGTTTGAGTCAGCCGTGTGTCAGGGGTTGCCCAAGACCCCTGTGCTGGTGCAATACCTGCACACCTCCTGAGCTTTTCCACTGGCGCAGTGCCTGCTGTGTTCTGCCTCCTGCAGCCACAGGGAGGTTCTGCTGCCCACATGGAGTCACTGGATGGTTGTGTTGGAAAAGCCCTCTAAGATCATGAAGTCAAACCATTCCTCCAGCAGTGCCAAGGTCACCACTAGCCCAATGTGCCACATCCACACAACTTTTAAATTCCTCCAGGGATGGGGACTTCACCACTGCCCTGGACAGTGCCAGGCAGCCTGTGCCAAGGCTGGATAACCCTTTTCATGAGGGGATTTTCCCCGGCATGCAGCCTGAACCTGCCCTGGTACAGCTTGATGCCATTTCCTCTCGTCATGTCCCTGTTTCCTGGGGGCAGGCTATGTTTATTTATAATAACCAAGGGGTTGACTCTTTGTGAGCATGTCAGAGTTACTGACTGGGAGAACCTTCCAGGACACTTCACTCTGTGTAGTTGCCTTTCACGTGGTGGTTTTGTTCTTACTCAGCAGTGCTGTGATTTTGCTTTGTACACAAGTACAGAAGAACCAGCATCCCATCCTTCACTCTGTGTTTGCAGCCACCTGAATGCGAGACATTTGCTCTTTCTGGGTGGCACTTGGACACATTTTTGGAGCTGTGTAGCGTGGATGTGTGCCTTGTGCCTTTGCAGGTGGGTTCCAAGTGGAGTTGGTGGCTGGCTTCCATCTTCTGAATTCTGGCAACCAAGATTGTACCATTAGAAAGGACTGGCCAAGGTTGTTGCTCAAGGAATGTCTTTGTGGGGCTGCTGGGGCTTGCACCTCCTTTGTGTGAGCTTCAATTAAAGAGCAAGCTGTGAATTATTGCTTTTTAATGCACATTTCTCCTTCTGGAAACGCAGCTGTGGGTGAATTCAACCCGTGTGCGGCTGTTGTGGATGGCACAACTGTGATCCAGTGTTATGGATGTTTTCTTTTGATAGGAATCTGGTGAGGTACATGCAAAATATGTAGAGCCCTTGGGCTCCTGGCAGGGGGCCAGTGGGACTGCCAGCGGTGCCTGGGTGCTTGTGATCTCATCGGGAAGTCTGAGCTGGTTCGTGTTCCCATATGTGTCATGTGGAGATAAGTGCACCTGGAGTGCTGCACTGATGGGCTGGCCTGTCTGCCACAGGGTGTGCTCAGGGCTGGCACTGGGCACCAAGGGCCATTTCCCAGCAGCCAGTGCCTGCAGGGCTCCCTGTGCTCTTTGGGGTTGTCTCAGCTGGTTCTTCCCCCGCTGTGCTGCTGTGAAGCCCCAGTACAGAGCTTCACCCCTCACTGCTGCCAGGCCGTACAGCAATGATTTGGCTGGACACACTTCTTAGGAAGAAAGGAGAGAGCAATATTAGCTGTGAAAGTGGAACAGGCATTGGGGTTTCAGGCTGGATTTTGTGCTGTTGTGACTATGGCTACAAACCATGAGGATTCTATTGCCTCTGTTACCTGAACCAGGTCTGTGTCTGTGTGTTAGTGTGTTATGTTGGGTGTCTCCACCGAGTGTTTGATCTGCTTCATGCTTGATTGTTCATTTGGGCTTCCAGAGCCAGTTTATAGGACTGTGGCCTTGGAGCAGATGCTGGCCTGCCCAGGAGCCAGGGTCCCTTCCCTGCCTGCACTGCATGGCAGGTTTGTTTGGGAATCTGGCAGCTGCCACTTGGAAAGCGACTGTTCCATCAGTAGCACCTTCTGGGTTTCCAATGATAATGTGCTTTTGCAGCAGGAGGTTAAACCCAAAGGATTCACTTTTTCTGTTCATGACTGAACCTCAGACACAGTGTCCTGCTCCAGCTCTGCCCTGTGGTGTCCAGGACTGCTGCATCTGGAGTATGGCATGGGATGGTGGCATCCCTGTTATCCCTGTGTGGGTCTGGAGTGTGGCACAGGGCACTGGGATCCCTGTTGTTATCCCTGTGATCCCTGTGTGGCTGGGATCCCTGTTGTTATCCCTGTCATCCCTGTGTGGCTGAGATCCCTGTTGTTATCCCTGTGTGTGTGATCCCTGTTATCCCTGTGTGTCTGGGATCCCTGTTGTTATCCCTGTTATCCCTGTGTGGCTGGGATCCCTCTTGTTATCCCTGTTATCCCTGTGTGGCTGGGATCCCTGTTGCTATCCCTGTGTGTCTGGGATCCCTGTTGTTATCCCTGTTATCCCTGTGTGGCTGGGATCCCTGTTGTTACCCCTGTGTGTGTGTGATCCCTGTTGCTATCCCTGTGTGGCTGGGATCCCTGTTGTTATCCCTGTTATCCCTGTGTGGCTGGGATCCCTGTTATCCCTGTTGCTATCTCTGTGTCTCTGGATCCCTGCTGCTATCCCTGTGTGGCTGGGATCCCTGTTATCCCTGTGTGTCTGGGATCCCTGTTGTTATCCCTGTTATCCCTGTTGCTATCTCTGTGTCTCTGGATCCCTGTTGTTACCCCTGTGTGTGTGTGATCCCTGTTATCCCTGTGTGTCTGGGATCCCTGCCCATGTTCCCAATGCCCTCTAGTGGCTCCTGCAGTTCCATAGGGCACGGCCTGCAGCTCCAAACAAACGGCAAAATCCTTGTGTTTCCAAAGGAAAATACCTTTTGTCTATTTTTGCTGGTTACTTGTTAATTCATCTTTATATATCTGGGTTAAATCCCAGCCCCTCCCTTGGGAAAAAAGTTCTTGCGAATTCAGGCACCAGATAGTAACTGGATATCTCAAGGATCTTTAAATCCATAGCAATTTTCTTTGGGGATTTATTAAAGAAGGTTTTGTTCCTTACATTAAAATGTGTATTTTCTTTCTCCCTAAACAAGCAGTAACTGGAACGAGTGTGCTTTGCTGCTGTCACTAGAACCAGGCTTTGATGCTTATGTATGTGCATTAATTGCTTTGAAAAAGTAAATTTTTTTTTAAGCAGTGGGAACGACACCTTTGAACTCATGCTCCCCAATTATTTTTGAGGGAAAATTAGTATTTTGTGAAGGTCAGAGTCTCCCTCCCAGCTCCTTCCCTCCTGCACTCTCCACCAGAGCTGAGCCCCTGGAGGTGTGGCTGGGCTCTGAGCCCTGCCGAGGTGCCCAGGGTGTCCTGGCTGCACACAGCGTGCAGGTTTGCTGTGCTGGTGAGGTGTGTGCCTCATGGGCTGGGGGTGTGACAGCTGCTGCAGATGTGCACAGCTCTTCTCAGCAGGGGAGATACTCCTTGGGGCTTTTGGGAGAATGAATGGCTGCAAGAACAGCTTCATGGAAGCAGGGTTTAAATTGAAGTTTTGGGCTTTTTTCCTTGGGAGGACCATGCATGCTATGAAATGTTTAAAAAAAAAATCTGTTGAAAGTTCAATATGGTTTATTTGCCTCTTTGGGGGCATGGGTCTGATTTCCATCCTCATCCCCTTCTGAGAAATACAGGGCAAGGGCTTGTGTGTACAAATGTACTTGTGTATATTTGTGTATATATAAGTACACTTGTGTATATTTGTTTCTTTGTTTGTGGGGACTCAGACTGCTTGAAAAGGCAGCAGGTAAGTACAGGACACAGGCAGCGTTTCCTGGTGTTTTCCAGGTGTGTGTTTCCTGTACCTTCAGTCCCACAGTGTGGCCAGGTCCTGGCAGAGCAGAGCAGAGCTGGGCTGGCTGCAGGGCCCTGCTGTGTCCCTCAGCCAGGGCTGGCACGGCCAGGGCAGGATGCCCTGGTTTTTGCTGGTTAATGGAAGTTTTTCTGAGTGTTCTGGTGGAGATCTTTTCTGTTTCCCCTCAAAGCCCAGATAATAGAGTTTTACAGACCACCTTCTCAGTTAGCGATAATTTAACTTTTTGATAGCTGGTTCAAAGAATGTATCACCTGTATTACATTCCTGCTTGGTACTGGGAGGGTTCACACTTCCCTATTACAAGCTTTTCTGTATCTGCACAGTAGTTGCATGGGATGTCTCTGTGAATCTAAAAAGACATTTCAGTAAATGCATGGATTTTATAAGTGAAGGAAATCATTTGGAATCAAGACAGAGTTAGAAAGGAGATCAATCAGCGTGGGGTTGTGTTTTGTGTAAGGAGTTGATGAAAGGCATTGCTAACTGGGGTGGCTGCAGTGTGCCCAGCAGGGGAAGCATACAGAACTGTGTCTCTCCTTTCTGCAGCTCCAGGTGGTTGATGGAGTTATGATTCTCCCTGTGCTGATGGTGATGGCGTTCCCCTCTCCGAGCTGGCAAGGTGAGTGCTGTGGGTCAGAGCTTCCAGGGGCTGTTTGCTGACTCTCCACGCTTGCTCCAGTTTGGGAAGTGGCTCTGTGACTGCTTTGCACAGCTGTGTGCACGTGAAGCTTTTCTGGCACACAGTGTGTTCCAGGTTTGCCTCAGAAAAAGGGGAATAGTGTTTCCACTGCCACGGAAAGGTGGGAATGGTTCATTTGAAGATCTCTTGGATGTTTTGAGAGATGAGCCCCTGAAAGATGTGTACTCACTGCTTCACAACCAGCCTTTGGAAAACATTGGCTTTCTGAGAATAACTTGGCTTTCTCAGTTTTAAATTTTAACTTACTTGAGAGAGGTCTTTCCTGTCTGCTGTGGCATATCCTTGTCAGCAGAAATAGCTGAATTAGAGTCGTTACCTCCTACTTAGTGGTTCTTCAGCACTACCTGAGAACAATGTCCCTTCCCTTAAGCAGGTTTGATTGTGTTACCTCTGACCGAAGCTGTTAAGGACAGGATGATGTTTTTTCCTGGATTCTTCCCTTCTGCAGACGATGAAAGGAAGCTGAAGATGGTCCCCTACGAGTGTGTGTGTGAAGGCATCTCCTGTGGCAATGGGGATCGCTGCCAAGGCCAGCGCTGCTTTGCCTCCCTGAGCATTAATGATGGGGCTAAGGTTTACCAGAAGGGCTGCTTCCAGGTCTATGAGCAAAGGAAAATGACCTGCAAAACTCCTCCATCCCCCAACCAGGCTGTGGAGTGCTGCCAGGGACACCTGTGCAACATGAACATCACTGCACAGCTGCCCTCCTCCAAAGGTGAGAGCTTCCTCCATCAGCAGCGCCTTTGGAGAAGGACCTGGGGGTTGCCTTTGGTCTGCTGTGCTGGGAGAGGTGGCTCCAGTGCTGGCTGAAGGCTGAAGGAAGGGTTTGGGGCACAGGATGCCCTGTGTGCCCTTTTCCCCCACCCTGGGCATGCTGGCACACGCTGATGCCCGTGGGTTGGCAGCTCTGTGTGCCTGGGGCAGGCAGGGGGCTGCAGTGAGGGCTTGGGGTCAGCATGGGAGAGGTGGCTGCTCCATGGGAGCACACCCTCCGTGCAGGTGTGCTCACACCTGGCTGTGCCACAGCCTCTGCCACGCTGGGGGGGTACCCAGGGCAGCCTTGGTCTCAGTGTAATGGCTTTAAAGACTTTCTCTGGGAACCTGCAAATTAATTTTTCTCTCTCTCTTTTCACACTTTTTCCCTTCCCCTCTCTCCCAAGGGCAAACCTTTCAAGGAGAGGCAGCAGGGTACAGCATGGAAACACTGATCATCGTTATCCTGGCTCCTGTGGTAGTGCTGGTAGTTTTTTCTGCAGTAGCTGTACTGATCATACGGAGGGTACAGAAGAACCACATGGAGAGGCTCAATTCCAGGGATGCAGAGTATGGCACCATCGAGGGGCTCATAGCCTCCAACGTGGGGGACAGCACCTTGGCAGTGAGTGACCTCCCTGTATGCAGCCTGGGAGTTCTCCTCTCTTCCTTCTCCCACTAAGAGCAGGTTTTGCTGCCAGGGGATGCCACTTGGCTCAGGACTTGAGTGGTGCTGTTCCTGTGCTCCCAGAAGTGTAGAATTAACGAATTTTCACCAAAAGATGGGTTTGGCCAGTGTAGGTCTTTGATCTGGAGAATTGCTCTGAACTGTTTGTGTTCCTGGAAGCAATGTCAGCACATCAAAACAGAGAGTGCCTGACTGTTGGGGGGCCTGAAGTAATGGGAGAGGTGAAGAACTGTGCTGCATGTTTGATGCACAACAGCCTGAAGGGTTGGAAAAGATGTGGTGCTAGGTGAGAAAGAAAATACAGATAATTTTGATATTTAAAGTCTTCAGACCTGACTGCCATGGTCTCGGTAGCAGGGCTCTGGGATGACTGGGGTATCAGTGACATTTTGTTGATGGAAGAGCAGTGGGAGTTCTAAGAAATGTGTAATGCTTACTCAGAGGTCAGTTTACAAAATACACTCGCTGACATGGTCTCTGGAGAATACAAGGAGCTGGGAACTGTTCCTTTCTGCAGGGTGACTGCCCCTTCCCCCTTCCCTGGGGCCAGGCACACTTGTCCCAGCAGCTGTCCCTCACTTCATCTGAGCAGGGCAAGTGAAGCTTCAGGATGGAGTGTTTGTTTCTGAAGCAGTGCAGAGTTTTCTTCTCCTTGCATTGCTGAGATAAAAGGTCTCCAGCATCAAGAGGCTGGAAAACATTTTCTATTTTGGTGCTGTCTCACCATAATGTGCTTTCACTGCAGGGTTGAAGAGTGGCCTATGTCTGCTAACAGGTTTTTTTTTCCCTTTTTTTGTAATGCCAGTGAGTTTCTAATCAGCCCACAAAGCTTGATTCCTGGTTTGGGACAGCCAGTGTTGATGTGTGCACCATGGCCCAGGCACTGTGATCTGTCTTTAAGCACCCACTCCCAGCTTTGACCAGCTCTTCTGTCTTATCTGGGCAAGATCTTCCAAGCCATTTGCAGACCTTTTGTACTCCTAGTTGTTGAATGTTACTTGCAAATGTTGATAAAACCTGCGAAGAATAAACCGAAATTGTTTGTAAGAGCTGTGAGGGCTGGGTCTGGTGGAGCTCAGACCCTCAGCCATGGTGCCAGTGCTGCTGCTCTGCCTCCCAGGGTGGCTGATCCTCAAGGTGTACTTGGTAGTTCTGTGCCTAAATGTTCATCTAAACAGCAAGTCTTCTCGATTCCAGATGTTTCTTCTCCATTGTGTTTTAAGTCTCTGGTTTTGTCACACATTAAATAAGTTTACATTTAGGATTAGTCTCCACAGTGTAGCAAGTGCTTAAAGCCCTAAGCTGCTTAGTGGGCATGGAAGGAGCTCTGGCCTCTTCAAATCTTGTTTTTACAGTTGCTGTAGATAAGTTTGGGGGTGGTTTTTTGTTTTTGTTGCTTTTGTTTTGCCTCTGATTCAAGCATGAAGGAAAATGAGCCCTCAGTTTGTGTTAAAAAGTAAGGTAGTCGCTGTCACTCCTAGGTTATCTTTTTCTTGAGCACTTGTTAAGAGGTTGTTAGAAATGAGATCTCATGGATATCTGGTTCAAGCACAGAAAAGCAGTTTTCTGGAAATAATAGAAAGTTGATTACACTTGGGCTTTTTTATCCTATTGTCCTTTGTAAAGAAAGAGTCCAGCTATAGTTGTTAATGCTTTGAACTAATAAAAAACTCCTTCCTGTAAAAGTAGCTGGGCATTAGCATTTTACAAGGCTAATGGGATTTTAACATTCAGTCAGGGTCTCACTGATGTTTATTATAAGCTTACAGCTCAAAGTCTGCTTTCTATGCACTAAAAATACCAGAAACTGGTGAAGCTTATAAGAAAGATTTGTTACAGAAGTTTTTCTGGAGTATCAGTGGCAAATCTTGTGTAGGTGATGCTGGTAAATCCCCTCACCTTGTTTATTTGAAAACTGGTTTTGGTTTTAAATACCTGCACCAAGCTTGAATAGTTATCAGAAACAGAACTGAGAGGACATAAGTAAAAGAAGAGTGAAATGCTGAAAAAGGCTGGAATCTCATGACAGGGAGCAGCTGGTAGGCCAGGAGTGGGCTTCCAGTGCACAGACATCTACTGTCATATATTTATTTAACTTGTTAAACAAATAATGACTTACTAAACAAGTGCTCTTTGACCCTGAGTGACCAAATGGCATCCCCAGAGATACCCCTGAGCTTTAACCTAACCTGTCCTTTGTGCATGTGAAGGGAAAAATGGGGTTTCTCACCGCTTCTAAACTTGTGCTTTTCCTCCTGCACAGGATTTGCTGGACCATTCCTGCACATCTGGAAGTGGCTCTGGCCTTCCTTTCTTGGTGCAGAGGACGGTGGCTCGCCAGATCACACTTGTGGAGTGTGTAGGTCAGTGTCTCCTGGGTGCTTAGCTTTTTGTAGGCCTTCAGTGTTAATTTTAAGGATTCATTAAATTTTTCATCAGCATGTTTTTATTGTTAATTGAGTAATCTTAAATTTGAGTTTAGGAAGCATTTGGGTCAAAGATACCTGGAGGCATTGGCATCGAGCCAGGAGGGTGTGCAGGCACTGGAGAGGTGAGGGAGCTTTTGGGGGGAAAAGCTTGGCTTGCAGACAGTGTGCCCTGACCTCCACAGGACAGGGCTCAGTTTTGGTGGGGTTGGTTGGTTTTTTAACCCTGTTTTTGTTTGTGGGTGTGTTTGGTTTTTAGTTTTCTTTAGATCATCATTTTGTGTTTCTGCTGGGGCTGATGATGGAATGGAAATGTAAAGGCTGTGAGTCTCCAGCATTGCATTTCCTTCCTGTCCTCCTCCCTGCAGGATTCCAGCTTTGTGCTGTGCACACTGACCAAAGGCACTCCCATTGCTGGTGGCACCTCCCAGTTCAGCCCTCTGTGCTGCCCTGCTGTGCAGGGAGGAGAGAGCCACACTCACAGGGTGACACTCCCCAAAAGCAGACAGGAAAAACGAGGATGTGGAGCAGTGTGGCTGCAGTGGTGAGAAGGGCAGGCAGGGCTGATCACCTGGAGTCGTGTTTGGTTCATGACAGGGGAGTTGTGCCTGCTGAAGGCTCTTTGTCATTGACAGCTTCTCCTGTGTTTCCCCACCAGGAAAGGGCCGCTATGGAGAGGTTTGGAGGGGGCAGTGGCAAGGAGAAAATGTTGCTGTGAAGATCTTCTCTTCTAGGGATGAAAAGTCCTGGTTCAGGGAAACTGAGCTCTACAACACTGTGCTGCTGAGGCATGAGAATATTCTAGGTAAGTAGGACAAGCACATTCTGTGTCCTGGGGTGTCTGGAGTAAAGGTGGGTTACCTGGACAGCTCACCTGTGAGGCACTGCACGCTCACCAGGCAGCTCACAGTCCCTGGGTCCTTGTGTTGTGATAACAGCTGAAGAGAAATTTTCAGGGAGAGACTTCCAGGAGGGGCTGAGTCCCAAGTGGGGAATGTGGCTTGGTGCTCTGCAGGTGCCAGCAGGAGGCTGTTAATTAACCAGATCATCAGGTGATCACAGGGCTGAGCACACAGACAGCAGTGCAGGTGCCACAGGTCCCTGGAAGGGACTGGCTCTTGCAGCTCTCAGAGCCCTGCACAGTGTGCCAGGGAGCTCTGCTGGGTCTGTGTTGGGTTGTAATCCCTGCAGAAATGCAGGCAGAAAAGGTGGGGAGGAGTTTATAATGAGATTTAGGGATTTGAATACTTTTCTTTAGGGCTAAGTAAAGTGCAGTATGAATCCAGTGTTCTCTTCTGTTTAACTGTTCTTCTCAGGGTGAGAATAAGCTCTTTTGGTGTTTAAACTTCAGCTGTAGCTGCATGATGTATCTTTTCCCATGTAAACAGGAAAGTAAATGAACCTTGTGCATCACTCAGACCTCATGTGCTTGGTTCTGAGAACTGGGAAAGTGGCTTTGTTGTGCTGGGCCATGTCTGAGGTTTAAGCAGCCCTTTGATTCCTAATAGATGTGCCCTTCAGTCACTGGTGTGCCACCTCTGCAAATAAAATCAGCAGCACATTTCCTGAGTGCTGACACTGCCTCACCCAAAATCTGTCTTCAATCAGTTTTCCTTCAGCTCCTTATTCTTGCTTCCTGTCAGAGAATGTTCCCTGGCTCTCTAGCTCACCCTGCAAGACATTTGTGTGTTTCCTGAAGCAGTTCCTTTCTTACTCCAAAAATAATTTGCTGGCCTCCTGAAATGTGAATTATTGAACTTCCCTTCCCAAGAGAGCAAGTGATTTAGCTGAAATTACATTGCATATTTCCCTTGATGCTCTGCCTGTGTTTAGTCTTTCTTGATAACTGTCAAATTTGTTTGCTATTTTAGAGACTTCTTTTAGTTGCAGTATTAAACAATACCACAGATGACAGAAATGTCACATTGTGCACAAGTCTGACTTGAGGAGAGAAAGCAGTGGGTGTTCTTTCTGACAAATGTATGTGATCTTTTCATAAACATGATTTGTTCCTTTGGCTTGGGAATAAAAGTTCTGTTGTTCCCAGCTAAAGCTGTGGAGGTCACTGTGGATATATGCACAGGTGACAGGAAGGGAGCTTCCCCTGAATTCGGGGTTCAGTTTTAAGACAGGACATTTTTGAAGGTGGTTCTTGAGGTTCATGAGTTTTGAACAGAAAATTTTCTCTTTT
>JAOTQP010000362.1:37136158-37152986 GCA_026413545.1 Cichladusa arquata | reverse complement strand
GAAGGCTCTGTGTGAGGATGAGGTGTCCCTCAGGCAGTGATGAAGGCTCTGTGTGAGGATGAGGTGTCCCTCAGGCACTGATGAAGGCTCTGTGTGAGGATGAGGTGTCTGTCAGGCACTGATGAAGGCTCTGTGAGGAGGATGAGGTGTCCCTCAGGCAGTGATGAAGGCTCTGTGCGTGCTGCCCAGCAGGGCTGCCCTGGCTGCTCTCTGTCTGACCTGCTGTGCCTCTCTCCCCCAGACTCTGACCTCCCTTGCCAAGCTGATGAAGGAGTGCTGGTACCAGAACCCCTCGGCCCGGCTCACAGCCCTGCGCATCAAAAAGACTTTGACCAAAATTGACAATTCCCTGGACAAACTGAAGGCTGACTGCTGACCCCTGCCGTGCTGCTGTCTGGCAGGAGGGCCCTGGGCTGCCCCGTGGCCCTGGCCAGGCGTTCCTGCCCTGTGCCAAGGCTGCTGGGCAGGACTGTGCAGGGGCCCTGGGCCGTGCAGGACTCACCTGGGCGGCGCTGAGCAGCAGCTGCACCTGCTGTGGCTGAGCTGTGGCCTGAAGGAAGACAGAGAAATCCTAACAAGACAAGATCAGGGCATTAAACAATCGCTTTGAACAGCTTCTTTCTTTCTTTCTTTCTTTCTTTCTTTTTTTTTCCTATTTTTTTTTCCTTTTATTTCCCCCCTTTTATTTTTTTTAATATTTTATTTTAATTCTCCTAATCACTCCCAGGGTGAACACATGGAAGTGGTAAATTTTAATCAGCAATATTGCCTGTGCTTCTCTTCTTTATTGCACTAGGAATTCTTTGCATTCCTTACTTGCACTGTCACTGTTAATTTTAACGACATGACTTGCCAAAAATATGATTGGCTGTATCCTGCATTGATCTATGCCTGAGTAATAGGAAAAGAATTCGGTAAACTGAAAATGTAACTGTCAGACTTTAGCTGCATTTTACATGTGTACTGATGTTTACAATAATGCTGAACATTAGGAATTTCTTGTTTATCCAAAACTTGCAAATTATTTATTACTAGTGCACTTGCCAGTTTTTTAAACTGTAAAATAAGTGCATAAAGTTAAAGCTTATTTTTATGTGGCCTCTTTCATGATTTCTTACACAGATGTTTTTGTAACACGATATAACCTGAAACATGAATTGTTTTCTGTATGATCATATTACAACTCGATAGTCACATTTTAAGTGCTTCACATTTGTAGGTGTGTGGTCTGTACCATATTTTCAGTTGGAATATGGAACGTATATTATAGCCATTTCCCACAGGACCTTGTGTCTGGCATCTCACTGATCTGGGAAAGGAGAGCAATGGAGGAGTGAACTAGAGTATTAGGTCATGAATGCTGTGGGGAAAATGCATTTTATTTCTTCTAAGCTATATAATATGCATTTAAACTCTGCCAGAAAAATAACTATTTTGTTTTAATCTACTTTTTCTATTTAGTAGTTATTTGTATAAATTAAATAGAATGTTTTCAAGTCAAACCTCGCAGTGTTTTAGTTGTGTTCAGTGCTCAGTGCCCTCGTGGGGACCCTGGGCTGTCCCTGCTCCTGCCCCCTGAGCTGCTGAGGCTCCAGAGGGGCAGCAGGGAGGTGCTGGGCTCTCCTTGGGCGTGACCCTGACCATGTCCCTGTCCCCCAGCCTGGCTGTGTCCCTAGAGCAGCACTGCTGCAGCCTGGGATCAGCTCTGGGTGCTCCACAGTCCCTTTGGGGTGGGATTTTCCTGCCCCAGCACTGGTGCTGGCTCTCAGCTGTGCTGGGGCTGCTTGGGATGCTGCAGGATTCGGGGCTGCAGCAAGAACACCACAGATCTCTCTCCCCTCTCCTGTCAGGGGGTTGTGCAGAGCCAGAAGTTCCCCCTGAGCCTCCTTTCCTCCAGGCTGAGCCCCTTCCCAGCTCCCTCAGCCCCTCCTGGTGCTCCAGCCCCTTCCCAGCTCCATTCCCCTCTCTGGACACAGGGGATAATGGACTAAAGGATAAAACCACTGCCCATAGGAACACCCCAGCAATACTCTCTATCCTGTGTTAGGTAAAGAAGATTATCCAGAAAAGCTGCTGGCAGGGTAACAGAGTCTGCCAGTGCAGAGTCCTGGGCACTCCTGGGGATGCTGGGCAAGGTCACTGCTGCTCCCAGGACTGCACAGCAAAGCATCCAGGGTTTGTTTCAAACTTCACTTGCACCCCCTGCTACTGAAGTACTTCTGATCCAGACATCAGCTGAACTGTTTGGAGTGTTAGCAAGTGTGTGTGCTGGAATGGGGTCACTATTTGGCAAATGTGAATCAAGAAAGTGAAGAGGAAAGTGATCATTGGGAGTTATTTCTTAGCAAGTTCTCGTCCCTTGGCCTGGGAGGAGTCATTCAGCACTGTGCTGTCCTGATGTGCCATTGCTGCTGAGGGCAGCGGGGCCTGTGCTGCCCAGTGGGAATTGCTGGGTTCCCTCCTGGGAACAGAGTGTGGGAGCAGAGAAGGGAAAGCTCAGTGACAGCCAGGGAAGCACTGTCAGTGTCTGGGTGATTTAACCTCCTTCCCTGGGACTGGGCAGTCACAGAGTGTTTGGTGCTGCCTTTCCCTGGAGGTGTCAGGGCTTGGGCACTGGGGGAGGTTCCAGGTGCCACCCCAGCCTCCCACACCATCATTCCAGCATGTTCATTAATCGCTGCTCTCAGCACCTGCACAGAAATCTAATCTCCTAAAGAGATTTGGAATAGTTCTGTTTAATCTGCTGCAGTCAGGGCTGATTCCCATGGCGATGGCACAGGCAGTTCCCTCTCTGCATGAATTATTCATGTGTCTGGCGGGTTTGCACTGCGCCAGCCAGGACAGAGCTGGGGATCTGAGCTGCTCAGAGCAGCCCCGAGTGCAAAAACATCAAGGAGCAGCACTGCCTGGGGATCCAGCTGTGCTGCTCAATGGATGGAACCAGAGGTGCTCAGCTTTTGAGGGGCACAGGAAATGCAGGTTTTTGTTTGAATTTCTCTGTTGCCCAGAGAGGCTGTGGCTGCCCCATCCCTGGAAGTATCCAGTGCCAGGTTCAATGGGGCTTGGAGCAGCCTGGCACAGTGGAAGGTGTCCCTGCCATGGCAGGATTCTTCTTCCCGTGGGTATCATGGAGAGGTTTTTTAAAAGGTTTTTTTGGGTGGTTTTTGGTGGCATGGCATGCAAAAGGTCCTGCATACCTTCCTCCCATCCCTGTGTATTCTTCTGTTCAAGCTGAGAGATAAGCTGTGTGTCAGCTATGAGAAACTGTTCCAGAAGGAAACCATACCTAGCAAGGCCAGGGATTTTTTGGTTAAAGACATTAAAACTTGCAGTCAGCTTGTTCTTTGGATCTTCAGAGATGATGACACCCTTAGTGTGCTGCCAGCTGGAGTCAGGAACTTTGCATCGCCCCAATCTCCTCCCCCGTGCGACTCTGCAGCAGTTTTCTCCAATTTTCACCGCCCCAAAATCCTTTTCCCAAGTTTCATAAATATTTCAGATTCACAGCATAGATCTCTTTTCATTCTTGGAATGTTCTGGAAAACCTGGAGCCTTAAAATGCAATTCTACTTTTGTGCCTATGGTTGTTCTGGTTTGCTCCCTGCACCAGGACTGGCAGAGCCAAGGGCAGCTGGTGCTGCCCATGAGCTGGGGGGCCTGTGGAGCTCTGTGACACAGAGTGACAGCCCCTCTTCTCTGGCAGAAAGGACACTGACACCAGGGAATGGAAAAAGGTGTTTTGCTGTTTCTAGTTGTTTGCTGAAGTGAGAGGACCTGGAATTGTGTCTCCTCTGCAAGCGCTTGTAAAAAACATTGGCATGAGAAACTTGACACAATTCCATGTTCTCAGTGTCTTTTGCTCTGTTTTGTGAGGATTTTGAATTCACATCCAGCCTTTAGAAAAAGGGCTCTGGCCCTCTCCCTTATTCTGACTTGGTGCCTTTGGCCATTCCAGCCATCAGCAGTGGATGGTTCAGTTTCCCTGTTGCTGTTTCTGGCAAATCTCACTCCCCTGGGAGATGGTTCCAAACTGAGCCACAGAAACTTCCCATTGGAAATTTGGTGGGTTGGGCTTTGGTAGGAGGAATGGCCCTGGATCCCTGGCAGTGTCCCAGGCCAGGCTGGGCAGGCTGGAGCAGTGGGAGTGTCCCTGCCATGGCAGGGGTGGGACAGGGAGAGCTTTAAGGTCCCTTCCAACCCAACCCATTCCATGATGAAATAACTTTTAGCTACACTAATGCTCACTCCTTGGACACTTCTTGTGCCTGCTGCTCAAATAGTCCAAGCAGTTCCATTACTGCCCTCCTCATCACAAAGGCTCAGTGTGATGTGTCCTTTCAGTGGATTTTTGGGCTAGTGTGTATGCGAGTCCAGAGCCGTAGGAAGCAGCCTCTGGGGAGGGGGTGACTAAAGAATTATAAAATGTTCCTTGGAACAGTTTGGGAATCTTTTACCTCTTTTTCTAATTGCCACAGCCAACAATATAATGCTTTTGCTGGAATATGTAATCCTGATCGGAATTTTTGGATGTTTTATGGCATTTCTGGATGAGCAGAGTGGGACTAAGGGACACTGCAGTGGGAGGCAGAGGACCAAGGGGAGGGGGAGCTGCTGACCTGCTGCCCATGCCGGGGTGTTTGTGGATTCCCTTTGGTTTTTCTTGCACAAAATTTCAGTAGATCTTGGTTTTGTCCTGATGTGCAGCAAAACAAATTGCAAAACAAAATTCTTGGCTTTTGACCAACTCTGTAAGTGCTTCCAGTTGACAGAAGTTTCTCTGGTGTTACGTATTTCCAAAGACTCTTAAATGCCCAGGACAGGCTGTTTCTGTCCCCCCATGAGCCCTGCAAGCAGCTAAACTGAGAGCACATGTGTCTCACAGCAGCCTCCAAGCGTGGTGAGGGTTTTCCCTCCCATCCCTTGTCTTGTTGTTCTTTTGGTTTCTGCTGGTGTTGTGTCAGAGGCCTGAGGAAGATGGCTCAGAGGGTGAAGGCTCAGTGGTGATGGATAGCCAGGACCCAAACCTTTAGGTCCCTGAGTGAATATATATGTTATTTTCTAAAACCTTTGATTCTTCTTCTTTGCAAGTGCAGGAGATACTATTTTCATCACTTCTGCGAAGTGTGAGCCAAAATGTTCTATCCGTTTTCTTTCTTAAACTGAATAAAAACTAATTACATAATTCCTATTTTTATGTCTTCCTTTACATGGAAAAGCAGAATAATTCCATGCTGTGAATCAAAACAGAGTCTGAGTGAGTTACATTTACATTTTCTAGTAGCATTGAGCAAATAAAGTGAGTTGTTTGTATGACTTAGGCAGGCCTGGAAGCACACACGGACCTGCCAGGACCAGAGCTGATCTGACAGCAGGTAAGCAGGGCCTGGGTGCTGCTGAGGATCCAATGTTCTCTCCTGGTGTTCCCAGAGCCAGCTGGGATCTCCAGGAAAGTAATATGTGGCTTAACAGGTACTTGGCAAGTAATGGATGGCTGAGCAGGTGCAGGGACACGGAGAGCCCTGGGCAGGGAGCAGCCACGGCTCCAGGCTCTCAGAAAGGAAGCAGCAGCAATTCCTCTCTCTTGTTTTATTGCTCTGACACCCAAACTTGCCTGTGTTTTATTAGATCCTGGCGGGTATTTTCTAACCCCTGTGCAGCATTTCCCAAGCAGTGAGGTGTGCAGTACTCTGCTGTGCTGTGTTTCAGTGCAAGAGAACATTAACTCATAGGGATTGCTGGGAGAGGGTCATGTAGGACTTCACTGCACTGAGATGTTGCAATTCCCATCACAATTAATTGAGGATGGGGTGACATGGAAGTCCTGAGTGTCTTCCCGGGATCTGTTTGAATGAAACTTTAAAAAAGAACAAAATACAAGAGCATTTTTTTTGGTGCTGTTTAAGAGCCACTTGATCCCAGCCTGCTTGGGTTTCATCTCTGCTGTGTCTGTACCACAGTGGAGGGCAATTTGTTTTCTTGCAAAAAGAATTTAGTCAGATGATTTTTGCTTGTGAAGGAATAATCACAGAATTCTAGAATGGTTTGGGTTGGCAGGGACCTTAAAGCTCATCCAGTGCCACCCCTGCCATGGCAGGGACACTTCCCACTGTCCCAGGGTGCTCCAAGCCCTGTCCAGCCTGGCCTGGGACACTGCCAGGGATGGAGAAGCCACGGCTCCTCTTGGCACCCTGTGCCAGTGCTTTTCCTCCTAACAGCTAATCTAAATCTCTTTCAGTTTAAGTCCATTCAAGGTATTGCAGAAGCACTGCAAACTGTTCAACACGTAGCTGTTGTGGGTGATTCGGTGCAGCCTGATGGAGAAATCCCGGGCAGGTGCCAGGTGTTGATGGGGATTTGGCAAAACCTCCCAGGATGAAAAATGGTCCTTTTCTCGGGCTGGTTTTGAGCATCTCTGCAGGCAGGAGCCCCGAGGGCTGCGCGGCAGAGCCGAGCCGAGCCCCCGGAGTGGGGGCAGAGCCGAACCGAGCCCCGGCCCCGAGCTGGGGCAGAGCCGAACCGAGCCCGAGCCGAGCCCCCGGTCCGGAGCAGGGGCAGAGCCGAACCGAGCCCGAGCCGAGCCCCCGGCCCTGAGCGGGGGCAGAGCCGAACCGAGCCCGAGCCGAGCCCCCGGTCCGGAGGAGGGGCAGAGCCGAACTGAGCTCGAGCCGAGCCCCCGGCCCTGAGCGGGGGCAGAGCCGAACCGAGCCCCTGGTCCGGAGCGGGGGCAGAGCCGAACCGAGCCTGAGCCGAGCCCCCAGTCCGGAGGGGAGGCAGAGCCGAACCGAGCCCGAGCCGAGCCCCCGGCCCTGAGCGGGGGCAGAGCCGAACCGAGCCCCCGGGGTGGGGGCAGAGCCGAACCGAGCCCGAGCCGAGCCCCCGGCCCGGAGGGGGGGCAGAGCGGGGCGGGGGTCCGGGCGGGGCCGGCGGGGCCCCTCCCCGCTAAAGCCGCTAAAGCCGCGGGCGGCGGGGCCGGTGAGCGGCCAAGGGGGGGAGTGGCACCGGCGCCGGACCGGGAGCGACACCGGGAGCGGCACCAGCACCGGCCCCGGGCCATGCGGGGCGCGCCCGGGTCCGCGCTGCGGGCGGCGCTGCCGCTGCTGGGCGCAGCCGTGACCCTCTGCGCAGGTACGGGGGCACCGGGAGCTCCGAGAGCACCGGGAGTGGAGCCGGGAGCGGTACCAGGGACACCGGGAGCTCCTGGAGCGGCACCGGGAGCGGCACCGGGAGCTCCGAGAGCACCGGGAGCGGCACCGGGAGCTCCGAGAGCACCGGGAGCGGCACCGGGGCCGGGGCGCACGATGGTCGGGGGCGCTGCGCTGAACCCCGCTTGCCCATCCCGGCCCCGTTCGGGGGGTTCGGGCTCTCGGTGCCTTTAGTCACGGCCGCGCGTCCCGAGAACTGGGTCAGCGGGGATTTACCGGAATCTCTGATCCCTGGGGCTTCCCACGCCGTCCCGGCGGACCCAGCCCGGGATGCTCGGCCGGACCGACGCCGGTCCCGGTGAATGGAGCTGTCAGTGCCGTGCCTCATCGCCGGCCTCTGGCTCCTCCACACCGGCTCCTCTCTCACGGGGCAGGTGCTGGGACACGCTCCCTCCCCTCAATCGTCCCTCTAAAACCTAAACCCGCGCTCTCCAGCAGCACTCTGCAAACCAGCGGTAAGCAAGGCAGCGCACCACAGAATATTTGGCAGCTTTTCTATTAGGTTTAGTGGGTTTTATCGTGCTGTCCGTGTTTGCACCGGAGCAGTTTCCTTGTGGGATGCTCACTGGGACCTTGCAGGGAGGGGAGGTCGCAGCCCCAAGTGCGGGGAAGGACCGTGTCCAGCCGCTCACAGAATCCCTGTTTTTGGACAGGGAGGAGGAACCAAACTCAGCTGTGAAATCCTTCTGTGTGGTACTGCACACCTGGTAATCGCTGGTACCTCCCCAGGGTGTAAAACCTGCTCCCTAAGAGCTCTTCTTCTTCCTCCAGAGCTGTTGCCCAGGTTGGGAGTGATCCCCAGCCCCGTGCAGCCCCTTGTTCTCCCGGGTGCCTGAGTTAACCCGGGGCATTGCCGGCGCCCTGGCGTCAGCGCTTCCTTCCTCTGGATGCATCCAGAGCCGAGGAATCGCGCTGGCTTTGGTTGTTCTGTGCACAGAACTCTCGCATTGCTTTGCTCCCCGAAGGTGCAGTGCGGGATCCTCTCCTCACCCTGTTCAGAGCCTGGCTCAGGCTTGGGGCTGGGCACGGCCCAGATGTGCACAGAGCAGGCAGATGTGTGCCAATAGAGGGGACAGTCAGTGTCACTGGCTGGGTGGAAAATCCCTTGTCAAACTGCTCAGTCGTGACTTTAGGAGCGTTCAGTGCCGGGGACTCGCTTATGCAGCAATTCCAGAGAGCAGGGGATCAGTGCTGTCACCCCGGGTTATCTCCAGGGTATTTTCCGTGGAGTTTGAACCCACAGCCCTGTGCTGGAGCTGCCCTCAGCCCCTCACGGGCTGGGACCAGCAGGTTCTGCTTCAGCTCTGTGCATGTATTCCACAAAAGCCCTGCGCTCACACTGCTCTGCTGTGCCACTCGTGTCCCATAAAGCACAACCTTCCCAAGGATGCCTTGCCTGTTCAGACCTAAAAATGTCCTTTGGCAGCTTATTCCAACAGAAGCAATTTCCCTGGGTGTTGCAGCCCTTCCCCTGCCCTGTCAATATTAATTTCAATGCCTGGACTCAGCTTCTGCCAGCTGGGTTATGCCTTGGATGCTGAGCTTTTCCAGAATGAGGATTTAGAGCATCCAGTATCCTCCTTCCAAAATGATGATACTTGCAAATGTTTATAAAATCACTCCACAGATATTTATTTAAGAAATCAAAACTCTGGGACTATGTGATGTCTCTCATTCAAAGACATTTTCCTCAACTCTAGAACAAATAGTTTTCATCTCTTTTTTACAACTTTCTAGTTTTTGTCCTGTTTGTTATCAGCCATTTTTACAGTATATTTATGTTGGGAGCTTTTACTCCAATTATTTTCCTTCAGAGCCTCTCCAGAGGGGGAGCTTCTCCACATCTTTCATAACAGCCCAAAAAGCAGGTTTGGTTTTTTTTAAGACTTCTCATTGCTCAAAATTCTGGTTTTGCCTTCTGAAGAAACGTGTTACAAGAGAATAAATTTGGCAGGGACCCAGTGTCACTTGCATGGCTGGGGCTGGATCTGTCCCTGCTGTGCTGGGGGTGGCACTGAGCAGAGGCTGGAGCAGGGACAGGGGTGCACTGGGCACTTGGGGGGTTCAGGGCTCTGGGCTGCCCCTGTCATCACCACTGGCAGCTGCTGGGAGTCCCCAGCACACTCAGGTGGCATTGGGCGGGTTTTGTTGGGCGAGGAGAGGAGAGGAGAGGAGAGGAGAGGAGAGGAGAGGAGAGGAGAGGAGAGGAGAGGAGAGTTTCCTCCTGCTCCATATGGGTGTGCTGCCAGTGACAGCTGGGCTGCCCAGAGCTTCTGAGTAAATGTGAAATGGTGACTACCCAACCCCATTCATCTTCTAAGTGTGCTCTAGGATTTCCTCATAGAACCTCTCGAGAATTGCCTTTGCCATGACAGCTCAGTTTCTTAATCTGTGCCTGTCCCTCTTGTTTTCTGTCCTGAAACTCTCCCTACTCCTCCTGTGCCTTTTAGAGGTGGGTGGCAGCATCTGATCCCATGTGGCAGAGCAGGGCTGCATCTTCTCCTGGTGTCTCCTGTTGTGCTGTCACCATGAGCTGAGCTGTCCAGCACTGCCCAGGGAGGCACAGCCCTCTCTGTTCCCAGTGGGGATCAGATGTGCTGCTCCCTGCTCGGGCACAGCTGAGGCTGCTGCTTCTTAGTGTGATGGTGCTCTCCTCTGGCTTTGGGTGCCTCAGCATGGGACAGTGATGGAGTGATGGAGTCCCCATCCCTGGAGGGACCTGACAGCCATGAGGATGTGGCACTTGGGGACTTGGGTTCATAGTGGCCTGGGCAGTGATGGAAGAGCTGTTGGATTTGGTCTCAGAGGGCTTTTCCAGTCCAAACAGTTCTGTGATTCCATGTTTTGCACTGCTCTGCAGCCAGTCCTGCCTCCAGCAGCCCTGTGAGCTGTGTCCTGCTGCCCAGAGCTCAGCCTGTGAGCTGTGCTGCTGCCCAGAGCTCAGCCCTGTGAGCTGTGTGCTGCTGCCCAGAGCTCAGCCCTGTGAGCTGTGTGCTGCCCAGAGCTCAGCCTGTGAGCTGTGTGCTGCTGCCCAGAGCCCAGCCCTGTGAGCTGTGTGCTGCTGCCCAGAGCTCAGCCCTGTGAGCTGTGTGCTGCTGCCCAGAGCTCAGCCCTGTGAGCTGTGTCCTGCTGCCCAGAGCTCAGCCTGTGAGCTGTGTGCTGCTGCCCAGAGCTCAGCCTGTGAGCTGTGTGCTGCTGCCCAGAGCTCAGCCCTGTGAGCTGTGCTGCTGCCCAGAGCTCAGCCCTGTGAGCTGTGTGCTGCTGCCCAGAGCCCAGCCTGTGAGCTGTGTGCTGCTGCCCAGAGCCCAGCCCTGCTCCTGGGATCCTGTGCCACAGCCTCGCTCCGTGCAGCTGCTGCTCCTCTGCCTCACAGCCCAGCTCTGCAGGGAAACAGGCTGCTCTGCTGAAAGTCACAGTGCCTCTGCCTGCTGCCAGCAGAGTTTCTTTGCCGTGCTCAGCTCCCAGCAGTTGTGCAGCTGGAGAACAGGGGCTGTGCCAGACCCACACCCAACTTTTCTGGTGCCTTCTCTGCTTTTTGTCCTGGCTCCGTCACCAGCAAGGGGCTGGACAATGGCAAACAGCCAGTCTGTAATTTTTAGTATCTCCTTTGAGCCCCTTTGTCCCACAGTGAAACTTTTGTCACCTGGGACCCTTCTGAGCCCAGTCAGCTCCAGGTACGTGTCCTGATGTGTGGAAATGTCCATCCCCAGGGATGGAGGTGGCCCAGGGGCAGCTGTGGCACTGGGGTCCGTGCCTGAGGCAGGGAACCCAGGCAGTGTGAGCCCACAGCCATGGGAGCCCCAGAGCTGTTGTTTGGAAAGAAAATGAAAGTGTATCTAGGAGGGCACAACAGACAATGACTGTACAGACTGATCAAAGATGGAAACGTTCTGGATATTCAGCACTCCCATCAGGACGCTTAGATCTTTGCTTTCCAATTTAATTTTGAAATGCTCTACTGCTAACTGTGGTGAGTAGTGATGGATTATGACTCAGTGGAAGATTACTTAACCTGTGTAGTAAAAAGTCTGTGCTGAAATGTGGAACCTTGTGTGGTTCATAAGAGAGGGCAGGTCTGGGCTTTGCTCCCCCAGAGTTTTCAGTTCAATTTTGTTAACCCTGTGGTATCAGTGGGCTTGCGCTGAGTGTTCAATTCCTTCCATTTAACTTTTGAAGCTGCACTGTCTACCAATGTGTTTAAATTTTCACTGTCTCCATGAAGCTGGAGTTTATACTCCTGTTCTTCCATCTCTCATTCCCACCTAGTGTCACCCTTGTTCCTCAGCTATCTCGAGGTTTGTGTACTTGATGCTGACACTTGCTGGCAGAGGGGTGGAAGCACAAAAAACATCCTGTGCTTTGTGGGGAGTCAGGTGCTGGCTCTGCTGCTCCTGCTCTGCAAGCTCATTGCCTGGCATTGCCTGTCCTGCCTGTTTTCTGGCAGTTGCACTGAAAGCCAAAAGGCAAGAAATGTCACTTTTTAGGTAAATCAGGCAGATTATTTTCTGCTCTGAAGACCAAGTCATCCTGCCCTTGACTCGTGGTGGGACTCATCCAAGAATCTGCTGTGTAGTCCCAGCTCCTCTTGCAACAACAGCAGGAAAATTGTCCTTGAAAACCATGTAGGCATTAAAAATGCCAGACCCAGGAAACCTCTGCTCCAAAAGCTGCTTTCCTCGTGTGTGCATCTCCCCTGGCCCCTCAGCTCTTGGTTCCTGCTGTTGTTGGTTGGGTCCTGTGAGTGCCAGCTGCCCTTGGGAGGGGACCTGTGTGGCTGTGACTGCTGTCCCTGCTGGGGGGAGCCCGTGGGGTGCCTGCCCTGCCCTGCCCTGCCCTGCCCTGCCCTGCCCTGCCCTGCCCTGCCTGTCCCTTGCTCCTGCTGGGGTGATGGGCTTTGGGGAAGGTCAGGGCACATCTGTGAGTGGCTGCTGGAGAGCTCCATGCTCAGAGAGCTGGGGCTGCTGGTGGCCAGGTCTGGATGCCTGGCGTGCTCTCTGCAGCGTGTTTCAGTTGTTCACTTTCTCCTCATTTCTCAACCAGAGAATGGAATGTTTTAAGGGAATTGTTGTGCTTGAGTAAATAAAGGAGTCATGTTCACTACCAGATTAAAGAAAGTTTGGGAGCACATTTTCCTCTTTGGCAGTCACCTTATTCCATTCCTTGGTCTCCAGGGTGGTGGAGTCCTGACTTTTGTCCTGAGGCAGTGCATCACCAGTGGCATTGCCAGGACTGTCCTCAGGAATGGGTCTGGGGAGGGAGGAAACAGTTCTTGCTGTGTGTAGGGACTGCAGAATTTCAGTCAATAGCTGCAAATTCTTCCTCTCCTCTCCTGATATAAAATGGCTCTGTGGGAGGGGGAGCACAGGTGCTGCTGGCCTGGATGGTGAGAGGAAGATCCTCCATCCCTGTCCATCACCCCTCTGGTCTGCAGGCTGAGGGGAGGCCTTGCTGCCTCCTCTGGGACAGCAGCTGAGGCAAAACAGAGCAGAAATGAGCCAGATGTGTAATGGAAACTTGGGATACACTGCCAGTGGTTGTAGATGGGCTGTTAGGGAGCTGACCTGGACAATTCTCTCCAATGGAAGGAGCTGCCATGAACAGCCAGGAGCAGCACTGGGGCTTTCCTGATGGAGCAGAACAGGTCCAGCACAACCTCTGGGGAGGGCAGTGGCCTTGGGGATGTCACTGGGGATGGGGACACGGGCTCCTGGCAGCAGGAGGGGTTGCACAGTGTCTGTGGGGGGCTCTGTGAGGCACAGCAGGGATGTGACACTGGGTTTGTCACCTGCCCTGCCCAGGGGGAAGGCAGTGGGAAAAGCCTGGATCTTCCCAAGGACATGTTCAAGAGGGCCCAGGCTCCTGCCCTGATTCCACAAGGGCTGAGGCAGCTGAAGCAGCACAGGTGCCAGACTCCTGTGTTTTTATGGGTGTATCCAATCCTCTTTCTGCTCTGGTAACAAAGGCTCTGGATGGACACAAACACTCGAGCACAGGGCCAGGGATTTGCATCTGCTTTGTGATTTCTATCAATTTTTCTGTGTGAGAAGTCAGCCAGCTGCACAGGGAGGTGTCTGAGGAACCTGAGGCTTCTGCTTTTGTAGAATTATGTTTAAAAGTGGTCTGTGAAAGTTTTCTGTGAGGAAAGTGCCTTGTCTTTCACAGAACTCCACCTCTGATCCTGTCTCTACAGTTTCCATTTTCCCCGTGTGAGGGCAGGATTTGGTGGTGCAGAGCCCTTGAATTCTGGCAGTGCTGTGTCAGTGTGGTCAGGGTGAGGTACGGAGCTCCTCAACCATCCCCAGCTCCCCCCGTGTCTGTGGGGCTCAGAGGGACCCCCGGGCTGCTCAAAATGTGCAGGGACAGTTTTGATCAGCTCTGCTCCCAAACAATCTGCAAGCACAGAGTATGGATAAATCTGTCAGTTATCCGCCGCAGATGATGTAATAGAGACAATTTTCCACTTTATTTTTAGACTGTGAGAAAGGGAGAAAAGCACCGAAATGACGTGTCTAAAGCCCCGAAGACACTTGCAACAGTCTTGGACTCATTTCCTCAATAATGCATTTATTTTGCAGTTTTGGTGGTGATGTGTCCGTTTTCCTTGTGCTAGATCTCTAATTTGTTTGTGTCTGATGAGTCTTGCTGCCGGCAGCGGTTCTGGGAGCAGGGTGGTGGCTCTGAGGGGGATTTGTGCGGTGCTGTGCTGTGTGCGATGGACGGCGCCTCTCCTGAGCGGGGCAGCAGCTCAGGCACAGCCAGGACAGACACGGCACACCGTGCCAGGGAGGATTGCTGCGTGCCCGAGCCGGGGACAGACAGCCCCAGCTGTCACTTGAGAGGTGGCACAGGGTGGAGATCGTTGTAAGGGAGCCAAGGAACAGAAATCACATTCGTGCTGTGTCTGTCAGCGCTTCTGTGCTCCTCTGGGACTCTGAGGCTGCAGAACCAGGGAATGGTTTAGGCTGGACAAACCCTCTGAGACCATCGAGGCAGCTCTGACACGGCCGCCACTAACCCATGTTTTAATTTCCACTCTCTCTTATCCCTCAGTAGCAGCAAGCCCCTCTCCCCTGGAATGCCACAGGAAACAGAAAGATTTGTGGCTGAAACGATCGTCCTGAGCAGAGCAGAGCAGAGCAGAGCAGAGCAGGGCTCAGCCTGGCAGAGCCGGAGCTGGGCCAGAACGGGCTCCCTGGCCGAGGGGGCTCGGGAGACGGGGAGGAGGAGTCTGTCTGTCCTTCTGTCCTCCCGTCCGTGCCTGTCCTTCTGTCCTTCTGCCCGTGCCTGTCCTTCTGTCCGTGCCTGTCCGTGCCTGCCCGTGCCTGTCCTCCTGTCCTTCTGCTCGTGTCTGTCCTTCTGTCCTTCTGTCCGTGTCTGTCCTCCTGTCCTTCTGCCCGTGCCTGTCCTTCTGCCCGTGCCTGTCCTCCTGTCCTTCTGCCCTTCTGCCCGTGTCTGTCCTTCTGTCCTTCTGCCCGTGCCTGTCCTTCTGTCCTTCTGCCCGTGTCTGTCCTTCTGTCCTTCTGTCCTCCCGTCCGTGCCTGTCCTTCTGTCCTTCTGTCCTTCTGTCCTTCTCTCCGTGCCTGTCCTTCTGTCCTTCTGCCCATGCCTGTCCTTCTGTCCTTCTGTCCTTCTGCCCATGCCTGTCCTTCTGTCCATGCCTGTCCTTCTGTCCTTCTGTCCTTCTGCCCATGCCTGTCCTTCTGTCCTTCTGTCCTTCTGCCCATGCCTGTCCTTCTGCCCATGCCTGTCCTTCTGTCCTTCTGTCCTTCTGCCCGTGCCTGTCCTTCTGCCCGTGCCTGTCCTTCTGTCCTTCTGCCCGTGCCTGTCCTCCTGTCCTTCTGCCCGTGCCTGTCCTTCTGCCCGTGCCTGTCCTGGTGCTGGCACTCTGTCAGCTCTGGCACAGCTGTGGGCAGGGATGGGCAAGGGGCGCTGTGGTTTTGGGAGCTTTTGGGGAGCTGCTTTTTGGGGTGGCCACTCTTCTCCACCACAAAAGAGAGATGACATCTATAGAATGGATCTTGGTGGGACCAAGATTTAAAATGTGACTGTGTGTGAATGCTGGGGACCAGTGCTGGGGGGTGTGCAGTGTCCCCCTGCAGCCCAGGGGCCCGGCACTGGCCCTGAGCCCGAGCTGGCACGGGTGCCCAGGGGCCGTGCCGTGCCAGGCCGTGCTGTGCTGTGCCAGGCCATGCCATGCCAGGCTATGCCATGCCAGGCTGTACTGTGCCAGGCCGTGCTGTGCCAGGCCATGCTGTGCCAGGCCATGCCATGCCAGGCTGTGCTGTGCCAGGTTGTGCCATGCCAGGCTGTGCTGTGCCAGGCCGTGCTGTGCCGTGCCAGGCTGTGCTGTGCCAGGCCATGCCGTGCCAGGCCATGCCATGCCAGGCCGTGCTGTGCTGTGCCAGGGCCGTGCTGTGCCCCAGGGCCATGCCGTGCTGTGCAGTGCTGGGCTGTGCCATGCTGGTCCGTGCTGTGCCAGGCAGGGCTGTGCCAGGGCCGTGCCGTGCCAGGACATGCTGTGCTGTGCCAGGCCGTGCTGTGCCAGGCCGTGCTGTGCCGTGCCAGGCTGTGCTGTGCCAGGCCGTGCCGTGCTGTGCCGTGCCGTGCTGTGCCGTGCCAGGCCGTGCCGTGCCAGGCCGTGCCGTGCCAGGCCGTGCTGTGCTGTGCTGTGCCAGGCCATGCCATGCCAGGCCGTGCTGTGCCAGGCTGTGCTGTGCTGTGCTGTGCCAGGCTGTGCTGTGCCAGGCCGTGCCGTGCCAGGGCCGTGCCGTGCTGTGCTGTGCCAGGCTGTGCTGTGCTGTGCTGTGCCAGGGCCGTGCCGTGCCAGGCCGTGCCGTGCCAGGCCGTGCCGTGCCAGGCCGTGCTGTGCCATGCCCGGCCGTGTCCCCACGCCGTCCCTCCCGCAGGCCTGCAGTGCGTGTGCCAGCTGTGCGAGCACACCAACTTCACGTGCCACACGGAGGGCGCCTGCTGGGCCTCGGTGATGCTGACCAACGGGCGCGAGGAGGTGGTCAAGTCCTGCGTGTCCCTGCCCGAGCTGCACGCTCAGGTCTTCTGCCACAGCTCCAAGAACGTCACCAAGACCGAGTGCTGCTACACCGACTTCTGCAACAACATCACGCTGCGCCTGCCGCTCGGTGAGTGCCGGGCTGGTGGGGCAGTGCAGGGCTGGGCACGGCAGGGATTGGGCACAGGCAGGGATTGGGCAGGGGCAGGGATCGGGCATGGGCAGGGATTGGGCAGGGGCAGGGATTGGGCACTGGGCAGGGATTGGGCAGGGGCAGGGATTGGGCACTGGGCAGGGATCAGGCACTGGGCAGGGATTGGGCACTGGGCAGGGACTGGGCACTGGGCAGGGATCGGGCACTGGGCAGGGATTGGGCACTGGGCAGGGATTGGGCATGGGCAGGGATTGGGCACTGGGCAGGGATCGGGCACTGGGCAGGGATCGGGCACTGGGCAGGGATTGGGCAGGGATTGGGCACTGGGCAGGGATCGGGCATGGGCAGGGATTGGGCATGGGCAGGGATTGGGCATGGGCAGGGATCAGGCATGGGCAGGGATCGGGCACTGGGCAGGGCAGGGCACTGGGCAGGGATCAGGCATGGGCAGGGATCAGGCACTGG
>JAOTQP010000362.1:37099653-37110169 GCA_026413545.1 Cichladusa arquata | reverse complement strand
GGGGGGGGGGGGGGGGGGGGGGGGGGGGGTGGGGGGGGGGTGTGGGGGCGGGGGGGGGCGTTTCGGGGCTGTAGGTTGTGTGCGGGGTGCGTGCCGGCGCGGGGCGCAGGGCAGCGCAGGGTGGCGGGGCTGCACCAAGGCGCTGCTCTGCGCTCCGGGGAGCGGTGCCGCTCGTTTCTGCCCCCAGCTCGTTTGCGGATGAGTCACTGGGTTTCAGGAACGTCAGACGGATGCCGCAGGAACCCGGGGGCGCTTTGTTTTCTTCACATCGCAGGGTGACCGCGGGCAGGAAAAGGGGAAGCGGCTTTGAGTCACGCCGCGCTCTGTGTGCCTGCAAGTGAGGAGATGACACCAGAGAGTTTTCTCAGGAAAAGGGAGAGAGCTTTCCCCTTGCCTGCTGTGCTTTTTAAACACCTTTTTTCCCCCTGAACCCGGAGGGGCTCTCCCAAGGAGCTCGGAGGTGAAGGACAGATGTAAATGCGGTGTTGCGGTGCTGCTGTGGAGCGCAGCGCTTCCCTGTCGCTGTCTGTCCCCAGGAGAGGCACAGGGACCGCGGGCACTCGCCACAGATCAGCCTCCAGCCTCCTCCAGATGTCTCCTGACAGGCTGTTTCTGTCTGGGAGGAGCCGGGCCTGTGAGGGATGAACGTTCAGGATGGGGATGGACTGAACCGGAGCCACGCAGGGCACAGAGGGGATGGGTCCCCTGCAGCGGCAGCGCTGCTCCCTGTGCTCCTCCAGCACATCCAGCAGCAGCGAGTCTGGAGGCTGCTCAAAGCCACTCTGAAATAACATCAGGTCAGGTAATAACGAGAGAAAAACCGACCCAGCCAGAAGTTCTCAGAGTCATGAATCTTCCTGGAGCTCTGGGCATGCAGGAAAGGCGCAGGGGTGACATCTGGCCAGGGCTGTCCCTGTCCCAGGTCAGCCCCTGGAGCCCTGTCCTGGGCACTCTGCACGGATCCTGCTGTGCCAGGGAACCCCCTGCTCCGCAGGGAGATCTCAGT
This sequence comes from Cichladusa arquata, assembly GCA_026413545.1. Lineage (NCBI taxonomy): Eukaryota > Metazoa > Chordata > Aves > Passeriformes > Muscicapidae > Cichladusa > Cichladusa arquata. Next base: position 37,109,163 of record JAOTQP010000362.1, on the reverse strand, counting down.
GCTGTGCCGAGGGCACTGTCCTGCCCTCGCTCTGCCGCATTTCCAGCCTCTGCTGTGGCCTCCAGCTCGTCTCCCTCCCTGCAGCTGGAGGCCCTGCACGGACACCAGCAGCCAAAGGCAGAGTTATTTTCCCGTCTGCCGAAAGGTGAGCTCAGGGATGCCGGGGATGCCGAGCGAGTCAGAGTACGAGCAGGCTGAGCTCAGGTGAGCGCCCCAGGCAGGCAGGGCTGTAAGGACAAACCCTGGCAGAGCAGCAGCTGCTGCTGAGAACCGTGCGCAGGAATGGAAAAATTAAGCAGATTTCTCTGAGTGCCAAGCCTGATTCTTAACTGCTGTGTGAGCACAGGGCACACCGAGAGCCTGGGGCTCTGCTAGGAGGGGTTTGTGTAACTCGCACCTAAACCACACATCACGTGGAGTCCCTTCCGCTCTCGCCCTGCTCGCAGCGGGGCAGCCCGGGATGGCACCGCGCTCGCCCTGAGCCCCCGGCCCCCGGCCCCGGGCTGGCCACGGCCCTGCGGCGGCTCCGGGGGCGAGCGGGCACTGCCCACGGACCGCGGCGGGACGCAGAACCTGGGCAGCACGGTGGGCACGGACGGCAGGGGCATGCAGAACCTGGCCAACACGGTGCCCATGGACGGCAGGAGGATGCAGAACCTGGCCAACACGGTGGGCACGCTGCCCCGCGGCCGCAGGCAGGTACGGGCTGAGCTGGGCTGGTGCCGCCGCTCCTGCCGGGGTGATGGAAGGGTGACCCGGGGTGATGGAAAGGGTGACCCGGGGTGATGGAAAGGGTGACCCGGGGTGATGGAAAGGGTGACCCGGGGTGGTGGAAGGGTGACCCGGGGTGATGGAAAGGGTGACCCGGGGTGATGGAAGGGTGACCCGGGGTGGTGGAAGGGTGACCTGGGGTGATGGAAAGGTGACCAACCTCAGCCGCGCCGGTTTTGGGGGTGGCAGAGGAAATTTTGGCAGGGCTGGCAGTGCGGGTGATGCTCGGGCTGTGAAGGGTGAGTGCAGCTCCTCTCCATTCCCAGCCGTGCTGGCAGCCAGGGAGGGTTTGCGCTGTCTGGGTGCTCCTCCAAGTGTGCGTTTACCTCGGGCGGGTGGCCTGGCTGCCCTCTGCCTGCTAGGCTGGCACAAAGCGCCCCCCACTCGCCTTTTCCATGGCTTTGGCAGTGTTTCTGTGCAGCTCTGGGGCTGCTGGGGCTGTGGCTGTGGCTGGGCTTTCCCCCGGAGCAGCACCGCGGGATTCCCGCAGAGCTGAGCTGCTGTGCCTAGAAATCCACGGCTGAGCAGTTCCAGCTCTGCACTATTTGTCAGACATGAAGAAGCCTGGGCAGAAAGTGAGAGGTGATAATCTGAAAGTACAGCCGGGAAAATTGCCTGCAACGTCTGTGCGCTTAAGGCTTTGCTTTGTTCGGCTGCAGAAGGTCCTGAACCTTCCCTTGGTTCGTGTGCCAGGGGATAAGGCAGAGCCAGAGGCAGCGGTGGGAGCGCTGCTCGGGGTGGCTCCGGCCCCTGGGCTGGGGTGGAACCCTCACCTGAGGGTGCTGCAGGTGGTTCCAGCCCAACTCTCACCTGAGGGTGCTGCAGGGTGGAGCTCTCACCTGAGGGTGCTGCAGGTGGTTCCAGCCCAACCCTCACCTGAGGGTGCTCCTGGTGGCTCCAGCCCAACCCTCACCTGAGGGTGCTCCTGGTGGCTCCAGCCCCCGGCCGGGACGAGCCCTGGCTGTGTGGAGCTGCCGCTGTGGCGGTGGCCGCTGGCAGGGCAGGGCTGTGACAGCTGTGATGTGGCTGTGGCTGGTGAAGCTGAGCTCCCTCAGGGCCAAGGTCACACTGCAGGGACCGTCCCCAGAGCAGGGTCCCTCTCCCTGCTATCAGCCCTCTCATGTCCCCCCAGATGGATCATCCATGGTCTCTCTCCTCCCCTTGTCCCTCCACAAGTCCACGTGTCCATGAAGTCGCTGTTTCTGCAGGAGGTCACGCTGTGGCACCACCTCATCCTGCTGAGACATCAGCTGTATTGACTACAAACATCTCGCTGATAATGGAATTCCTTATTCATGGCTCACTCCTGTGGGAGGAATCCCTGTTTTACACTGACCTGGCCCCTCCCAGAGACCCCTCCAGGCACAGGTGTCCCCAGCCTGAGGCAGGGGCCCTGGGGATGCTGTGCAGACCCTGCAGGGCTCACTGCCTGCACTCCCCTGCTCTGGGGCTGCTTTGTGCCTCTCCTGGCAAGTGTTCTGTTTAGAAATACCCAGGGAGTTTTAGAGGAAAGGAACAAAAGTGAGAAGAGCTCTTGGCACACCAGAGGTGTAGTTTATGCTCTGAGCTGGCCACCAGCATCTGACAGGGGGATTTGACCTGCAGATGCTTTTCCTTGTCAGAAAGTTCAAGCTCTCTTTTGCCCAAGGCAGAGCTGTGCTGGTGCAAGGTGCTGCTGGGATGCCAGCAGCTGTTTTTAGTTCTCTAAACTGCTGGTTTAGAAGAATCACAAACATACAAAAAAAAAAAAAAAAAAAAAAAGCCTTTCCTCTCCTGTCTGTGCTCACAGCTCGCCTTGGCCAGATCCAGCTCCTCAGGTGACTCTTCCAAGCCCCAAAGGTATGATTCCATGATTCTGTGATTCTCTGATTCTGTGATTCCATGATTCTGCAATTCTATGATTCTGTGATTCTATGATTCAGTGATTCTGTGATTCCATGATATTGTGATTCTATGATTCTGTGATACTATGATTCTAGGATTCTATAATTCCATGATTCCATGATTCCATGATTCTATGACTCTAGAATTCTAGGATTCTGTGATTCTACGATTCTACAATTCTGTGATTCTGTGATTCTGTGATTCTATGATTCTGTGATTCTAGGATTCTATGATTCTAGGATTCTATGATTCTGTGATTCTGTGATTCTGTGATTCTGTGATTCTAGGATTCTAGGATTCTATGATTCTGTGATTCCATGATTCTGTGATTCTGTGATTCTGTGATTCTGTGATTCTGTGATTCTGTGATTCTGTGATTCTAGGATTCTGTGATTCTATGATTCTGTGATTCTACGATTCTAGGATTCTATGATTCTAGGATTCTATGATTCTATGATTCTATGATTCTATGATTCTGTGATTCTGTGATTCTGTGATTCTTTGATTCTATGATTCTATGATTCTATGATTCTAGGATTCTGTGATTCTATGATTCTATGATTCTGTGATTCTGTGATTCTGTGATTCTAGGATTCTAGAGCCACTGTTCCTGCCTTATTCTGCATGAAATGTGCACCCTGGGAATTGTTCCAGCTCAAGTGGGATTAGGGTGTGGGGCAGAGGGGGGTACCCAGCATTTGGGGTGTGCAGGTGCTCTTGTGACCTTTGACTTGAGCAAGGGGAGAGGCAGGGCCACCGTGGGAGGGACGACATGGTGACACCCCAAGGCATGGTGACACCCCATGGCATGGTGACACCCCAGGGGCACAGGGGGGGATGGCAGGGTGACATCCCAGGGTGTGGTGACACCCCAGGGGCACAGGGAGGGACAGTGTGGTGACACCCCAGGGTGTGGTGACACCCCAGGGGCACAGGGAGGGGCGATGGGGGACCCACCACAGTTCAGGGTGGAAATGCCCTCAGAGCAGAACCCCACATCCCCACGGAACCCCGTGTGCTCCTGTGCAGGCACCTCGTTGCTATATTGAAGGAAGACAAGGAGACATTCGGGTTTGAAATCCAGGTAAGACTTAAATGACAGGCTGGTTCATTAAAAACAAAAGGTGCTGCAGAGTCTGAAGTGTCATATCCCCAAAATCAGTAAAGGCAGGCCAGAGCAGAGGAAGGTGTCTGTCAGAGCCTGTGAAACTTGGAGAGCTTACAGCACTCATACAAGACAGGGACGTTTCTCTGAGGGTTTTTCATAGTGAAGGTCACAGATGAGAATTTCTGGCCTTCTCACAGAGTGTTGAATGTAGGAGAAATCTCATCCAAATCCAGATAAGAGGCAATGACAGTGCCTTCTTACCTCCATAAGTGAATGCTTTTGGGAGAATTGTATATGAGAATGCTCTCAAATGAGAGACATCCAAAACTCTCTTAAAAATTACCTTATACTGCCTTTTTGTTAGTACCTTTAATATGCACAGAGAGATATGTACTTTTGAAAGAAGATGTACAATGGTGTTATATTTTTCCATAAATACCTGCTAAACATGACTTTTGGGGCAGGAGCTAAATCATACAGGAAGAGATTCTGTTTGTTGTAGAAGTCAGTAAGTAGGAGACCCAGGTTGGGAGATTTCATGGGAGATTTTTGTGAGAAAGGCAACTCCTAATCAGCAGGCCTGCTAAAATCCTGGCTGGAGTTAAAAAACGATCCCAGGAATAAAGGGATGTGCTTTGGGAGCAGAGGGATCTGCCTGCCAGCAGCAGGGCACTTTCAAAGTGCTTTCTTCTCTCTGCACACAAAGGGGAAAAGTATTTTCTGTGAAATTAGTGTATTAGGAAGAGCTTAACTTTGCCCAGTTTGGGTCTGTGACTAATGAGCAGGTCAGCACTCAGCTCGTGAACAGAGGAGAGCTTTCAGAAGGGAGGATAATTGAGTCAATTATTGGGCTTTTGTGTAAATTGTCAGGGCAGATTTTCATTATGTGTGGCATTCTGATTAAAAATAATTGTTCTTGGCACGTTTTCTTCCTGAACACGCATTGAGCACTTCATAGAAAGTCCAGGCTGCAGAGAGGCAGCATCTGGCAGCTACTGAGATGTTTAGGAGCTGCAGTTTCATCACCAGGAGATAAATTTAGGCAAAGCAGAATAAGATGATGTGAAACTGTGGGTTTACACCTGCAGGGAGCTCATGCTTCACTCGTCACTCTGGCTTTCAGCAGGAATTTTGCAGTGAATCCAAAGGCTGGAATCACTGGGGGGGTTTGGCCAGACCAGCTCTGAACTTCCCCAGCCTCCATCCCTTTGTTCCACACTGGCTGGGGAGTCTGGGGATCCAGAGTGAGCTGTCTGTGGGTCAGAAGTGGCAGATGCAGTTTCCAGGAAGCAGATGTGGTGTTTGCATGTCACCAGAAAACGTTTCCTGCTGTCACAGGACCCGGACCGGCTGTGGCACCACATTTTGCATTTTTCTAAATTCTTGTCAGCACCCATAACCACACGAGGGGTTTAGAGTAATTGGAGTCACTTAATGTTTAGTTAAATGTGTAGGTCAAGAATAAAAAGCACTTTGGGGAGTGTGGTGATGTGTGTGGATGACGAGTTTCAGAGGCCAGAAGAGCAAAAGTTTAAACCTTGTGTCTTTTCAGTTCAGTGCAAACGGAGCTGTCTGGCAGCAGCAGCTGACTCCACACAGCATTCCCAGTGAACAGGGGTCAATCCCTTGAAAAGCCCCAGTCCCATCCTGTTCCCCTGGGAACACCTTTCCAGAAAGCCATTCCCACCCAGGCTGACATATTCTCGGTTGAAGTTACACAGTTTTTAATACTGAATAACCAACTTGCTCTAAAGCTAGGTTTGTTTGGTTTTTTCCCCCAAACCCAATGTACAGGCACCTGTGAGGTGTCTGTTGTTTTTTGCTGTCCAAATGCATTTTTAATTGTTGGGTTATATCATTTTGATCTCACTTGTGTGTAGTGTACTCTGCTCACCACAGCCTCCTTATTGAAAATGTACTGGATTTTACCTGGCTTTCCTGGCGCCAGGATGGGTGACTCTGTCCCTTTGGTGTTGGCAGACTATCAGGTTTCCACACCAGAAGGATTTCTCCCTGGAGGTGTGCACCTGTGTCTGCAGGATCCAGGAGGAAAGCCCTGCCCATCTCTCTGGCCTGCAGGCTGGTAACTCCCCGAGGGTTTTCCTGGCTGGGCAGCCTGCTCCCCTCTCCTGTTCCTGGGGGGCAGGTGCAGGTGTGGAGGCTGCTGGGCTCAGCCTGTGTCTGTGGCAGGGGACATCCTCACCAGCATCAACGGCGCCAGCATCGAGGGCTTCGCTCACAAGCAAATCGTGGACTTGATAAAGTCTTCAGGGAACTATTTGAGGTGGGTGTCCCTCCTTCAGATGGGGCTTGGCCTAAAATCCTCTCCCACTGAACCGTGCTGCCCACAGTCCTGCACTGCCTGAGAGGCAGAAATCCCACGGGCTGGTGTGGGGGAGCCTCGGGGCCAGCATCACCCGTTCCCCAGGTTGGAGACTGTCAATGGGGCCCTGTTCCTGAGGAAAATGGAGCTGGAGACCAAACTGCAGGCTCTCAAGGTAGTATGGTTAATTAGCTGTTCCACTGCCAAATGGGGATGGCTGCTGTGGGTTCACTGCTGCTGGGGGCAGGGGGGTGTCCGTGGGACAGGGGGTGACACCTGTGGGTTCCCTGCTGCCAGCACCCCCAGCCCTGGCCCACTGATACGATTTTTTGGAAACCAGGAATAGAAAAAAAATGTGGTCCCAGTCCCAGGAGTGCCCAGGTGAGCTCAGGCTGGTCAGTTTGGGTGTGGGAATGTCCAGCTGCACCGAGTTCCCTGGGCTGGCGGGCAGGTGCCTCCTGTGGCAGTCCCCAGGCACAGCCTCACCTGGTTGTACTTTTAATCAGCTCTGCAGGGGTTTATTTCACCCCAGGAGCTGCCCTGCCGCAGAGGGAAAGGAGCCTTGCTGTGCGGGGGTGTGTCGTTGGCTCCAGCACTGGGGTGTGCCAGGATTCCAGCACGGGCCGGGTGCGGCTGTGCCGGTCCCTCACCGCGCTCTGAGAGCCGGGGAGGAGGAGTGGGTGCCTGGTCCTGGTCCTGGTGCTGGTCCTGGTCCTGGTCCTGGTGGGTGGCCCAGAGCCGGGCAGGGCTGCAGAGGGGCGCTGGCACTGCCCCAGCTGGGCTGGGCTTCGTGACCCTTCCCAAACCTGGCGCGGCCGGAGCATCCTCAGGCGTGAGCGGGCTCGTGTTTCCTGGGAGAAATTTCCTAAGCTCTGGGAAAATGGAGTGAAAGTGGGACACGCGGGTGTTCCCGCGGGTGACCTGCGCTTTCACAGACTGTTCTCTGTGCGAGAGCTCTGTGCTCCCGGGGTGACAGAGCTGTCCCCGTCCCCGTCCCTGTCCCACAGCAGGCGCTGCACCAGCGGTGGGGGGAGCTGCGGGCTCTGCTGGCCCGGGAGCGGCTGCTGCTGCACGGTACGTGGGAGCAGCGCTCCTGCCATCTCCTTCCTCCCTGCCATCTCCTTCCTCCCTGCCATCAAACTGCTCCCTGCCGTCTCCCTGCTCCTCCCTGCCATCTCCTTCCTCCCTGCCATCTCCCTCCTCTCTGCCATCAAACTGCTCCCTGCCATCTCCTTCCTCCCTGCCATCTCCTTCCTCCCTGCCATCTCCTTCCTCCCTGCCATCAAACTGCTCCCTGCCATCAAACTGCTCCCTGCCGTCTCCCTGCTCCTCTCTGCCATCTCCTTCCTCCCTGCCATCTCCCTCCTCTCTGCCATCTCCTTCCTCTCTGCCATCAAACTGCTCCCTGCCATCTCCCTGCTCCCTGCCATCTCCCTGCCCCCTGCCATCTCCCTGCCCCCTGCCATCTCCCTGCTCCCTGCCTCCCTCCCCTCCCGAGGGGGCGAGGGGCTGGGCTGGGAGCGCTTTTGTCCGGGGGGGATGCGCTTGGCTGCTGCTGCACCAATGCGCACCGAGGGCTCTGTGCATATCACAGCAGGGGCTGCTGTGGGGGTAAAATGTTCTCCGTTCTTATTTTGGTCCTAGCGAAAGGGGAAGAGGCTGGGTTGGGTTTTTTTCGGATCAGGGTGCAGGAGCAGCTCAGGAGCAGGAGCAGGGCCCGGGGGGAAGGGGCTGCTGCCTGTGCCAGGGCTGGGCATGGGGCTGCCCTGCGCTGGCTGACGCTGCTGTTCTCTGGCTCCTGCTCCAGGGGAGGTGAATGACAACGCTCTGCTGGCCACGCTGGAGCCGGCAGAGCCCGGCTGCGAGGGCTGCAATCCCCCAGAACCCTTCCTGCCGGCCAAGCCCCGCTTCTCCAGCGAGAGCAGCTCCCGCAGCCGCCTCAGCTCCATGACCCTGGGCAGCGAGGACAGCTTCTACCAGGGCAGCGCCCCGGAGGACTGGGCTGCCGACAGCCTGAGCCGCCAGTCCAGCCTGGATGACGACTGCGTGTTCCCCAGGGACGGGGATGGAGCCGCCCGCAGCTCCCTGCGCAGGAACCGCAGCATCAGCCTGGCCAGCAGCGGCTCCCTGTCCCCGCTCTGGGCTGGCAGCGCCTCCAGCAGCTTCTCCAGCAGCTTCGGGACCCTCCCGCGCAAGAGCCGCCGAGCCAGCGTTCGGAAACACCTCCTGAGGTTCCTCCCGGGCTTCCACCGGGCGGTGGAGGAGGAGGAAAGCCGGGTCTGAGGGCACAGGGGTCACCCTGCTCTCACCGGGGCACACCGTGGGCACAGCACCCGCAGACAGCAGCTCTGATGAGACCCACGCGGCTCTGGGTGGTAATTACTGCCGTTTTTAATCAGAGCACGCTGCGGACCTCTTCATTAACCTGAAAAATGAGTGACTCCAAATCGTGAAGAACCTTTGCAGAACTTCCTCAGCGAACTTCACTGTTAATAGCAGTTTTTAATTGAATACGAAATTGATAGCTATTTATTTCCTGCTGCTGGAGTCAGTGTCTGCCAAAGGTCTTGAATAAAGTGAGTGCTTCCACTAAACCCGGTTGCAGAGTCCCACTGGGAAGAGGCTGGAGCTGGAGTGTGGCACAGAGCCCCTGGGCAGTGGGGAATGGCAGCTTTGGGTCCTGGCAGCTGTTGTACAGAGTGATAACCCGGCACTGGCTCCATCTGAGCAGCTGCAGCCTCTGCCAGGTGCTGGCAGCCATGTCCTGCCAGGCTGTGTCATTCCAGAGGATTTGGAGTGGAAAGGACCCCCCTGAGCGGGCACATGGCCCCAGACTCCAGTGCAGAGCCAGCGCTGGGGAAGCCGGAGGGGTCTGTGGCTCTGGAGCAGCTCTGTGTGTCCCACAGCTGGAGCTCCCTGAGGCAAGGGAGGAAAAGGGTGAGGGCTGTGCCGCAGGGCTGAGCAGGAGCAGGGCTGAGCAGGATGGCTCTGCACCGGCAGCCTGGCGGCACCCGGGCACTCCCTGGGTGCTGCGCTGGGCACCCTGTCCAGCAGTGCCCTGGGGCTGCAGGAGCTGCCTCGGCCCTGTGCTCCACTGCTCTCAGCAATCCCTTACCTGTACAGCGAATCACACCTGTACAGCGAATCACACCTGCACAGCAAATCACACCTGTACAGCACCTCACACCTGTACAGCGAATCACACCTGTACAGCAAATCACACCTGTACAGCACCCCAAACCTGCACAGCACCTCACACCTGTACAGCGAATCACACCTGCACAGCGAATCACACCTGCACAGCAAATCACACCTGTACAGCACCTCACACCTGTACAGCACCTCACACCTGTACAGCGAATCACACCTGTACAGCGAATCACACCTGCACAGCAAATCACACCTGTACAGCACCTCACACCTG
>JAOTQP010000362.1:36912060-36924561 GCA_026413545.1 Cichladusa arquata | reverse complement strand
GTGTTTTGGGATTGTTCTTTGTAATACTGCATTTCTATTTTAATTTTCCCAGTAAAGAACTGTTATTCCTAATTCCCATATCTTTGCCTGAGAGCCCCTTCATTTCACAATTATAATAATAATTTGGAGGAAGGGGGTTTACATTCTCCATTTCAAAGAGAAGCTTCTACCTTTATTGGCAGACACCTGTCCTTCAAACCAGGACACAGGGCCACCTAACCCCAAACCCCACAAGGGGGATTTGCTCCCTCCTTGCAGCAGGATCCTGGGGCCAGGGGGGCTCAGCCCCCCCCAGTCTGCTCCTGCCAGCAGTGGCCCAGGTGGCAGTGACACAAGCCCCACTCTCCTGTGGCTGCCCTGCTGTGGGGATTCATCACACCACCCCACCTCAGCCAATATTAGCTTTGCTCTATGCAACCCTGACTGTTTAAATCTGGTGAGTTTGCCTCGCCCCAGGTTTGTCACTTATTTGTCCAGAGCAAAAGCAATCCGGAGAAGCCAATCAGCAGAATAAATAATGTGGAAACGGGTAGCTTCTACAAAAGCACTTCTCCAAGTAACAACTGTTTAGCAAGCCCCAAATCCAAAGGCTGCTCCGCGTTTTGTTGAGCCTCCCAGTGCTCCTGAAGCCAGAGTGAGCTCAGGACACTCTCAGCACAATCCAGGGTTTGGACCACTGTGCTCAAAACAACATTTTCCTGCTTTCTCTGAAGCTCTCATCCATTTTCCCCTCATCATTATTCTGACGCAAGAACCCCCATGCTATTACTCACTGCTCAGCTGTCCAAAAGCAGCTGAGTGCCCGTGGAATGCATTTGCAGGCAGAGGACTGGGAAATAACCAGTTCCTGATTAACTACAGTGGCAGAAAACCACACTGGCTTCAGATTGATGTGACCTACAGCGTGGAGTCCTCGAGTATTTCATGGCATAAACAGCAGAGATCTGGAGAGGTCTGGATTTGAAAGGAGTAAAGAGTGACTTCCCACCCTGGGAATTTATCATCTGTGGAGAACAACAGTGCAGCACTTTAGGAGAGATGGGGTCACAGGATAGTGGTTTTATACTCAGGAACAGCTGCTTTTTGCCTTTTTTTAAGGCCTGCCAACTGGCATGCGTGTATTCTCCCCTAGATAATGACATTAAAATCCTGCACTTGAACAGACAATCAGAATATCCTGAACTGGGAGGGAGGCACAGGGATCACCCAGCCCAACTCCTGGCCCTGCACAGACACCCCAACAATCCCCCCCTGCCCCTGGGAGCATTGTCCAAACACCCTGGAGCTCTGGCAGCCTCGGGGCTGTGCCCATTCCCTGGGGAGCCTGGGCAGTGCCCAGCACCCTTCACCCAAAGGGGAAGCACCTTTTCCTGATTTCCAACCTAACCCCCTCCTGACACAGCCCCAGCCCTTCTCTCAGCTCCTGTCCCTGGTCACAGAGAGCAGAGATGGGAGCTGCCCCTTGGGAGGGAGCTCCAGACCACAATGATGATTTAACACTCTGGAGAGGAAAGGAAGGACAAAGCAAAGCACAGGTTTTGCATCTCAGCCTTTCTGACCTTGCAATCAAATGCCATTCTCCCCAGGCACAGAGACCCCTTGAACACAAGAGAGAAGAGAAGAGAAAAGCAGCTCCAAGCCTGAGCTCCTCCAGCCCAGACAGGAAAAGCTCTCCTGACACAAACACCATTGCACCTTCCCAAGATGTTTGTGATTCCACTCTGAAACCCGAGGTGTGGGATCAGTGCCAAGGGAACCCTGAGCTTCCAGGGAGGGCCAGGATCACCCAGCACAGCCATCCCTGTCCTGCACAGCAGCCCAGGAACAATGGGGTTCAGTTGTTCAACACCAAACAGAACAAGGTCCCCCCTTGCCACCACAGGTGACCCCTCCGTGATCCTTTGGGGTTTTCCAATTACTTCAGCCAAAAAGTTCTTCTCTAACAACAGAGTGGCTAAGCCAAATCAATCTGGCATCCTCCTCCAGAGGTGAGTGTGCTCCTGAATATCCTATAAAACTCCTAAATACAGGCAGCACAGTGAAATGGCAATTGTGGCATTGCCCAAGAGCAGAGAGATGCTCACCAGTGCCCTGCCTGGAGAGGGCTCTGCTGCTCATGGAACTGATGGAACATGCTGAGCTGTCTCTGCAATCCTGTGCAGTGCCTCTTGAAAACAGCAATGAAAACTGAAAGAACCATCCCCCCCTTATTTGTAGTTTCCACCTGCTGTAATCAGTGACAATGAAGAGACACTTTCATTTTTACCAAGGGCAGCCAACACAGCTTTTTCCAAAACACTGGCCTAAGAGCCTTCACCAAATTAACACTGAATCCTCTACAAAACCCCTCAGTCCTAGAACCTACGCTGCTGAGGACATTTAGAGTGCAAAGACAGTTTGAGTAAGTCTATCCCACACCACATTAAGCCCAACAGTGATGCCATTTGGTTTATAATTTCTTCTTTTTGTGTAATTTGGGAAAGTTCTATTTTCACTCCTTAGTAGCAAATGCTGCATTTCTGCACATCCGAACAGACAATGTTTCCGTTGGCACTCACAGGATCCTCCCCCAGAGTGCACACAGTGTACATTCAATTTTATTTTTATCAGAGCTGAGCCCCAGCCAGCAGGGAGTGGTAACAGAGCCCACAGAGTGGAGAGATTTGAGATTTGTTTGGGACTGATTGAGGAGAGCTATGTGAAAATCAGAGTGTTAACGAGGCACAGCTCTGGTTTGTTCTGTCCTGTGTCACTCTGTAACTGTTACTCCAACTCACAGAGCCCAGAAGGGCTGGGCATGAGAGGGACCTTAAAGCCCACCCTCCTACAGGTGCATTCCCCACTGCACCAGGTAACTGCAGGCACCCAGTAAAGCAACACAGCAAAGCAAAGCCCTTCATGGGCAACGTTTGCTTGTGTACACCCAGACCTCCCCACAGTTAGGGCTGGTGGGTAATCACACATGTTCATTGGATTTGTACAACTACACTAAGTCACCACGACTGTCTCTCTCCTGCCATTTGAAGGAAGTGCTTAATTGCACGAGCAGTTTTATTACAAGCATTAAGCAGGAGCCCAGGAGCTGCTGTGCATATGGGAAGGGTTAGATGCCAGTCAGGCACGATGAATCAGCTGCAGTGACTCAAAATCCTTCCAGACTTCTCTGAGCAAGAGCTCAGCCAGTTCTCTTCCCCAGACATGAGCAGAGTCAGTTCAGGGGGAATGTCCCCTTTGACCTGTGAGTCACAAGTCAGTACAACACCCCAGCCCTGAACTCTGCAGCTCTCTGAACCACATGAAACTGCAGTGGAACTTGCTGCAAACTCCCAGACTCTCCAGGACATAGAGCACTCATGTCCTTGCTCCTGCCCTGCCCCAGGGGATGAGTTCTGGCTCCATCAGCTCCATCCCCCCAGCACTCCTGGCTGGCCCAGCCCCAGCTCTGGGCCACCCCTGCTGCTGCAGCAAGGCCCAAGCAGGTGGGAAGGATGATGGACAAGGAAATGTGCACTGGAAATAACCACAGCCCACACTGCAGCTCTTCAACATCTGCCCTAAGGTGTCAGCTCTCATGGAAAGGGAAGCCTCGAGCCTTCTCACAGCTAAATTGATTCCAACAATTCAAACTCGGATTTGACACATCCAGTTTGAATAATCCATAGTAGTCACCTTAATTTCTGACCTCTTCCATTTAGCACCAGCTCAGATCACAAGAACTAAACCTCCCTGTTCTTGGAATCACAGAATGGTTTGGGTTGGAAGGGAGTTTAAAGTTCATCCCATCCCACCCCCTGCCATGCCAGGGACCATTTCCACTGGCCTTGGACACTTCCAGGGACCCAGGGGCAGCCACAGCTTCTCTGGGCACCTGTGCCAGGGGCTGCCCACCCTCCCAGGGAAGGATTTCTCCCTGATCTCCCACCTACCCCTGCCCTCTGTCCATTTAAAGCCAATGTTCTACTATGGTATGTTCCAAATTCTGTAGTTATAAACACAGCAGTATCACCAGCAAGAGGCAGAAAAGCCATAAAATATTTTTACAGAAGAAATCTCAATATCCTTCAAATGCCTGTCTGATCAATTCTGCTGCCAAGTTACAGCACAGGAGCTAAAACTCCTACTGAAACTAAGATCCCAGAAAGCAAAAATAAGCCACAATATCCACCACATCCAGTGACAGACAAAATTTGGAATTCTGGCTCTGTGTGACTACTTTATAATTACGTTGTTTCCCACTCCTTTTGTATCAGCCTTCAAGTTGTCACTACACTGTGACTGCCGTGTCAGTGGCAGGAAAAGCACCGTGTTAAAATGAAACTAAACATTGTCACTGTCAGTTTATGGCAACAGCTCTAAAATGTCACTGTGAGTGCCCGTCACATCACAGCGGGGCTGTGGTGTCCGTGCCACCCTGCCAGGCTGATGTCACCTCAGCCTGCAGTGTCCCCACTGCCACCAACGCCGTCCAGGGGAAAAATCCCAGCAGGGGAACTCCCAGAGGAGCCAGCCTGGGCTGGGTTTAACTCCAACAGAGCAGGGATGGATCAGGCACTGTGTGCTGAGCTTGGGCTGCTGCTGCTGAGCCATCAGGAGAGACCCTAACACTACCTTAATCCTAATCTTAACCCTAACTCTAACCCTAATCCTAACCCAACTCTAACCCTAACATTAAACCTAACCCTAACATTAAACCTAACCCTAACTCCTAACCCTAACCTCTAAACCAAACCCCTAACCCAAATCTAACCCCTAACCCTAACCCTAATCCCAACCCTAACCCTAACATTAAACCTAACCTTAACTCCTAACCCTAACCTCTAAACCTAACCTAAACCCTAATCCCAACCCTAACCCCTAACCTAAACCCTAATCCTAACCCTAACACAAACCCCATCCCCAACCTGGGAACCACACCTGGCACAGGGGGATGGAGCCTGGAAGGACACAGTGCCATCAGGACAGCCCCTAACCCTAAACCAACCCTAACCCTAACCCAAATCCTAACCCAAACCCAAATCCTAACCCTAACCTGGGAATCACACCTGGCATGGGGATAGAGGGTCTGCAGGGACACAGTGCCATGCCAGAGGTCAGAGATCACAGAACCCACAGCTCCAGGACTGGAAGAGCCCCTCCAGATCAGCCAGCCCAAGTGCCAACCCAGCACCACCATCATCTCCCACAGCCCTGTCCCAAAACCAGCACCACCATCATCTCCCACAGCCCTGTCCCAAACCCAGCACCACCATCATCTCTTATAGCCCTGTCCCAAACCCAGCACCACCATCATCTCCTATAGCCCTGTCCCAAACCCAGCACCACCATCATCTCCTATAGCCCTGCCCCAAACCCAGCACCACCATCATCTCCTACAGCCCTGTCCCAAACCCAGCACCACCATCATCTCCCATAGCCCTGTCCCAAACCCAGCACCACCATCATCTCCTACAGCCCTGCCCCAAACCCAGCACCACCATCATCTCCTACAGCCCTGTCCCAAACCCAGCACCACCATCATCTCCCACAGCCCTGTCCCAGGTGCCACATCCTGGTGCCTCTTGAATGCTGCCAGGGATGGTGACTCCATCACCTCCAGAGACACCTTATCTCTATGCCTGGCCACTCTTCCAGGGAGCTGTTCTTTCTCACATCTATTCTGAAGCTCCCCTGCACAGCCTGGGGCCATTTCCTCTGCCCCTGTCCCTTGTGCCTTGGGAGATGTGCCCTTCCCAACGGCACATCCCACAGCAGCAGGGCACTGTGACCCTC
Source organism: Cichladusa arquata (assembly GCA_026413545.1). Taxonomy (NCBI): domain Eukaryota; kingdom Metazoa; phylum Chordata; class Aves; order Passeriformes; family Muscicapidae; genus Cichladusa; species Cichladusa arquata. Next base: position 36,918,792 of record JAOTQP010000362.1, on the reverse strand, counting down.
TGCAGCTCCCTCAGAACACCCTGGCTCACAGCAGAGCTCCAGCCCTTGCCCTGAAAGCCACCACACACCAGGGACCACGCAGATGTTTGTGCCACAATGAACAAGTGATGTCGTTTTGTCAGGAATAACCTTAAATCTTTTTGGTAACATGATCTGAAGAATTATTCCCTGTTCACTTCTTAAGGGACACAAACCCCATCCTTTGCTTATACAAGCATTAAAAAAAGAAAAGAGAGAGGCCCCGAATTCACTGGAATATTCATCATTTCCAACCTTAAACCCAGAGCGTACAAACAGACGAATCCAGCAAGTCAGAAAGCAAAGCCAATTTAATCTGTGGCTCCCCTGAGGTAAATGTAGTTCACAGTCCTGCCCCCACCCCAGCCTCAGCCATAATCCCTGCTTCCTGGAGGTAAGAAAGCACTGGAGTGAGGAAAATTCTGCAGCAGGATATAATGATCCAAAATGACAGGGACAATAATGACAATGAATTTCATGTCTCCCAGTCATGAGCTGGGGATGCTTGACTGGGCTGACTCACACGATTAAATTGTTACAGGTACAGCAGGAGATGCAGTTATCATCCAGTGCTTTTGGGAGGGTGCCTGGGGCAGGGCAGGCAGCACAGCCCTTCTGTGCCTTCTGTGGGAGCAAAGGGCTCCTCCTGCAGCGACGTGCCACCTCTGACAGAGGCAAAACTGGGTTAAAGATGCAGCTGGTTCAGGCCATTGATTTTATCTCTTCTGAAAATGATAAAAGGGCCCTGACACGGGTGAAGTGCGGCGGGGCTGGAGCCAGGGAGGGTGCTGGGAGTGGGGGAGCCCTGCTGCAACACAGTGCCTGTGCCTGAGCCAGCATCAGCACAGACACTGCCCCTCTGCTGTCCTGGGACCACTGCACTGCACATCCCAGCCAGAATTCCCCTTCCAAACTCCTGCATCCCTCAGGATTTCAGCATGGGCAGCCCTGCTGCAGCACAGACACTGCTCCTCTGCTGTCCTGGGATCACTGCACATCCCAGCCAGAACTCACCTTCCCAGTCCCTGCATCCCTCAGGATTTCAGCATGGGCAGCCCTGCAGCAGCACATCCCAGTGCCTGTGCCTGAGCCAGCACAGACACTGCTCCTCTGCTGTGCTGGGACCACTGCACTGCACATCCCAGCCAGAATTCCCTTTCCCAGCCCCTGCATCCCCAGGATTTCATGGGCAGCCCTGCTGCAGCACACCCCAGTGCCTGTGCCAGCACAGGGACTGCTCCTCTGCTGTCCTGGGATCACTGCACTGCACATCCCAGCCAGAACTCACCTTCCAAACCTTTGCATCCCTCAGGATTTCATGGGTAGCCCTGCAGCAGCACATCCCAGCCAGAACTCACCTTCCAAACCCCTGCACCCCCAGGATTTCATGGGCAGCCCTGCTGCAGCACATCCCAGCCAGAACTCCCCTTCCCAGCCCCTGCACCCCCAGGATCTCTCCTGTGATACAGAGCACAGACAGAACACCCTGTAAAACATCGGGGTCTGCAGCATACTCAGATTATTTCCAGCTATACCCATGGCTGGTGTGCCTGCAAGGCTTCTCTCACCCACCCAGCCTCAGGCTGCAAACACCAGGAAATATGAGTAGCTGTGTATTTAAATTCACCTATGGAAAGTCTGTTCAGTGACAAACTGTCAGAGTTTTTATATCCAGGGAAGGAAAAACAGCCACAGAGTTGTCTGTAATATCCCTATTACAGCTCAACATCTCCAAATATCCATTTGTCAAACATGAATTATAAAGCTATAACATTTCATAATTCAGGACACACTCAAATCCTAGGAAAAATAGCTACAAGAGCCCAAATAAAAAAAAGCATTTATTCCATTTTTGACAGCTTAATGAATGCCCTACTCTTTTGCATTGATTTTTGTGTGTGTGTCTGTGTGTGCACGTGTGCCTGGGAAGGATTTCTCAGGGGGTTTGCTGTGAACAGGGAAAGCGAAATCCTCTGCCAAGGCTTTTTCTACTTTTAAATAACCTCCATATTAAAATATTTCAGCAGAGAATGTATGCAAAACTACTGAGAATGCAAAAAGCCAAAAAACCAACTACTTACATCCCAGTAAACATAGTGGAGATTTGTAGAACAAGACATTAAACAATCCAATACCTTGGTGTGGCAACAGAGTCCCAGGCACAGCATATGTTAATTTATTCTTTCAGGAAATAACAGCAAATTCAGAAAGCACGGTCAGCTGAGCCCTAGAATCCTAAATTCAGGATTGATTCCAGAACACAAATTTTCCTTACACACCTAAGGGCTCATGTTGCAAGGCAAAATCTGTTCAAAAAGCCTGCAAGCACCTAGAGACAGAAAAATAATGTATCATAAAGAGAAGCGTGCCACTTGGAATTGCTGAACACTTTACATTGACACACTCTGGCCAGCTGGATCCCTGCTTTAATGGCTCTCCCAGTTCTCACCATAATGAACTCCACACCATTGAAATGGAGATGAATTCCTCCATTTGAAGTGCTTTGGATCAATCCTGCCCAGATGCTGAGCCCAGCCCAGCCCCTCCCTGCTCCTCTGCAGCTCTCCCTAAGTGGATCTGACAGATCCCTGCTCAGATAGCAGCCGCCTTCTCCCCCCAAAATGTTGCCTTTTTGCTATTCAGGAGTATCCTAATACCAGGGAATGCTAAATGCAGTCTGACATGTCCCCCTAAGAAACAAACTTGTAAGTTGTGGCTTCAAAGCAAACCCTGAATAAATAGGACACGCTGTGTACACCCCAGCTAACATCCAACATATGCTTTGGCTTCCCCTGCTCAGGCAGAGCAGGAATAGCCCCTGGACAAGCTGTGATTTGCTCTTGCTGGTGCTTCCAACATCCATAATGCAGCCTTTTCTGTGCCTGTACAAACAATTGGAAGGATGTAATGAAGAGGAGCCCGGGCTGGGAACACGGAGTCCCCATGAATTATGGATGGCTGGAGGTGCCACCAGCCCCACAAAGAGCAGCCCTGGGCTGCCAAGGGACAGGACAGCCCTGGGGACAGCCCTGGGCAGGGGCTGCAGGGCACAAAAAACTCCCTGAGACACGGAGTGCCTTCACCTCCTCCCCTCGGTGCTGGGGATGCACAGCCTGCTCTGCTTCCAGCACTTCCAGGGAATAGAGAGGGGGACAGCATAAAACTGCATTGAACTGCACTCACAGTTAACAAGCCCCATCCTTGAAAGGCCAATTTGTTGATTCATTCTTTAGGGCAGAGAGGAGGGATGGACAGAGAACAGAAAGACATCACCTTCTTTAAGGCCTGTATTTTGCTTTGCCATTATTTCATGCTCTATTTATGACTAATCCTCCTGAAAGGACCAGAACAAGTTTAATTCCCTCAGCCCCTCCTGTACTCCCAGCCCCATTCCCTTCCCCTTGTGCCCCACCCCTCTGGGTTTAGGGTGTGGCAGCCCATCGTTAAACTGGAGGACAGTAATTCCCAGGGGCTGAAGGAGCTGCCTGGGGGCTGGGACTCCCAGCCCATTTCCCATGGCCAGGTGAACTGAGCAGGACAGAGCAGCTCCAGCCCCAGCCCCCCTGAGCCCCCTGCCCCAGGGGCACCCCACACACAGCAGGGAGCTGGGACCAGGCCAGCCCACACCTGAATTACCACTGCAGCAGGACTCCATTTATTCTGCATTAGCTGCAGCCTCTGAACACCCAGACGTGCACTGCCAACTCTCAGATTTCACCCGGGTCCCTCAAACCCATTTTATTCTTCAGGGAAACCAAGGTTTGCTGGAGCTTGGAGAGCTTTTCAAATTTTAATTCCATGCAGCATTTCTTTATATTCTGCCTAAAACTGAGCATTACTGAGCTGTGCCTTATAAAGAAAGTAAAATAAAGCAAGACAGATTTTTTTCCCTTTTTTTTCTGTTTTACTGTTCCTCTCCAATATTGAGTGTGGGTTTGTTTTCCTCTGCTGGGATGGCACCAAAACCTCCAGAGACATCTCTCAGTCACTCAGAGCCCTGCCCTGCCCATGTTTGCCATCAAAGCCCACGTGGCATCTGATGCTGAATCTTTACATTCACAGCACTGTTTAAAATAATTATTCATCTAAGAAACATGAAGACCAACCCTCAGGCTATCCTGAAAGGTGTATCTTTGCAATGCTGGAGCAGTAAATAGGCACGATACAGCCAAATTATTTATTTAATCAGAAAACCTTCACTAGATTATAAATGGATTTCAAGCTATAGTGCTCTTATGAGAAGTGTAATTACAGTTAAGAGAAGCACTTGGTTCTTCTGGCAGGCTCCTGGGATCCCTTAAAACAAGCTAAGGAATAGCTCAGGATACAGAAAAAATAAATCTGAAATCCTTCTCTGTGTGCTCTCTATGGCAGGTTGTGGTACTGGGTACAAAAACCACTACATAACCCCACAACAAATTTTGCTAAATTTGCAAATTTTGCTCTTATATCCACCAGACCTTAAAAATAAGAAAAAATGCAGCTTCCTTCAGTGGTAAGATCAAGGAAACACCAAGTCCATCCTTTAAACCCGACCCTCCTCCCAGACAAGAATCTGCACATACATATTCCCACAGATAATATAAGAATTTTTAATTGTTTTTCCACTCTGCTGGACTCTCTGAGACATCTTCAATTACCAGCACAAGCTTCATCCAGAAGCCTCATAAACCCCATTGGAGCCCAGTGTGTTTGCAGAGTCTCTCCCTGCCCAGAACTCTTTGATGAGCTGATGAATTGTCCTAAATGCAGGTCTACAAAGAGAAAATAATTCCCTTTATAATCCACCTTGTGTGAAGACCTTTCTGCTGCCAGAAGGGCAGGAACCACATCTCCACCACACCACCTTCACACCATTCCACACCCCCAAGAAAAACCATTGCATTTTCTCCCACACCCAGCAAGCTGCTGCCATGAAAACACAACTTATCTCCCTAATTAACCACTGAGAGGCAAGCTGAATCCTTCGAGCTGCAGGGACCCAGTGTACAATCTCCAGGCTCACACTTGGTTTTACCCCTGCTGGAGTCAGAAGAACACAGGCCTGAGTTCCTCAGTGAGAGATCAGCAAGTTCTAGTGAAAGTTGAAAAACAGAATCCTAGATATAACTGTTGAAAACAAGTTTCCATGGAAGCTCCAAGAACATGGTTTTAGACACAATAAAACTATAGTAAGAATATTGCTTACATTTTTTAGATAGAACAGACCAGATGTGTAGTTTACATGTAACCTGGTGTGCCAAGGAACTAGAATTCGAATAGGTTAAGAAGAAATGGTTTGAGTTTGTGTTTTAGCTTGCTGGGTAATTTGTGTATAAAATTTATGCATAGGAGAGAGATGCTTGCTGTTGCTCTCTCTTTCTTCTCTCTCCTCACTGCCACCATCCTTGCTCAGAAAAAGACAGAAACTGCAGCAGCAACAGGGACCCAGACAGGAGCAGCTTCTAATTGGGACTTTACTTCTATTTAGAACCTACCAAAAACCTTTAGCATGGACTTCAGCACTCGTGTCTCTCCACCTTTCCAGCCTGATGTGCCTTTACAATAAACAACTTTATAACACCCAATAACTGCTTTTACCCCTGCTGGAGTCAGAAGAACACAGGCCTGAGTTCCTCAGTGAGAGACCAGCAAGTTCTAGTGAAAGTTGAAAACCATAATCCTAGACAACAGTGTTGCAAACAAATTTCCATGGAAGCTCCAAGAACATAGTTTTAGACATAATAAAACTATAGTAAGAATATTGCTTACATTTTTTAGATAGAACAAGGCAAACCATATGTGTAGTTTACATGTAACCTGGTGTGCTAAGGAACTAGAATTCAAATAGGTTAAGAAGAAATTGTTTGTGTAAAAAATTGTTGAAATTGTTGGGTAATTTGTGTATAAAAACCTACACACTGGAGAGAGATGCTTGCTCTTGCTCTCTCTTTCTTCTCTCCCCTCCTCACTCAGAAAAAGACAGAAACTGCAGCAGCAACAGGGACCCAGACAGGAGAACCTTCTACTTCTAATTAGGACTTTACTTCTATTTAGAACCTACCAAAAACCTTTAGCATGGACTTCAGCACTCGTGTCCCTCCACCTTTCCAGCCTGATGTGCCTTTACAATAAACAACTTTACAGCACCCAACAACTGCCCAGCTCTTTAAAGCAAACAAGCACCCCCAGCCCAGAACAAAGCCCAGGCAGACAGGACCCACCATCGTAGTAGACAATGGCTCCCACCAGCCTGTCCCTGCGCAGCATGGGGAACAGCTCCAGGGCCCGGGCCTTGGTCAGCACGTAGCTGCTCCTCAGGCACTGGCTGCCAGCCACCAGGTCGTACAGCTTGATGCCAACCCAGTAGTAGGGCAGCTGCCACCACCTGAGGGGAGGAAAGCACCAAAGTGAGCAAAAAAACCCCAAAGGAGGCGTTCAGGAGGGTGTGTGCACGCTGGTATTGCAATACAGGGCACGGTGAGCAGCACAGAATGTTCTTAGAGCAGCTCTACCCTGCTGTCCTGGGCTGCAGTACAGGATGTGGCCAGAAATGTGGATTCTGTCCCATCTTTAAACCAGCTGGGGCAGTGACCCTGATCTCCTGACACATATTATCTGCTAATGGGCCATGTGTTAAAAACCAGCTGGGGCAATAATCTTTATCTTCCCACAGCCCATCCTCCCTCCAGGAGATATCTCCTGTTAATGGCCAGTGAGTCCCAGGGCATGACT
>JAOTQP010000362.1:36776565-36790359 GCA_026413545.1 Cichladusa arquata | reverse complement strand
GATTTTGTCCAGGGTTGTGATTTTATCCACAGCTGTGATTTTATCCAGGGTTGTGATTTTATCCAGGGTCGTGATTTTATCCACGGCTGTGATTTTATCCAGGGTTGTGATTTTATCCAGGGTTGTGATTTTATCCAGGGTCGTGATTTTATCCACAGCTGTGATTTTATCCAGGGTTGTGATTTTATCCAGGGTCGTGATTTTATTCACGGCTGTGATTTTATCCAGGGTTGTGATTTATCCACAGCTATGATTTTATCCAGGGTTGTGATTTTATCCAGGGTTGTGATTTTATCCACAGCTGTGATTTTATCCAGGGTTGTGATTTTAGCCATGGTTGTGATTTTATCCACGCCTGTGATTTTATCCAGGGTTGTGATTTATCCAGGGTTGTGATTTTATCCAGAGTTGTGATTTTATCCAGGGTTGTGATTTTATCCCCATGCCCAGGGCTGAACTGGCACAATGGTTTTTCAGGATCTATGTCTGCATATGGATTATGGATGTAGCTGTAAGTGACTCTGTTTAATCACAGATTATCCCCTGCTACCCCCAAACTATTAAACTGCCCAAACTAGAGGAGGTCACTGTTAATACAGCAAATCATTTAAAGTGCTGAATGCTGTAAGGGGGTTCAGGGCCACTGGACATCACACTGTAATTGCTCATTTAACTAATTTAGCAAATCCCAAAGCAGCTGGACAGTTTTATTTATTTAGATACGGATCCTATATTATCTAAAGATCTTTTATGCATGTGATTTTGAACGGACTCACTTAAACCTCTACAAAGAGGAGATCCAGGTCTCATTGTGATTTATTCTTTTTCTTCTCCTGGTACCATTTGCTGTTTGTGGGAAGTTCATATTTCAGCTCAAAGAGGAGAATTTTATTACTCTAATTATTGTTTGCTAAATTATAGAGTTTAAATGGTGACTAAATAGTTCTTGTACCATCTCCAAGTTAGAATAGCCAGTAATGCTGTGTGTGAAAGGGATAATTTCAGATGGATATAAGGGTGTATCAAGCAAGGCAGTTAATTTAGGAGTTTGCCTAATTTCCCAACTGCTTCTATTTCCTTAATACATTTATACTATAATGTGCTCTAAACATATTAAAATGCGTTATCAGTCGCTTAGCAAACCTCCCTAAAGATGTTTGTATTCATGAGGCAAGTGTAAGCAGAAGAAACACAGCTTTATTTCACTTACTCCGCTGCTTTGTTCATTAAGCTAATTACTGTATTCTACATCCTTCTTTTTCATCTCACTTGTTTCTGGAGCTTGATCCTTTCCCAACCCTGAATCGACTGTTACTGAACAGTTGAAGCTGAACAGGAAGGAATTGCAGGTGTCAACTCACAGTTTACAAATATGACATCTCCTCTGGCATAGCTGGAAATATGAAATATTGATTTATGTGCAGTAAAAGGTCTTATAAAAATGATCACATACACATGAGAGATTAATGCGCTGGAGATCAATAGAAATTTCATTCTTGACGCTAGACTGTCACCTATGGTGAAATGCTAAAATACAGAAATCAATATTATCTATGAAATGTCAAATTTATTATAATTATGAGGATGAAAGCTGGCCAAGTGGCTCCCAGGAGAGAAGGAAGGATAGGTTACTGTGCTGAAGCATCCTTCATGTCCCTTGTTCACTTGCTGCCAATTTGAGAGCAATATTGGTGCAGGGGGTTTTCAGGCATTATGTATCACCGTGCAGGAACAAATTCCTCCTGGAATATTTAACTCTTGGATCTGACAATAACACAGGCGTCTCCGCAGCCAAACGGCTCGGGGGGTTTGGGGAATACAGGGCCGGGGGGCTGTGGGAAATGTGCCAAATGCAGAGACATTTCTGTGTGGGTGGAGGGCTGAGCCCACCCTGCTGAGGGGGGTGAAATCCCTGTGACTGGGGGTGCTCCTGCTCTTCTGTGTGCTGGGGGGACTTATCTGATAGCAGGATTTACCTTTTGGGCAGTCTCAGCTACCAGCCTGGCTCTTAAAATATGGCCCTTTGGTCCCTGCTGCCATGCAGGGATTCCTGAAGGGATTTGTGTGAGTTTTTGCCAGTGATTCATGCAGGGATTTGCATGAGGGTGTGCAGTGATTCCTGATGGGATTTGTACAAGTGTGTGCAGTGATTAACTCATTGAAGGGATTTGTACAAGTGTGTGCAGTGATTCCTACAGGGATCTGTACAAGTGTGTGCAGTGATTCACTGAAGGGATTTGTACAAGTGTGTGCAGTGATTCCTGATGGGATTTGTACAAGTGTGTGCAGTGATTCACTCATTGAGGGGATTTGTACAAGTGTGTGCAGTGATTCCTGATGGGATTTGTACAAGTGTGTGCAGTGATTCACTCATTGAAGGGATTTGTACAAGTGTGTGCAGTGATTCACTCTCTGATGGGATTTGTACAAGTGTGTGCAGTGATTCCTGATGGGATTTGTACAGGTGTGTGCAGTGATCACTCACTGAAGGGATTTGTACACGTGTGTGGCAGCCAACTCATCTCATGTATTGAGTTTACAGTCTCCCCAAAACTAACACAAAAATGTTGTGAACTGGTGAGAAAGGAGTAACAGGTCATGGGCTCTTCACAGTTTTTTCTTTGTTGTAGACCTCTGGTATAAGTGGGAATATGTAATTAGTAAAAGCCTTCTGATATCTGGGGATGCTGTTAAATGACATGGCAAAAGGTTTGATTTCTTGCAGGTGAATTCTGTCTTTTCTGATGCCTTCTATTTCTGTTGCATAGGGAATTTGATTTCAGTTATTCAGTGTTAGACATGTAAAAAAATTCCTTTTATATTCTTTTTCTACCCCGTGCCTCTTTGGTGCTTTGGTTCTGTTCTGCTTTTACTCCTGACCAGCCAAAATATCCTCCTATCTTTATTTCCCACTCTGTGAGTGGCCCTTCTGCCCCTCAGGAACCACAGGTACCTTCATCTAACCCTTTTGAAATGCTGTTATGTGTAATTTTACCTTCATTTTCAGGGCCTTTGCTTTACTTTTCTAATTTCAGTAACAGGCAGGTGAGAATACTCTCCCTCACTATGGGATTATTGCTGCTGCCTTTGTCTTTGAAATGAAAAATGCCTTTTGGCTTTGCAACGTTTCCTTCTCCTAATCTGCCACACCATCCTGGTCTTGTCTGCCTTGCTGGTGGCTTTTTTGGGGCAGCAAACTGGTGTCTGTGTAAAGCAGAATGCACCTGCAGCTGCAGGAGGGGGGATACATTTGGGGTATGGTGAGACCTGGGCTCACCCAGCTCTTGGAACGGGCAAAGAGCCTGTGAAAAGTTGATTTATTATAATTTCTTGCTAATGTTCAGAGAAATACCACTGCTCCAAGTGCTGTGAAGGAGAGGGCTGTGTATTGTCCCACCACCTGGCAGTGACACCTGTAGTGGGGAGGGCAAAACTAAACAAGGCACGAACTGCTTTTCCTCTAATTTTCCATGCTGCAATTCATTGGCACAAAGACACTGCCTGGTCCTCCTGAGAAACTGGGTTTGGGCTAGAAAAAGCAGTTCATGCCTTGTTTAGTTGTGCTTTAGAAAGGAAGTGATCATTCATGAGGAATGAATGTTTTTTGCCAGGGCACCACAGTTTGGGACCAGTGCTGGTCCAAAGGTTTTAAGCTGACATTGGAATGTTTTTACTCTGTTTTACAGAGGATGAAATTGCTGCACCAGGAGATTTGTGCCAGTGGCTTCAAGCATATTCTGAGCTCAGATGTTCAGTTTGGAGACTCACAGAGTCACTGAGGCTGCAAGAGACCTCCAGGCTGGAGATCCAGCTGAATCCCCCCGTGCCCACCAAACCACACTGGGACACAACGTGCCCACTCATTTTCCCAACATTTCCTGGGATGGTGACTCCAGCAGTGCCCTGGGCAGCCTGTGCCAGTGCTGAACCACTCCTCCAGGGATGGAATCTTCCCTGGTGTCCAAGCTCAGCACGGCTTGAGGCCATTTCCTCTCGTCCTGCCCCTCGTGCCTTGGGAGGAGAGGCTGACCCTCACCAGGGAGATGAGGAGAGGTTCTCCAGGGAGATTGTTCCCCAGGAAAATGATGAAAAGCACAAGCCCAGATCAGGGTTTGGGTTTCAGACACCAACAGGGAGTGGAACAGTTCTGCTCCTGGGGCTGTTGCTGAATGCAAAGCACGTCTGTGGGGAAGGAGTAAGTGCAGAGTGGAGCAGAAGAGAGAACCTGCACCTTCCACGCTGCCTTGGCTCTGCCAGACTCCACACTCTTCGCTCAGAGCTGTTCTGGGAGGGAGGCTTCAAAAAAATTCAGATATTCCCCACCAAAGGGTGTCTGTGGCAATCACACCCGCCCGTGAGGAGATTCAGCTGCTGCTGCTGACAACTGAATGGACTGAGCAGATCATTCGGTGAGAAAAGAATTCTTTACCACCTTTAATTGTGAAATAATTCCTTATTCATACACATTCATTCCCTAACGCTTTCCCTTTCCAGGCCCTTTGCATTTTAATGCATTTCCAGTTAAGCAAACAAGTAGACGGAGTTGATTTCTGCCTGTAATACACACTTCCCTTTTCTATTTTTCCTTTTACTGGTGGCAAGAGGCAGAGAAGGAAGAAAAAGATTTATTTCTATTTTTTTTTTATTACACTGTAGCATTTACACAGTTTTTCTAAATAGAGATTTGGGGAGATTTTTTTTTTCACCCTTTTCCCAGCTTCTTAAGGTTTTTCTGTCCCTCAAGTAGCCAAAGCAGTTCAAGTTAATACTTAATGCACCACACTTTAAGAGATAGGCATTTCTTGCAGTCAGGTCTCAATTAAGAGATAAAAGACAAAAAGTGCAAAGCACTTGATAAAGCTGAGAATACAAGGAGCAGCATGGAAGTGCTTGAAGCTGTCCATAGCGATAACTGGATAGCCAGCTGGAATCTTCTTGAAATGAAGTGGGTGCTCTAACTTATCAAATTCCACATATGGGGAAATTATTGGTGCCCACAGGGGTGATTAACACGAACTCAGTGGGTCAGAAACAAGCTGGGATAAAGGTGAGGGCTGTATCTGACTATCAACAGCAAATGGAGCCATTTGGAGGGAGATAGCAGCAGGGCTTTCCCCTCCCCTGTATCTCCAGCAGTGCAGGCTGTCAGGGGAGAGGCACAGGGGAAGCTGCACACCCAGAGTGTGCTGGATGATGTGCAAATTGCAGCGCACATTAAAATGTAATCTATTTTAATAAGTCATATTAAGATTACATTTTAGATAATTGTGTGTTTATCTTACACAACAAATATTTGCCCTGCTGTACGTAGTCCCTGTCACTCTCTCGCTCTCTCTCTTTCAATTCCAAGTGGCAGCACCAAAAGAGAGAGCAGCATTTGACTGAGGGAGCAGAGAACCACCAGCTGGAGCTCGGGGAGCCAGGCTGGAGGTGAGGAGGGGCTGTGAGTGCCAGTGATGCTGCCAAGGGCAGTGTGGCTCCCTCCTGCCCTGGGCCAAGCCCAGTGGCCAAGTCCAGCTGCCCAGGGCAGCTCCAGTGCCCCTGGGGCTGTGCTGGGCCCACTGGGCTTGGCCAAGGGTTTGGGGTCCAAGCCAGGTGTGGCTGACACTGACAGTCACCAAAAGGGTTCCCTGCCCTCTTGGGTTTCAGCTTTTATATTTTTCAGAATCTCTGCTGCTTAGTGTGTAACTCTGAAACTTCATGTTGGGTGTGAGTAATGTAAATTCACAGGGTGGTTGGACAAAACAATTCCTTCCCAGCTGGAGAATCAAGGACAACTGGTACCCAAAAATCAGAAACAACAGTGAGGGAAAGGGGGCTGAGACTTCATAACCGGGGGCTGTGGTTGGATAATTGACCCCAAGATGAGCCAAAACTTATAAAAGTGTAAAACTGGTGACCAGGGTCCATCCTGGATTTGATTTGGGTGCAGCCCTGGCCGGGCTCTTGCACTGCCCAAGGTGAATCCTTGCAATAAATCCCTGTTTTATTCCTCTTGCTCTGCCTGGTCTCTGTTCCAGCTCAGCCTTTCCAGGCAAGATTGGGGCCCATTCAGGCCTCCAGAGCTCAGCACCCTCCCCTGCCCCATCCCCAGGGTCTGCCTGGTTTGGGGGTCCCTGCTCTCTGCTGGAGGGTTTGTGCAGCTCCAGGCAGCAGCTCAGCCACTGCTGGAAGGGAATAACCAGGCAGAACTCTTGTTAGCAGGTGTCAGAGGCCTGGGCTGGGATGGTGTTCGAGGCTTCATTGTGAAATTATTGGAGCACAGGTTTGGAACAGAATTATTTTGTGCCCATTTAAGGCTTTTGTAGTTTGCTCATCACTCCTGTTTTAGTGTGGTTGCTGCTGCTGTCTGTGTTTTTGTTTCCTGGGGGCTGTGAAGCTGCCTGAGGTGTTCCTGGGCTGTGCTGGGGAGCCAGAGCTGATTTGGAGCTGACACCTCGTGTCTCAGGGGTGATGGGGATGATGGAGGTGCCCCAGCTGGGCTATGGCCGGGCAGGGTTTAGAAACAGCCAAACTCCCATGGTTTAGATCAGTAATATACACCACAATAACAGCATTTGCTTTTTAGTTCTGGTCAGCAGAGCTGAGTATTCAGGTAAAAAGCTTCCTGGGAGTCCTGGAGTGTTCAGCTGCTTGTTTGTCCTCACCAGACCCCCCAGATCCTGGGCTGGGCAGTGCACACACCCCACAAGCTGTTCATTCAGCCCCAGAGCCCATCTCCCCTATTTGCTTATTCCATGAGCAGTTTTTGTTGGTTTCTGAGAGATCCTTCCCCTACTTTCTCAAGTGCACTGCAATTTCCAGCCCAGTATTTGCTCAGCTGACAGCCCTGTAATCGATGGCTGGGAATAAAGCTGAATCTCGGCATTTCTGCTAAAACAAAGTGTTTGGGAACAATCAGATGAGCAATGGTGTTGGCAATAAAACTTGGAGTGAAATTGGGCTGGCACAGGCTGACCCTGGCTCCAATCTTTGTTCTTGCCATGGGGCTGAATGTCAAGAGGTGAGTGCTGGTGACATCCCTCAGCCTGCAGGATTGAGGGCAGCGAGCACCTCCCTCCCTGGCCACAAACAAACTAACAACTTCAAATGCCTCTTAACCTTCATCTCCATGAGCTTCAAAGGATCAGCATGGGATGCATCTCCATCCCTCATGGCAGCAGAAATCCAGGGACAATGTGATCAGCGGGCTCGGGGGCTGCGCCTCCTCTCCTGCAAATGTCTCCTTTTATTCTGCTTCCCTTGCAGAGGAAGCAGAGGGGAAAGCAGGGAGTATTTTAGTGCAGACCCTTCTTCCCTGCAGGTATTTACACCTCTGATAGAGCAGATCCAAATTAGGGAGTGAAAAGTGTCTGGGGAGACTAAAATTTCACCTGGAGTGTTTTTTAATGTTTGTTTTCTATTTATTGCTTATAATCAATAGGGGAGAATCTTGATACCCAGTAAACTTTTCCTCTTTTTGTGTTTTTCTTCATTTTGCCTCGGTGCTTTCTCTCTTTGCCCAGTAAATGCCCAGTGTTAAAGCAGAGGCAGGTTTGGATAATTCAGCATTTCTGGGTCAGGATGCTCTGAGGGTGAGGTGCCCACCTGACACGTGTGTGCTCAGTTTCATTAACTCTGCATCATTAACTCTGCTCCCCCATCCCAGGGAGGAGCTGCAATGTCCCAGGGCTGCTGAGGGAGCTGAGGAACAGCTCAGAGTCAGCCTGGAGCAGGGCAGGGACGGGGTGAGGCTGTTGGGAAGTGCAGCTACACCAGGAGTGTGTTCTGGTGCTTGATGCTCCATGGAGGTGTTTCTTGGGAAATACCATCCACTCCCTGGAAAAAAATAAAGGAAAAGTCTCCAGCAGCGTGTCCTACTCTAGGCAAAGTAAACTGTGAGTAAAGGAAAGGTTAACCAAAGTTGTCTGCTGCTAAAAGGAGCTCAAAAGCTGAATTGTGCTCCTTGCCCACGTGGCCAGGGGCTGCAGGGATCCAGGAGCCACCAGGGATGCTGCAGGGTGCTGTTTATTAAACACCAACTTTTCCCAAGCAAAGGAAAGCTGTTGCACTGCCTTAATTACCTTTATTATTTCAAGTGTGGGCTGGCACTTCCCCACCACAGCTGATCTGACAGCCTGCACAGCTCTGCCTCTTCTTTTGGAGGCACAGGGCAGGGAGGCTCCTGCTTGCAGCCCTGTTTGATAGCCTGCCACAACCTGAGCTAAGCAGGTGGCAGGGTGAAGTATAAAAGCTTCCCTAAACAAAGAATTTTTATTTCCTGGACTGTGCCTGCAGGGGAGGAATTCTGAAAGCAGAGCAGGAGCCTGACAGCCAAAGAGCATCCCGAATTTTTAAACGAACAGTTTGATTGTTCTTTCATGAAGCTATGCAGATTAACGACAATTTACAAATAAAAGAGGGGTTTGTGATGATTGGCTGCTAAAAAAAAAAAAAAAAAAAGACAAAGTGGGTCATTATTCCTGGAGAAATTGGTTTCTAAAGCTGCCAGACCAAACTGTCTTTGTCCACCTGGCTGCTGTGAGCAGCACAGGCAGCCCAGCCTGGTTTTCCTGGGATTTCCCTGGGACAGGTGGCAGCCTGGGTGGCTTTGGGGGGACCCCAGAGCTTTGCTCCCCCTCCTCCCCAAGCAGCAAACCCCAGCCCAGCAGCCCCATGGCCTGTGAGAGCCCCGGGCTCCTGAGCAATAAACACCCCTGGCCCTGCTGGAATTAATAAAGTTACTTTGAGCCTCAAACGGCTCTGATTTGCTTCCCTGTTTCCATAGGTGATTTCACTAAGCAGCAGCACTTGCTAATCCCACATTCACACAGATAGAAGGTCAAAGTTGGTCAGTGAGCCAAGAAATACCATATCAGGGTTTCTTTCCTCTCCAATTGAAAGAGGTATAAATTGTGGAATTAGTGTATTGATTGAAGGCTACAACTTCAAGCAATCAGTTTTTCTGGCTTGACAAGATTATTTTATCCTACTTTTCTTTTATTATTATGTGTTGTATTTGAGCCATCCTTCAGGCAGATGAAGTGACAGCTTGATTTAACTCAATAAAACCCAGCAGTTAGGAAACCTACTGAGCCGAGCAGAGCGAAGGGAGGGAAGGTGCTGGGTGCTGTAAGCAAGCAGAGCCTGCTGCAAGGACACAGCATTAACAGCAATTAGCCCCTAATCAATGCATTTCTATGGAAACTCGGCACAAATCTGCCGGGCCCTCGTGCTGGGCCGCTGGACCAGCAATTCTGCTTTCCCTGTGAACGGGTGAAAATGAAATTTCTGTCGTGGAGTCCCCAAAGCGACGATTTCACTGGAGCTGTGCTCTGGTGCAACTGCACAAAGTTGGGTTTGGTTGCTTTTCTGAGGAGTTTGAAGGGAAATGCTTAAGCAGGGGGTTGTAATTGTGTGGTAATTAAAATAGTAATAAAGTAAAAATAGTCATAGAATAAGTCTTTGGGCAGGAGGTCTTTGCTTGGGTGAACACAAATACCAAAATGTATATTTTTGTCTTCACAGGGGTTTTTTCTCTCAACCCTGCCTGTGCTATGTGTGGAGTAAACAGCCCAGAAAACCAAAGGGTGGTGTGAGGCAGCTCCTCTTCCTCCTGGGCTTTGCCAGAGGTCCTGGTGCAGCCAGCTCTGAGAATGGGGTGGTTAAATTATAAATGACCCCATTTCCCCTTTGTGTGTGTGGGCAGCAGGTCAGGGCCATGCAGTGGGACTGGGATTGGGATTTCTTGCAGGAAAGTGGGAATTTGTGAGAATGGGGTGACCTGTGTTGGCTCCTGGGGTGGAACAGGAGGTGGCCAAGGGAATGGGAATGGGGAAAATGCATTTTTGGGTGTGGAGAACGGTCTCAGTTGTTATTGACAGCCCTGGCAGTGCCCCAGGCCAGGCTGGGCGGCACTTGGAGCACCCTGGGATGGCAGGGATGGGCTCTGAGTCCTCCCAACCCAAACCAATCTAAACCAATCCAGGATTCTGAGATTCGCCACATTTTAATCACCATTTTATTTGGGTGAGGAGTTCAAGATCCCAATTATCTATGTTAATTAGCAAGTGATCTCTTGCTGAGTTATCTCAGAGCCACTGATTTGGCTGGTGGCTTTGGGTTGGTTTCTTTCCCACTTGGACTATTTTTGCACACGTGCATCTGAAACGTTCTCGGGTGTTGGAATCGCTTTTAAAGCTGCATTTCATAAAATATAAATAGATAAAAACCCCACTGCTTTCAGCTGCACCAACACTGGGGCACTTTGTGGGACTCTCTTGCTCTCTCCACGCTTTTCTCCCTGCTCCATCTCAGTTCCTGCCATCAGTGTGATGTAAAAGCAGAAAAAGGACAAGTCCCACTTAAGGTCTCAGGTGGAAGCCCAGGCTGCTGCCCCATCATTTTAAAAACCATGGTTTGCAACTTTCAGACCATGCATTAACATTCACTAACTCGTGTGTAATTTCTCCCACCCACCATTTCTTCACCATTTAAAGTTGTTTTCATCTTCCCGTGGAACAGCATATATTGTCATGATCTCCTTAAACTGCAGTTTGGTAAATGACTTGTTTAAATTTAAGGAAAAGAGGTTGTTGATAAGTATAGTTTTCTAATACTCTTCCTCAGCTGTCATTTACTTTGACTAAATTTATTTAAACCACCTTAACCTTTCAGAGAAAGGCCAGGAGATGTTTAAAAGAATAATATGTGTCTGACATTTTGGTTTACCAAAAGGACACCATCATAATTCTGTAGTGCCTCTGTTAAAAATAAGCTAAGGAAAGAAAACTAAAATCTCTTTTTTCTTTCAGCTTGATTTTGAAAGAATGGGAGGGAATTTGATGGATTGTTGCATTAGGGAGTGACCTGCAGAGGTGATCACCAATGCATTGATCTGCCCTGCAGCAGGTTGTGCTGAGCAGCACCTGGAGCTTTTCACCAAAAAGGAGAGGTTTTCATCCAAAACTGAGGTTTTCATCGAAAACTGAGAGGTTTTTATCCAAACCTGAGAGATTTTCACCAAAAAATGAGAGGTTTTCATCCAAAACAGAGAGGTTTTCATCCAAAACTGAGGTTTTCATCCAACTCTGAGAGGTTTTCACCAAAACTGAGAGGTTTTCACCAAAACTGAAAGGTTTCCACCCAAACTTGAGAGTTTTTTATCCAAAGCTGAGAGTTTTACACCTAAACCTGAGACATTTTCACCCAAACCCGAGAGGTTTTCATCCAACCCTGAGAGGTTTTCATCCAGCCCTGGGCTTTGGGTGCTCCTCCTGGCCCTGCCCATCCTCTGCCCAGGCTGCTCCAGCCTGCCCAGCCTGGCCTGGGACATTCCAGGGATCCAGGGGCAGCCACAGCTGCTCTGGGAATTCCATCCCAGCCAGGAATTCCCAATTCCCAACATCCATCCCTGCCCTCTGGCAGTGAAACCATTCCCTGTGTCCTGTCCCTCCACCCCTTGTCCCCAATCCCTCTCCAGCTCTCACCATTTTATCTTAAATAAGGGGATTAAAATAATCTTTAAAATGTATTAAGGCAAAAATTCAAAATTAAAGGAATCAAAGTCTCCAAACTCAACACCCAGGCTGGAGTTGCACTTTTGCCCTCCTGACCTTGCCCAGAGTTGTGTGAATTGAGGGCAGTGTCAGCTGTGACTCTGCATTTCCCTGCTTTTGTCAGCCTGTGTCACAACCTCAGCATTATTCAAATGAAATTTTCTTTTCACTTTTTATCTCTTTTTAAAATATTTAATATTCACATTCAGGTATTCGAGCCGTAATTTCTGTTAGTAAAAGTGACATTTTGTAAAGTTCATTATTTTTTTACAGAGAAAATCTCAGCCACTTTTAAAAATAGATATTAAATAAGAGAATGGTGTCCCTAGGTTGGGAGTCATTCCTACAATTTCCCATTTTAATTCCTGAACACCTGTGAAACACAACTTTGGTAATACCTGGGTTATTTCACCTGACCTGGCTGCCTGACCTGGCCAGGCACACACTGGTTTTCAAATAAATTGAAAATAATCATTCCTGTGTTTAGGGGACAGATTTGAAGAACCATTAAATAGGAGGAAATGTAAAACATTCCTGATATTATCAAAACACAGAGACTATTTAGCTTATAAATTAATTAATTAAACTTTGTTGGTGTTACTGGAGCTCATTTTGATCACCTCCAACTGAATTTGGGTGGAAATGCTACATTAATACCAATTTGCCTTTCTGAAGCCATTCTGTGTTTTAAATGCTTTTAGATTTAGGTTCTGTCTTAAGAATGATTTGTGGATTTTAAGAATTATAAACTTCTTTGGCTGGGAGCTTTTCCCACCCCTCAGAGAGATGTTTGAGGTGCCACAAGGGTGGATTTAGGGTCAGTGATTTAGGGTCAGTTGCAAAGGTGGAAAATTCCTGAACAAACAGGGAAAAACACCTGGTGTTTCCTTCTGTTTTCCACTTCTGCATCAGGAATACATATTTTACTTTATTTTATTTTATTTTATTTTATTTTTTTTATTTTTTTTTTTTTATTTATTTTATTTTTTATCTAGAGGAAATAATTTAATCTATTTTCTCCATTTTTTTAATGGGCCCCAACAACTCCTGGAAACCGTTGTAATTTCTCCTGATACAACTGTTTTTATGCAAGAACATCATATTCATGTGCTGCTTGGCATTCAGAAATGCTGGTGAGAATCAAGCAAATTCTTGCTTAAAGTTATATTTCTGAGTAACAGCTTCAGTTCAGTCTTTCTGTGGCTCTTGGTGATTCCTGAGGAGGCTGCAAGTTAATGAATATACATTGTGCAAGTTGTTCCCCTATCAAGGAGTGCCCAGGGCAGGATTTCACACTCTGCTGGTACTTTCTGTTCCAGTCCCCAAGCACCACTTCTAAAAGTACCACATTAATGAATGCCCTGGGACGTTGTTGTGACAATAAATATCCTGCTTTTGAGAGAAAAGCCCCACAAAACCACGTGGAGGATGAATATGAATTAATTTTGAAATCTACATTCTCCAAAGAAAGGTCAGATGCTGCAGAGGTGAAATGCCTGACAGAGGCAGGAGTTTTCAGGAGAGCTGAGTGAAATGTCTGAGATTTAGATGGAATCTTACACTGGTTTTCTTCAGCCTTCAAAACTTCCTCTTTTTAATTTTTTTTTAGGAATATTCATTGAAGTTTGTATGTGCAGCATATTTTAGATTCCATATAGAAGCATGGAGTGATATTTTTATTTATCCTAGCAGAGCATTTTGGATCCAATACCCTTTGTGAGGCCCCATTTCCCAGTAACAGCCTCAAACACCATTCCTGTAATTATTGATCATCCAAGCTGGGATTTTTTAAAGAAGCACAGAGGCAATGGAAGGAGTTGAAAGGTGGCTCAATGTCCAAGGGGACCTCAGGGGACAGAATTCCAGTTCCATGGACAGTTATACAGCAATTCTCCCAGTTGAAATCCCAGGAGATTTAAGGATTGCTGCATTTGGATGTCAGAAATGGCCAGGACACTCCTCAGAGCAGGATCCAGGCCACTTTGTCCTGAGCGTTCCTAAACCAGCCTGTCCTGGTTTGAGGGACAGGTATCTGCCAATAAAGGCAGAAGCTTCTCTTTGAAATGGAGAATGTAAACCCCCTTCCTACAAATTATTATTATAACTTTGAAATTAAGGGGCTCTCAGGTGAAGATATGGGAATATGGAAAACAGCTCTTTGCTAGGAAAATTAAAATAGCAATACAGTATTACAAAGAACAATCCCAAAACACTGCCAGAGTCAGAATCCAAGCTGACACCCGTCAGTCAGTCAGGG
>JAOTQP010000362.1:36765113-36775967 GCA_026413545.1 Cichladusa arquata | reverse complement strand
GGTTTAAAGATGGCCCATTAGCAGATAATATGTGCCAGGAGATCAGGGTCACTGCCCCACCTGGTTTAACAGATGGGACAGAATCCACATTTCTGGCCACATCAACCCAACACACAGCCCTTCACCAGGCTGAGTGCTGCCCCTGCAGTGCCACAGCCCCTCCAGGAGGTGAGGGGAGCAGCAGGGGCTCTCAGGGGTTTGGGGTTCACCTGGAGCAGCAGCAGCAGCATCTCCCCGAGCCCACCTGGGGCACAGGGGGTGCTGGTGCCTGCCCAGCTCTCCCCCAGGGCATTGCTGGGCTTCAGAGCTGCCCACAGCTCCCAACTGACCCATTCCACAGCTTCCCCAAGCCCTGTGCCCGTGCCCAGCCTTGCCAAGGGTGGCATGGTGCCATCCCTGGTGGCATTTCAGGGGAGTCCTGTGCCAGCACAAGGACAACACACATCTTCAACAAATTGTATGGAAATATTGGGCTGGCAGTGAGGAGACAGGGACCTGCTTGTCACATCTGCCTGGCCACTGTCACCAGCTGGGCTCTGCAGTGGCTGAGAGGAATATTAGGAGCCTTTTAAAGGGGCAGATCCCCCTCAGCTGCGGCCAGGCTCCGCCAGGTGCCCGGTGTCACATCCCTTGTATGACAAACATTTGATGTGACACTTATGCACGCAGGTTGCTCCAGAGATATTTTTATAGGTCAGACTAAATATCACACATCCAAGCCTTCAGTCAGGTGCTGGAGCTGGCTGTGATTGCAGCTAATGGCCTTGGAAGTTGCTATGGTTCCTGGTAAACAGCATCCCGGGGCACGAGCAGCAGGGACACGGCCTGGGCTGGGGACAGTCAGAGCCTCCAGCCCTGATTTCCACTCCAGGCTCCCTGTGGGAGCTCACCTGGGCCTGCCTAGCCCAGCTGTGCCCGGCTGCTCTGATTGTACAATCCTCCAAAATCCTCCCAGGTGTGTGTTCCCGGAGCTCCTGCTGCCCAGCCAGGGGTTTTGGGGAGTGGTGGAGAAGGGGATGCAGTGGTGAAGCCAAGGAAGACATGAGCATCCCTGGAATTGCCTCCATGCTCCAAAAACCTCCCAGCAGAGCTCCTGGTCCCCAGCCATGGGTTTTGGGGAGTGATGGAGAAGGGGATGCAGCGGTGAAGGGGAGCAAGGAGGGCAGGAGCACTCCTGGAATTGCCTGCACGCTCCAAAATCCTCCCAGGTCTGTGTTTTCAGAGCTCCTGCTGCCCAGGTTTTGGGCGATGATGGAGAAGGGGATGCAGTGGTGGTGGTGAAGCCAAGGAGAGCAGGAGCACTCCTGGAAAAGCACTCCCAGGTCCATGTTGGCAGAGCTCCTGCTGCCCAGGTTTTGGGCAATGATGGAGAAGGGGATGCAGTGGTGAAGCCAAGGAGGGCAGGAGAACCCCTGGAATTGCCTGCACGGTCCAAGTCTTCCTGCCCAAAGCTACCATGGAATGAAGAGGCAAGAAAGGGGCTGGGTAGGAGGGGAGCAGAAAGTGCTCCCAGGAGTGTCTGTTGGAGGGAGGAACAGCCTCAGCCCTTGCTGGTGTTATTCCAAAAAGGTCCAACTTCACACAGGGCTGTATAAACACAAAAATAACCTAAAAACCAGGCAGCATAATTTCTCTCCTCCAGCTGGGGGGGAGAACCCAGTTTGGGAGAGGCTGAGAACTCCAGGACTGCTCCTGAACCAGGTTTAAATTCACTTCTGAGTTTGGGGATCAGTGCAGTGCTTGGGGCTCCAGTCCAGCCCACAAACTGGTGTCAGCTCAGGATTTTTTCCTTTTTCCTGGGGTTGCCCATGGCTGTCTGGGCACGGCTGCCACCAGGTTTGCTTTTTTCCTGAGGAATACCCAGGAAATTGTTTAAAATGCTGTGGTCCCTGTCCCTGTGGCCTGGAGCCACCAGCTGTGCTGTCCCCAACATCCCCAACCAACCTCCTCAGCACCACTGGGCTCTCTCATTGACCACATCAAGCTGCTCTTATCGATGTTGTTAGGCTCAGGTGATTGATAGATTTTTCCTTAATTTCTTTAATTTCCAAGCAACCCCCTGTTTCTGTGTGTTATGGGGCGTGCTGTGAGCTGGTCATGGGTGCCCAGAAGTGTTGCTGGATCTTCCTTGGAGCTCAGCTCCTGCTTTGCCAGGCGCCCTCTCCTCACCAGTGCTCCCAGTTTGCAGTGACCCCTGCTCCCCTCAGGCCTTGCTGGGGTGGGAGGCAGGGCTGGGAGCTGTGAGCCCTTCCCTGGCTGCAGCCCCCAAAGCCCAGCCTGGCTGCCAGCAGGGGCTGACAGCACTCTCACCCCGATTGCTGGAACGCGAGGCGCTGTCTCCAGACTCCCTGTCTGTGCCTTTTATCCACTCCTGACATAATTTATTGGAAATGAGAGGAATTGTTTCAGAACAAGCGTCTCTGACAGCTTGGCAGATTGATAGAGAGGTTTTCTGATTCCATCTCTTTTTTCCCTCTCGTTTGCAGCGATGCCTCCCTGCCCTTGCCAGTCTCTCCCCAGCAGCCGTGTCGTGGCTGAGGTGCTGAGACAGCCATGGCAGGGGAATTTCATTTTCTGGGGCTGCCTCCTGCCTCTCTATGCTCTCAGCACCCTCCAAAGTTCTTTCAGCAGCACGCTCCCCCAGGATGAGTTTTATTTCTCTTAGGAAGGTGCTGAGCTGAGACCTGGGCACGCTGGGGCGTTTGGGAACAGGGAATGAGGTAAAATCCCCACTGTGTTTCTGGAGAAACTGCTGGGCTCCTGCTCCCAGCACCTCTGGCTCTCAGGAAATCCCACACTTTGCCCCAGTGAAAATGCAAATACAAAACTACGGATTTTTTTTTATTTCTTAGTGATAGAATCACTGAAAGAGTGTTGGGAATAAGTGTGTGATATTCCCCCAAAAGAGCAGTGCAGGGTATGGCTGTCACCTTGACAACATCCCAGGAGCACAGCTGTTGATAAAAGCACCTTGAAGAATTTTACCCAATTACTCATTTTTAAAAGAATTTTTTTCCTTCATTCAGAAGAGAAAAAAAAATAATTCCGTTTCTCAAAGAATCCCCTGTAAATAGCAGGATTTCTGTTTAGCAGACAAGCATCTTGCAGGCTCTTCCTCCTGTCTCTGCCTTATCTCCAGCCCTGAACATGAGCTCCACTTTTGGGAACAGTTCCCTGCTGTGCATCAAGCACAAATGTTGGGTTCAGTCCCTCCTGTCCCACACTCACCTGGTGAGGTGGCTGATGACAAGGTGATAGGAAAAATAGAAAGAATAATAGGATAATCATAGGGGTTTGTGCTCAGGAACAGAGGGGTAAAACAGGATTATTTGCATTGTTCTTCCAGCCCCTCCCCAGCCCCACAGCTCATGCTTTCATTTCAGATCCTGATTTTTCTGCAAAATGTCTGGATTCCATCCCGTGGTGCTGGGGTGGGGATGTGGGGTTGGGATTTAAGGTGCCTCTCACCCCAAACCACCCTGGGATCCCCTGGCTGTGACCAGTCCCTGCAGCAGTGTCTTCACAGGACAGGAGCAGAGCAGAGGAGCTTGAGGTGAGGAGTGTCACAACCGCAGGAACATTTGCCAAAATAAAGGTGTTTGGGAAGCACACAAATCTGTTGATGCTCAGAGTGTGCAGTTGTGCCCACATTGCTCCATCCCAGCTTGCAGAGCTTTCTTTCCCTGCCTCAATTTGCAGCTTCCAAGGGAGGAGCAGTAAAAATTATCAAGTGTAAAATCAGAGTTGCTGCCCTGGCAGGGCAGGGCTGGCTGATATCCCGGTGGGATCCAGAGAATTCCTCCCTCCAGGGGTGCCCCAGGCTGGACTCCCTGTCCCCCCCTCCATCCCCCAGCCCCTTTCCTTCCCTGCAAAGTCACTTTCAGGGCTGTGCCTGGTGGGATTGGAGGTGTTTATTATTCTCCTGCCCGGGTCTCTCCAGATGTTTAGCTACAGGGTAGCTGTGCTGCAGAAGGAGATGCAGCATCTGTGCCTTGTCTGGGATTTCAGTCCCTGCAACGTGCCCCCAGCTCGCGAGGAGCTTTTGCATTTCACTTCAGAGCACACCTAAGATTTATTCCTGCCTTTCAAATTAACTTCCAGATCCTCTGCTGGTGGGAATGGCTGAGCCCCTCCTGAGCAAGCTCAGCTTGCATGGGAAGGGGTTGGCTCAGGGCTCGGCCCCTGGGGTACTTCAGTGGAGTAAAACATTTCTTTACTTTACAGAACAAAGTTTTTTTATTATTTCTACTTTGCAGGCTTTCGCCCCCTAGAATTATCACAAAATCCATCTTGGTGAACTTAAGATATTGTCATGCTTTTAGTATTTTAATTGCAAAAAAAAAAAAAAAAAAAATTATTCAGAATTTTAGGGGTTTTTAAAATATGCCTCTTTTATTAAGATGTCAGGTTTAGTTGATACATTTATTTTTAGTCCAGCAGAGTGACAGGGGAAGTCAGTAATTTTTCCCTGATAAAATGACATTGGCACAATCACTTATCAGAGCCCCAGCTGCTCCCTGCACCCTCCTGGTCACACCTGGGATGTTTAGAGGAATTCCTGCCTCCCTGCTCCCTCCAAAGCTCTGCTATCATCATTCAAATATTTGGAAGATGGGTTCTGATGAAAGGGCACCGTGGTGCTGAACGCTCCCCAAACCTTCCCAGAATATCTCCAGTAAATCAAAGAGCCTGCACATAAATATTTGGTATGAAAGCAGGTGCTTTGGGGAGTAGAGAACTCAGGGAATGACTTCCCGTGGATGCTCTGGATACCTGGATCCCCCTGGGAACACACGAGGAGCATGGGCCTGGATGACTTAAATGATTTAATGATTTAAAATCTCTTCCCTGCCCATCCCTGGGGTAATTCTCTCCTCCACAGCTGTGCGGGGCTCTTGGGGGGCTCCTGTGGCACCCCAAAACCTTCCCAAAGCCATCCCAAAAACATCCCAAAACCTTCCCAAAGCCATCTCAAAACCTTCCCAAAACCTTCCCAAAGCCATCCCAAAGCCATCCCAAAGCCATCCCAAAGCTGTCCCAAATCCATCCCAAATCCATCCCAACCCTGTCCCAAATCCATCCCAAAACCTTCCCAAATCCACCCCAAATCCATCCCAAAACCTTCCAAATCCATCCCAAATCCATCCCAACTAACCCACCCTCAAACCCTGCCAGAATCTCCCTCGGGGATCCCTAAATTCGTGCCCCCCATCTCTGCACAGCCACCCCCTTTCCTTTGGTGCTTTCTCTGCCCCAGCACCCCTGAGCTGCCCCATCCCAGGAACCCAAAGCTCTTTGTCCTCCCTGGCCCCCCTGGAGCTGCAGAGGGAATGGGAGCCCCTTTTCCCCCTTTTCCCCCTTTTCCCCCTTTTCCCCTCCCAGCCCTTCCAGCCTCTCCTACAGAGGAATCCACACCTGGCTGTTACAAACAGAGGAATTACTCGGTAGCATTTTGCTATTTGAATGACCTACTCAGTGGAATTACAGCAGCAAACTAATCCTTTAGGAGAGATGGCTCTATCAATCTTGGGATTTTTCTAATGTGGAAGCTACTCAATTGCATCTCAGAAATCAGGGAGGTAATTACTCATGCAGACAGCACAAAATGAAAAAAAAAAAAAGGCAAGTTCTGCTGAGTATCCCTTTTAGAAGAAGCAGTGGAACAAGGAAAACAGCCTCTATAATCAGTCAAATTCTTCCACTAATTTTTCAGGTGTTGAAGGCTATAGTGAGGATACATGCCATGAAAGTTAACAAAGCAAAGTGGCTTTAATAGAGAGTTTTACAAGAGAAAAATGCCTCTTATTAGGCAAAGCTACTATTTTAGATGTAGTTCCCCGTGTTACAACTTCATTGTTTAAAGCAGACGTGTTGGGAGATGAATGCATTCCCAGATTCCTTCGGAGGCTGCAGTGACAACTGCCAGCTGTCCCCTGGCCACCACCCCGGGGCAAGGGCTGGCCCAGCCAGGGAGACTTTTCAGTGCAATATCTGACATGAACCCCAGGAAACTGGGGAGTCAGGGAGGAATGGATCAAATCTTCCAACAGGACTCCAAAAACCAGAAAAAATATTGATATTTCTCTCACTTTTGCTCTGATGTAACTTTGGGCAAGTTCTGGCCCTGCCAGGGAAACTTTTCAGTGCAATATCTGACATGAACTCCAGGAAATTGGGGGGTCAGGGAGGAATGGATCAAATCCTCCAACAGGACTCCAAAAACCAGAAAAAATATTGAGATTTCTCTCTCTTTTGCTCTGATGTAACTTTGGGCAAGTGCTGGCCCTGCCTGGCACTGCCAGCCTTGGAGCAGCTCACAAACAGGGCTGGGGTCACCTCCAGTGCAAGGGACACAGAGAGGGAGCCTGGGGAGAAATAGAAACCCGAAAATAATGCTGAAAAATTATTGTGCTCTGGATATCTGGGGGTGCTTTGGATCCTGCCTGCATTACTGGCTGTGAAATGTTATTGCCAGGCTGGACAGCTCCTCCTGCAGCAGAGCTTGAGGGCTCTGTTCCTTGAGAAACTTCTTATCCAGGGAAACTTTTCAGTGCAATATCTGACAAGAACCCCAGGAAATTGGGGGGTCGGTGAGGAATGGATCAAATCCTCCAACAGGACTCCAAAAACAAAAATAAAATCTTGAGATTTCTCTTTTTCTTTTGCTCTGGTGTGACTCTGGGCTCCTCCACGCAGGGTAAGTTTTGTACTGATCTTTGCCATGGGACTTTGGGATGCTGAAGGTCAGTGTTAAATTCATGGGATGGTTTGGGTTGGGAAAACTGTAAGACCTGGAATCCAACCCAGCCCTGCCAAGGCCACCACTAACCCACGTCCCCAAGGTCACACACACAGGGCTTTTCATCCCTCCAGGGATTTTAAGCCCCTCCAGCCCTGCCCTGTGCCAGGGCTCACAGCTCTTCCTGGGCTTGCAGGGCTGAAGGATCCATGGCCTCAGCCTTCCATTTGTCCCCTGTCCCTTTTCCTTGGTCTTCCTCTCGGTAGTGATGAAAACCCATCAGCACCATGGAGCTGTTCCACACTGCCAGGGCTGAGCCTTCCTGGCAAAGAGTGAAATGTGCTTTTAGTGGAGCCTTAGACTCCAAGAAAGGATCAAACAAATCTATCCAGAGTGGTTTAAACACAAACTCCTGTGTTAAACCAGGGAGTGGCAATGGATTTGTGGTGGTGTCAGCATGGACCTGCTGACGTGTGAGAGTCTCCTTCAAAAACCCCTGAGGTGAGAAGTGAGTTCTTGTTTCAGTTTCGAGGTGGGGGAGGCAGCAGGGCTGCTCTCAGCAGTGCTGTCAGTCAGGTTAAAAACCCAAGGGATGGTTTGGAGGAAGGTGAGGGCTCAGAGGTGCCTCAGACACTCCCAGAGCAGGGATGCTCTGTGCCCAGCCTGAGGATTCCTGCTCTGCTCCTTTGGGAGCGATGATATTTGGAGATTACTGATTCAGCAGAAATAAAGAACAGCGAGTCCCTCAGCTCTCCCAGGCTGCTTGACTCCGGCAGA
Source organism: Cichladusa arquata (assembly GCA_026413545.1). Classification (NCBI taxonomy): domain Eukaryota; kingdom Metazoa; phylum Chordata; class Aves; order Passeriformes; family Muscicapidae; genus Cichladusa; species Cichladusa arquata. The sequence continues at coordinate 36,768,451 of JAOTQP010000362.1, read as the reverse complement.
GCTCTGGTAACTCTCCCTGCTCCAAGTGCAGCTGGGACAGGGAGCAGCAGTGCACAAACCCCTGAACTCTGCCCAGTCACTCTGTCCACGGAGGCTCAGCTCGGTGCCAGCAGGGATTGGCATTGTCTGACTCCCCATCCTCCTTTTCCTTAAAGCAAACCCTGAAAAGCCCTGGAGGTTCTCCCTGCTGTGCTCGGTGTGTTCCTGGGCTGATCTGGGCGTTTTGCTGTCAGGGAATTATTCAATATCCACAAAGCACCCTGAGCTCTGCAGGTGAGAGGCTCTGCAGGAGCCAAGTCCTGGTTTTATTCCAGGTTTTGGGGGCAGAAGTGGGAATGTTTGACCCAATGATGGGAGCAGCCTGGTGGGCTTTAGTGAGATCTGTGCACCCCACATTTTTTGGGGTATCCAGGATTTTTATCCATTAGCAGCATCCCTCTAAATGCTCAGACTGAGTGGATGTTTGCCAGCACCTCGATAGAAGCAAAAGGTTTTTATTTTGAAATATTTTAAGGAAATAACCCTTTTCCCCAGGCTTTGTCAAACATTTGCCAAATTAGATGGAAATATTCCCCCTGCAGCATTTACAGATGTTAGTGAATAATTGTCACCACTCCTGTCTGCATGTTGGCAAAATAACGATATTGTTTTATCTAATTGCATATTTATCTGATAAAGACAATTAAGAGAGAAGACAGATCACCCCTCTCAAGGTGTACATTTATTTCTATGCAGACACAGTATTTTCTGTGTTTATAGGAGTACGTGTGTGTGCTGTAATGTATCTGTTTGGGGTTTTATTAAGAAGGGTTTTGCCATTTTTACAGGTTTAACTTGCATAGCATCACAGATCTTCCTCCAAAGCCAATGCATTAATTGCTAGAAATGAACAGGAAAACATAAACAGCCTTTCAAGGGAGTAATTTTCTAAAAGTCAGAATCTGCAAAGCTTATTTCTGATATCAGGAGTGCAATGGAAATATTCACCAAGGCAAGGAACTCCTGTTCCAGGGCTGAAATCCTCACTGCTCTTTTTGGAGCACAGAGAGATTCATGTCTTCATTATAATGATCTACAGTGTATTGAAGGGGCTGCTCAGAGTCGAATTAATCTGTAATCCTGTGTTTAGTCACAATTCCAGCATGACATCCCAGCAAAGTGCTGGCTGGAGGAGGCACTTCCAGGGGGGCTCAGACTGGGGCAGCTCCCACACAGGAGTTTTCCCATTCCCTGCGCTCATCCTCATCCTGGAATTCATTTTGTTTTGTGTTTTTCAAGCTCACAGAGCTGTGAGTATTTCTTTCAGGACAGCAGGAGGTTCCATCACCCTTTCCCCAGCCAGGCCATGGGCACACAGGTGTTTGGCCAGGAGCCTCCTGCCTTTGCTGGCCACTGCAGCTGGGAGGGCTGGGCTCTGGAAATCACCCCCAGGGCCACCAACACAAAGTGCCCCAGTGCCTGGGGAGCTCAGGGAAAGGCACAGGAGGGAAGCTCCAGGAGCACCAGGATTGGGAAATCAGTTAATTTGCAGAAAAGAGACCCCAGCTGACCTCCCCTCAGCCTGGCGGTGCTTTACCAGCCCTGGATCCCAGCAGAGTTTCCATCAGCTTGGATTTACTTTTCCTCTCTCTCCCCAGGTGCCCATCCAATAACATCTTCCCAGTTACTTCTCCCCTAAAGAAAAGTTTTTATTTATTTATGGCCGTGCCTGCCTCTCCCAGCTGCCCTTTAGCCCGTGTCAATCCATTTTATGTCACATTTCTGTCCATTCCACTTCCTCTGCCTCCCCAGACCTCAATCTGTGCACAGAGACCTTAATCCCTGATGTGGAACTTGGTCAGGCTCTGCCTGGAGCAGCAGCAATCCCATTCCTTCCCCACACGGGTGCTGGGCTTTGCTCCCCAAAACTTGCCAGGAGAACTGGCCCTGGGAGCTCCTGATCCCTGTGGGGAGGTTCCAGCTCAGACCAATCCCCATGGCCTGCTGCAGAGGGGCTGGCTGCAGCAAATAAAGGACATTTACTCACAGAACAGCTCAGCTCACTGGGATTTTTGGGAGGAAAACGCTGTCCCCCGTGTTTGACTGAGTGTGGAAGGGGTGGTTGTGATGCTGCCTCCAATAATGACAGCAAAGGCTGGTGCCAGCTCAGGAGCTGTTCCCAGACAGGTTACCAGGCACCAAACCTGCTAAAAATCCCCATTTCCAGCACTACCATTGGGTAACTGTTTCATTTCATAATTCCCATTTCCCTTGGTCCACCTCGTTCCTCCCTCTCTGTGCTTTCCTGAGGAAACACAAAGATAGAAATTTGATACAGGATGGGTGGGGGGTCTTTGAGAGAGGAACACGTGCAGGGGGATTTGCTTCGTGGTTTCCAGTGCTATTAAGTGCACACCAAGTGTTATTTTCTTGAAGTGTGTTTGTAGGGAAAAGTTAAATTGAGGGCAGGAAAAGTTGTGATTTGGCTGTATGTATTTTTTTAAAAATATCAGATTTAATTTGCTTAGGAAGTAAATGTTATCACATTTGTGAGGAGGAGCACTTGATGTTTGTGGCACACTGTTAGTTCTGTCCCTTAATCTTCCTCAGAGATCAGTATTTATAAAATAGGTGATGTTTATCAGTTGGGGTGAGGGGGGTTTGCAGCCTCTGCAGGGAGGTATCTTGGAAGGACTGAGCATTTTGGTGCCTGCATTTTCCTGCCAGCAATTCCTGCTGCCTGACTCATCTGGGATTTAAAGAAAAACCCCAAAACATCAGCTCAAAAAAATGCAATAAAGGATCCATTTTACTGGCACTGACTCCATCACACCCTGCTCCTTCCCAGCTGAACAAAGGGGAAACTGAGGAGCTGCAATTCCCAGAGCCAGCCAGGGAGCACTGGGCTGGAGGGAGGCCATGGGTGCCTTCCCCATTCCCACCTCTGTTCCCCATTCCATCCATCCATCCATCCATGGATCCATCCATGGATCCATCCATCCATCCATCCATCCATCCATCCATCCATCATCCATCCATCCAGCCATCCATCCATCCATCCATCCATCATCCATCCATCCATCCATCCATCCATCCATGGATCCATGGATCCATCCATGGATCCATGGATCCATCCATCCATCCATCCATCCATCCATCTATGGATCCATCCATCCCTCCATCCATCCGTCATCCATCCATCCATCATCCATCCATCCATCCATCCATCCATCCATCCATCCATCCATCATCCACCATCCATCCATCATCCATCCATCCTGGCATCCATCATCCATCCATCATCCATCCATCATCCATCATCCATCCATCCATCCATCATCCATCATCCATCCATCCAT
>JAOTQP010000362.1:36737053-36747801 GCA_026413545.1 Cichladusa arquata | reverse complement strand
CCAGGCACAGCTACAGACAGCCCTGGGCAAGCACCAGGCACAGCTACAGACAGCCCTGGGCAAGCACCAGGCACAGCCACAGACAGTCCATGGCAAGCACCCACCTGGGCCAGGCCAGAACTCAGCTCCAGAGCTGTGGTGGGTCCTGGGTCTCAGTCTCTGATGATGGTTGTGAGGCAGATCAGAGAAAACTCGGACTGACTCTCACACCTGGCACTGTCAGGCTCTGCTGGAGCCCATCCCAGCGCCCTGTGCCTGCTGCAGGGCCAGCTCAGGGCTTTGGGCTCTGGGGTCCCTGCAGGGCTGCTGGGGCTGGGCTGGCAGTGCTGGGGGCTGCTCCCAGCCAAGGCTGCTTGGGGTGTGCAAATACAGCCCTACAAAACCCCCTGGGCTGTTCCTGCTGAGTGACTGAGCTGCAGGCAGTGCTGGGAATGGGGTCAGCACTGGGAATGGGGTCAGGACTGGGAATGGGGTCAGCACTGGGAACAGGGTAAGAACTGGGAATGGGGTAAGAACTGGGAACAGGGTAGGAACTGGGAATGGGGTCAGCACTGGGAATGGGGTCAGAACTGGGAATGGGGTCAGGACTGGGAATGGGGTCAGCACTGGGAATGGGGTCAGGACAGGAACATGGTCAGAGCTGGGAATGGGGTCAGAACTGGGAATGGGGTCAGGACAGGAACATGGTCAGAATTGGGAATGGGGTCAGCACTGGGAATGGGGTCAGCACTGGGAATGGGGTCAGAATTGGGAATGGGGTCAGCACTGGGAATGGGGTCAGGATGGAGACATGGTCAGGACAGGGAATGGAGTCAGAACTGGGAATGTGGTCAACACAGGGAGTGTGGTCAGGACAGGAATGTGGTCAGCACAGGGAATGGGGTCAGTGCTGGGAATGGGGTCAGGACTGGGAATGGGGTCAGGACTGGAATGTGGTCAGTTCAGGAACATGGTCAGTACTGGAACGTGGTCAGGACAGGGAAGGTGGTCAGTACAGGAACAACTCGGCACAGGGACAGGGACAGGGACAGGGACAGGGACAGGGACGTGCCCACGTGTCCTGGTTGGGATTTTCCCCTCCCACTCTCTCAGTATGTTCTCCATCCACCCCCGAATCAGGAGCTGGAGCCTCCTGGGCAGCCCTGCTCTCATCCCTGCTGTCAGGAACCAGCAGCTCCAGCTCTGCCTCCTCCCCCCAGCCCACATCAGCCTGGGACTGAGCTCTAAGCACTCTGGCTCTGCCAGGGTTTTGGAAATTTTCCATGGCTACTTCAGGGTTTTTCAGCACTCCAGAACATCTGTTCAGTGGTGAGTTTTTCCTTCTTGCCATGCTCTCAATCTCTTATCTTCTAAAATAGGGAAAAGTATAAATCTGTGCTTCTCAAAGTAAATATTTGGTCAGTAGGAGTTTTGAGGTAGGGGTTTATGGGTCTATACCAGTCCTTCCAGGCATATTTGGCTTTGAAATACATAGAGAAAATATGTACAGAGGTACTTTTACATCTTTAGAAAAATACATGGAGAAGTTATTTTAATTTAATAATTTATTTCCTTTATTTTATCAATTACATTATTAATGAATTCTGTGTTAAACTGGAATTATTCAAAAATACGTAGGCTCACACTCAGGAGGTAAATCTGTTATGTGTAGACTCTGAATCATAAAATCCCAGAATCCCAGAATGGTTTGGGCTGGGAGGGACCTCAAATCCCACCCAGTGCCACCCTTGCCATGGCAGGGACCCCTCCCACTGTCCCAGGTCTGTCCAGCCTGGCCTGGGACACTGCCAGGGAGGAATTCCTTCCCATCTGACCCCCTCTTTCAGTGTGAAGCCTTTCTCCTTTTCCTGTCCCTCCAGACCCTGTAAATTTTCTCTCTCCACCTTTCTTTTCATCCCCTTCAGCTACTGGAAGGCCACACTTAGAATTTATGCCATTGGAAATTTAGACCAAATTGAATACAAATTTTCAAATCAAGCAACAACAACAATTTAAAAAAAATACACAAAACTTGCATAAAGTTTCAGGGGAAAAAAACCAAAACCCCAACACCTGACTTGCATTCCCAGACCCTGTGCACAGAAATGAGTTTGCTCTGCTGCCAGGCTCGGTGCTGTGCTGTGGAGGTGTGAGGAGGCAGCCAGGTGAGGGGAGATTGATGGAGCCTGTTGGGCTAATGCAGAGCAGGAGATGCTAAGGGCTTGTGACGCTCACATTTGCCTGTTCTATCACTGTGCTCTAAATGTTGTTTCCTGGCTGCCTCCTGAACTGATATTTCACTCATCTCAACTGGTTTTATTAAAAAAAAAATAATAATAAAAAAAAAAGATTAAAGCCCCCCCAAGAAAAATGAAAAGAGAAGAAGGAAATAATCTCTCCCTCATTGTGGAGGCTCCCAGGTTGTTGTTTTCCATCTCAGGGTAGAGGGGGAGCTGGTTCAGCAGCTCCCAGTGCAGACAGGGGCTGGCACTGCTGGGCTGGGCTCAGGGGGATGGAGAAGCCCCTGCAAACCAGGGGGGCCTTCAGTGGGGCAGGAACATCCCCCTCTCCCTGCCCCTCAGCTTCCTGGGGAGCACATTGGGCTAAAACCCCAGTTTTGGAAATAGATTGCAAATGTCAGGAGGTGGCTTTGGCTGGGTGCAGGGCTTGGTCAGCAGGAACAAGGTTAGGACGGGATTAAATCAGAGATTAGGGAAGGTTTGGCTGGGAAGGGACCTTAAATGCTCTTTATTCCATGGGCAGGGACAGCTCCCACCGTGCCAGGGTGTTCCTTGGGCACTGCCAGGGATCCAAGGGCAGCCACAGCTGCTCTGGGAATTCCAGCCCAGCCAGGAATTCCCAATTCCCAATATTCCAATATCCCAATATCCCAATATCCCAATATCCCAATATCCCAATTCCCAGTTCCCAATATCCCAATTCCCAATGTCCCAATGTCCCAATTCCCAATATCCCAATATCCCAATTCCCAATATCCCAATGTCCCAACATCCCAATATCCCAAAATCCCAATGTCCCAATATCCCAATATAACAATATCCCAATGTCCCAATATCCCAATTACCAATATCCCAATATCCCAATGTCCCAATATCCCAATATCCCAATTCGCAATTCTCAGTATCCCAATATCCCAATATCCCAATTACCAATATCCCAATATCCCAATATCCCAATATCCCAATATCCCAATTACCAATATCCCAATATCCCAACTCCCAATTCCCAATATCCCAACATCCCAATATCCAACACCCCAATATCCCAATTCCCAATATCCCAATATCCCAATATCCCAGTATCCCAGTTCCCAAGATCCCAAGATCCCAATTCCCAATATCCCATCCATCCCCCATTCCCTGTGTCCTGTCCCTCCATCCCTTGTCCCCTCCCCAGCTCTCCTGGAGCCCCTTCAGGCTCTGGGATGTGCTGGAAGCTCTCCCTGGATCCTTCCCTTCTCCAGATGAACATTCCCAGCTCTCCCAGCCCAGCTCCAGCAGTGCTGCCAAACACCCAATTCCTGATTTCTTTGAACTTTTCCTTCTCCCCATTCCTCAGGGATGTCCTGCCCACTCTGGTGACCAACCCAAACCAGGACACAGGTTTCCAGGTGAGGAATGTTTAGGATTCCTGTTTGCTGGGAGCTGCAGCCGCTGCAGGAACTGTCACAGATCCGTGCCAGGACAGCCAGTGCCAGCTGCGTATTTAAACTGAGTGTCCCTAAAATTCCAGCAAAGGAGCCCACCCTGTGTCAGCTGCAGAATGCAGAAATCAGGAGGAAATGACAAAATATCTCCCAGGGAAGGTGTGGCTTTTAGGGCAGCGTGACTTTTAGTTGAGACAGAAATAATTTGGAATTTCTTGATAGGCTGAAGTTGAGAATTTGGCTGATGTCTTGGAAAAATGGGTATTTCTGTGCACCTGGGCACAAATATTCTCTGTACTTGGGCTGGATTTCTTCAGTTTGAGATTTTTATTTTTTAAATTTACCTCTTTATTTTAAATTCTTTTTTAAAGGTTTTATCCTTTTAATCTCCTTTATACAAAACACATTTTTATTCCCAAATATTCTGTTTTGCACCACGCCCCCTGTTTTTCTCATCTTTTATTTGTTTCCCCAGAACATGAAGAGCTCTAACCCCCTCCCCACACCTTTCAGACCTGTGTTTTCCCCCCATTTCTGGGGCTGGGCTCACAGATACAAATTTCAGGATTCCTCAGGAGCTGTGTGCTGGAAATCTCCGTGCCCTTATCCCGGCTGGGTTTGATGAGCGCTGCTGGCACTTTATTTCAGATTAAAATCACATTCAAAGTCCCCTGGTTCTGAGCCTGTCCCTAATCCTGCTCATCTGCTCCCAGCCCTTCCCTCCCCGAGCTTTTTGCCACCTGGGTGGAACTCCTGCTATCTGATTTTTATTTTATTTTATTTTTTTTCCTGTGCTGCTGCCATTAGAGGGAAATGATTTTTCTTCAGTTTGCTCAAAGCCAGATTTAAAGGCAGGTCCCTGAGGCAGCAGGAAAGTCGATCCCCTAAGCTACTCCCTCATTGTTTGCTTTTTTACATGTAATATCCCATTTCTGAGCCGGGCTGTAATTTAAAATACAGCACACGCTACGTAAATACATCCCTCAGAAACGGGCTAATATGACATTTAATGGAAATTAACTGCTTTTATTGTGGTGTTTTGTTGCACTGCCACCTGAAAAATGGATAAATCCACTTCATATACACAGAAATATTGCCCAGGCTTCTCTTTTTGCCAGTTCCTCCACTTTAAATGGATGTAGCTGTGTTTATGCTGCTGAGCTCGTTTAAAATATATCCAAATACATGTAATTTTAACTACAGCAGTCCACCTAAGAATTGCACCTGCATCTCTCCCCCATTAGTTATGTACTTCTAGCCCTGGAGAACGCAGAGATCCGTGGGGAAATTCCAGATAAACCCAGGTATTTATTGCAGGGCTGGAGCAGCAAAGGGTTACTTGAGCCCAGGCACTGTAAGTACAAGCAACAGGACTCCATTGGCTTTAATTTGTCCATGTCTTTCATTTGATACTCCCAGTATTAATAGCCTCGCAAGGAAATTCTGCAGTCATTAATCATAATAATTAATCAGATCCAATTATATTGCATATAAATGCGAACAAATTGCTGAAAAAATAATGATCTATCACCAACGTGTCACGAGGAAAAAGAGACTAAAATAGTAATTAGAAGCAGGGATTTAGTTGTGTGCAAGTACTCTGCGCCTGATTTTAGCAGTGTGATGATCTGATGATGTAATTAGTGGGAAGAAAGTCAAGCAGGCTTTTGCAGCAGACCCCTTAATGACTGTGCAACGCAGGAAAAAATATCCTTGCATTGCTGGCTGCTTTTATATTTACCATTGAACCCTGGCTGCTTCGCAGGGATGCTTGGGGAAAATGTGGCTTCTGGCATTTTGCACCCAGATTGCCTTGGGATGCTGCAGAAATATTCAGAATTCTCCCCAGAACTGGTGTGGGGAGCAGCGATTTTACCCCTGCACAAAGGGTGGGACTGGGTGGAAATCTGCTCGTTGTGGTAAATCTTGGAATTCTTCTTGTTCTGGTGAATCTAGGAAATTATTCATTCTGGTAAAATCTAGGAAATCTGATTCTGGTGAATCTAGGAAATTATTCATTCTGGTAAAATCTAGGAAATCTGATTCTGGTAAATCTAGGAAATTATTCATTCTGGTAAAATCTAGGAAATCTGATTCTGGTAAATCTAGGAAATTACTCATTTTGGTAAATCTTGGAAATCTACTCATTCTTATGAATCTAGGAAGTCCCCTCGTTCTGGTAAATCTAGGAAATTATTCATTCTGGTAAAATCTAGGAAATCTACTGATTCTGGTAAAATCTAGGAAATTACTCATTCTGGTAAAATCTAGGAAATTACTTATTTTGGTAAATCTCAGAAATTACTCGTTCTGGTAAATCTAGGAAATTACTTATTCTGGCAAATCTAGGAATTCTACTCTGGTAAATCTAGTAATTTACTGATTCTGGTAAAATCTAGGAAATTATTCATTGTAGTAAAATCTAAAAAATCTACTTGTTCTGGTAAAATCTAGGAAATTACTCATTCTGGTAAAATCTAGGAATCTGATTCTGGTAAATCTAGGAAATTATTAATTCTGGTGAAATCTAGGAAATCTACTTGGTCTGGTAAATTTGGAAATCTATGATTTTGGTAAAATCTAGGAAATTTACTTGTGGTAAATCTTGGAGATTAGTCATTCTGGTAAAATCTAGGAAATCCACTGACTCTGGTAAATCTAGGAATTCTACTTGTTCTGGTAAATCTAGGAAATTACTCATTTTGGTAAATCTTGGAAATCTACTCATTCTTAAAAATCTAGGAAATCCATTAATTCTGGTAAAATCTAGGAAATCTACTTGCTGTGGTAAATTTGGAAATCTACTGGTTCAGGTAAATCTAAGAAATTACTCATTCTGGTAAATCTAGGAAATCTACTGATTATGGCAAATCTTGGAAATTACTCATTCTGGTAAAACTAGGAGATTACTCATTCTGGTAAATCCAGGAAATTACTGATTCTGGTAAATGTAGGAATTCTGATTCTGTCAGATTTAAATCCGGGTGTAGCAGATTTAAACCTGCTCCTAGATTTACACCCATTATTATTAGATTTAAACCCTGGGTTAAAATCTCCTAATTATGATTTACTAAAGCTGGTTCTGTGGAATCACTCTGTGCAAGACTCCCCATTTTCCCAGGGGCTGGAGAAGCGATTCCTGCTCAGAGCAGCCAGGTTTTTGTGTTTTATGTCCCAGGTGTGGCACAGCATGTGGATTGTGGCAGATTTCAGCAGATTTTGGCAGATTTTGGCAGATTTTGGGTGCCCTGGCAGGCACACCCCGCTCAGCACATCCTGGGTGAGCACCCAGGCAGAGTTTTTAGGAGCAGCACCCCCGAAGTCTTTAAACTCCCGTGCCCTGCTCCAGTGGATTACACTTGAAACACTGACTGAAGATTGATGAGCAGGTTTATGACAGATTTTCTACTTGAAAATAAATGTGAAGTTCATCATAGTTTTCAATACTAAGCACTGCACTTTCCTGCCTTTGATCTGGGTGTTGTGACTACTACAAAGAAATAAAACCTTATCTTACCTTTTCCAGCATCTACTGCAGAAGACCTCAATAATGCATAAGAACATCTGGAAGTGCCGTAATTTCGGCTATCAGAGATAAGAATTGACACAAAACAGGTAAACCCTACAAAGTCATCATGTTGAAATGAGCTGATTAAGGTCTGGGAACATAAAACATCATGTAGAATGTTTTCATGCTTGCTCCATCTTCCCATTTTATATGTATTTATATATAAAAGAAGGAATGCCAATTATTTCATCTCTTCTCCTTTTTTTTTTTTTTTTTTTTTTTTTTTTTCCAGTGTGTTTAATAGGTTGATTAGCTGGAAGCTGTAATATATTTTTATATAAAGAGACAGGAGTGACTGCAAATCTATTGCCATCTATTTCTGTTTGGAGTTAACTGCGAGTTCATAGAAAATACATGGGCATAGTAAACAGGGGTTTGAAATGACAATTTTTTACTGGTTGCAAGTGCTAATTGCTAGTTTCTCAAGGGTATAGAATTAATCACCTGCTAGATTTACAGTCTCTAGGTTGAGACCTGAGGATGGAGGCAATAAGAAAAGCTCTTGAGGGACATATCATATGGTGAGTCTAAATATCAGTCTCTATGCATATGTAAATTGGCAACAAAGTTTTTTCAAAGCTCAAGTATGCTAATTTCAAACAGGCAAGACTAAAGCTCGCTTTTAGCAGCTGTTTAACGTCTGCCTGTGGGTGGTGGAGAGAGCTTAAAACACAAGCAAACAGTGGTGCATAAGTAATTAAGCAACATTTTGCTGGGCATAAATAATTCTGTTTATATTGCTCTTTGAAGAGTATGGAATACAAAATAACAGCTCGAGTGCACCTCTGGTCACCAGAGGTTGGCTGTGCCTCCTCTTCACCTTTGCTGCTTCCACCTTTTCCAGGCAGGAATTCGGTGGGGGTCGGGGCTGCTCCTGTCATTTCTCTCTCGGAGAACTTCACTCTGCATTGCAGCACAACAAAACAGGCGCTGGGAAGTTTGTAACGTGGTGTGTTCACAGCTCAAATAATTCCCTTTCTCTTTTCCCTCAAATAATTCCCCTTCCTTTTCCCCTCAAATAATTCCCTTTCTCTTTTCCTCTCAAATAATTCCCCTTCCTTTTCCCCCCCTCTCAAATAATTCCCTTTCCTTTTCCCCCCTCTCAAATAATTCCCTTTTTCCTCTCAAATAATTCCCCTTCCTTTTCTTGTCAAATAATTCCCCTTCTCTTTTCACTTTCAAATAATTCCCCTTCCTTTCCCCCCCTCAAATAATTCCCCTTCCTTTTCTTGTCAAATAACTCCCCTTCCCTTTTCCCTCTCAAATATTCCCCTTCCTTTTCCCCCTCAAATAATTTCCCTTTCTTTTTCCCCCTTAAATAATTCCCCTTCCCTTTTCCCCCTCAAATAACTCCCTTTCCTTTTCCCCTCAAATAAGTCCCTTTCTCCTTTCCCTCAAATAATTCCCCTTTTCCTCTCAAATAATTCCCCTTGCCTTTTCCCTCAAATAATTCCCCTTGCCTTTTCCCTCAAATAATTCCCCTTCCTTTTCCCCCTCAAATAATTCCCCTTTCTCCTCAAATAATACCCCTTCCCCTTTTCCTCTCAAATAATTCCCTTTCCTTTTCCTCTCAAATAATTCCCCTTCCCTTTTTCCTCACATAATTCCCCTCCTTTTCCCCCTCAAATATTTCCCCTTCCATTTTCTCCTCAAATAATTCAATTTCTCCTTTCCCTCAAATAATTCCCCTTTCCCCTCAAATATTTCCCCTTTTCCTTGGTTCCCCAGCCTGAAGCTCCCCAGAGTGGGTCTGGGAAGGAAATTTCATCTCTTTGGAGATCTCTGCACTTTCACCACATCAAAGTTGATAAAATTATGCTGCATGTGCTGTTTGGCTAAATTGTAAAAATTAGTGAGTCAACTCGACTATTTTCAAGGTCATAAGGCTGTTGATAATCCATAAAACAAAACAGCCTGACTTTTGCAGTTGTTATCACTTAAATTATTGCATGCATTAAAATAATAAGATGGTTGCCTTTATGGGATTCTCCTAAACCCAGGAGTCACTGAAGTGGCTGAGCACAAAACGCTCGTGTAATTTTTGATGGCTGCTCTGAACTGCCAGAATTGACTAAAAGCTGGAAAAACTAAAACAGAGAGATTTAAAAAAATATCTCATTTGACTCAGTAAAGACCTTGAAATTAATCACAAGGAAGATGAAAGATGTAACATGATTTGGGAACATCTAGCCTGGAAAAAAGGATTAGAAGTGCTGGCTGTGATAAGAGTCAGGGTTTTAGAGCTTGGGTTTGATTAAATGCTGATGGTTTAAGGAATTAGGAGTTGAAAGAAGAGGTTTGTGGAGGAAGCCCTCTGTGCTGTGTGCTGGCACCAGTGTCCCCACTGGTTTGGGACACTGCTGCTCCCAGTTGGGGGTGCTGGGGAGGGAGAGGGACCCTTGTGCAGCAGGAATGGGGCTGGGGTGCTGGAACAGCTCCTGTGTTTGTGGCATTTTCCCATTCCCATGAAGTTTGGGTTTGGGATGGACAGGGCAGAGCCCCCACAGCGCTCCCAGCTGTGGCTGTTACAATCCCAAGGAAAAACCTTGAATATTTTTCCAGTCTAACTTTCTCAAGCTCAGCTAAAGTTTCTCCCCAAGCTAGCAACCTTTCTCTAATATAAACATTAAAAAAAAAATTATAACAAAAAATAAACACCTGTTAAATCCGTAAAAGAAACCTGAAACAAAAAGTGTTGTTTCTCTAGCCAATAAGTACTCTTCTTTTCCTTGCCTTCAATCCCTACTATGAATATAAAATTCTTAATTTTAATTGAATTTGATTTTAATTTTTTTTTTTTTTGCGCCATGCAGGAAAGTGCCATAACTGTGTCCTTTCATCACTCCATAACCCCACACAGTAACACCCAGCCCTTCTCAGCACCTCTCTTCTGGAACACCTGCAAGTGTTGGCTCCCAGCTCCTCAAACTCAGCCTTCCCTTCCCCTTCCCTCCCGATCTGCTCACCTTTCTCTCTCCCAGTTTAATTATTCATTCCCTAATTTGCTGCTTCTCCCTGCAGCTCCCCTGGCAATTTGTCACCACGGCTGAGCAGTGCCAGTGCTGAGACTGATGGGGACACGTCCCCAGAGCCACCAGCACAGCTCAGACAAGCCCAGCCTGGCCAGGCCTGGCTTAGCAACGTCCCCTCACTGGCTCCAAAGCCCAGACAAGAGGAGCCGTGGGGAATTTGGGGATTCTGCATCAGTCTCTGCTCCTCCACGGTTCAGCACAGAGCAGCTGGGGACAGTGGCAGTGTCCCTGTCCATGGAACTGGGTGGGCTTTAAGGTCCTTTCCAATCCAAACCAGTCTGGGATTCAGTGATCCCATCAAATGAATTGTCCTGGTTTGAAGGACAGGTGTCTGCCAATAAAGGCAGAACCTTCTCTTAGAAACGGACAATGTAAACCCCCTCCCTCCAAATTATTTTAATTCTGAAATTAAGGGGCTCTCAGGCAAAGATATGGGAATTAGGAATAACAGTTCTGTACTAGGAAAATTAAAATAGAAATGCAGTATTACAAAGAACAATCC
>JAOTQP010000362.1:36722744-36736227 GCA_026413545.1 Cichladusa arquata | reverse complement strand
ATTGCCCCAGCTGGTTTAAAGATGGCCCATTAGCAGATAATATGTGCCAGGAGATCAGGGTCACTGCCCCACCTTCAGCAGATGGGACAGAATTCACATTGCTGGCCACATCCTGTATTGCGACCCAAGACATGAGTGTAAAGTTGGGATCTGGGTATGGGACCAGTGGTGCTGGAGCAGTCAATGGCCTGGAAATTCATTAATTATTCCACGTCACCTCCAGGCGACCCCACAGGAGGTGGCAGCTGGACACTCTGGGTGTGGGGAGAAGAGAGCCCCAAGAATGGGCAGAAATGGGAAAATACAGGAGGGGCTGGACCTCGAGCAGATTTTGGTCATTCTGGTTTCGTGGCAATCTGTGTTAAACACAGAATTGTGCACGGAAAGCTTGGGCAGATGAAAATTGAAAATGCAGCTTTTGCTAAAGGGCTCTCACAATGCTCTGGCTGTGCCGGGACAAAGTTGTTTAAAACTGCTCCCATTCTGAAAGAATATTATATTAAAGGTCCTTTCAGGTGGAAATCTGCCCTCTCCCTTCCCTCCTGCCATGTTGAAATGCCCGGTTTGATTCCTGAATGAGCCCCTCTGTCTGCTGCTGTGATTACAGTCACCATTTTCCACCCCTTGCCTATAAAATGTGACTTCTTCAGGCTGGTTTTGTCCTCTGAGCCTCTCCCCTTCCTCCTCCCTGGGGGTGGTGGCTCTGCCCCTGCAGAGGGAGCCAGTTTGGAGCAGGAGAGCAGAGCCTTGCCCCGAGGACAAGCTAAAAAACAATAAGAAATTGAGACATTTTTGGGTTTTGTAGTGGTTTTCTCACTGGGAGAGGTGATAAATATGTTCACATGAATTTTTTTCCCTTAATAAAGAGCTGCTGATGGCTTTCAGCCTCCCCTCCAATAACTGAGGAGTTGGTTTCTCACCTGGCTTGGGGACAAACCTGTGCTCACCTGGGAAAGAGGTGTTTCTCCATCTCCTGCAGGATTTTCCTCCTTAATCCATGGAATTTATACTCAGTACCATTTGTGCTTGCAGCTAGCAATAAGAACCAAATGAAGACAAAAATAAAGAAGAGAAAAATGCAATTTCTAGCCAAGTAGCTGGTTACTGGAACAGGAGGATCCTTGGAGAAATAGGGAATATAATCCCATTTCTTGCCAGATTTGTGCTCTGGGTTTTCACTTCTGCAGCAGCTGGGAGATCTCAGGAAACTTTGGGGTGTTTTTCATGGATGCTGTAAAATCCAGTGGTAGGGGAAGCTTTTCCTGGGAAATCCCAGTTGGGTTCCTGCCCTTTTGGGAACCTTTCCTTGCAAATCCCATCACCATCCCAGTCTGGGCTTCCCCTCGTGCCCCACAGACTCCTCCAGGCTCGGTGGGATTTTTATCCACGGCAGAGGAGAGAGTCTGAGCCTCAGCTTTCCTCCCAGTGAGAGGCTCATCCGTTATTTAGGACAAGAGTGCAGCTGTGGAATGCTATATTTTAATAGTATATCTGGAGAACAACATCCTGTATTGATTTTTCATTTTGGTTTGTTTTTCCTCAGGGCTTTTTTATTGGTATGATTATGTGAGTTTGCTCCCACCTGCTACCAAGCACTCGCTTTCATCTTATGGGCACTCATTTGCATAAAACCTAAAAGCAAGGGATAATAACAAATATTTGGCTATTTCATGAATTTTAAAATTGTTTTCGTTATCAGGGAGAAATACTTTTGCAGGGCCTTTATTTCCTACTGAATTTTCAACTGCTGGCCTTAAAGGAAAATTAAAAAAGGGAATTTCCTACCTCTTTTCTTTCTGTAGTATTTTGCATTTGCTTGAACATAAACGTTTCACAGTAAAAACAATCTGATTAAAAGAAAATGACCTCAGCTTCCCAGTAATATTATGGGATTAAAAAAAAAAGAACCATCCAGGTAGTTTGTGCCAATCCAGGGCAGATTCCTTCCAGCTCCCAGACACTTGCACATTATATTAAAAAAATAGAACCCAACCCTCTTCAGCTGTCAGGTTGCTGTGGCAGAATTCAGTTCTGTTCTCAAGAGCTTCCCTGTCCCATGAGTGCAAAGACAATAGTGCACTATATAGAGAGCCAATAAATCAATTAGCTGTAACAGCCAGCGTTCAGGAAATGCATTTATTCTCTTCAATGAAAACACAGTTTTTACTTGTAGCCATACTTCATACTGTTCAGGTCAATTTTTCATGTGGAAATTAAATCCAGTGGATGAAAAACTGCTTGTATATTCCATAAAGCAGGGGAGAAGTGTTCGCACTGATGTGGGATCACAGGTTTGTTTTATTTGTAATTATCCTTCCGCGGGGTAATTGAGATTCCAAACAGTGGCTTAATGGCTCGGCGCCCTCAAATTACCACTGCCTGTAACTTTACCTTTCCAAAAATAAGCGAGCTTTTCAATTGCAGCACAACCGCTAGAGCCTGGCTCGTTTTAGAACAATTAATTGAGAGAGGTGATTAATAGCTTAATAATGGGCTGCTCTGCCGGGAAGGGAAGAAGGGGAATCTGCAGTTGGGTGTCCCTAAAACACCCAATGGATGGAATTGTTGGGATTGAAATCCAAAATCCCGCCCGGGGCAGGGATGCTGGGGACGGCACCGGGAGTGGCACAGGGGACATCGCTGGGTGGAAGGGACACCCCGAGCAGGGAAATCGGGATTTCCACCCCTTTCCTCGCTCCTGTGCCCCGGAGGTGTCTGAGACCCCCGTTCCAGGCTGCGAGGGGAGTCACAGCCTCTCCAGGGGGAGGGAGGGAGATGGGGAATGGGAAGGAGGCACAGCAAGTTCAGCAGCGCTTTGGATTCTTTACGTGGGAGCCGCCAGCTCTGGGTTGCAGACAAAAATAATAATTAAAAAAAAAATTAAAAAGAAAAAATAATAAAAGAAAATTTAAAAAAAGAAAAAAGAAAGAAAAAAGAGAAAAAGAAGAAAAAGAAAAAAAAAAGAAAAAGGAAAAGAAAAAACGAGTGAACACCTCCCGTCAAACCCCAGAAAATCCCAAACCGTGGGGAATGGGAATTGCCGAGCCTTGCTGAGGAGGGAGGGAGGGTGAAGCTGCTGTCACAGACTGTTCACTTTGGGATCCTCGTGGGGCAGAATTTCGGAGTCACTCGGGGGGTGCTGGGTTCGGGATTTCTGCCCTGAGAGCAGAACTCCTGCTGAGTGGGGTCGCTCCATGAGCTCAGAAATGAGAAACGCCCTGTCTGTTTTCAGCAGCCCTGCCCAGCTGGGGTTGATCTTTCTGAGTCTGGATGGTGTAAAACTCTCCTTTGTTTGAGGGAACACGCTCCTGCCGTGACCGTAGGGCAGGCAACCCTTCCCAGCCTGTGTCCCCCCATTTCTGCCGATCCTTGGGGTGCCACATTCACAGATCTCTGCTTCTCTCACGAACTCCTGCCACATTCACAGATCTCTGCTTCTCACACAAATTCCTGACTTGTCCTACCAGGCCCGAGTCCTGCTGCACACCTCAGGACGAGCAGCTCCACCAAAACATTCCTTAGGCTGGCTGTAAGTTTGAACACAGCGCAGTTTAAAACCAGCTAATGCATTCATTTGCACTAATTAATGCCTCCTAAGCTATGGCAATTAGCTGTAATTATCATTTGGCTGCAGTGCAGGTAGAGCTCGCTCAGTGTGGCTGCTCTGGGATATTTCTGCCTTTCCCAGGGCACAGCCACATGTGCAGGCACTGCCGAGCAGCAGCCACCCCTGGGGACATTTGCACCTTGGGGATCATGGAAAGATCCCCAAAACTGCAATGGAGCTGGTTTCTGCTGCCGTGCAGAGGTAGGGGACTCTAGCCAAGTGTTATTCTATTGTCTCCTTCTGTTTGTCCTTGCTTCCCACCTCTCAGATAACTTTTCTATGACAAATCCAGCTCTAATTGCAGTCCTGCTGTCCCTGAAGCCTCCTTTTCACAGCTTTCCCCAAAACCCTCTGATTTTAAGGATTCCCTGAGCTGGGGAACTGCTCTGGAGCTCCAGTTTGAAAGGACAAAGCCTGAGTTTGGCACAAGTTTAACTTAGGTGAGCTCAGGTGGCAGAGGACAGTGAGGAAATCCCGTGGGAGCTCCAGGGGAATGGCAGAACTTGCTCAGGAAGAAAAGTGAGGCTGGAATTCTGGAGCTTTGGGAGCTGGCCCTGCACTGGCAGGTTGGGTGGGAAAGGGATTTGTAAATTGTTTTGCAGTTGTTGACCTCCCGCTGAGTTTCCTCAGACTTGGGTCAATAATGGGCACATTTATTCTCTCCTTTTTCCCTCGGAGAACTCCATCAGAGAGAGAGAGAATGGAGGTAAACAGAGCAGGGCTCTGAAAAGGGAGCAGAAAATAAGATTTTTATTGTAGCATTTGCATAATAGTCATCTTACAAAATTGCCTGGGAATAATGGGAGGAGGAGATGGGGATGAATAGGTTAAGGAGAAGGAAAGTCAATTTTTAGTGGTGTTGGAAGTGATAATGTTCTCTCCTCCCTTGGATACAAGAGGGGAGTGTGGCAGGGCTCCGTGGGAGAGTCTGGAGGGTCCTGCCTGGACAGACTCTGCCAACAGTGCCAAAACCACAAAAGCCACCACAAGGGCCCCTGAGCTCCTTTCTCCATTTTTTAAAACTGTAATTCCTTTTTTTTTTTTTTTTTTTAATTTCATAATTGTGATCACTGCTGCTGATTAATTGCCTGCTGACCTCCAGGTAGATCAGCTCCAAACTGTTCAGTTCCAAACCTCAGCTGATTTCCCCATTTTTGGCATTTTGGTCAGTGCTTGCCCATGGTCAGAGCACTTAATTTAGGTTAAAAATTTTAGGATTAAATACAACCATGATGAGCACCCACAGTTAAACTGATAGAAACATGCCTGTTTATTTGGTGCTAATTTTTGGAGGGCATTGTAGGGTTTGGAAAGAATTTGAATTCGTGCTTGAAATGTCTTGATTAGTGTGACTTAATTTTTCTTGAGCTCTCTCTGATAGCGCTGTAAATATTTTCATTTGTTAGGCATAACAAAATATACATTCATCTGTCAGAATACAAATGGCTTTCTGCTGGCCACTATGGCTTGAGGGATTTATTCCCAGCTCCTCGTGCTGCTGTTTGCCCCCAGGATATATAATGTATATTTTAAGGGAATGTGGATTACTGTAAGACACTTATATTATTTGTGTGATTAATATTAGTGTTACAATGAATGAGGTCCCGTGCTCTTACTTTGCTCTTCGAGTGACTTAATCATTTCTCACCACGGCGAAGTCATCTTAATAAAACATTCCACCCAGCAGTTTGTTTTTGCCTCAGAAGTGACAAATGCAGCTGCAGCGGGACGTGAATTTTCTGTTATTAAGCATACAGCATCATGGATTTAATTTCCTGTAGGACACATCCATGATGGGGCAGGGGCAGAGCTGGATCCCAGCCCGGGCAGGACTGCACAGTGGCATGTAGGTGTTTTCTAAAGTTCACTCCTCAGCACAAAGTGACTCATTCCCCGAGCTCTGGGTGTGGAACTTCGCACGCTGGAAAAGGTCAGGCCTGTGGAGGAGTAGTTAAAGTTTCATGGGTGTCATTTGCCAGAGATGTGCAGGAGGGTGGAGCTGGTGCCCTGCTGGAACCAGTCCTGCATCCCAGCATCGCCCCCCTGCTCCCAGTGTGGGGTCCCCTGTGCCAGGGTCCCTCAGTTCTGGGGTCCCTTGTGTCATAATCCCCTGTGCCGGGGTCCCTTGTGTCATAATCCCCTGTGCCAGGGTCCCTCAGTTCTGGGGTCTCCTGTGCCATAATCCCTTCTGCCCTGGTCCCCTGTGCCCTGGTCCCCTGTGCCCTGGTCCCCTGTGCCAGCTTCCCTCAGTTCTGGGGTCCCCTGTGCCATAATCCCTTGTGCCAGGATCCCTCTGTGCCACGGTCCCCTGTTCTGGTGTCCCCTTGTGCCAGGGTTCTTCTGTGCCAGGACCTCTCAGTTCTGGGGTCCCTCAGTTCTGGGGCATCTTTGTGCCAGGGTCCCCTTGTGCCAAGTTCCCTCAGTTCTGGGGTGCCTTTTGCCAGGATCCCCCTGTGCCAGGGTCCCTCTGGGCCAGAACCCATCAGTTCTGGGGTCCCCCTGTGCCAGGTCCCTCTGTGCCAGGGTCATTCATTCAGGTCCCCCTTCTGCCAGAGCCCAAATTCTCCAGTGAGACCCTGGTTGGGAAGGAGATGGAGCCTGGTGCTTCCCCTCCATGTTCTGCTCTCCCTGCTGCATGTCCAGCCCTGAGTGTGGAACATTCCCAGTTCACTGTGGAACATTCCCAGTTCACTGTGGAGCATTCCCAGCTCTGTGGAGCATTCCCAGCTGTGTGTGGAGCATTCCCAGCTGTGTGTGGAACATTCCCAGCTCATGTGGAGCATTCCCAGTTCACTGTGGGGCATTCCCAGCTCTGTGTGGAACATTCCCAGCTCATGTGGAGCATTCCCAGCTCTGTGTGGAGCATTCCCAGTTCACTGTGGAGCATTCCCAGCTGTGTGTGGAGCATTCCCAGCTCTCTGTGGAGCATTCCCAGCTCTCTGTGTGGAACATTCCCAGCTATGTGTGGAACATTCCCAGTTCACTGTGGAGCATTCCCAGCTGTGTGTGGAACATTCCCAGCTGTGTGTGGAGCATTCCCAGCTGTGTGTGGAGCATTCCCAGCTCTCTGTGGAGCATTCCCAGCTCTCTGTGGAGGCTCCTGAGGCTGAAATGTTCCCAGATGGAATTTGGGTCTTGGCACAGGCTGGGAGGTGGCCAAGGCTGGTTTTTCCCATCACCTTTCCCCAGCACGCTGGTGGATCCCAGTCGTGTTCCAGCCATGTCCCCTGGTGTGTGAGGCCATTCCCTGCTTTAATCATTTCATCACATCACTTTTTAATTGCCGTCAAAGCCCCGATGGCCAAATCCTGAGCGAGCTGGCCCTGGGGCTCCCTTCTGCACGGGGCTGGCAGAGATGGCTCCAAACTGGAGCTGGAGTGGATTGAGCTGCTCTGCCCGGGGCAGGGGAAGCTCAGTGCTTGTAAAAACCCAATTTTGGAATTCTAGAACCTTGGGGAGCTCCTGTCATAAACAGGACACCTCCCACTGCCCCAGGGTGTCCCCAGCCTGGAGGGGCTGGGAGCACCTGGGACAGTGGAAGGTGTCCCTGCCCGTGGCAGGGGGTGGGACAGCCTTTCATGTCCTCTCCCGTCCCTAATTCTGTGACATTGTCCCTAAATATCACCCCTGTCCCCAAAATATCCCCCTTGTCCCAAATGCCACCCTTGCCGCCAGCCCTGCTCTGTCAGTGCCGCCCTTGGCACAGGGTGGATGTGGGGACAGCAGAGTCCCCTCTGCAGAGCTTGGGAAACACCTCCCGTGGTGGGAACGGGCTCCAGCAGCTCTGGGACACGTCTCTGACACCACCAACGGGGCGTGATTCACGCTTTAAAGGAATTAAAATTATCGAGGTGCCAGGGAGAGGCGTCTGCAGTGCCAAAGAATGATGCTGGTAATTACAATAAATTCATCCAGGATACGGTGGACAAGAGCTTTAAAAACTTCAGAAACATCAATTAAAGCCCAAGTTCTGTGCAATAAGCATCAAAAATTGATAAAAACTCAAATTTAGGTTTTTAGATTTAGTGTTTAAATCAATCAACTGCAAACAAGATTTAATTAAAGAATATTATTTCAAAGTGTAATTACCTACTGGGATTAGAATGAACCTCTATTGCCCATAATGTTCTCCTACTGTGATCCCACACTGAAAAATGTTGAGTTTTAGATTAATATGCATCTTGTAAGTACAAGTCCTAATCTCAATCTTAAAGGACATTTAAAACACACTTGGAACCTTCTATGCAATCAAGCACAGTGTGACTACAATGTCCACCATGCTAAATTTGTGATTACATTTTTTATGTGCATGATTTAAATCGCTTTAGCAGCCGTCCAGGGAGCATTTTTCCCTGCATATTAATTACACAAAGGCTTTGTCATGTGAGGGCTCGCTGGTCATGGTCTGTAATCCGGCTCAGTGGAGCTGGGAGCGGGCTCTGCCCACGCTGTGCACACCCAGCCCGGCCCCAGAGCCCCAAAAGTGCCCTGGGGAGCAGGGAGGGGCAGTGCCGCCCGTCTGGGGGCATCTGCCCAAAAATCTGCAGTGGCAGGACAGGGTTCACAAAGCCAGACAGCTCAGTGCTCCAAAAATCTGAAATAACCCAGTGCTCCAAAAGTCTGCAATAACCCAGTGTTCCAAAAATCTGAAATAACCCAGTGCTCCAAAAATCTGCAATAACCCAGTGCTCCAAAAATCTGAAATAATCCAGTGTTCCAAAAATCTGCAATAACCCAGTGTTCCAAAAATCTGCAATAACCCAGTGCTCCAAAAATCTGCAGTGGCAGGAGAGGGTTCACAAAGCCAAATGACCCCGTGCTCCAAAAATCTGCAATAGCAGGAGAGTGTTCCAAAAATCTGCAATGGTGAGAGGGTGTTCACAAAGCCAAATACCCCAGTGTTCCAAAAATCTGCAATACCCCAGTGCTCCAAAAATCTGCAATGGCAAGGGAGTGTTCATAAAGCCAAATACCCCAGTGCTCCAAAAATCTGCAATGGCAACAGAGTGTTCACAAAGCCAAAACAGTTCATTGCTCCAAATATCTGCAATAGCAGGAGAGTGTTCCAAAAATCTGCAATGGTGAGAGGGTGTTCAAAAACCAAATACCCCAGTGCTCCAAAAATCTGCTATGGCAGGAGAGTGTTCACAAAGCCAGAACAGCCCAGTTCTCCAGGATCCTGCAAATCCAGCAAATCCCAGGAAAAATGACCAGAAACAACCCCAATCCTTACTCAGAGAGAGATTTACACTATCCTGATTCCAGCTATTGGTAGTCAAAACTACTTACTAATTAGATTTTTAGCTACTTATTTTTTTCCCTTTCCATCCCCTTTTTTTCCCCCCTACAAAATTAACTCACCGGTCTAATTATTTTTTATTTTTAATTTATTCCTCTTGTTGGGATCATCAGCTCTCAGTTTGCAAGGGATTTACTGCACAGTGCTGTGAATCAACCAAGTGTCCCTGCAATAAATGAGACACACACTTTTCTAGAATTTACTCCAGCAGTTTTAAACCCTGTTTTTATATTACCTGTGGAAAATTATATCTGAGGGCTGATTTTGGGAATTTGGGATCCTCACTCACCAGGCAGAGAGCCCAGGATTTGCTGGTTTGGTTTAGGCACAGATCCTGCAATCCTTAATTATTTCTCACTTAGGAAACCTTTAATTGAAGCCATAACCAGACCATATTTTTGTTATTCTAATGATATTCCTGGGACTAATCACATCCCAGAGACAGCCTTGGAACCTCTGCTCCCTCTCCTCCTGCACAGGAACAACGTGGGCACCAGGAGAGTCAGAAATGTGCTCAGAGCTTTAAAAAAAGTCCCCAAGTGCCACCTCCACAACCCCCCCAGGAATGGGAGCTTCACCTCTGCCCAGTTATTAAAAACCAGCTCTTCTCCCCCTCAGTTTCCCCTGTTTTTACACTGGTTTTTATTCCTTCTCCAGAAATACCAGTGAGAAGATAAAATGAAAGCAAACCCACGTGGAAAATGGATTTGTGTGGCTCCAGAGCTGGGAGTGCTCTGGTGGTCTCAGCCTGGAGGGAGGAAAAGCCCCAAACCCTTTTCCAAAATACCTGGAGCAGGATTTGTTGTGGTTCCTCCTCTGTGCACCAAATGAGGTGGAATTTGGGTCCTGGGCTGGGTCCAGCTGCTGGAAGAAGTCAGGGAGTGATGTCTGTGCTGGATTTCTCAACCACTGAGCAAACTCAAGAAGAGAAACAACTTCAATTTTATCATTTTAGTGGAAATTCTTCTTCTTCCCTATTTGTAAGAGACTGCACCAAGAGGCAAACTGGGAAGGAAAATGTCATTTCATGGTGAAAATCCTGCTTTGTCTGCCTTTGAAACACCCAGATTTCACATTTGATTTTTCCCCTCCACATTACACGTCATTCTTCAGTTTGCCAAAACTGTGAATTTGGCTGTTATTTTGTTTTCCCCCAAAATATGATCAGGCAAACCTCACACATAGGTGTTTAATATTTGTTCTTGGTAATTCCTGCTTTTCTTGATGTGAACTTCGGAGGAACTGCCTGCCAGGGCTCACTGTGACATGGCTGGGATGCCAAAATCCCCAAATCCTCAAGGCTGGAAAAGACCCCCAGGATCCCTAATTCCAACCTCCCACTGCAAAAGGCCCAGCCCAGGCACTGCTGCTCTCCTGGAATTCCAACACAACTTTCTTTCCCTTGAAACTTATGCTAAAAAGCCAGAGAGATTTTTGAAGTGAAAATGCCATTTTCATGCCTCTAATGTCTTTTATGGTGCCTTCTAATAGAGGTGCACATTAATGAAATCTCTCCTTGCAGGTTGGGAAGCGATTTTTCTTGCCAACCCACCCCAAAACGTTGGCCTTTTCCATTAAATTTTAATCAGCCTCGAATTTTGAAATCTCAGCATAAAGCTCTTGATATCGGGCTCCTTTGATAAATTATAAAGGTAAACTTTAATGAACAGTGAATGGGATCACCTTTGCTACTTGGGGGTAATAGAATAAAAAAGCAAACAAACACATTTTTCTTACTGCCACATGCCTCTCCTTAATAATAAGTTTTGTGTCTTCTGCAGGAATGGATGCTGGATAAAGTCTCATTAAATTAGCTGAGTGATGGAA
Organism: Cichladusa arquata; assembly: GCA_026413545.1. Taxonomy (NCBI): domain Eukaryota; kingdom Metazoa; phylum Chordata; class Aves; order Passeriformes; family Muscicapidae; genus Cichladusa; species Cichladusa arquata. The sequence goes on along the minus strand of JAOTQP010000362.1, from coordinate 36,725,494 downwards.
TAAATGCACAGCCCGTGGCTCTCCAGTCCAGAGCAAGCAGAGCAAGGGGCTGAGATCTCCGAGTTCTGCTTATTTACACATGCCTTGGACTCTTCTCACAGATATGTAAATTATCCTGGTTAAAACTAAATGCTAAAGTCTACACCATTAGTCTTCCACTTCATGATCTCCACATGGGGCTGTTAGAGGGATAATGTACCATACAATACACGGTTTACTTTTAATTAATAGGAAAAAAAAGTGAAATGAATATTAAATGTAGCTTAATGTGAAAGAAACCTCAAAGCAGTACAGTTGGTTTTTTGCTGGTTTTTTGTTGTTGTTGATTTTTTTTTTTTTTTTTTTTTTTTTTTTTTTTTTTTTTTTTTTTTTTTTTTTTTTTTTTTTTTTTTTTTTAATATTCAGCTCTGCTTTGGCAGCAGGAAATAAGGAATGTGGTAGGAGCATGGAAACATCCTGGAAGCCTGGGAAAAGGAGGAAAAGGACTGGAAAAGGCAGGTCAGACCCAAAGGGGTGCCTGTCAGAGGGGCTCTGTCACATCTCCCAAAATTCCAGAGGTGGGAATGCTCCCACTCCCCATGGGAATCCTACCCCAGCCCATAAACAGGAATTGAGGGCCCTGCTCAGAGCATCCAAAATTCCAGGGATGGGAACGCTCCCTGTGGGAATCCTACCCCAGCACCTAAGGCAGGAACAGCAGAATCTGGTATTAAATCTTAATATAAAACCACCTCATCAAACAGAAGCATTTAATTAAAACACAAGATCTGTTTGTCTGCGTTATAATTCAACGTGTCAGAATTAATGCCCCTGTTTTTAATAAATAGAATTACCAATTCACAAACAGTTTATCACACTGTTCCCAACGCCCGGGATGGAATTTTAATTATATCCCATTATTTATTGCGGCCAAACGAGCGCGTCCCGGGGTGTTTGCTGAGAAGATTTGGGAAGAAAAGAGCCGGGATTTGGGGAGAAAAGCCCCGTTAAGTCACGGGTGCATCCCCTTTGTCTGCAGGGCTCACCTGGGATCAGGTGGGGATGTGGGACTGAGACAAAGGCTGAGCACAGCCCTGTGCAGGATTTAGGAGATAACGAGGCGCTCGCTGGAGGAGCTGATTTGGGAGATTAAAGGGTTTGAACTAAAGCCTGAAATTAGCAACTTCTCATCCCTCTCCCGAGCCCAACCAGAGCTCTGCACTGAAATAAAAACCGAGTTTAAATCCTCTTCAGCAGGGAGAAGGGGAAACCCAAACGCTGCTGCTCAGTGCTGAGGGATTCACGATCCTCACCGGGATCTTATCCCTGTAAAGGCTGGGAATGGCACCAGTTAAACCCTAAACCCAGCCTGCCCATGGGAATGGCACCAGTCAAACCCTAAACCTGCCCATGGGACTGGCACCAGTTAAACCCTAAACCTGCCCTGCCCATGGGAATGGCACCAGTTAAACCCTAAACCTGCCCTGCCCATGGGAATGGCACCAGTTAAACCCTAAACCTGCCCTGCCATGGGAATGGCACCAGTTAAACCCTAAACCTGCCCTGCCCATGGGAATGGCACCAGTTAAACCCTAAACCCAGCCTGGGTAAGGTCATAATCAACATTCCCATTTGAGAGGGGGCACAAGGAATGTTTAAAGAGGCACCATCCCTTTTTGTGGTTGGAAATAACACCACTATTCCAAACCTAAACTTCCTAGGGATTGGCCATTGTGGGGGAAAACCCCCAAAACAACCCAAGATGAGGATTTCAAACATTAATTTAAATTGTACAAAATCATGTTTGTTCAAGAACTTTAGGAGGTGCAAAATTGGATTTATTTTTTGTTTTGTGAAATGCAGTGATCAGCCACGGAGCATTAAGCTGTATTGATTCCTCTGGGGTTCCTGAAGTGGGTCACAGTTTGGGAGGCTTTTAAGGGCTTTTACATCCCAGCCGTGCCTGTTTGCAGGCAGCCCCTTCAGGCTGCTCCAGCTGAGCCCAGCACACCCCCAGGGCTTCCCAGAGGTGGTGGCAGTGCCACCCCTGCTCCAGGCAGCAGGACCACCTGGGGGGAGGAAGGACCCCGTAATTCCATTTATTGGGGCAAAGCACCTCTCAGGAAAGTAAAATTAAATATTTTAGGGGAAGCCCTGGGGACAGGAGGATGCAGGTAGGTGTATGTATGGAATGTTTGTGAGTATTTGTGGGCTGTTTTTTGAAAGCCATGGTTGAGAGGTCTGATGGAAAGCTGGTTTTTGTGCTGAGATGTGTTTTTGAGAGCCGAGGAGGACGCTGAGAGCGCGGTGCAGAGTAAATCAGAGCCACTTTTTGTTTGGTTCCACTTTCTCTGCAGCAGCCAAAGGGCTCAGAGAGAGCTGGGTTAGGGTTGAGCTGGGTTAGGAATGAGCTGGGTTAGGGCTGAGCTGGGTTAAGGCTGGGCTGGGTTAGGGCTGGGCTGGGTTAGGAATGAGCTGGGTTAAGGCTGAGCTGGGTTAAGGCTGAGCTGGTTTAGGAATGAGCTGGGTTAAGGCTGAGCTGGGTTAGGAATGAGCTGGGTTAAGGCTGAGCTGGGTTAGGGCTGAGCTGGGTTAGGAATGATCTGGCTTAAGGCTGGGCTGGGTTAGGGCTGGGCTGGGTTAAGGCTGAGCTGGGTTAGGGCTGAGCTGGGTTAGGGCTGAGCTAGGTTAGGAATGATCTGCGTTAGGGCTGAGCTGGGTTAGGGCTGGGCTGGGTTAAGGCTGGGCTGGGTTATGGCTGGGCTGGGATA
>JAOTQP010000362.1:36434864-36445862 GCA_026413545.1 Cichladusa arquata | reverse complement strand
TCCCTTCCCCTTCCCCTTTTCCCTTCCCCGTTTCCCTTCCCCTTCCCCTTTCCCTTTCCCTTCTCTCCCCCGGGAGTCCCGGGATGCGGCAGAGGGAGCGGGCAGTGGCCGGGATGAAGCTTTCCCTGTCCCCCCGCAGCCCATCCAGGAGGGATTTCCAGCCTAGATGGGTTTAAACTTCCCTTTCCCAGCTCTTTCCCAGCGCTTTTCCAGCGCTTTTCCAGCCCCCGCGGGACCCGCATCCCTGCGCTCCGGGAGATGCGGGAATTGCGTTCCTGCCCCTGGATCGCGGCTGTGGCCAGGGAAGACCCAGCCCAGCTCGGTTGGATCCCGCTGGAACAGCGGGAATTTCGGCTCTGGGAAAGCACAAAATCCAGGTTTTAGTCCCCCAGCTAAAAGCCGGACCAACAGGTGACCTGGCGCGGGCACATCCCAGGCAGGGAGAAGCCGCTTCTCCCACGGGATTTGGATTTTTCCGTCCATTCCCTCCCTAGGGATCTTCCCGTACGAGCTTCCCGAGCTGTTTTTCCCATTCCCCCCGGGATAAATCCGTGCATCCACATCGGAGTGGGAGCACCCCGGGAATCCCAGCAGCGGGATGGGGACACAGAGGCTCCAACAACCTGCGGGAAAATCGCTCTCCCGACACCCCAGTTCCTGCTGGGAAATATTGATTGTCCATGTTTTCAGTGCTGGAAGCTTTTTGGAGCTTCCTGGAGATGGCCGAGCTCCCGAAATTTTATGGACACCCTTAGGGGAGAATATCAGGAGTTTAAATTGGGGATGGAAAAGGTGAAAGCCATTTACAGCCGGGCTGGAAGGGCGGTGGAAAAAGCCGGAGCTGCCAGAGGCGCTGGTGGGAGAGGCTGAGCCAAAGCAGAGCATCCCCATGGAATCAATTCCCTGAGCCCGGCAGGAATCTCGGCAGCGATCCCTCATTTCCAGCCACGTTTCGGGAAAGACAAAGAACAGATCTGCCTGTTCTCCCGGGAACAAGCACACCCTGCATCGGGAATGGCAGGGCAGAAATGTTCCCCAGGCATCCTGGCTGGAGAAATTTATCCAAAATTCCATTTTTTTTTACCCTCTAGTGCCAGGGGAACGTTAGGGAAAGAGGAATTTTGGGATAACACGGTAACAGAGAGGTTTCAGTCATTCCAAAGCAATTCCAGCTGTTTAGCTGGAATACTTTGTGGTGTTGTGGAGAACACGAGCATTCCCGAATCCTGGAATGCTTGGGCACTTTTTGGGAGTCAATTCATCAGGAATCCTTTATTAATTACAGGCAATGCTTAGAGTGGAACACGTTTTAATTAACCTTTGCCAGCAGCCACAGCTTTTCCCAGCACTGGAATTCCAAGCCAAGGCAAACTCCTGGTTCTGACCTAAAACTGTGCGATTTTCAGCCTCAATCCAAAATCCCTCCTTGCCTGGTGCCCCCACTCTAATCCAGTGTTTGTGGCTCTAATCCCTAAAAATATCCCTCATTTTAGGCAGGGAGATGTTGGGGGAAGGGTTTTTCCTTGGGTGGTGTGGAGATGTGGGGACACATCCAGGGCATCCATGGGATTTGGGGCTGTCTCCCTCTGTCCTGTGGGGATCTGGGAATTGGAGAACAGATGGAAAATTTATATGGGCAGGGAGAGGGAAGGGCAGGAAGAACCTTTTAGACTCTGGGATCACCTCAATCCCACATTTTTGGGACGATGGAGAAGCAGGAACCTCATGGGGAACATATTTTCCAGCTGCTCCCATAATTTTTAGGAAAACACCTGGAAAGCTGCAGGAAGAATCTGTGGGATCAGCAAGTTTTGGGGGTTTTAGGGCTGTTTTGGTGTGAGCAACACCCACAAATTCCCTGTAGCCCCAAGCAGAGCAGGTCCCTCATGGAATATTTGGAATTCTCCTTGAGTACAGCGATGCAAAACTCCAATGTGACTTTCTTGGGGTCAGGAATGGTCTCACCTCAAGCTTCCTGAATTCCTAATTCCCATCTCCACAGCCATGACATCATTTTTATGGATTACATCCCAGTGCCAGCAGCTCCAGGGCAGAGCTTGAAGCCACACACCCCTCAGTGTGTGAAATCCCAGGAAAAAATCAGAAAATCCCAGGAAAAACCTTCTCCTGGGAATAAAACAGATTCTTCTGGAGGTGCCTGAGATGCTCCCACAGCCCCTCTGGAGAGGCAGGGTCGATATCTGAGCCAGGAGAAATTCATTAAAAACACTCCTGGAGCTTCCAGAACCTCTGGATAACCCCGGGAACGCTGCGGGTAATGGCTCTGAGTTTTTATTTGCCTGCTTTTCTGTTTTAATTGTCTGCTTTTCTGTTTTAATTGTCCACTTCCCACCTCTTTTTGGGAATCATCCTGAGTGGAAGGAACATTTTGGCAGCTCAGCCACACCCGGGGTGCAGGGGGTTAATTCCAATCCCATGCCCAGGCCAAATTCCCATTGATTTTTAAAGCAGCACCCGAAGTTCATTTGGAGCTAAAAAGGGAAACTTTTGTAGGGGCAGAGCAGCTCCAGCCTCCTGGTTTGCCTTAATGTTTATTGTTCCAAGTGGAATCCGTTCCTGGATCCTGCAGTGGTGGGGCTGGCAACTATCAATGAGAGGATGTTCCCTAAAAATCCCAATATTCAGATGGGAACCAGTTTTAAAAATCCCAATAGTCAGCTGGGAATTCCTCTAAAAATCCCAATATTCAGATAGGAATCTCTCTAAAAATCCCAATATTCAGCGGCGAGCCCCTCCTAAATATCCCAATATTCAGTTGGGAATTCCTCTAAAAATCCCATTATTTAGATAGGAATCTCTCTAAAAATCCCAGTATTCAGTTCGGAGCCCCTCCTTAAAATTCCAATATTCAGCTGGGAATCCCCTCTAAATATCCCAATATTCAACTGGGAACCCACTTTAAATATCCCAATATTCAGATGGGAACTCACTTTAAAAATCCCAATATTCGGATGGGAACTCACTTCAAAAATCCCAATATTCAGCTAAGAGGCCCTCCTAAATATCCCAATATTCAGCTGGGAATCCCTCTAAAATCTCAATATTCAGCTAGGAACCAACATTAAAAATCCCAGTATTCAGCTGAGAACCCACTATAAAAATCCCAATATTCAGATGAAAGCCCCTTCTAAAAATCCCAATATTCAGCTGAGAGCCTCTTCTAAAAATCCCAATATTCAGCTGGAAACTCACTATAAAAATCCCAATATTCAGCTGAGAGCCCACTATAAAAATCCCAATATTCAGCTGGAAACTCACTATAAAAATCCCAATATTCAGCTGGGAACTCACTTTAAAAATCCCAATATTCAGCTGAGAGCCCACTATAAAAATCCCAATATTCAGCTGTGCCCCTCATTAACAGCAGCCCATTAATGATCATTAACGAGCGGCTGCTGCTCCTCCCAGGCCAGTTTGTGTCCATGGATGGATCAGCTCCCATTGATTCCAGCAGGAACAGCTGCTCCAGGGGACAGCAACTCTGGAAAAGAATCCAGAATTCAGGTTTGGATTTGCTGTCCCAAAATCAGATTTTTGGAGCTGTTGCTGGCAGCCAAATTTCTCCAGCCAATTCCCTGTAATTCCCAAACTCTGGGGTCAAAGGGTTGCTGCAGGAATTATTTTCAAGTATTGGAATTAAGGGTTGGTTTTTTTCATCCCAAAATTCTGTGAGTCCTCCAATGATCACTGATTCATTTATAGGAATATTGTTAGGTTTTTTGGGGTTTTTTTATGGACACCTGCTAAAATCCAATATTTTTTATTGCTGGGGTCCAGCCTCTTCCTCCAAAGATGAAAACTGAAGGAATTTGGAGCTTTCCAGGGCTGAGCAGATCCATCAATTCAGCCACGGGCAGCTTGGGACCTATTCCACAGTTATGGGATGTATTTTTAGCCCGTGGAAAAACAGTGCCAGGAGCAGCTGATATGACAAACACACAAAGCAATCCATCACTGTCCCAGCTCTTATTCCATCACAATCTCTGCAGGGTTTTATTTCCCCACTCCTGGCTGCTGTTTGGGAAGTGTCTCCAGAGAGCCTGGGTGGAGGAACCTGGGAGGGAAATGGAAATGGGATGGAGGAGATGGAAATGGAGGAGATGGAAATGAAGAGAGTGGAGAGAGGGTGGAGGAGATGGAAATAAAGGAGATGGAACAGGGATGGAGGATGGAAATGAGGGATATGGAGAGGGGATGGAGGAGATGGAAATGAAGGAGATGGAGAGGGGATGGAGGAGATGGGGATGGAGATGGAAACAGGAGGGAGATGGAAATAAAGGAGATGGAGGATGGGAATGAGGGAGATGGAATGGGGATGGAGGAGATGGAATCAGGATTAAATAAATGGAGCAGGGATGGAGGAGATGGAAAGGAAGGAGCTGGAACAGGGATGGAGGAGATGGAAATAAAGAGAATGGAGAGAGGATGGAGGAGATGGAAATGAGAGAGATGGAATGGGGATGGAAGAGATGGGGATGGAGATGGAGGAGATGGAAACAGGAGGGAGGAGATGGAAGTAAAGGAGATGGGACAGGGATGGAGATGAGGGAGATGGAAATGAAGGAGATGGAATGGGGATGGAAGAGATGGGGATGGAGATGGAATCAGGATTAAATAAATGGAGCAGGGATGGAGGAGATGGAAATAAAAGAGATGGAACAGGGATGGAGGAGATGGAAATAAAGGAGGTGGAGTTGGGATGGAGGAGATGGAATCAGGATTAAATAAATGGAACAGGGATGGAGGAGATGGGGATGGAGGAGATGGAGATGGAGGAGATGGAGAGAGGATGGAAATAAAGGAGATGGAGACAGGGATGGAGGAGATGGAGGAGACAAGGATGAAGGGGATGGATCATAGATGGAGGAGATGGAGTGGAGGAGATGGAAAAAATTGAGCAGGTATGGAGGAGATGGAACAGGGATGGAGGAGATGGAAATAAAGGAAGTGGAGTGGGGATGGAGGAGACGGAATGGGGATGGAGGAGATGGAATCAGGATTAAATAAATGGAGTTGGGATGAAGGAGGTGGAATGGGAACTTTCCCCTGTCTCCAGCAATATCCAAGGAGCTGAAGGGAGGAACATGAGGATTCACCCACGGATATTGGGCCTAAGAGGAATTTAGGGATGGTTTTACAGCAGGGAAAAATATAAACGTGGATCAAAACCTCCCCCAGGAATTCTCAGGTTTGTTTGGGGCTGGATTTGTGAATATGCCAGGAATTAAATGATGGATTCATAGTCCTGGATAATGGAAGTTTGGAATCCCACTGGGAAGGGAGAGGAACAGCAACAAAAATCACCAGGAATCTGGAAAAGTTACGAAGAAATGAATCCACAAAATAAAAACACGTGGCCATGGACAGAGAAATGGAAAGGAGTGTGGAATGTGGGATCCCAGCAGCAAACAATCCTTAATTCCATGTGCCAAACCCCTTTGGAATGGCAGCAGAGAGGGAAGCAGGGAATTTTTCCTGGTTTATTTTTGGGGAAAGAGAAGCTCTGTGCTTAAAGTCAACCTCCCCCTATTCAGTGGGATTTGCATTTGGGGTGAAAACTTGTTTTACTCCAGGATTTCAAATCCAATGTGAAGTTTTTGGAGTTTCCCTCCTCCTTTTTGGGATTTTCCTCCTCTTTTTGGAGTTTCCCTTCCCTTTTGGGACTTTCCCACTCATTTTTTGGTGTCCAAGATTCCTTGGATGTCACCAAACCCAGAACTAGCAGGGTTGGGATCACTATGTCCATCTCATTTAAAAAAAAAAAAAAAAAAAAAAATATATTTTTTTCCCTTCAAATGTTGCTCTTGACCTGCAGGACTCTTGAGGTGATGAGGACGATGTATGGGAATTTTTGATTGGAAATGGATCATGGAATTATGGAATTCCAGGCTGGTTTGGGTTGGAACAGACTTTAAAGCTCATCCCATAAAAGAAAATCTGGGATGTTTGCACCTGAAAATAAAGGGAATTTCAGGGGAATAAATAATGGGGAATTAATAATGAAGAATTAATAATGGGGAATTAATAATGGTGAATAAAGGGGAACAAGGACGTTTGCACTGAAAATAAAGGAAAACCAGGACATTTGCACCATAAAAAAAGGAAAAGAAAGGAAAACTGGGAGGTTAGCACCTGAAATAAAGCGGAAAATGAAAACAAAGTGGTTGGCACTTGAAATGGAGGAAAATAAATGGGAATAAAGGAAAAGCAGGAGGTTTGCAGAGCTGGAGGCTTTACTTCCATCTCATTTGAAACTGGAAAATCACCTCCTGTCATCCACGCTTCAGCAGAGGCTTAGGAACTGTCCAGGATAAAAAGAGAAAATAAAGGATGGAAGATTTTATGACAGGAGAAAAATGAACAATAGCCAAAATCCATCTCTGAGGGAGAGAAGGGCCAATCCGTGCTTTTTGCTGGGTGTAATGTGATTTCTCTGGCATTTTCTGTCTGATAAGCAGGGATGAAGTGTTTGTGTCGGAAAAATTCCGTGTGCTCAGTAAAAGCTCATTTAAAGGGAAGGGAAAGGGAGGAGGATGGAGATGGGATCGTGGCCTCCAGCACTGAAAACTTCCCCAGGAGAATTATCCAGAATTATCCTCTCCCATACAAAACCCACTGAAAAAACCCATTAAAAATCCTGGATCCAAACCCACAGCTCATGGGCAGACACAGGAATGGCAAAGGAGTTGTTTGGAAAAGCCTCCAAATCCCAATTCCCTGACTGCCCCAGCTCCAGCCTGGCCTCCTCCAGGAAGGGATTGGTTCCCAAATAACTCGAGGATCCCAAAAAACCAGGAGTGCAGCTGCCTCTTGGATTAGGGCTTTACTCTGGAATCTGCTGGGAAAAACACCTGAAATTCCCAGGAAACCAGTCCCAAATCCATTTTTTTGGGAAGCAGAGGGACACCTGAAGCCAGAGTTAATTGTAAGCTCAGGTTTAACTTTAGGAGCCTCTGAACTGGTTCTGCATTCCCACCCAGGCTGGAATTCCCATCCAAGCTGGAATTCCCATCACCAGTTCTGAATTCCCATCCAAGCTGGAATTCCTTTCACCAGTTCTGAATTCCCATCCAAGCTGGAATTCCTTTCACCAGTTCTGAATTCCCATCACCAGTTCTGAATTCCCATCCAAGCTGGAATTCCCATCACCGGTTCTGAATTCCCATCCAAGCTGGAATTCCCATCACCAGTTCTGAATTCCCATCCAAGCTGGAATTCCCTGCTCTCCTCGAAGCCTCAGCTGGAATTCAACTTCCAGGGATTTCCTGATTCCTTTTCCTAATCCAAGCTGGAATTCCCTTCACCAGTTCTGAATTCCCTTCACCAGTTCTGAATTCCCATCACCAGCTCTGAATTCCCATCCAAGCTGGAATTCCCCACACTGGTTCTAAATTCCCATCCAAGCTGGAATTCCCATCACCAGTTCTGAATTCCCATCCAAGCTGGAATTCCCCACACTGGTTCTAAATTCCCATCCAAGCTGGAATTCCTTTCACCAGTTCTGAATTCCCATCCAAGCTGGAATTCCCATCACCAGTTCTGAATTCCCATCACCAGCTCTGAATTCCCATCACCAGTTCTGAATTCCCATCCAAGATGGAATTCCCTGCTCCCCTTGAAGCCTCAGCTGGAATTCAACTTCCAGGGATTTCCTGACTCCTTTTCCTAATCCCTCCTTGCTTTCCTGCCTTGCAGCACTCAGGGAATGCCAAAGGACCAAATCTTCTCCTGATCCCATCCCATGGAATTCCCAATCCCTGTCCCCAGTCTGGAGAACCGGGATCTCCACTCCAGCCAATCCCACCTCTGGAATGTTTGCCCAAGCAGGGACAAGGACCAAAGGAGCAGGAAAAACCTTCCCTGGGGCTCCATTCCCTGGATCCCACTGCCCCAATCCCTCCCATCCCTGGGGGGATTTCAAATCCAGGTGGATTTGGGGCAGGGATTGGGGCGTGGCCTTGGAAGTGCTGGGAATTTTTGGACCTCAGAGGGTTTTTCCCAACCCAAACCATCCCATGATTCTCCAATTCTAACCCTTGTTTCCTGGCTTTGAAAAGTGCTTGTATCAGCATTTTCCCAAAATTTTGGGTCTGAAAGTTTTTCCTCAAGAAATATATTTGGGGAAATTCAAGATTTTCAAATGACAGGGATCCAGTAAAGGCCAAAGTTTACTGGGACAACTGGAAATCTGCTCTGTGCAGTTTTGCACCACATTCCAACATTTTCCCTGGCTCAGAAATCTGCTTTTCCACAAAAATCACTGATTTTTCCACGGATTCCAATTATTTTCCACAATCTGCTTGATTTGGGAAAATTTTTCCATCTATCTTTTCAATTTTGTCAAACCTGGAGATTCTTTGGAGCGACCAACTCTGAAATAAAGACTCAAGGAAACATTTCAACAAAGGATCCTTGTAGGAAAGATCTGAAATCTGGAAAACATTTGGGATACTGAGAATTCCTTAGTTCCTGCTTTTCCATCATGTCCATCCATATTTTTAAATTTGGCTGCGTTTTGAGAGAGGAAAAGCAGCAGCTCCAAGGAGCTCCAGAGGGATGGGAGAAACTCTGGGATGAAGGGATATAAAATTATGAGGAATTTGAGCAATCCAGGAAGGCTGGAGGAATTTTCCTTCTTTAATCAGTTCTCCAAGAGCCACACAACTGGAAAACTGAAATTCCAGCCCTGGATACCACCAGAGTTGTTTCCTTGGCAATTGTAACCATGGGGAGGACTTGGATTCCCTTCTCTGAGCCTGAGTGAGCTGCTTTTGATCAAAACTAACAAAAAAAACAACAGAAAAAACCACTAAAATTAAAAAAAAAAAAAAATCGATTTTTTTTTTCCACTCAGGTGCCATTTTCATATTTGGGGATTCAGCTCCTGCTGGATTTTGAACACAGATTTTTAATGGCTCAAAAAACTTCAAACTGGATCTGAAATCTTGGAGTAAAACAAGTTTTTACCCCAAATGCAAATCCCACTGAATAGTGGGGAGGGTGACTTTAAGGACAGAGCTTCTCTTTTCCCAAAAATAAACCAGGAAAAATTCCCTGCAAATTAAACATTCTGAAAGGATGGCCTCATGAAAAACAAGGATTTCTCTTCAGCCCAAAGATTTCCCTTCCAAACCAAGATTTCTCTTCCCATCCAAGGCAGGTTGGGCTCTGCTGAAATTTCCTGGAAGAAAACAGGGATTTGGGGAGCCCCTGAATCTTTGGGTGCAGATTCCCAGCTCTACACTCCTATAAATCCCTTTTTGGAATTATTTTGTCCAATTAGGAAGGCTCAGATAGGAAAGGGATGCTCATTTTGCAGGGAGTTGTAAGCACAGAGCTGTAAATATTCCATGGGAACATCCCAGCTCCTCTTGGATTTAATGCCTGCAGACAAAATGGGACAAATTTTCCTCCCAGTGCCAAAATTTTCCAGCTGGGATCTCATTTGAGCAGCTCCACTCCAGGTTTTATTGAGCCATCCCTTCATATCCTGATGTAAATGAACACGAGAGAGGGAAAAATGATGTTTCAAAGGATCTCCAAGTGCTTCCAGCTGCTCTCTCCAGGTTTTTTCAGGGAATTCCAGCTCCACTGGGAGCTCTGGGATTTCATCCTTCCCAGCACAGCTCCCCTCAGCAAGGATTTATTGATCCTTCATGGAATCATGGAATGGTTTAGGCTGGAAAATCCTCCAGGAAAATGGACAGAACACAGGGAATGATAAGAAGATAAACCCAGCAAAATCTCAAATATTCCAATGTTGGCTCCATTTCCCAAGAGACCAAATCCCGTTATTAATTTTTAATTTCTTTAATCTAATTCCTTTAATTTTCTTAATTTATTTTCTTCCCATTTCTCTGGGAAGAAACGCCTCAGGAATGAACTTCTCCTGGAGTGACATCCATGGAAAATATCAGGAGTTAGGGAAAGAAGTAACAGATGTCACTCAGGCTCCCCTGCTCCCATCCCTAATTAAGTTCGGAACCAATTAACTCTCATTAACATATGGAGCTTTTCCCAACCATATTTCCTTTGCTTTAAAAATATCCCATTCCTGCCACACGGGGAATAACGGCTCGGGGAATATTTACCTCTTAGCAATTGATTTGCATATTGAAATTTAATTTTTTTTTAAATGGATTTGGAACAATTCTGATCCAAAAGGAAAAGGGAAGATCATGGGAGTGGCTGTGCAGCATTCCAAGGGAAGGAAAGATTCTGGGAGCTGTTCCTGGGGAGGGAACCCTTTTTTATAGGAAATTTTCCTGCATAACCTTAAATCAGTCATGACAAAACTGGGGCTTGCCTGGATTTTTGTACCCTAGGAAAATGAGGGGGAAAATCTCATTTTAATTCATGTGCTCAGAATTTTGGGAATGATCAAAACTATCCAGGGAGAAGTTGGAGCTCCTTGCAGAGCCTGAAGGGACACAGGGAATGGCTCCACTGCCAGAGGGCAGGGATGGATATTGGGAATTAGGAATTGGGAATTCCTGGCTGGGATGGAATTCCCAGAGAAGCTGTGGCTGCCCCTGGATCCCTGGGAGTGCCCAAGTTAGGCTGGAGCAGCCTGGGATTGTGGAATGGGATAATCCTTAATGTCCCTTCCCACCCAAACCAGTCTGGAATTCTGTGATTCCCCCAAAATTCTGCTGAGTTCCATCTGAACACACTTTAATTTCCTACCCCCAGCCTGTGCTGCTGCAATTCCCACATTTTCCAGATCAGGAGAGGATGGATCAGGAGAGGGAGTGATCCCAGGGAGCAGATCCCAGGGGATGGATCCCAGGAGGGGGATGGATCCCAGGAGCGGACAATGGATCTCAGGGGATGGATCAGGAGGGGATGGATCTCAGGGGATGGATCAGGAGGGGATGGATCCCAGGGGATGGATCAGGAGAGGATAATGGATCTCAGGGGATGGATCCCAGGGGATGGATCACAGGAGGGGACAATGGATCTCAGGGGATGGATCAG
>JAOTQP010000362.1:36380938-36398045 GCA_026413545.1 Cichladusa arquata | reverse complement strand
TTCCCTTCCCTTCCCTTCCCTTCATCCCAGATCCTGCAGTTCCTGCCCACAGCTGGAATCACAAACACCCACAGGGAATTTCCAGCTGTTCACCAAACCCAGCTCCAGAGCAGAACATCTGGGTCTTTTCACCCTTTATCCCAAGCCCAATGTCAGACCCCAGATTATTTTAATTTATTCCACCACAGATATCCAGCTCCTGCTCCACATTTTGATGTCCTTTATGCCCAAATCACCATTATTTTGGTGCATATGAGTAAAGGTTTTCAAATATTGCATTTTAACTCTCGCTTCTCCCTGAGAAACCGGGAAATGTCACGTTCTAAAAACAGGAGTTGCTCTTTTTTTCTTCAATTTATCTGTGACTGAGAGTTTCTGTGCTCCAGAAAACCCCTCCCAAATTCCCAGGCAGCACAGGCAGCTTTGTGAAGACACAGCTTCTGCAGAGTGGAAGGAGAAAGAGCAGGAAAAAGGGAAAATTCCCCCGAAAGGGCCGAGCTGCTCCCCCTGCGCTGCCCCAGCTGCACATCAGACATGCAGAACATTGAACCCTCCTCTTAAATATTATGACATGGGGAAAATCACATTGTGCTTTAACCTATCAACAAAGGAGCAAAGCAATTACAGGGCTAAACACAGTCGAGGAAGACCCAATAAAGAGAAATCCAAGAAAATTTGGTGAAAATTCTTAAGGGGCCTTACAATGTTTAATCATGCTTCAGGCCTAAATTAATATTCTGCTTCTAATTCAAAAGCCTGAACCACCAAGGTACATCTTTTGGGTATTTTTAATAACCAGAGTACAACACTCTGTGAATTAGCAGCTGCTCTGACTGGTATTTTACTTTTTCTTTGCTTGCTCAAGTAAAGCAGTTAATATTGGTATAATCATCAAACCAACATTAGTCAGACAGAAGGACAGATCTTTTCCGTATTGTAATGCAGAATACAAAAAAAAAAAAAAAAATTAAACCAAGATTTAGAAATTCCTTTGTGTATTAAATGATTTTTCTTAGGCGGTTTCAATAAAACAAAAAAAAATTTGTTATATTCACCCGTTTTCTAAAATAAACAGTGGATTAAAGAGTACATAAACACATGGAAGAGAGGAGAAAAGGGAAAAAGGGAAATAGGAAAAAAGGGAAAGAGGGGGAAAGGGAAAAAGGGAAATAGGAAAAAAGAGAAAGAGGGGAAAAGGGAAATAGGGAAAAAGGGAAATAGGAAAAAAGGGAAAAATGTCTCGTGTGCTGCCACCCACAGCTATCCCAGTGATGGGAGAAATATTTCTGAGAATAAATCCATCCTGTTGGAACTGGTGGAAAAATTCCCTCCATGAAGGTGAAAGCCCTGGTCAGCAGATTGAATTCTGCTGGGGTTTTTTCCACTCAGGTATTTGGAAATGTGTCACTGGAGGAGATCCCTGTTTACAGCTGGTTTGTGGAACACCCCAGCCAAGCAATGTTTGTTTGTTTATTTACCCAATAAACAAAGTTTTTCCAATCTTGGGATGATCCCTCTCAGTTGTCAGGGAAAAAGAGAAATTTCCTCAAAACAGAGAAGGAGCAGAGCTTGGAGAGCTCCAAACTGGGAACAAGAGAGATTGGAACTGGCTCACCTGTTCCTGCTCTGGGGCTGAAAAAGAGCCCAGGAACTCCTGACGTGGGTGGGTGATGTCATGGACAGGTGACGTCATGGACAGGTGACGTCATGGGGATGGATGACGTCATGGACATGTGATGTCATGGAGATGGGTGATGTCATGGACATGTGATGTAATGGGGATAGGTGATGTCACGGGGATGGATGACGTCATGGACAGGTGATGTAATAATAACAAGTGTTGTCACAGGGACAAATGACGTCATAGACAGGTGATGTCATGGGGATGGGTGATGTCATGGACAGGTGATGTCACAGGCACAGGCAATGTTACAGGGACAGATGATGTCATTGACAGATGATGTCACAGACACAGGTGACATCATAGGCACAGGTGATATCATAGACACAGGTGATGTCATAAACAGGTGACATCCCAGGGACAGGTGATGTCATGACCAGATGATGTCACAGACACAGCTGATGTCACAGACACAGGTGATGTCACTCTCACAGCCGATGTCACTCTCACAGCTGATGTCACAGGCACAGCTGATGTCACTGTCACAGCCGATGTCACTCTCACAGCTGATGTCACAGACACAGCTGATGTCACTCTCACAGCTGATGTCACTCTCACAGCTGATGTCACAGGCACAGGGGGTGCTGCAGGGTGCAGGTTTTAAAGGTTATTTCTTTTCTCGGGGCTGGTTTCCATCCCGGTTTAGTTCATCTGGGATTTCTGCATTTCCTGCCGTTGATTTCCCCTGCAGAACCACCAACAGCGAGCTGGGTGTGCAACAGAACCTCTCCCACCAGCAGTGGTGAACCTGTTCAGAAAAATATTCTGAGCTTCTCCCTGCCCCTGCAATGTTGAAATGGAAAAGAGAAAAACCCCTGCATTTTCTCCCTTCCCTTCCCTTTTCAGGAGATTTTGTAATCCTCTCCTTTCCTCACCCATTCCTACATTTTTCCTGGTGAGCCCCAGTTCTCCCAGCAATCCCAGCCCAGCTGTGCCCACATCACACTGGGACAACGAGCTGGAAAACACCTTTGAAGTGCAAGAACCAGAAATACCTGCCAGATTTGTTTTACTGCGTTGGTTGATTCCATAGAATCCCAGACTGGCTGGTTTGGGAAGGACCTTAAATCCCATCCCATTCCATGGGCAGGACGTTTTCCCCTGGCCCAGGGTGCAGGTCTGACTGACAGCAGGTTGCAGGAACAGGGAGGGCTGGATTTGGAACCCCTAAAAACCTTCCTGGACCAAGCAGGACACGAGCCCTGCCCAGCTCTGCAGCAACAGCTGAGAAACCTGGGGGTAATTAAAGCTGATAAACCCGGGGGGAATTGAATTAAAGCTGCTAAACCTGAAAGGAATTAAAGGAGATTCCCAGAGAATTCCAGGCTCTGATATCCCATGGGAAATCACAGGACACTGAGGGTGCTCAGGCCCCTGTGCCTGCCAGGGAAGAGCTCCAGTGAATCCCAACCCTCCCCAGTATTTTCCTTGGATAAGAGTATTTGTAAAATGCTCAAACCTTGCATATAATGCGTAATGCTATTAAGTAGAATATCTAAAGTACTTAAACTAATTATGCCTATTTTGTAAGATTAATTATAATTAATAATTTAACATATTTTATCATTTAAGTCAGTATCCGTTCTGATCTTTAACTTTAGAGAGCACACTGTATACGTACTACATAATTAGGGCTTATGTATCATATAATTAGGGCTAAATACTAGGAAATCAGGCTAATTAGACCAAATCAAACTGAATTATTTAAGCTTTTTTTTTTTTAATTTTAGATGTAGAATATTTAGTAATTAAATACTGATTTCATTTTCTTGTGCTGGCACATGGCACTTTTTTCTTAGCCACAATGGAGCATTATCCAAGTGTTTGTCACACGGGGAGCAGGGACGGGGCAGGCACAGCCCTGGAAGTCAGGATTTCAGAGGAGCCCCTGGCTCTGGTGCCACTGTGTTGAGGAATGGTTAGAAAGCCTGGGACCTGCTCGGAGCCCTCCCTGCACACAGGGACACACTGGGACACTCAGGGACAGACATGGACACTCAGAGACACTCAGGGACACACAGGGACATACAGGGGCACCAAGGGACAGACAGGGACACCCAGGGACAGACAGGGACACACTGGGACACTCAGGGACAGACATGGACACTCAGGGACACTCAGGGACACATAGGGACATACAGGGGCACCAAGGGGCAGACAGGGACACCAAGGGACAGACAGGGACACACTGGGATACACTGGGACAGACATGGACACTCAGGGACACACAGGGACAGATAGGGGCAGTCAGGGACACTCAGAGACACACAGGGACAGATAGGGACACTCAGGGGCAGACAGGGACACCAAGGGACACACAGGGACAGACAGGGACACACTGGGATACACTGGGACAGACTGGGACAGACAGGGACACACTGGGAAACACAGGGGCAGACAGGGACACACTGGAACAGACAGGGACACCCAGGGACATCCAGGGACACTCAGGGACAGACAGGAACCGGCAAGGACACACTGGGGCACACTGGGACAGACAGAGACACCCAGAGACATCCAGGGACACCAAGGGACAGACAGGAACAGGCAAGGACACACTGGGGCACACTGGGACAGACAGAGACACCCAGAGACATCCAGGGACACACAAGGACACCCAGGGACAGACAGGGACACACTGGGAGACACAGGGACACACTGGAACAGACAGGGACACCCAGGGACATCCAGGGACACCAAGGGACACACTTGGACAGACAGATACAGAAAGGAACACACAGGGACATCCAGTGACAGACAGGGACACCCAGGGACACCCAGGGACACCCAGGGCTGAGCCCCTCTCTCTGGGGCTCCTCTCCAGGCTGAGCCCCCCCAGCTCCCTCAGCCTTCCCTGGGCACTGAGATGCTCCAGCCCTTGCTCAGCTCCAGGAGCTCCTGTCCCTGCTGAGCTGGGGAGCCAGGGCTGGACACAGCAGCCAGATGTGCCTCAGAGGGACAGGATCACTCCAGAGGGACAGGATCACTCCAGATGTGCCTCAGAGGGACAGGATCACTCCAGATGTGCCTCAGAGGGGCAGGATCATTCCAGAGGGACAGGATCACTCCAGATGTGCCTCAGAGGGACAGGATCACTCCAGATGTGCCTCAGAGGGACAGGATCACTCCAGAGGGACAGGATCACTCCAGATGTGCCTCAGAGGGGCAGGATCACTCCAGAGGGACAGGATCACTCCAGATGTGCCTCAGAGGGACAGGATCACTCCAGATGTGCCTCAGAAGGACAGGAGCAGCTCCCTGAGCTGCTGGGAATGCTGTTGCCAGTGCACACTGGATCACAGAGCTGGGAAGGGGCTGGAGCAGCAGGAGGGGCTCAGGGAGCTGGGAAAGGGGCTCAGCCTGGACTAAAGGAGGCTCAGGTGGGACCTTGTCACTCTGCACAAGTGACAGCACCAGGGTGGCAGGTCCCTCTGAAAGGAAAGAAAACACTGCAGAAAGGGTCAGGTGAGAATTTTGGGAAGCAGTGTTCCACCTGGAATTAGCTGGGATTTGGGAAACAGGAGCTGTCAGTGCATGTGCTGTGAGAGGATGTGATTGAGGAAAGTCAGATGTTCTGTCCAGAAGATCCAAACCTTTTTAGTTGCTCTTGGTTTCTCTGTGTGACCCCCAGCCCCAGGGAGTTTTCTGGGATAAGAAAAATCATTGGAAAACTCCTTTTGGGCTGAAAGGTGATAGAGTTAGGGGAGGTTTGGGAGGAATCCTCTGTGGGGGTGGGAAGGCCCTGGGATGGAATTCCAGGCTGTCCTGGATCCCTGGCAGTGCCCAAGGCCAGCCTGGAGACCTGGGGTAGGGGAAGGTGTCCCAGAGTGTGGAACTGAAGGAACTTTGAGATCCCTCCTACCCAAACCATTCTGGCATTCTGTGATCAATAATTTAATTTGTTTTCTCTCTTTTCCAAAGGAAAATTCTACCAAGGTTTATCTTGCAGTGCTCTCAGAGGAGCAGCAAATCTTAAAGTGGTCGAATAATTAAAAGAATAAAAAACCAAGGAAGGGATCTCCCTTATTGCCTTTTTGATTATTTTTTTTGTTGTTGTTTTGCAGATGGGACACCCAGGAATGCCCCACTACCCCCCCATGGGCATGCACCCCATGGGGCAGAGACCCCCCAACATGCCCCCAGTGCCCCACGGGATGATGCCTCAGATGATGCCCCCCATGGGAGGACCCCCCATGGGGCAGGTAAGGAATCCCAGAATTCTTTCATTGCCAGAATTCTTTTATTCCAGGATTGGTTTATTGCCAGGGGGTCCCTGAGCTGGGCACATCTCCCTGGGAAAGGACAAATGAAGAATTCAGGGGTTTCATCCTGCCCAGGTTCAAACTTTTCTCATGGGGAGCAGGGAATTGATGAACGTCTGTTACTTTAATTAAGATTGGGGTGAGAACAGGTAATTAATGTGTCTCTAATTATAAATCCTGAATCTGAGATTTATTAGTGTGCCTTAACTCTAAATCCATAATTTGGGATTTATTAATGCACCTCTAACTTGAATTATCAATCCATAATCTGGGATTTATTAATGCACCTCTAACTTGAATCATCAATCCATAATTTGGGATTTATATAATGCATCTCTGACTGGAATCATCAATCCATAATTTGGGATTTATATAATGCATCTCTGACTGGAATTATCAATCCATAGTTTGGGATTTGTTCAAGTTTTATGGAATGAGAACAGGTAATTAATTTAAAATAAAATATGCTTCTGACTTGAAATATAAATCCATGATTTGGGATTTATTAATGCACCTCTAACTTGAATTATCAATCCATAATTTGGGATTTATATAATGCACTTCTAACTTGAATTATCAATCCATAATTTGGGATTTGCTCAAGTTTTTTTGAATGAGAACAGGTAATTAATACATCTCTAAATTCAATTACAAATCCATAATGTGGGATGTATTAATGCACCTCTGACTTGAATTATCAATCCATAATTTGGGGATTTATTAAGGTTTTTTTGAATGAGAACAGGTAATTAATGTGCCTCTAATTATCAGTCCATAATTTGGGTGGTTTTTTTTTAAAGTTTTTTGAAATGAGAACAGGTAAATTATGCACCTCTAACTTGAATTATCAATCCATAATTTGGGATTTGTTCAAGTGTTTTGAAATGAGAACTGAAAATAAACCTTAAGCAAAGCTAAATCCCCAAGGGAAAAAATAGGAAAATTTGGAATTTTGTTGATTTTTTTCCTTAATTGGAAGGAATTTCAAGAAGGAAGAGCCCCAGGAATGCAATTGTAATACACCCAAAGCCTTTTGCCCCATAATTATCCACATAATATTTGTTCATTTGTTCCCTTGGAATTCTGCAGGAATCATTTCCAAAATTTGCTTTTTCTGCTTCCACTCAGGATTTCAGTCATGGAATCAGATCCCTCAGTATTTGATATTGTTCCTTTGGAGTTTAAATGGATTTTATTTTGGGTTTTTTTTGTTATTTCCTATCCAACTTTGGAATCTGGAATTGTCATTCCTAATAGGATTATCCCAATTTACTGGGAATTTATAAAGGGAATCACAATCCCACCAATCAATTGGATTTTTCATTACCTAAGAGGGATGTTGGGGTTTGTTGTTTCCATTTTTTAATTAAAAAGGAGTATCAGCAGAAGGCTTTTAAATAAAAATACTGTATTTTGTGTTGAGAACATGCTAAAATAAATGGGATTATTCTTGGATTGCAGATGCCAGGAATGATGCAGTCAGTGATGCCTGGGATGATGATGTCCCACATGTCCCAGGCTGCCATGCAGCCCACAGTTCCTGTGAGTTTAATTCCATTTATTTGCACTTTTTAAAACCTCTTTTTGGCAGTTCTTGTTGTTCACTCTGTGTTTCCTTTAATTAGAAAATAAGAATTTAAATTTCAGATGTGTTTTGCATTGCAGTGGAGTTTTATGTGGCTCTTGAATGATTATAAAAATAAGATTTTTGTGATTTTTATCACTCTTTAAATTCCTTTTAGTTTTCCTTTCATTCCTTCTCCTTCTCTTCCTGGAGTTTGGCAGGAATCACTGTGACCTTGGATTGTTAAATTGTCTGACCAAGGGATTCCTAATTCTCTCTTAAATTGTAATTTTTAAAGAGTTTTAATTCAATATTTAAGAGATTTGAATCCATTACAAAGAGCTTTTTTATTAAAAGTTCCTGAAATTCAATTGAGTATAAAAATTGCTGGAATTCTTTGGGTGGAAATGGAGAGAGAAAAGTTAAAATACAGGTGAAATCTCTGAGGGGAAAAAATCTGAATTCTGTCCTTAATAAATAAATGTAGTCCAAGCCTAAGAGATCCACTTAAAACATTTGAGTGTAAAAAGAAATTATCTTTCTTTTTCTTCCCATGCAGATTTAAATCCCTAAATTCCTCTGGAATTCCCTGTGGTGCCGAGCACAAACCTTTGCTGTTCTGATTAGAAGTAGTGAAATTCCTAAAAATCAATATTTTAATCAGATAAATGCTCTTAAAATACATTAAAAAAATCTTTAAAATTACTATTTTGGTCAAATTATTGCTCTGAAAATTCACAACAAATTCCTGAGAATATCCTGGTTTATTCCTGTTGGATAATATCAAATCAAATTGATCCAATGTAATTTATTTTCACTTTTTAACCAATTTTCCTGTTTTCTTGAGGAATATTTGAAGTTTGTAGCTGAGAACTGAAAATAAACCTTAAGCAAAGCTAAATCCCCATGGGAAAAAATGGGAAAACTTGGAATTTTGTTGATTTTTTTCCCCTTAATTGGAAGGAAGAGCTCCAGAAATGCAACTTTAATACACCCAAAGCTTTTTGCCCCATAATTATCCCACTTAATGATGTTGCTAATTACTTATAATGAAGAGGGAAGCAGGAATCTTTATTTCAGGAATTACTTGGCAATTCTTGGTTTTTCTCTCCATCAGCAATTGTTATCCAAGTGTCCCTGGAAGGAATATAAATCAGATTCTGGGAAGCCTTATTATTACAATTCCCAAACCAAGGAATCCCGCTGGGCAAAACCCAAAGAGCTGGAGGATCTTGAAGGTAAAAGGCTGCTGGGCTTGTCTTTTTATAAATATATATTAATTAATTACATTATTTATTTAAATAGCAACAAAAACCACTGAGCAAAAATAGTAAGTGTAAAAAAAAAAAAAAAGAGTAGGCAGCAGTAATTTAAATATTTTTTTTCTTAAAATGCTGTTTAATAATCCTTTCTGGGTCTTTGAAGTATTTTTTTACAAATTAAAATAATTATTTTAAACGGAAAAGTAATTTTTTTTCTTCCTGTAGTGGCATTTCTAAACTTTATTTTAATCTTGATTGGTTTCAGTCTTTGAAGGGCACAAACATGAAAATTTTTGATGGTAACAAAAGTATTTAAAATTTTGCTCATATTAAATCAAGAATTACCAGATTACCAGAACTCCCTGTGTATATGAACTATTTTAAATCTATATTTTAATTGTTTTTCTCTTTTTTTCCTCTAGCAATGATTAAAGCTGAAGAAAACAGGTACTTTTTTAATATTATGCTGATTTTTTCCTGGGATCCTTTAAGCCTTTCCTGGGGATCGTAAACCCTTTCCCCTGATGTTCTTCCACCCTTTTACCTGAGATTCTTCAAACCTTTTTTTTCCTGAACCACTTTTAACCCTTTTTCCTGGGAGCCTTCAACCCTTATTTTTTAGTGAGGTTCTTCAAACCCTTTTTTCCTGAATCTCTTCAAACCCTTTTTCTCCTGAGATTCTTCAAACCCTTTTTTTCCTCAGGGTCTTCACCCCTTTTTTCCTGAGAGCCTTTCCACCTTATTTCCTGAGGTTTTTCACCCCTTTTACCTGGGGCTTTTCAACCCTTTCTTTTTCCTGAGGGCTTTTCAACCCTTTTCTCCTGAAGGTTTTTCATCCCCATTTTCCTGAAGGTTTTTCATCCCCATTTTCCTGAAGGTTTTTCATCCCCTTTTCCCTGAAGGTTTTTCATCCCCTTTTCCCTGAAGGTTTTTCATCCCCTTTTCCCTGAAGGTTTTTCATCCCTTTTTTTCCTGAGGGCCTTTCATCCCCTTTTTCCTGA
Source organism: Cichladusa arquata (assembly GCA_026413545.1). Lineage (NCBI taxonomy): Eukaryota > Metazoa > Chordata > Aves > Passeriformes > Muscicapidae > Cichladusa > Cichladusa arquata. The sequence goes on along the minus strand of JAOTQP010000362.1, from coordinate 36,388,275 downwards.
GGTTTTTCATCCCTTTTTTCCTGAGGGCCTTTCATCCCTTTTTTTCCTGAGATTTTTCATCCCCTTTTTCCTGAGGTTTTTCATCCCGTTTTTCCTGAGGGCCTTTCATCCCTTTTTTTCCTGAGATTTTTCATCCCCTTTTTTCCTGAGGTTTTTCATGCCTTTTTTCCTGAGGGCCTTTCAACCCTTTTTTTTCCTGAGGTTCTAAAAAACATTTTTCCGAATGTTCTTCAACCCTTCTTTTCCTGAGGCTCTTCAGACCCTTTTTCCTGAGTGCCCAAAAACCTTCTCCAAGTCTTTACCTCCCCCTAAGCCCTCATTCCCCCTTCTCCCCCTCCTTTGCCTGCCTCTCCAAGCTCCATCCCTGCAGGTGACAATTCTGTTTCTGTCCCCAGCACGAAGCCGGACGACGCCGCCGCCGCCGCTCCGGCCGCGGCCACCGACGCCGCGAGCGGGGCCAGCGCCGCGCCGAGCACCGAGAGCAGCACGGCCACTGCTGCTGCCACAGGGGGGGCTGCTGAGGGGGACCCTGCTCCTGCTGCTGCCGCTGCCACAGGGGACAGCGAGAGCGCTGGCACCGCCACCGCCGAGGAGCAGGGCCAGCCCAGCGCCGCCACCGGCGCGCAGGACAGCGGCACCGACGGCGCCGCGGGCACCGGAGAGGAGACGGGCAAGCAGGAGGGGACAGCAGAGTGAGTGGGGGGAGGGATGGATGGTGGGTGGAGGGATGATGGTTGGATGGATGGTGGATGGATGATGGGTGATGGTTGGATGGATGGATGGTGGGTGGAGGGATGATGGATGGATGGTTGGATGGGTGGTGGTTGGATGGATGGTGGATGGGTGGATGGATGGATGGTTGGATGGATGGATGGATGGATGGTTGGATGGATGGTGGTTGGATGGATGGTGGATGGATGGATGGTGGATGGATGGTGGATGGATGATGGGTGATGGTTGGATGGATGGATGGTGGATGATGGATGGTTGGATGGATGGATGATGGGTGATGGTTGGATGGATGGATGGATGGGTGATGGATGGTTGGATGGATGGATGGATGGATCGACAGATGGTGGATGATGGATGGATGGAGGGTGGATGGTTGGATGGATGATTGGATGGATGATGGATGAGGGATGAATGGATTGAGGGATGGAGGTGGACATGATGGACGGATGGATGATGGACAGACAGACTGATGATGGATGATTGGATGATGGATGGATGAGGGATGGATGGTGGACAGATGATAGACGGACAGATGATGGACAGACGGACGGATGGTGGATGGTTGGATGGATGAGGGATGGATGGATTGAGGGATGGATGGTGGACAGATGATGGACTGATGGATGATGGACAGACGGACAGATGATGGATGATTGGATGGATGGATGATTGGATGGATGATGGATTGTGGTTGGATGGATGATGGATGGTGGATGGACAGATGGATGGATGATGGAATGATGGATGTTGGATGGATGATGCAGGGATGGATGGATGATGGTTGGACGGATGGATGATGGAATGATGGATGACGAATGGATGGATGTTGGATGAATGATGGGTAATGGGTGGATGGATGGTGGATGGATGGATGGATGGATGATGAATGGATGGATGTTGGATAGATGATGGATGATGGATGGATGATGGAATGATGGATGATGAATGGATGGATGGATGATGGATGGATGTGGGAGCCTGGTGGTGGACAGTGGTCAGGACAAACTCAGGCGCTCTCTATATTCTGGTCTTAAAACCTGTGGTTTATTGCACAGGGCGTGGGTGAAAAGGGCCCTGCTGGGAGCTGCCAGCCACAGCTCAGAGCAGGGCAGGAAGAGAGTGGGGGGGTGGTAGGAGTTCTAAGAGGTAAGACAGTGGTAAGAGAACCAAGTAAGAGAGTGATTTTCCCATTTACAGCAAAATAAGTCTTCTTCTATGTTATTCTAATTTCCACTAACCAATCTAATGCAAGATGCAAATTCTCTAACATTTACATACAACCTATAGGAATGGCTACATTACCCTGTTTTACTGCTTTCTTATCTCTAAACCTTATCTCAGACCCTTCCTGTCATGCCTGGAGAGGGTCTCTGCTGCTCTTTGGTATGTGCAGCAACTGGTGTTATCTTAACAAAGGGAGAAGATCTTGAGGCATCCACATTGCTGCTCTCCAGCCACTCAGTCAAAAACTGCTTTCATCTCAATCTCACTGATGGTTTCCATATTCTCAAAACCTTTTGCTAGGCAATCATATTTATCAGGTTTTCCTGATTCATCCTTCCCAGCATATGGATGGATGGATGGATGATGGATGGATGAAAAACCCTTGTAATGTGCAAAACACATCACCATTTCTTCGTTTTTAATTTATTAGCTGAAAGTACTGTAGCACTCACTATAAATATATACTATATACACTTATATGTAGATGTATATACTTGTAAGTATGTATTTGTAAATATATATTTGTAAATGCATACTTACAAATATATTCTCTTTTTTAATAAATAATGAAAAATCTATTATGTAGAAATTGATAATTTAGGATTTTTGTCATTAAAAACATGCTGTGGGGCATTTTAGACAGCAGGACATAAAAATGAGCTTCTCCTTAATTAGGCATTTCTCTTTATATTTTTATATAAAATGTTAATATTCCTGCTGAATTTCAACATTATATTTTTAGGAATAATTTCTAGATAACTTCAGCAGGAGGAAAGTTCTTTGCCTAAATAATTCACTTCTTTTGATCTTTTTTTCATCAGTTATGGTGCCTGAAAGGAAAAGCCTTGTATGAATTACTAGAATATTTCATTTACTTAGAGTTGCTATTAAATAAACTAATTTTTTGTGTTGCTTTTTGACTCTTCAGTGCTTCTGACTTAGAAAAAAAACTGAATTAATGAAATTATTTTTGTTTTAGTGCTGCTGCAAAGAAGGAAGATGAGGATGCCCAACCAGTGAAAAAAACTTACACGTGGAACACAAAGGAAGAGGCCAAACAAGCATTTAAAGAGCTGCTAAAAGAAAAGGTATTGGGGCCAATATTAATAATATTTTTAACTAATTATTAATGTTTTATTGAAGTACAAATCCTGGTTTTATTTCTGTTTTATTTGCCAGGTTTTACTTGCTATTTTGGGGCAGAATTCCTCGCTCTTGAGGAAATGAAGGAAAAGAACGTTGCAGTGAAATGTTATTTTAGCTTGAAAATGAAATGTTCTTTTTTTTTTCTTTTCCCCACGGCTTTTAAGGAATTATTTTAAGGTTTTGAAGGAATTATTCCTTGTTTGATGTTAATTCCAGGTCTGATTAATCCATAATTCCCTGTTTTCACAGCGGGTTCCATCCAATGCTTCCTGGGAGCAGGCCATGAAAATGATCATTAATGACCCCAGATACAGGTACTGAGCTCTGTCATTCCACACAAATCTTTATTTTTATTTTTTTCAGGGAATTTACCTCCAAAAAATCCAAAGTTGTGCCAGGAGCAGATACTCCTGCCCTTGTGCAATTGCAGGGAGTTTTCTTCCTTTCCTCCAGAAGGAGATGCTTCCAACAGCTGAGTTTTCATTGGGAAGAAGTGTGGGAATTGGTATTTTATGCTGATTTGGGGATTAAAATGTTTAATTTTATCTCAAATCTGGATTGTTCAAACTCGTTGTCTTTTGCATTCCGGTTTTCATTTCCTGGTTTTCTTTTTTCTTTTCCTGATTTTCTACCTTTTTTTTTTTCTGATTTTCTTTCTTTTTTCTGATTTTTTTCTTTTTTCCTGATTTTCTTTCTTTTTTATCTGATTGCCTTTCTTTTTTCCTGATTTTCCTTTCTTTTTTCTGGCTTTTTTCTTTTTTCTTCCGATTTTCATTTTCCCTCTGATTTTCCTTTTCTTCTTTTCTGATTTTCTTTGTATTCTCTTCATTTTCTTTACTTTTTCTTCCTTTCTTTATTCTTTTTTTTTTCTGATTCTCTTTTTCTTCTGATTTTCCTTTTCTTTTTTTTCCCCCTCATTTTCCTTTTCTGATTTTTCTAATTTTCATTGTTTTCTCTTCCTGATTTTTTTTTTTAATTTATAAATAAATTATTCTTTTCTTTCCTGGGAAGTGCTTTGGCAAAGCTGAGTGAAAAGAAGCAAGCCTTCAACGCTTACAAAGTTCAGACAGAGAAGGAGGAGAAGGAGGAAGCCAGATCCAAGTACAAGGAAGCCAAGGAATCCTTCCAACGTTTCCTGGAAAACCATGAGAAGATGACATCCACCACCAGATACAAGTGAGAGACTTGGGATTGGAATCTGGGATAAAAATCCTGCTGGAGTGAAATAACTTCCAGCTTTAGCTTTTTCCTTCTTTTATCAAAATATTAAAAAAAAAAATTCCCAAGAGGGAAAATCGAGAATTCCTATAAAAGTGTTCCTGCTTGGACCTGAGCTCTGGGGGATTGATGGGTAATTGAGTCAGCAATTAATCAATCAATAATGGTGTGTTGGGGATGTGTTTTGCCCAGAAAAGCTGAGCAGATGTTTGGGGAGATGGAGGTGTGGAATGCCATATCCGAGCGGGACCGCCTGGAGATTTATGAGGATGTTCTGTTCTTCCTGTCCAAGAAGGAAAAGGTAAATTCCCTTCAGATCCATCCAGCATCTCCTCACTTGTTCCTGAATCACTTCAAACCTCTGCTTGAGGCTTTGTGGCAGAGAAACAGCAGCTTTTAGGGAAGGGTTTTGGGTTTTTTGGGGATTTATTCCTGCTTGATTTTACCATGTGTTGAGTTTTTGGAGGATTTTCAACAATCACATGATTGATTTTATTCTGAATCAGTGAAGAAATAATAATGATAATAATAATAATAATAATAGTGTTTTATGTCCAAGGCCAGGGTGGGTGGGGCTTGGTCCCTGTCCAGGCAGGAGGTTGGGATGGGATGAGCCCAAACCACTCTAGAATCCCACGATTTGGTATAAATTAGAGATGAATTCCAAATTTTCTCCCATTTCTATCCAAATTGAGCCCAAAATAAAAACATTTCCCCTCAGGAACAAGCCAAGCAGCTGAGGAAGAGGAACTGGGAAGCTCTGAAGAACATTTTGGACAACATGGCCAATGTCACCTACTGCACCACGTGGTCAGAGGCACAGCAGTACCTGATGGACAACCCCACCTTTGCTGAGGATGAGGAGCTCCAGAGTGCGTCTGCAATTCCTTGGCAAGGAGGATTCTGCCCCACTTGGAAGGAATAATCTGATTTTTTTTTTTTTTCCCCCCCCTTTTCCCTGTTTTCTTGCCAGACATGGATAAGGAGGATGCCCTGATCTGTTTTGAGGAGCATATCAGGGCTTTGGAGAAAGAGGAGGAGGAAGAGAAGCAGAAGAGTTTGCTGAGGGAAAGGAGGAGGCAGCGGAAAAACAGGGAATCTTTCCAGGTTGGTGGAATTTGGGGTTCCTAAAAAATATCATGGGATATTCCATGTGGGTTTTTTTTTTATTTCTGAGGGTTGATTCAAGGGGTTGTTTGTGGTATTTTCTCTGCTGTGTTCGGCCAGAAAGCTGGAAAAAAAAAGGGAAAAATCCAAGGGAATAGGCCTGAATGGGAAGGAGATGCAGCTGGAACTTGGTAGATTATTGGAACTCTAAAAACAGGGAATTTTGAACTTTCTGTGCTGCCAGGCACTGACCCCCCTCCCCAAAAAAGCACTTCCTTTGACCTGAGACCTTGAAGAAAGCTTCCAAAATTGAATAATAGAACTGAAATCACTGAGCGTTGTTTAAATAGAAATACGTAATGTGCTGCAGTAAAAAAAAAAAAAAAAAATTGAGGCTTTAAAATATAATAATAAACATAAAGCAAAACGAAGATTTTAGGGCAGAGGTTTCTTTCTTTCTTCACCTTCTTCTTAAATCTGAAGAGTGCTTTTTAATTAAATAAAAAATGCCACACTGGAAATCATGAGTGTGTAGTCATTAAGTCAAAAATAAAACTAATTTTAGTATTAGTTTTTAATTAGACTTATAGCCTTAAAAAAGCTTGTAACAAGCAAAACTCATCAACTTCATTTTGCACTTATTAGCTAAGAGCACTGTAGCACTCACTATAAATATATATATATTTTTATATATAGATATTTATATATATATACTTATATATAGATATATACTTGTAAATATATACTTACAAATATATATTTATAAGTACGTATTTATAAATATATATTATACTGTAAATAAAAATTAATTAAAAACTAAGTCTGAACACAAAATTTTGTCTCTCATACCTTTAATCCTAACTCTGATTAAAAATAAAAAATAAAAGTAATGTAGTGGTGCCCTGTGGGAGGATCGAATTCAGATTATGAGACTGAGAGAAGCAGGAAGAAAAACATAAAAAGTGATTTTTCAATGTTGTTGGAACAAAAATGGAATTCCACTCACCAAACCTATCCATCCCAGCTGGTAGCAAGGAGAAGCTTGAGGAATGACTCCAGATTCCCAAATTTTGGTACCCAAAAGTGTGATCATCTGATTTGTCCCAGGAGTTAACAGGTGTTGGTACTTCTAAATGTTGCTCTAACTCCTTTTATTTAGTTCTGGTAAGTCTAGCCTGCTGCACTTAATTTTGTCTTAAGCATTAGACTGTGCTGAAAAAACACAGTCACCTTTGGGACTTGGGTTTGTGGGAACTGAGGTTTCCCATCTGATGCTGTTGAAGATGTCCCTGCTGATGGAAGGGAGGTTGGAATAGTTTAATTAATGCATTAATTAAATTAATTCCCTTGTTTGTTGCAGCTGTTTCTGGATGAGCTGCACGACCACGGGCAGTTGCACTCCATGTCCTCCTGGATGGAATTGTACCCGGCCATCAGCTCCGACATCAGATTCACCAGCATGCTGGGCCAGCCTGGTAAGGGTTAATCCTGCCATGTGGGACAGGCCACAACCATTATTCCTTGTTTTTAACACATCTGGGGATAAACCTGACCTGTGGCTTAACCAAACCCTCCCTCAGGATCGACAGCACTTGACCTCTTCAAGTTCTACGTGGAGGATTTAAAAGCTCGTTACCACGACGAGAAGAAGATCATTAAAGACATCCTAAAGGTGAGGACTGCTCCTTGAATTTCATTTCTGTCCTGGTTTGAGGGACAGGTGTCTGCCAATAAAGGCAGAAGCTTCTTTTTAAATGGAGAATGTCAACCCCCTTCCTCCAAATTATTATTGTAATTTTGAAATTAAGGGGCTCTCAGGCAAAGATATGGCAATAGGAATAACAGTTCTTTACTAGGAAAATTAAAATAGAAATGCAGTATTACAAAGAACAATCCCAAACACTGCCAGA
>JAOTQP010000362.1:36328416-36344928 GCA_026413545.1 Cichladusa arquata | reverse complement strand
TGCCCATCCCCAGGTGCCCCTGATGCCCCCAGGACCCAGGGAATGCCAGGATAAGGAATACTTAGCAGGAAGGAACCTACAGAAGAGCTTGATGGGCCCATCTTAGCAGCAAGCAGAAGGAACAGAGAAAAAAGGGTTAGGAAAGGTGAGAAAAGCAGCATTTGTTATTTCCCAACTGCCCTGGGCTCCACAGAGTCCCTGCCCTGGGAATGCTCCTGCCTGGGGAGCCCCTGCATCCAGAAAAGGATTTCCAGTCCCATTCCCTCAGAATTCCCACTGAGGAAACCAGGATCTGCAGCCCAGCAGGGCCCAGGCACCTCCAGAGCCACATCCCCAGGGATCTGCTCCCTCTGGGGCTGCATTTCCCTACAAAACACCCTGGGACCCTCTGGATCCAGGATGCTTTTTTCCAAAGAAACCTTTAAAGGCTAGAATATTTAATTAGAATTAAATATTAATATTTAGATATAAAGTAATGAATTTATTAATTAATTTAAATAACTATATATTAATATTTAATTAATTAATTTTTTTTTCTCCTTAATGAAGCTCTTAATGAGAGTCTCTTGCTTTGAACTTGTAAGGAGCTCTGGAGATTTTTGGGGACAGCAGGGAGCCCTTGCTCACACCCTGAGACACCAGGCAGGAGGCAGTGGTTAAAACACGGGTAAGGATGGGCAGCACATTGTCCTTCCTTCCAAAAAATTCCCAAATTTTGTCTTTTCTTCCAAAAAAATCCCGAATTTTGCAGAGATATTTCCTCTCAGAAGAAACCAAACCCACATTCTGTCAAAGCCCAACCCCAAGTCACTGGCACTGCCTGTTCATCAAACACCTGTGGTGTGAGCTTGGTTCCAACTGTCCCAGAGCAAACCCAAAGCTGGGGCTGAGAAACCCCAAAATCTCAGCCAGTTCTGGGGATTCTCCAGCTCCCCCATCCCAAGGGAAACCTTGGACATTTCCAGGGATGCTCAAGGCAGCTGCAGCTCCTCTGGAGATGCCAGAATGTTCCTTCCTCCCACAAACCCCTCACTGAGCCCCAGTGAGGAGCTGGGGGGTGTTTTTGGGGGGTCTGAGGGGGTTTTACCTGCCAGGCCTGAGTTGAAGACCACGGTGGGAGAGGCTGTGCCAGGCAGGGGGGGAGCTGAGGGTNNNNGTGGTGCTGGAGCTGCATCCAGAGCTGGACCTGGGAGAGGAGGAGGAGGAGGAGGAGGGGGAGGAGGGGGAGGGGGAGGAGGCACAGGCACTGCCACGGGGCCGTTGGGCACTGTGGGATTGAGGGAAAATGGAGTTACCATGGAGAACACACAGAGCCACCCCATGTCCCCTGAGGCACCCAAAGCCCCCAGCACCTGGAAGGGCCCTCAGGAAAGAAGGGAGAATTCTTCCAGGAAAAAAATTCTTCCATGCATGGAAAAAACAAGTGGAGGGGGCAGCCAAGTGAGGATCTGTTGGGTTTTTTTGGGATATATTTTTTCTTGTTGTATATTTAAATGTATCTATGTGCACAAACAAGGGGAAGCTGGAGCAGCAGAAATTTTCTGTGTTTTACACTCTGCTCCCAGGGAACAGCCCATGGGGAGGTGCTGAGGCCCTGGCACTGCCCAGGGGGGTTGGAGTGCCCATCCCATGCCCACACCAGGATCCCCCTCCCTCCTCACCTGCCTCAGGTGAGCCTGGCAGGGCGGGCAGGGGCGGTGGGGGCGGGGGCAGGGGCACTGAGGGGGCAGCTCCAGGTGTGGCACAGGTGCCTGGCACTGCCTCTGCTCCTGCTGGCACCATCCCAGAGCCCAGGGCCACGGGCAGGATGGAGATGTCCCCATCCCCCTTCTTCTGGATCTTGATGGTTCCCTGCTTCTCCAGCTCGTGGATCTTCTTCTCCAGCGTGGACTGGCGCTGGATGGCCTCCTCCTTCTCCTTCACCATCTTCCTCAGGGTGTGAACCTGGCTGTTGGCATCCTTGTAGATCTCCTGGCATGGCACAGCAACGGGCAATGCTCACAATTGCAAGGGCAGGATCAGAACTGATCCAGAGAGAGGGGATTGCACTGCACCTGCCTGCACAAATTCCGGGTTCTCCCACCCTTTGGGACCTCCACAGGTCCAAAACTCCCAGCTGGAATGTTCCAGAGCTGGGGAATGAGATGTGTCCATCTCACTCTGCCATTCCTGGCACACCCAAAGGGATTCCTGTCCATCCACACCAATAATTCCACCTCAAATCCACTCCAGGTTCAATAGTGGGAAGCCAAGAGAATCCCCCTGCCCCAGATCTGTGACCTGCACTCCCTCCATCCTGGATCCACTCACCCTGATCACATCCAGTTCTTTGTTCCTTTGCATCAGTTGCTTTTCCAGTTCCACAATTTTGGCCATGGCTTCGTTCTCTGTGTCCTGCAGTTTTTCAGATAACTGCCCAGCAAAAGAGAAATGGATTCAATAACTGGAAAAACTCAAAGTAAGAGGCCACTTCTTGGATAAATTGATAAATTATTGGTATTCCAGGAAACCCTGAAGCCTTGGGAAGAGATTCCTGCCTGAGATGGGAGATACCAAGTTGGACTTGTGCAGCCTGGACAGAGGAAGGTGTCCCAGCCCTGCAGGGGTTTTATCTGGGTGGGTTTAATGTCCCTTCCAACCCAAACCAATCCCTGACTCCTACAACACCCCAGAGAGACAAACCCTGCACAGTGAGTTGGGAACATTATTTATTCCATGTGATGGGAATGCAGGGATGGTGACAGAAGGAAAAGCCTTTTCTCAGTTGTAAAGTATGGAAATCCCCTTTTTTTAAATTATTATTTTCCAAAAGCCTAAAGGAACTGACACCAAGTTTGGGGACAGCAAACCCTGAGCATCTACACAAGAGGATTTTCCTGAGCCCTTATTTAAAGCAGGGTTGGTTTTTTTTTCCCTGCCAGGATTTTTTTCCTCAGTTTTTGGGCTGCTCTGCTGAGGAGATGGAATTTTCCAGGTAAATCAGCTCTCCCAGCTCCAACACCTGTGCCAGGTGAATCCTCCTGGAAGCACAACCAGGGTGTGATTTTGTCCCAGGTCAGAGGCCCAGCAATCCCAAAGGAAAGGATTTTTCCAAGTGAACTTCCCCCAAACCAGGCAAAGCCAAAAGCCAATCCAAGCTCACGTGGGACAGGTTCTCTTCCAGCTCCTCCACCCTCTCCAGGGCTGCATTCTTGGTCTCAGCATCCTCCAGCAGAGCCCCCACGTCAAACACGTTGTCCAGGTAAGCCTGGATCTGCACCTGCAGCTTATCACTCTCTGTGTGCTTCAGCTTCTGCAGGGACAGGGACAGTGACACAGGGACAGGGACAGGGACAGTGACACAGGGACAGGGACACAGGGACAGGGACAGGGACACAGGGACAGGGACAGTGACAGTGACACAGGGACACAGGGACAGGGACACAGGAACAGGGACAGGGACACAGGGACAGGGACACAGGGACAGTGACACAGGGGGACAGGGACAGGGACACAGGGACAGGGACAGGGACACAGGGACACAGGGACAGTGACACAGGGACAGGGACATAGGGACAGGGACACAGGGACAGTGACACAGGGGGACAGGGACAGGGACACAGGGATGGGGACACAGGGATACAGGGGGACAGGGACAGGGACACAGGGACACAGGGACAGGGACACAGGGACAGGGACACAGGGACAGTGACACAGGTGACACAGGAACACAGGGACACAGGGACAAGGACACATGGCTACAGGGACACAGGGACACAGGAACAGGGACACAGGAATAGAGGGACATGTGACACAGGGACAGGTACACAGGGACAGAGGGAGACAGGGACAAGGACACAGGTGACACAGGGACACAGGGACAGGGACACAGGAACAGAGGGACAGGGACATAGGGACACAGGAACAGGGACACAGGTGATACAGGGACACAGGGACACAGGAACAGGGACACAGGGACACAGGAACAGGGACATAGGGACACAGGAACAGGGGCACAGGTGATACAGGGACACAGGGACACAGGAACAGGGACACAGGTGATACAGGGACACAGGAACAGGGACACAGGTGATACAGGGACATAGGGACACAGGAACAGGGACACAGGTGATACAGGGACAGGGACACAGGGACAGTGACACAGGTGACACAGGTGACACAGGTGACACAGGGCACTGGGACAGGGCTGGGGACAGGGGGAGCTCAGGGCACCTCCACCCCCAGGGAAACCCTCTGGAGCCCAAACATCCCCAGTTCAGGGGACACTGCAGCTCCCCTGCCATGGAAGGGGCTGGAACAGAGCCTGGGGGTCCCTTCCAGCCCAAAGCCTCTGGGATCCCACGGAAAACCCACAGGGGAAGCAAACAGCAGCTTCCCTCTGGCAGGCAGGGAATGCCAGAGGAGAATTTCCCAGGCTGGAGCGGGGGCAGCCCCGTGGGGACGTGGCAGGGCGAGGATGGCTGTGGCTCATCCTGCCCCTGTCATCAGCCCAGCCTGAGCTGCAGGCTGTAACTGCAGCTGTGCCCTGCTGGCAGCTGTGGGGGAGGGGGCTGGGGGCTGGACTCACATCCAGGTACTCATCCAGGCCCAGCTTGGTGAACTCATACTGCAGGTGCACCCTGAAGTTCATGTCCTCCACCGAGTGCACCACGATGTTGATGAACTGCATGCAGGCCACCTGCAGGGACACCCCAGAACTCCAGTTTAGCTGGGATTTTATCCTTCATGTTCTTTAGATTCTGCTCTGCACTGTGTGTGACTGAACTCCATGCAGAGTGTTCCAAGTTCTCCTCCCAGCTCAGGCACACAAACCAATCCTGTTCCAGCCCAGAACCAAGGACACGCTGCAGCTTCAGCCCCAAAAAGTGCAAACAGAGAGAACTGGGGAGAGAATCTGGGAGGGTGGGACTGCAGAACCTGGAGCTTTGATTGGACATTTACCCCAATGTGGAAATGGACCAAAACTTTAAAAAGTGTGAAAATTTGGGACTTGGAGTCCTTGTTGGGCTCTTGCAGTGCCCAAGGCGAATCCTTGAAGGGTTTTTAATAAATCCCTGCTTTATTCTTTATATTCCAGGGAGTCTCTCCAGCATCAGCAGCAGGATCTGAACACGAGCACATTTCCTTGTGCTGCCTCCAAGGGAAAAACAGGAGCTGCTCCAGCAGAACCCTGAGCTGCTCTGTTTCCAGGCCAGGGCTGGATTGGGGCTCTGGGAATGTTGGACTGCTGGGATTAAAGGGAATGAGCACTCCAGGAATTCAGTCATGGCTGCAGAGTCACCTGCCCAGAGCACCAGGCTCTGAAAAACCAGCCCTGGGTTTAAACAGCCTGGAAAAGGGAGATTAGTCTGGGCTTGGATTTAAACAGAATGGATCCAAGCACTGAGCAGGAATCCAAGGGAGATTTTTCCTGATTTAAAGGAGGATTTCAGATTCTCACATTCCTAAACCCCCAGATTTGGGAGATTTTTCCTGGTTAAAAACAGGATTTCAGTTTTTCACACTTCTTAAACCCCCAGATTTGGGAGATTATTCCTGATTTCAGTTTCTCACACTCTTTAAATCCCCAGATTTGGGAGATTATTCCTGATTTCAGTTTCTCATACTCCTTAAACCCCCAGATTTGGGAGATTGTTCCTGATTTCAGTTTCTCACATTCCTTAAATTCCCAGATTTGGGAGATTTCTCCTGATTTCAGTTTCTCACACTCTTTAAACCCCCAAATTTGGGAGATTATTCCTGATTTCAGTTTCTCATACTCCTTAAACCCCCAGATTTGGGAGATTTCTCCTGATTTCAGTTTCTCACACTCCTTAAACCCCCAGATATGGGAGATTATTCCTGATTTCAGTTTCTCATACTCCTTAAATTCCCAGATTTGGGAGATTATTCCTGATTTCAGTTTCTCACACTCCTTAAACCCCCAGATTTGGGAGATTTTTGCCACCAGCCCCAGAACCAGCACCTGCCTGAGACAGCAGGGCCACCAGGGAAGGAAAAGGATGGAAAAAATGGGAATTTCTGGAAAATCCCACTCACCATGAAGTCAATGTTGTTGTCTTCATTCCTGAAATGCTCCATGAGCTTCTCAAAGCGCTGCTTCTCCCCACACACCTGGAAACAAGCACCAAAAATGAATTTAAAACACACTTGATCTGCTTGTTCAGAACCTCTCCAGCCAGGTTTCCTCTGGTTAAAATCTCCCTCATCAGAAAAAAATCCATGTGGGCACCTGCTGAGGAGCCAGGTACAATTACTGTACATTTGTAATTACAAAAGAGCTTTTTAAATCTCTTTTCTGCTTAAAAAATTGGATTTTATCCATGAGTGGAAGGAGCAGAGCTGCACCAAGCTGTGCCACAGCTCAGAATTGACTTTTCTCTGTAATTAGGGAGAAACCCAAATGGCAGGGAGGGAAAAAAGAGAAAATTATCCCTGGCTAAAGGAGGAGTGAAAATAAATCAGGGCAACCTGGGATGGTGGAAAGTGGAGAATGGGATGGGAACCCAAATTATTCCTGCATTCCATGGTCCCTCTTGCCCTCACTTCAGAAAAAAATGGATTTAAAGAAGATTTCAAGAAAATCAAATGGATTCAAAGAAGATTTCAAGGACATCAAATAAATCTAAAGAAGATTCGAAGAAAATCAACTGGATTTAAAGATTTCAAGAAAATCAAATAAATTTAAAGAAGATTTGAAGAAAAGCAAATGGATTTAAAGAAGATTTGAAGAAAATCAAATGGATTAAAAGAAGATTTGAAGAAAATCAAATGGATTTAAAGAAGATTTAAAGAAAATCAACTGGATTTAAAGAAGATTTAGAGAGAACCATGGATTGTGGAAGCCAGGGGAGCAGTGGGGCTGGGATCCCTCAGGATTCCCAGGAGAGCTGGTGGAAACCATCCCCAGGGATGGGAAAAGCTGCTCTGAACAAGCAGGAGCCATTTGGGGCTGAGCCACTAAAATCAGGAGCTGCAGCCCCAGCAGAGCAGGGCCAACCCCAGGATTAAAAATTGATCCCAGGATTAAAAATTGATGCCAGGATTAAATCCCAGGACCTGAAGGAGGGGAAAAGCAACGTGGCTGCTCAGGGCTGTTCCCAGTTCCTCAGAGGAACTCAGCAGCTCCAGGGAATGCTGTGATTTATCCTGGAAGATTAAAGGGAGGGAAAGTGGAGATGGAGGCTGGTCTGGATCCAAGGGGAACCACAAAGCAGATGTTGCCATTTCTGGGGGGATGAATTCCCAAGGGATGAGTTTCCAAGGCAGAGTTTTCCTTTATGGGCACTACTGTGGGAAGAGCCAGGATTAAAGGAGTTACCAGAGCTGGAAAAAAAACCTGGCTCTACTTAGGCTGGGAATAAAACCCCTGGAGGTTTCACTAAGGCCAGAAAACCAAGTGGATTTATGGACAAGCACCCACGGAGGGGCTAAGGAAGGAAACCCACCCCAAATCTGCCCCAAAGCTGCAGCACAGCCCTGGGAGGGGCAGCAGGATCTGCCAGGAGGAGTCTGGAGGGCAAAGCTCAGCCCCCCTGTTGGTCCTGGGGATGCTCCAGGATCATTCCCAGAGTGGTTTGGATTGGGAGGGACTCTAAACATCCTCTAATTCCACACATTTAACTGGATCAGGCTGCTCCAAGCAGCCCTGGCACTGTCCCAGGCCAGGCTGGACAGGGCTTGGAGCAATCTGGGATAGTGGCAGGGGTGGAATTAAAGGGATTTGAGCTCTCTTCCCACCCAAACCTTCCCTGGACTCTGTGATTCCATGAAATCAGTGGGAGTGATGTCAAACAGGGAACCCTGTGCTGGATCCTGCTCCTCTCCCAGCCTTGCTTCCAACACCTTCCCAGGGAACAGCCCCTGGAACAGCCACCAGACAACAACCTTCCCAAAATCTGTCTGGATTCACTGAATTCCAATTTATTCTCTTGGGATCTCCTCTTGCCTTGGAGCAAAACACATTGGGAGAAGCAGGGACACCCAAATTTGTTCCAAGAGAAGCAGGGACACCCAAATTTCTTTCAATCAATTCCAAGAGATGCAGGGACACCCAAATTTGTTCCAAGAGAAGCAGGGACCCCCAAATTTGCTCTGAGAGGAGCAGGGACACCCAAATTTGCTCCAGCAGGAGCAGGGACACCCAAACTTGTTTCAATCAATCCCAAGAAAAGCAAGGACACCAAAATTTGCTCCAATCCATCCTGAGAGAAGCAGGGACCCCCAGATTTGCTCCAAGAGGAGCAGAGACAACCAAATTTGCTCCAACCAATTCCAAGACAAGCAGGGACACCCAAATTTCCTTCAGACAATTCTGAGAGTAGCAGGAACACCCAGATTTGCTCTGAGAGGAGCAGAGACACCCAGATTTGCTCCAGGAGCAGCAGGACACCCAGATTTGCTCTGAGAGGAGCAGGGACACCCAGATTTGCTCTGAGAGGAGCAGAGACACCCAGATTTGCTCTGAGAGCAGCAGGGACCCCAAGATTTGCTCCAGGAACAGCAGGGACACCCAGATTTGCTCCAGGAGCAGCAGGGACACCCAAATTTGCTCTGAGAGGAGCAGGGACACCCAGATTTGCTCCAGGAGCAGCAGGGACACCCAGATTTGCTCT
Organism: Cichladusa arquata; assembly: GCA_026413545.1. Classification (NCBI taxonomy): domain Eukaryota; kingdom Metazoa; phylum Chordata; class Aves; order Passeriformes; family Muscicapidae; genus Cichladusa; species Cichladusa arquata. The sequence goes on along the minus strand of JAOTQP010000362.1, from coordinate 36,336,313 downwards.
GAGAGGAGCAGGGACACCCAAATTTGCTCCAGGAGCAGCAGGGACACCCAGATTTGCTCTGAGAGGAGCAGGGACCCCCAGATTTGCTCCAGGAGCAGCAGGACCCCCAGATTTGCTGGAGCAGCCCCACCAACCTCCTTGAAGTTGTCGAATGCAGCCAGGATGATCTCGTGGCCCCCCCGGACCAGGCACACTGCTGCCAGCAGCTCCAGCACCAGAGCTTTTGTCCTGTGGGAAAAGCAAAAGAGACCCTCAGGGAGAGCTCCTGATCCTTCTGCTCCCTCCTGAGGAAATCCTGAGCCTCCTTTTTAACCCCCTGGGGTCAGGGTCACCCTGCAAGGTGCACGGTGCTGATCCGGGAATTTTGCTTTTCCTGGGGTCATGCAGCTCCCTCCCCTTTTTTAAAGCTTCTCAAACCATGCAGGGATTGAAATCCCAAGTTGGAAATTCAAGCAAAAAAGGCAAAACTGGCAGAAGTTTGAGAGAATTGCCAAGGAACTCCCTGCACACAGCTGGAGGAGCTCTGCAGCCCCAGCTCCTTCCTTGTGCCCAGTTTTTAATGGAAGAGCTCAAAACTCCAATCTGCAGCTGCCCTGACACAAATCTGAGTTATTCTCTGTGATAATCTGTATTTACAGCCCCACACACACACACACAATTCACTGCAGGAACACAGGCTGCTGGAGAACATCCTTCTCCTTAAAAATCAGGGATTGGAGTTGATTTTCAGCAGTGAAACAGAGAGAAAATGAGATCATTGAGGGGAAAAACATGCAGCAAACTCAGTGTAGCCATCATGGAAATAATCCACAGTGTTTCCTTCCAGGATTCCTGGGAAACAAAAGATTTTCTGGGCAGCTGAGCTCTGAGCAGAGGCAAACCATGCACACACAGAAAAAAATTAGTGCCATGCTCAAGCAGATGTTACAGAACCAGAAATACCTTGTGGGCTCTCAAAGGGTCAAGGTTATCTTTGGAAAGCAGAAAAAATGGTCACTTCCCTAGGAGATTTTAAATGGAATGTTCAATTCTGCCTCCTCCAGGCAGAAAAAATTAAAAAAAAATTTGTTGGTTTTTTTTTTTTTCCCCTGCCACAAGAAGAACTTGCAGGGATTTTTCAGGATCAAGGAGCTGTGGTGGGGATTTGCTGCAATTATTCCCTGTGAGGGGATGGGATGGAAATCTCTGGGATTGGAGTTTGGAATTAGCTGGTTCAGCCAGTACTAAAGGTAAAAAAATAACAGAACAATCCAGCAAGCCTCAAAAAATAACAGCTTCAAATTGAAGTTAACACCTTGCAAAACCTGCAGCAGCTTTTAAGGGAAATAACTGAATCAGAACCACTTCAAAAGTTACCAACAAGAAACTTGCTCCAGTTTTTAACTTACTCCAAAGGAACTGGAACATCACCTCTGCAAAATCTCCAACACCTGAAGCTCAAAAAACCCTAAAAAAAGTTACTGAAGCCATTTAATCAAGACAAGCTCATCAATGTGACCATCACTGCCTTTTTTTATTGCAGCTCTATAGTCTCATGTTTCAGCAAAATGTTTTTAAAAAAAGATCCTTTAATAATAATAAAATAAGTATTTTTCCCTTCCAAATCCCCCAAAACAATATTCACCACCATAAAAATGTTGGCTCAGATTATAATCAGAGCCAGAAAAAGATTGCTGGCCATAGCAAGTCAAAATTTCACTATAATTTATTTGCCTTTAAAAAAAATGTATTTTGTTTAGACTTTAAAAAAACCAAAAAAATTTGCAAATTACATTGTTAAATTATTCAAGTCTGTTCTATTCATTTTCCAAGTCATAAACTATGACCAAAAAAAATTAAGTTTCAAGAAAAAAACATTTCAAACAAAGAGCTTCTAAAAACTGTCATAGTGTTTAGTGACTAAAATAAAAATAAAAATAAAAAACCATTTGGGATTGGAGTTTCCTACAGCTCTGGGAAGAGCAGAATTCCCTGGAGCTGCTGCTCCCCCTTGGCACATCCCTTGGCAATCCCAATTTTGAGGTCTGATCATTCCAGTCACATTTTAAAGCAGTTTTTATCATCCACCAAAAAATCTAAATAACCCACTTCTTCCAAAAGTGACAACTTGGCTTCTCCCCTGATTTCCAGGCACAGGAAAATGATAAAAATGATGATAAAAAATGATTTGAAAAAAATCATAAAAACAAGAAAAAAATACAAAAATTATAAATGAAATTAAAATTATTATAAATTAAATTTTAAAAATTGTAAAAACTTCCCATTTATTCTTGGCTTGGTGACTTGGGGCTGAAGAAAAGAAAGAAGAAGCTGCTTCCCCCAGGACAGGATTCTGCCCCTGCCCAGGCTGGGAATTCACACCCAGTGCTGGTCATCACCTCACCTCTCTGTTTCCACGTTGGAATTTTTGAAATTGAGAGTTTGGGACTGTTCTTTTAATTATTTTTAGGAAAATATTGTTTTTAATTTGAGGCCATTGGAGAAAGTTTCCAAAATGCAATGACAGAACTGGAATCACTGGTGTGCAGTTTGAACAGAAGTGTGGAAATCACATGGTGGAAAATTAAGATTTTAAAGTTTTAAAATATAGTAATATATAGAAAGCAAAATGAAGGTTTTAGGGTGGAGGTTTCTTTCTTCTTCACCTTCTTCTTCACGAGTCTGGGTGGTGCCTTTGTAATAGAATTTTAAAATCCACATTTCCCCTTTCCCTGGAAAGATGCCAGAGCCAGAGCTGGGCTTGTCAGACCTGCCAAGGTTCAGAGCTCCAGGATCTGCTGGAGGTGGGAGCACAGGGATGTGAGGAAGAGGAGGGACCAGGAATCTCCAGCACCATGGCTGTGGCTGCAAGCTGAGCCAGCACAGAAATGAAACCCTCTCCCAGAGAAATCCCAAGCTCAAGGATCTTGGAGAACATTTCCCAAAGATGATTTTCCCTCTCTCCAGGAAAATCCCACACGAAGCTGCTCATTGCCACTGGGGCTTCTGCAACACAGCAGGAAGGCCCAGCAGCCAAATTTCTGCTGAATCCCAATTTTCAAATCCCAAATTTCAGCTGAATCCCAAAATTCCAGAATGGCTGGGTAGGAAGGAGCTTAGAGATGATCCAGTGCCATGGGCAGGGACACTTCCACTGTCCCAGGCTGCTCCAGCCTGGCCTGGGACACTCCCAGGGATGCAGGAGCAGCCACAGCTCTCTGGGAATTCCATCCCAGCCAGAATTCCCTCCCAATACCCCACCCAAATCCACCCTCCCTCATCCTGAAGCCATCATTCCAGCTGGAGAACCAGCAGTTTCTAAAAGCCCTGGAATTCAACACTCACTGCTCGTTTCTCTGCACCATTCCAGACTCCATCTGATCCAGAGCAAAGCTTGATTTTTCCTACAAATCCCCCTCTGGAAGCCCCTTCCAAGCCCTCTTTACTCACCTGCTTGTCAAACCCCACAAGCAAGAGGAGCCTACCTGGGGTTCTTGTTGTTCAAACTCAGTGCAATCTCATTGACAGCGTGGGGATGGGACATGACCATGTTGAATCCATACTGGAAAGAGAAGGGACAAAATGAAACCCCAAAATCCCCCCAGACCCCAGTGTCTGGCAGCTTCTCCCAAACTGCTTTAATCTGGAATTTAAAATCAGGATGTTCATTCTCCAACCAGACATCACAACTTCCAGCTCTGGGTGTTCCATGATTTTACAATTCCCTGCCCCTAGCAGTGCTGGGTGTCCTGGCTTGCAAAGCAGGGTGCAAGTAACCAAATAATAATAATAATAATTAAAAAAATAAAAAATAAATTAAAAAATAAAATAAAATAAAATAAAATAAAATAAAATAAAAATAATAATAACAATAACAATAATAATAATATTGTAATAATATGATAGTAACAACCAAAAGTGTGTATTCTATCCCATCTGTTAAACCAGGTGTGGCAGTGACCCTTATCTCTGGGAGATATCTCCTGTTAATGGGCCAGCTGTTAAACCACCTGGGCCAGTGTTCTTGATCTTTCCACAACCCATCCTCCCTCCAGAAGGGACAAAATGAAATCCCAAAATCCCACCAGACCCCAGTGTCTGGCAGCTTCTCCCAAAGTGCTTTAATCTGGAATTTAAAACCAGGATGTTTCATTCTCCCACCAGACATCACAACTTCCAGCTCTGGGTGTTCCATGATTTTACAATTCCCTGTCTCTAGCAGTGCTGGGTGTCCTGGCTTGCACAGCAGGGTGCAAGTAACCTACTCTAAGCAAATATGGATATTATTATATATTATTGCAATAATACAATATATAATAATATAACTGAACTCCAGACTAATTATAACCTAATTAGCTGCATGTCTAATGAACAGGAGCTGGCCCAACACATCCAGGCTTTCACTACTTTTTCCCTAAATCCCTAAATCATATGATTGTGTCTCATTCCTTCCCAAAATATTGAAATTTTTATGCAAATTTCAATATTTCCACCGATTTTACCTTAAAAATCCCCCTCCCAGCTTCCCAACACCCCAACAATTCCAGGGAATTACCTGGTAGTTCATGATGGCCCTCAGGCACATGATGCACACGTGCACATCATCCTTTTTGCTCACTAGTCGGGAATTCTTGAGGGTTCTTCTGCTTGGCAAGGTGTTGTACCTGCAAAAAAAAAAAAAAAAAAATCCCATTTCTCATCAAGCACAAGAATTTTTGGGAGTGAAAAGAAAGGCAAAGGGATATCCATCCCCCCACTGGGTGAGGATGCAGGAGTTTTCCACAGGACAAGCAGGAAATGTTGGTGGAAATAAAGGAGGAAAAGGATAAAAATCCAGATGTTTGGCTGCACCTCCTCAGCCCTTCCTGCCAGCACAGGGTCCCAAAAAACAGGGACAGGGAATGTCACACTGGTTTATTGTAACCTCCTGGCTCATTCATGAAAATTCCCTCTGTTTAAATCCATAAAAAGGGCAAGGACAGGGAATGCCACACCAGATTTTGTGACTCCCTGGCTCATCCCTGAAAGTTCCCTGTTTAAATCCACTATAAAAGCAGGAACAAGGAATGCCACAATGGTTAATTCTGAATTCCCAGCTCATCCCCAAAAATTCCCTCTGTTTAAATCCACAAAAAGGTCAAAGACAGGGAATGCCACACTGGTTAATTGTGATTCCCTTGCTCATCTCTGAAAATTCCCTGTTTAAATCCACTATAAAGGGCAAGGACAGGGAATGCCACAACAGATTTTGTGAGTTCCCAGCTCATCTCTGAAAATTCCCTGTTTAAATCCACAAAAAAGGCAAAGAAAGAGAATACCACACTGGTTTATTGTGAATTCTCAGCTCATCCCTGAAAATTCCCCCTTTTAAATACACAAACCAAGAGGAACAAGGTCCCACACCAGGGCTGGACATTCCCTGGGTTTCCACAATTCCCAGTTTTCCACAATCCCTCCCCTGGGCCTTTCCTTCCCAGCCCTGCTGAGATGAAAGGAAGCCCCAAATCCAAAGCAGGATTCTGTCAAAGGAGTTTTATTGGTTTTTTTCCATCCATAAATATGAATGAACCCATCAGCTCAGGGCACTGCAGGATTTTGGGAAATGTGACCCAGTTTGGAGGGTTTGGAGCACTGGGGCTGAATTTTGGGAGCAGCCCCAAGCTCTGTACCTGCACCTGGATATTTGGGATTCCTGGTGGGAATGGGGGGGCAGGACTGTCCCACATCCCCCTGGATCAGCTCTGTCCCCAGATGTCCCTTCTTCAGTCCCAACAGGAGCTGAGTGACCCCAAACTGGGAATTTTGTCCTGGTGCACCACCCCAGACCCAATTCCACACATTATCCCACCAAATATGAGAAACACAGCAAAAAAATTATTTTAAAGTATTTTTAGTCCCACAGAGATGGTTCCTACATGGGTTTATCTCAGATATAAATTATGAAAGGCTGCAGAATTATTTTCCATGCATTTTAAATCAGATTAATGAGATTTTTATCATGCCACTGTTGGAAGAAAAATAATTTTCTCAGTGCCTGCTGAATCCCTAAATTTCAGAATTGAAGCATCCACCAGTTCTGTTGGGTGTGAGATATGGGGAGAAATCTCTTTAAACAATAAAAACGACCATAAATTTAGATTTTGGTGTTTCCAGGTGCTTGGAGAAACAGAAGTGGGGAGCAAGGATGCTCCAGCATTCCAGCAGTGGGTCTGACCTGCCTGGAATTCCAGCACTTGGAATTTTCCTGAGCTGAGATGATCCCTCCTAAACCTCTCCACACCTGGGTGGCCAAACTGGGAAAACTGGGAATGTTCCCCTGGAGAAGGGAAGGATCCAGGGAGAGCTTCCAGCACATTCCAGAGCCTGAAGGGGCTCCAGGAGAGCTGAACTGGGGACAAGGGATGGAGGGACAGGACACAGGGAATGGGGGATGGGTGGGGAATTGGGAATTCCTGGCTGGGCTGGGATTCCCAGAGCAGCTGTGGCTGCCCCTGGATCCCTGGAATGTCCCAGGCCAGGCTGGAATACCCTGGGATGGTGGGAGGTGATTCCAGATGGTTCTGGAATATCCCCAGGGAGGAGACTCCACTCTGGGATGTGTCCAGGGCTTGGTTCTGTCCTGTGCAGGTGGAATTTCCTGGGATCAGGGCCTCTGGCATCACCCAGCTCCATCCCAGAGTTTCCCCCTATGCCAGGGCACAGCCCAGGTGACCCCAGAACACGGAATATTCCCTGGGGAGCTCCTGTGCTGAGCCCAGCCCCCAGGACAGAGGGAATTCTCTGCTGGATTCCCAGCAAAGGCAATTCCTTCCCAGAGCCACCAGCACCCAGAACTGAGGAGGGTTTTTGGTGCAGCACCTCCTGAGCACCACTCTGCCCCTGGAGCAGAAATTCCAGGGAATTCCAGGAGCACAGATTCACTCAGGTTGGGAAAACCCTCCAAGACTGGGAATCCAACCTTTTCCAGCCTTGCCCTTGTCCCCAAGTGCCAAACCCACAGGGCTTTGGATACAAAATAAACCCAACACTGGCTGCCTGCTGAGGAATATCCTTGCCTGCAAGGAAAAATGGGAATTCTGAGAGCTGTCTCCATAAATCTGCCCCTGGAATTCAGGGGATTCTTGCTCTGGAGATGCTTTTCCCTGTGTCTGCAGCCATCTCAAGGCTCCCTGATGTTTTTGTTTCCTCCCCAAAGTGGGGCAGCTCCAACACCTCCCTCTCTGCAGCACGAGCCAGGGAAAGGCTGGATGAGCTTCTCCTGCTTTTCCCTCATTCCTGCTTCCCCCAGGCTTGGCCCAGCAGCTGGAGCACTGCTTGGGTTTGATTTCCTGTCTGCTGCAGGTCCCACATGATGTCACCCCCAGGATATTTATCCTGCTAATTCAAGTCAGATGGTTCCTCTTTCATTTCCACGGCCCCTCCTTGGAAAGGGGAACTACAAAACCTTTCCCCTGCAGAAGAGCAGGAGCTCAAAAGCTGAGCCTAGGGGAGCTCCTGCAGAGGGGAAGGGGCTGCAAGGGGCTGGCACATGTGGGGAGGGAGCTAATCCCAAAATTTGGGATGAAGAGGATGAGGAAAAGAGCAGGATTTCAACAGCATCATGGGAAAACCAACAACCAGCAAAGCCAAGGCTGATCCTGGGCTGGAATAGAGTTTGGGGTCCTTTTTCTCACTCAGATCTGACAGAAAAAAAAAAAAATCTGTTAAAGAATTATTCCATCTTTTTATATATATATATTTTAGGGCCATGGAGCTGCTGTGAGGACTGGAGCCAGGCTGGGAGAGCTGGGAATGCTCCCCTGGAGAAGGGAAGGATCCAGGGAGAGCTTCCAGCACATTCCAGTTCCTAAAGGGGCTCCAGGAGAGCTGGAGAGGGACTGGGGACAAGGGATGGAGGGACAGGACACAGGGAATGGCT
>JAOTQP010000362.1:36306689-36318718 GCA_026413545.1 Cichladusa arquata | reverse complement strand
AATTTAACTGAATCAGAGGCATCAAAAACTCTCACCCAATGTGGTTTGTCCTCAAGGAAATTTCCAGTTCTCGGAGCACCTGAGTCGACTCCTGGACTCGTCTCCTGAATTTCTGCAATGGAATGAGCAGCAAAAATAACAATTAGGCTCTATTAAAAAATATCAACATCTCACCCAGCACAGAGGGAACATGGAAAACATGGAGGTAACTGAGAACTCCTCTAAATCCCCAGGAATGCAGCAACAAGAACCCAGCAGTCAACAAAAACACGTGAGGAGAAATCCCTTCTGCTCCCAGGAGCTTCCAGGATGAAGGAAATTAAAACCCTGGAGATAAATAAATACTTCATTATAAACCAAGCTTTAACATCAAACTTTCTCTTGAAGGTCGCAGAGCCCCTCTGCTTGAAAAAATGAGGTGACAGAGGCAGCAGGGGCACCTCAATCCCATCTGGAGCAGGATTGGGGGATCCTCTTCTCCCTGCTTTATAAAATGCTGGAACAACTGGAGAAATCCCCCTGGAGCAGGATTGGGGATCCACTTCTCCCAGCCTGTGGAGAAGTCCCAGGACAGCTGGAGAAATCCCCCTGGAGCAGCTGCTTTTGGCACATCCTCATTTCTGAGCAAGGGAAATAAATGAGAGCCAAGTGGGTGAAGAAGGATAAGGGCAGGAACCCTGAAACCTGGGAATTCTGAACTGACCCCAAAGGGACACTGCTTTAGACCTGGGGCCTTAAAAAAACTTCCAAACTTAAGTGATTGAGAGTCACTGGTGTGTAGTTTAAATAAAAGTGTGTAATATCACACAGTGAAGGGTTTAAAATTTGGAGTTTTAGGATATGGTAATAAGTGTAAGACAAAATAAAAGTTCTGGGGTGTTGCTTTTTCTTCCTTCTTGTTCCTTCTTCTTCTTAGTCTGAAGTGGCATTTTTTGGTTAAATGAGAAGTGCCACATTGAAGGTCAAACTGTTTAGCTTTAAAAAACCTTGTAAGCAGCAAAATACAACTCCATTTTTTCACTTTTAGCTCGTTAGCTAGAAGTGCTAGAGTGCTCACTGTACTGTGAATAAGAATTAATAAACAACTAAATCCAAACATGAAACTTCCAATTGAGCTTCAATCCCAACACTAACTAAAGAAAAAAAAAAAAAAAAGAAGAAGATAAGCAGTAATAAGTGGGATATTGGGCAGGAATTCCTGGATGTGGGATTGACACCACCTCAATCCCAGTAAAAATCCTGGTGGATGAGCTCTCCCATCCCTGTGGAAATCTCTCCAGGGCTGAGGAAAGGCTGTGGGTGATCTGGAATAACCCAGCAGCAGGCAGGAACTCTGGGGGTTATTTTTAGGCCCTTTTTGGGTTTGTCCTTTGTCACAGGAGCCCTGGGTAAGAAAGGCTCCAATGTGAGCCCACGGAGCGAAGCCAAACACGGAACAACCTCCAAAAGCCTCCGGAGGAAAAGCACAAAGAGCCCGTTCATGGGAACATCCCTCCAGGCCAAGGGCAAGGGAATGGCTCCTGTCCTGGCTGGAGGCTGAAAAAAGAGCAGAGCAGGGAGCACTGGGAGTGAGGGGCACCCTCCTTGTGCCATGGGATACCCAGGGCAGGATCCGTGATTCCCACAGGGAAACGACCTGGGATCAGGGCAGGGAGCTCAGAGCTGGGATCAGGGCACAGAGCTGGGATCAGGGCACAGAGCACAGAGCTGGGATCAGGGCACAGAGCTGGGATCAGGGCAGGAGCACAGAGCTGGGATCAGGGCACAGAGCTGGGATCAGGGCACAGAGCTGGGATCAGGGCACAGAGCTGGGATCAGGGCATGAGCACAGAGCTGGGATCAGGGCAGGGAGCTGGGATCAGGGCAGGGAACTCAGAGCTGGGATTGCTGGGCAGGAGGCACAGCCAGACCAGGGCAGGAGCTGCTGGGCTCTGCTGTATCTCAGTGTAGGTTTTAGAGGCTCTTGTAGCTGTCACCAGGGATGGAGCTGCCAGCATGACTGGGAATTGTCACCATGGATGGAGCTGATCTTTATTTATGGATGGGAGGTAACCCCCATGGATGGCCATGGATGGAGCTGTCACCATGGATGGGAATTGTCACCATGGATGGAACTGGTCCCCATGGATGGAGCTGACCCCATGAACAGTGCACTCAGCTGCACTGAGCCTCTGCCAGGCAAACTCCCAGAGAAAAGGACTCAAAACCTGGACACCCCTTCCCAGTGCTGAGCAAAGAGCCATCAGACAGGGGTTTAGGCCAAGCCAGGCCTAGAGCCCAGCTCAGAGACAAATTCTCAGATTATTTACTGAAGCTGTGCTCAGATGGTCCTTCCCAACATCTGCCCTCCTTCCCAAGCTGGAAAACTGCAGCAAATTCCCAGTTTCTGTTTGTTTCTCCCTGACACTTCCCAGGGCATTTGCACAAAGGCAGGAAGGAACCTGGACCATGCTGGCTGAGGAATGAGGGACAGCAGGAGGAACCAGGATGCTCCTCACCTTCCTGGTCACTGCTGGGTCCAGATATCCCTTCAGCTTCTGGATATAAGTATGTGGAGGATTCTTCACTTGGAATCTCTCCTGGAAAAGAGACAGGAATAAACATCAGCCATTGTGCTGTATTTACCCAGAGAACACATGCACCACATACATATTAAACACTATATATTTATAATACATTCTATTTCTGAGTGGATAACCTATGCATGCAAATAAAAGGTATTTAAATGGATCTTGCTATTTGTATCAACAGTATAAAAAGACACATTAAAGATTTGTAATTTTGAGTTTTAGCTGTACATCCAGTTCCAGGGTTTCTGCTCAGCAGGAGCATGGAGAGGAGGAGAAGGCTCAGCAGAGGAGATCCATGCACCAACACAAAATCCTTTTGAACCACTTGGAAAAAACCTTCCACAGTCCCAGGCTGCCCCAAGCCCCATCCTTGGGCACTTCCAGGGATCCAGGGGCAGCCACAGCTTCTCTGGGAATCCCATCCCAGCTCCTCCCCATCCTCCCAGCCAGGAATTCCTTCCCAATATCCCAATATCCCACCCACCCCTCGAGGAGATTTTGTGACAAACACCAGCTCTTCTGAGAGCCTCCTGATTTTTCCCTGCATTCCCAAAAATCCTGATCCTGTTTGTAGGTTGGAAGAACTTTAAGCTACTCTGCCCCTTTCCCTGGAGGAAAGATCTCATCCCAGTCTCCTGAAATTCCCCATTTTACAGCTGTTATCTGAAACCTCCCTGGATGAGGTCAGGATGCAATTCTGACTGCATTATCCCCAGATTATTCCAGAATGAGCAGGACACTGCTGCCCAGTGACCAGAACTGCCTGAACACCACAAGCTCTCCCTGTTATTATCTTGCTGCTTGCTGGAAAAGAAGGAATCCATCATGGCCAGCAGGAAAAAAAAACAGAAGGAAAAAAACTTCCCTGAGCTCCACCAGCCCTAGTGGGAAGTCACAGAGCATTCATGGCTTTCCTCTTTTACAACTGGATTCTTTTTCCATCTCCACACAGCTCTGGAATTGGCATTTCCTATTTTATCTCAAAAACAGCCCAGAAAATGCAAAGTTCTTCCCTGAGGGCTCTTCTCTGGACTCAAGTGACAGCAGCAGGGGCTGGTGGGCTTTTGTTGGTGGGTTTTTCCTGGCTCTCTCTCAGGATTCCTGGAGCCAGGCTCACCCCAGGGGTTCCCATGGGGCAGACAGGGATTTCCTGGGATCCCACAGTGCTTTGGGTTGGAAGAACCCTTAGGGATTCTCCAATTCCAACCCCTGGCAGCAGCATCCCATCCCAACAGGGCTCCACACTCCCTCTCCCATTTATCCCAAATTTTTTGGGGTTCTCTGCTGGTGGCAGAGCTGGGGTCACTCCAACCCAACCCCCCAGAGAAGCTCTTTTGCTCTTGTGGATTAATTTCTCTTCCCAAATTATCAACCCTTGTCTGCTAAGTGACAGCAGCTTCTCCCAGCCACCAGCTTTAATTGCCTGGAATCCTCAAAATGAAATGTTTAAAGAGACTCAAGGAGCACATTGAACAGTCTGGGGTGCAGCTACTGGGTGTTTTTATTTGTTTTCTTCAAACCTGGCTGTAATTATGTATTTATGTAACAAGCCCTGCAGCAACCTCGTGTGAAAAGATGCTGCTCATTCTTGTGGGGTGGAATTATTTGGGTTAAAGGACCTTCCAGACACTATCCATGGACTGCTCTTACCTGAGGAGTGACCAAAAACCACCTGTGGTAAACATCTCCTAGGCCTGGAAATATTTTTACAGCCCCTCCAAGTGTTCCTTTTTTGCTGGTTTGGAAAGCTCTGAGGGTTTAGCCTTTAAAATTGCCCTTTGCTGGCTGTGATTCCTGTCTGGGTTTATCCAGGAGTGTTTTAGATTAGAGGCTGATTAAAAAGCTGCAAGGGCTGTGCAGTGAGGGCTCCAAGCCACCCAAAAATCTTCCCAAAAATCTGACAGGGACATGGGAATGGAGCTGGTTCCAGGCTGATCTTCCTGGAAGCCACTGGAATTCTCTCATGGTCCTGTCCTTGGGAGCACCCCAACACCCACACTTCCCAAAGCACTGCTCTGCCTTCAAAACCATGAATTAAAGAGTTAAAATTCCCTGCTTTTCTTCCTGTCAGCTCCTCCCCTCCACTTCTGGCAATTCCCACCCACTCCTTGGCCAGCTCAGCTTCCAGACTCAGGATTTAACACCAATCCCAATGACGAGCCTGGGGATTTTTACCACACACATTAAAAAAAAAAAAAAAGCCCTAAAACCCAGATTGGAGCAGCCAAACTTTGCTCAGCAAATCCTGTGGGGTGACATCACGACTGGGACGTGGTGGCTTCCCTGCACTGAGCCATTCAGACACAACAAAGGTCCTAAATCCTGGTGAAACCCTTTTTATCTGCAGTGTGTGACTGCAGTGAGTGCAGCAGTATCAGCAGGCTGAAAGGACATGGGGCAGCAATGGCTCCACACTGCCTTTGTCAGCCCCCTGCAAAGAAAACCAGCTTAATTCCCAAGGATAAAGGTCTTTTTTGACTTGGAAAATCCCTGAGGAGTGGTGGTGTAAGCAGAGGGAATGCAAGGACAGCAGCACGGGATGAGCTGGGCACAGCACCTCCCTTGGGGGGGAAACTGGGAGAATTCACTGGGATTAAATTCTGAGAGGGATTTGGGGACAAGGGATGGAGGGACAGGACACAGGGAATGGCTTCAGAATGGAAAAGGGGAGATTTAGATGGGATATTGGGAAGGAATTCCTGGCTGGGATGGAATTCCCAGAGAAGCTCTGGATCCCTGGAAGTGTCTGGAAAAACCTGGGACAGTGGGAGTGGCACTGGATGGCTCTGAAATCCTTCCTAACACAAACCATTCCATGATTGGATAATTCAGGAGCACAACACCTCTCCTGTGCCTCTTCCACACAGAATCTGCACTTTCTTTTCTGGATACAGACAAAAGAAAAAAAAAAAAAAGGAGGCTGGGGGGGCTTTGCTGCACGTGATCCCACAAACAACCCAACACATCCCCTGATCACCCAGCTCTGGAAAACCATTCATGCCAGGAGCAGGAAACTGGGGCTTTTCCAACAATCCCTGGCTCCCCAAACCATTCAGGGCATTTTTGTGCATTAGCACACATGTTATTCTCATTGTTATCATTATCCTGGCTGAGCTTTTCATTCCTGGTGCATTCATTTTCATGCACCCACTTGGGATCACAAAGCCCATTTTGGGGATCAGTGGGGAAGGAGATGGGAGCAGAGAGTCCAACACATCATGGACACAGTGCAGAATTCCCCATTCCCACTGATCCACAGGGTGGCTGAGTCCTATCCCATCCCATCCCATCCCATCCCACCAGCAGGACAAGGTGTCACATTGGAAATGTCCTTATGGAATGAGGTGACAGCAGCTCCTCTCACCTGCCAGTCCCTCTCATCTGACCCAGTCAATGAATAAAGCCATGAGTGTCCCAAAAATCCAACTTCTGGATTCAGTAAATCGTGGGATTTTCCACTCCACAGGGCAGATTCCCTGGAATACCCCGTGTTTTTTCAAACATGATGTTTTCTCAAAGCAGAGCTGTAAATGGCTCCTGCAGCCCACAAAAAGGGATGGAAAATCCTTGGTTGGATAGTGGCAAAAACCCCAGGATCTCTCTTGTGAAAGGGTCAAGAAGGGCTCCTCAGCACATTCCTGAGCAGCAATCTGGGAATTCCACGAGGAATTTGTGACAGAAAAGGGCACAGCACCCCCAGAGCAGCCTGCCCCTCTCCCAGGGCGTGCCCCTGCCAGCAGCTGCCATTAGAGGGCAATGAAGAACTTTGGATTGTCCCCAAGCCCGTCCCTGCTCACCCACACCCAGAGCCCTCTGAGAACCTCCTGGCACCCAGCTGGACACAGGACACCAGGAAAAGCCTCTGAGGATCCCATTTCCTGCATTTCCAGGCCAGTACTCCGGGAAATTCCTGGATTTCCTGCCAAACTCTCACCCTGGCTCTGCTGAGTTTCCATCCCAAGGGAACACCCCACGTTCCCAGTGCTGGATCAATTATTTCCATCAGCAATTACACAACAGAAAAGCCTCTGAGGATCCCATTTCCTGCATTTCCATCCTCGTCCCTGCCTGGCTCATTCCCAATGCCAACCCCCCAGATGGGCACCTTGACCCTTTCCAGAGGGCACAACAGATTTCCTGCATTTCCTCTTTTCCTCCTTCTTGCACCTCACCCAGAGCAAGCTCTGAGGACAATGCTCAGATGATTTCCAAGGTTTATAAACAAAGGGAGAGAAAATTCCACGTGGGATGAGTCCTCCACAGCCAGCAGAGTGATTCAAACAATGCAAATAATCCTATTCATGGCAGATTTATTATTATTATTATTGTTATTATTATTACTATCACTATTATTACTGTTATTGCCATCATCATCATGAAACTGCTTCCCCACTTTTGTTAATCTAATTTTTGCAAAAGTCAGGGTCACTTTTTGGGGATTAACTATTATTATTATTATTATTATTATTATTATTATTATTATTGTTGTTGTCGTCATCACCATGAAACCAGTTCTTCACTTTTGTTAATCTACTTTTTGCAAAAGTGAGCGTTTCCTTTTTGGGGATGAACTCCTAATATTCTCCAAATATTCCACAGATAAATATTCAGGATCTGCTGCACACATTGTTTAGAAAATACCATTTCTGGACACTTTTTCCTTTCTGATCTAAGTGGAAAACCAGCAGAGGAGAGAAAGATTTCATTTCCTCATTGATTCACAAGCAAAACCAGGGGGAAATGGCATAGTGGGCGAAACCAAGGGAAAAGAGGAAAATTCAAAATTTACATTTAGAATTTAAAAAAATCCTGCACAACCCCTATTGCTGGCAGAGCCCTCACCCTTTTATTCCAGAGACAGAAATAAATATTTCACAGGCCATATGCTGGGTTTGGGTGCTTCCAGTGACACCTGCTCACACGGCTGGGAGGGAGGGGGCAGCACCCCCAGGGGACATCGGGGAGGTGGCACTTGGTGGCACTGCTGCAGTGCTGGCTCTGCCATCAGCCTGCCTTTCCAAAGGATGGCAATGGCTCAGCCCAGGGAAGGGATGGGCCCAGCCCCAGGGTGGAGCTGTGCAAGGAGCTGCTGAGCAGATTGCAGAGTCCCTTCCCATCTGCTCAGCCCGGGGTGACTCAGCAGCAGCTGCACGGGGCGGATCCAGCTCCCAGGTGGGAATCTGCACGTCCAGCCCGGGATCAAACAGCTCCCCACAGCTCTGCAGGACACACAGAGGATGGATCACTGAATTCTTGGGCTGGGAGGGACCTTAAAGCCCATCCAGTGCCATTTCCACTGTCCCAGGGTGCTCCAAGCCCTGCCCAGCCTGGCTTTGGACACTTCCAGGGATGAGGAATCTGCAATCAGCCTGCAATTCTTCAATGTCTCAGTGAACTGAAGCTTTAAATAGCTCAAGCTTTACATTCTCTGCACAGGAAACTCATGGGGAAAAAAGCAATTCTTTATTAGGCTTTACTTTAAGGTACCTGTGCAATGAATTTAAACTGCCAGAGGGCAAGGTTAGATGGGATATTGGGAAAAAAAATCCTTTTCTGTGAGTGAGGGTGGGGAGGCCCTGGGACAGGGTGCCCAGAGCAGCTGTGGCTGCCCTGAGTCCCTGGAAATGTCCTAGGCCAGGCTGGATGGGTTTGGAGCAATCTGGGATAGTCCCTCAGGCTGGAACTGGATGGGCTTTAAGGTCCCTCCCAACCCAAACCAGTCTGGAATTCCATGATTGTATCAGCCCCCACCACTGTAACAGCTGAATAGGAAATATCCCATAAATGTATTTATCCTGCCAAACTCTCACCCTGCTTCTGCTGAGTTGCCATCCCAAGGAAACATCCCTCTTTCCCAGTGCTGGATCAATTATTTCCATCAGCCAGCACTGCTGAAATTCATGGCAGATCCCAATTTTGCTGCTGGCTCCCAAATTCAAATCCCACCTCTGGCACATTTCATTTTTCCCCCTGAAATGCCATTTTTGTTTATCCATCACAGGCTGTTAATTGCTGCACACCCTGCACAGCTGACAGGAGATGCCTGAGGTTGTTCCCAGCCTCTGGAGGTGAACAGGGGTCCCTGTCCCTGCAGGTGACAGCTCCAGCTGCCACCACAGGGTGTGACACGAGCAGCAGACACTGAGAGCATCTGTTCAGGACACACAGGGCACGACTCTGAGCCTGTGCAGGGTTCAGCAGCCAGAGGGAATCCAGGATGGGAGCATCAGAGGGGAAGGAAAGGGATATATATCCCTGTGTGAGGTGGGAATTGGCACATCCAGGCTGTGTCAAACACCAGCTGCCAGCACAGCCTGTAACACCCAAACCCTCCATCCTGCCCCTATTACTGTGTTGTAAAAACCCCAAATTAAAACACTCACCATGGGAATCACACACTTCTATTTAACTACACACCTGTGATTTTAACTCCATCACTCAATTTTAGAAGCCTTTTCCAAGGCTTCAAGTCAAAAGCAGTGTTAGTGTCAGAAAGCAAAGAAAGCTCAAAAAAACCCAGGTTTGTGGGATCCAACATCTCTCTGAGAAACATCAGTGGCACAAACCAGGGAATGACAGAACCCCAGGATGGACTGGGGTGGCTGCAGGCTCAGGAGTGGCCACCAACAAGGGAACAGAAGGAATGAGTGTCTGAACTCCTGGGTGCAGGTGTCCTGCCAGCTCCTGCTCAGCCCAGGGATGCTGTGCATGGAGCAGCAGCTCCCAGAGTGCTGAATTCTTCAGAGAGAAATCAGAGTGCAAGGATTAAATGAAAGCCTTTGGATGGATTGAAGTGTATTAAGCCATTCACACATAAAGTAAATGTTTAAGTAGAATAAGTTTTAGGGTGAGTTCTAATGCTTTCAGTAAGTGAAAAGGTTTAAATTCCACAGTAGCAAAGCGAGTTCTAGTGAAAGTTAAAACATACTGATATCTTCAGCAAGAGGCTCCAGGCCCACAGGTGTAGACAGGACTTAGTCATAATAGAGCTATAGTAAAAATATTGCTTATATTTTTAATTAAAAAGAACTAAATTGTATCTGTAGTCTTATACATAACCTAGCGTGCCAAGAAACTAAAATTCTTATAAGTTAAGGAATAGTGGTCTGAGTTTGCACCTTAGCTTGTTAAAAAATCCTATATAAGAGTTTGTATTGGGGAGAGTTGGTGCTTTTAGCCTTTGGTAGCTTGTTAAAAAAATCCTATATAAGAGTTTGTATTGGGGAGGATTGGTGCTTTTAGCCTTTGGTAGCTTGTTTAAAAAATCCTATATAAGAGTTTGTATTGGGGAGAGTTGGTGCTTTTAGCCACTCTGGTTTTTAGCCACCTGCTCTTGCCATTGTTTGTTGCTGCTGCTTCTGCCATTGCTTTTTGCCATTGCCTTTTGAGACTGATGTGCTTTGTAGTAAGATGTGCTTGGTAATAAATAACATTTTTAACTATTAGCTGCTTTGCTTATTTAAAATAACCTGAAGAAATAAGAGCCAAGAGCTCAGAGTAGAAGCACTGGAGGTCAAGAACCTCACAGCAGAGCTTCTCCAGAGCTGCTCCTGCTCAGCCCAGGGATGCTGTGCAGGGAGAAGCATCTCCCAGAGCAGCTCCAGAGCAGCTCCTGCTCAGCCCAGGGATGCTGTGCATGGATCTGACATCTCCCAGAGCAGCTCCTGCTCAGCCCAAGGATGCTGTGCAGGGAGCTGACATCTCCCAGAGCAGCTCCTGCCCAGCCCAGGGATGCTGTGCAGGGAGCTGACATCTCCCAGAGCAGCTCCTGCCCAGCCCAGGGATGCTGTGCATGGAGCAGCATCTCCCAGAGCAGCTCCTGCTCAGCCCAGGGATGCTGTGCATGGAGCAGCAGCTCCCAGAGCAGCTCCTGCTCAGCCCAGGGATGCTGTGCAGGGAGCAGACATCTCCCAGAGCAGCTCCTGCTCAGCCCAGGGATGCTGTGTATGGAGCAGCAGCTCCCAGAGCAGCTCCAGAGCTTCCTCACCTGGTCACAGATGAGCTCCCACTTCTTCTCGTTGTCGTACTGCCGCAGCAGCCGGGCTTTGTCGGGAGGCAGGTTCATGGCATTCTGTGGAGAGACAGCAACACTGTCAGGGATCAACCTGGAGCAAGCCAAGGCAGCCTGGCTGAGGTGTTGGAATTGTTTCCCTGGGAATTCCTGGTGCCAGAGCTGCTCAGTTCCCTCTCCCTGTTGGTTTTGGCCCCCAAAGCGCTGCTGAGTCACGAGGCAGCCAAGGGCACAGCTCACACCAGGTGAGAGGCTCAGGGCTCTGAGCTCCAGTTTCTGGGGTTTAGGAAAAAACTGCTCCCTGGCACAGCTTCCCAGAGCAGCTGTGGCTGCTCCTGGATCCCTGGAAATGCCCAAGGAATTGGACACTGGGGCTTGGAGCAGCCTGGGACAGTGGAAGGTGTCCCTGCCCATGGGATCAGCTTTGAGATCCCTTCCAATCCAAACTATTTTTGGATTCTGTGACCATCCACCTCCACCCAGCAGAGAGCACAGGATTCCCTGAGCTGCCTCAGCTCAGGATGCTCTCTGTGCCCCAGCCAGGCTCCTGGGAAACAACTCCCACTGCAGGCTGGGGTTGCAGGACAGTCCCCTCCCCACCAGGACCACAAAATGCCACTTCATGTCACTCCAGCAGCTGTACCCAGGTTGGAAGAGTCACTACACGTCACCTTATGGGGATGACACAGATCCTGGAGTCAGGACAGTCACTGCCCAACCCCAGAGAGAACAACCCCAGGCTGTGAGTGACAGGAGGCAGAAGGAAGGGGAGAGGCAGCAATTACCTGATCCCTATCCCTCCTGGCTCCTTTGATGTCAGCTCTCCTTCCAGGACCTGCCACAGGCTCCCAGGGCAGCTTTCCCAAGAGCCCTGGCCTGGAATGTGCAGTGTAACTGTCCTGCCTGTGCTCCTGAGAGCCCAGAACAGCTGCAGGGAACCCAGAACACCTGAATGGGACCCAGAACACCTGAATGGGACTGGATGGAACTGATAAATCTGAGTTTTGGATCACAATCCCACTCTAGGAGCACCTTCCTAAAATGTGACACACAGCCTCCAGATTTATTCCAGGATAAATAATCCAGGATATAAATATTCCAGGATATAAATACTTCAGGATAAATCCCCCAGGCTGTCCTGGGCATCCCTGGAACCCATCCCAGATCCATCCTCAGATGGATCCAAGCCCAGATTTCCTTCATTTCCAGGGAAGTTTCAGGGAAGTTTCAGGGAAGGGAAGTTTCAGGGAAGTTTCGGGAAGTTTCGGGAAGGGAAGTTTCGGGAAGGGAAGTTTTGGGAAGTTTTGGGAAGTTTTGGGAAGTTTTGGGAAGGGAAGTTTTGGGAAGGGAAGTTTTGGGAAGGGAAGTTTTGGGAAGGGAAGGGAAGTTTCAGGGAAGGGAAGGGAAGTTTCAGGGAAGGGAAGTTTCAGGGAAGGGAAGTTTCAGGG
>JAOTQP010000362.1:36240085-36253632 GCA_026413545.1 Cichladusa arquata | reverse complement strand
AGAAGGAGAAGGAGAAGGAGAAGGAGAAGGAGAAGGAGAAGGAGAAGGAGAAGGAGAAGGAGAAGGAGAAAGAAGGGAAGTGGCCAATGGAAAGGAATACACAAAATAAAGGAGCATTTTCAGCATTTTCAGGAGCCACTCTGGCTCAAAATACACTGAGATTGGATGAGTTCAACTCCTCCCATCTTCAGATTCAGGCTGGAGTAAAACATAAAAGAATAAAAATCTCTAAACTGCTGGGATGGAGAAAATGAAGAGATGAGAGGTGCCACAAAAAACCAGCAAACATGAATTATTCCAGCATCAGGGAGGATTTCACAAACTAGATCCAAACAAAAATATCAAAATATTTACAACTCAAGAGTCCTGAGCACATGGAAAGGTGAAGAAAACGGGGAAAGGCAGGGATGCACTGCCACACACCAGGCTCCAAATGGGGGGAAAAAAGGAAAGAAAACATCCTTTCCAAACACCAAAGGAACAGGATGAAAAGAGGGTGTCTAAAACCAATAAATCAGAGAAATTCAACATACAGGATGAGACAACAGAGAATCTGTTCAAACCCAAACCTTAAAATAAACTCAAATTGTGCTGGCAGTGATGAACAACAAAATAACAGAGAACGGGTCCGTTCCCTGGTTGGGAACAGCTGGATTCCCTTTTCCCCAGGTTTTCCCAGCTTTGGAAATCCCTCAGAAGGAGTTCAGGGAAAAGCTCTGCACACCCATCCTGTGAGGACAATCCCACAAATTCCTGCACGGCCCCTGAGCAGGCTGGGGGATAAATTCCTTTCCCCAGGGATTTTGGGCACCACACCAATCCTCTGGGCTGCACTGAGGGGTTGTCACCTCAGGGCTGCTCCAAGCTCCATTTTCTACCAAAATTAACGTGACAAAATCCAAAATTAAGGTTCAAAATCCAAAATTAAGGTTCAAAATCCAAAATCAAAACTCTCCTGCTGAACCTTTCTGTGCTCAGCAGGAACTTTTTTCACCCTGTTTTTACCCAGCAAGCAGCACCCACAAGGAGCTCTGCTCTTCCCCAGCTCCCAGATAACTCCCTGGATCATGGAAATCTGGTTTTACTCCCAGCTCCTTCCCCAGGACCAATCCCCCATCCTGCATCACCTCCCAAAAATCACATTACAGAACTCTCCCCTGAACAGCAACATTTAAAATAAAAGCATCTGCATTAAATACCCGCTCCAGGCACCCATCCCTCATGACTCTCAACATCTCTGCTGGAATTCCAGCTCCAATATTCCCACATAAAGACAAAAATAACAATTTTTGTCTTAATAGTAGCAATAAATAATTTGCTTGGGGAGCTGGAAGTGGCTCCTGAAATGAGACCTTTCCAGAGACAGAAATCTCTTTATTTGGGTGAGAAAGGTGACGGCCTTGGGGCAGCAGCAGCGTTTCTGACCATCCCACATGGATGGGCCCAATTCAAAATCCTACACAAGCAATCCCTGCACTTGTTACCACTCCAGTGCTGTACTTGAATGAGCTCCTGCTTTATTTTTCCCTGGATTTTTTACTCCAAATGATTCAATTCCAGGCTGCCTGCTCCCCATTTTTGGTTGGGAAATTGCTGATCCATTAGCTGTTAATTAGCATCAATTCTGCTGCTGCCTCCCTCCCTCCCCACTCATTTCCTAGAAGAAATGGGATCCATGAACAAAGCTCTGCTTTTCCCATTATTCCACTCGTCTTATGCACAAATATTGGGATAATGGAGTTTATTCAATCTTATTTGAGGTTTTTTTCTGGCTTTCTGGTTCAGAAATTATCAGGAATTACTTGATGTTTAAAAGGGAATTTTGAGGATTTGATGTATGGGATTTGAACACATCCTATTTTCGGTTGGAATGCTGTTTTAAGGAAAGAAAAGCTCTCCTATGAAGGTAAAAAATATCAATCTGTGGCATTTAATCAACCATTGCCAGCCAAACTCAAGGCACTGCCCTGATTACATTGAATTTTAAAAACTATTAAACAGTTCCTGATGTACCCCACGCTGGGGTGGGACATCATTCCAGCCCTGCACACTGAGGAGTGTGCAGAAAATCCCTTATGGGGATTTTCAGACTGGTTTCACCACAAAAACAAAACACAACATAAAAACTCCAATCTGTTTTCCAGATGATTTAACCATTAAGTGAAAGGCCAGTAAAAATCTGCCTAGCACTTAAATTGGGTATGACCAAGTGGAATAAATGGTTGCTCATGTAACATAAACCCTGCACAAAACTACCACAACCCAGGGACTCTGGGAAAAAAGATGCTGCTTATTAAAATGAAAAAGAAAAAAAATTTTAAAAAAGAAAGTTTTGTATTTTCATGTGAGTTGAGCACTGAACAGAGGGGAGGAAGGGAAGAATCCAGTGTAAAGCTAAAAAGTCTGTTCAGAAAGGTTTGTAAGCACAACTGTTGCTTTATTTATGTAAAATAAAGCCTTTTTTTTTTTTTTTTTTACTATTTTACAGGAGTTCTAGTGTTGTAGGAACTCCTGTAAAATAAGAAAGGAGTTTTTATTATATAGGAATATTTCGTATAAAAGCAGTTTTTGCAGAGGGACTGTTAACACCTGGACAGGTGACATTTTCCAGAGATCAAAATGTGACCCAAAAGCAGGAAAAATGGCATCAGAGCTCCCCAAGATTTCACAAACAGCCCAGGAAACAACATGAGGACAGCACTGGGTTCTGAGAATTTTAAACTTTCTGTGCAGACAAGCACTGACCCCCAAAAAATCACTGCTTTGAACCTGAAACCATAAAAAAGCTCCTAAAATTGAATAATAAAACTAGAATCACGAATATATAGTTTAAATAAAAGTCTGTAATATCACATAATAAAAAAACTTACAATTGAAAATTTTAAAATATAGTAATTTATAAAAAACAAAATAATCCCAGAATTCCAGGCTGGTTTGGGTCAGTGGGACCTTAAATCCCATCCCATCCCTGCCATGCCCAGGGATATTTTACACTGTTTCAGGTTATTCCAGCCTGGCCTGGGACACTGGCAGTGATGGAGCAGGGAAAATCTTCTGAATTCACATAAAACCTTCTGAAATCACATCATTCCCTGAAGAGAGATCCTGTTGGGACCCTGGGAACTGAGAATTTTAAACTTTCTGTGCTGACAAGCACTGACCCCCAAAAAATCACTGCTTTGAACCCGAAACTGTAAAGAAAGCTTCCAAAATTGAATAATAAAACTAGAATCAAGAATATGTAGTTTAAATAAAAGTCTGTAATATCACATAATAAAAAAACTTATAATTGAAAATTTTAAAATATAGTAATTTATAAATAACAAAATAATCCCAGAATTCCAGACTGGTTTATCATAATCCCATCCCATTCCATCCCATGCCCAGGGATATTTCCCACTGTTCCAGGTTATTCCAGCCTGGCCTGGGACACTTCCAGGGATGCAGGGACAGCCACAGCTTCTCTGGGAATTCCATCCCAGCCAAATTCCTTCCCCAAATCCCACCTAAAGCCACCCTTGCCATTGGCATCACTTGCCACAGCCCCTCCAGGATTTCCTCCAGGGCTGCCTGTGGGGCAGCAAACCCAAATTTGGGGATTTTTTTTCTTTTCCCCATTTTGCCATTTGGATGGATTTCCATCCCACGTTCTCCAGACCCCTCCTCCTCCACCCCAAGCACACAAACAGCACAGCTCAGCCTCCCACTAATGCAGAAAAATGTTAAACCCTGCTCCCTAATGAGGTGGATTTGCTGGTGGCATGTTGATATTTCTCCAGCCACATTCCCTCCCACGAAGTTCCAAGAGAAGCACAGAGCTGAGCTGAGCTGAGCTCCCACAGCTGGGCTGGGAATGTCCTGGAATGTGCCAGGAATGGGGCAGGGACAGCACCCCCAACACCCCAACCCTGGCTGGGCAGGGAAGGAGCAGCACAGACATCTCCAGGGATGGAGGCTGGCCAGAAAAAAGCCATAAATCTGCTTTTCTAATCACTGTCTGAAGCTTTTATCACTATTATTATCATTATTATTGTTATCATGGTGCACTGAGATGCTGCTGCTTCCAGCTCCTGCGAGGAAAGGCAAAGTTTTGACCCAAAATTTGCTGATCTGGGGTATGAGCAGAAAACAAAAAAATCTCTGATTGAAAAGAGGAGGGAAAAGCCAGAATTTGGGCACCTTGAGAAACAAAACTGGGTCATTGCTGAGCAGCAGAGGGTGAGTGTGGAGCTGCCAGAGGATGGGGCATCCCCAGAACAAGGTCACAGGGATAAGAGCAGCCCCATCCCAGCCCTGATCAGTGTTTTGGCTACACACAGTGAAGGTCTCCCTGTTTTCCCTGCTATCTCTGTGGGAAAATCCTGCAGGAAATCGTGGTTAAAAAGAGTAAAAACGTGGCTGTCCTGAGAGCCCCTGAGCTTCCCAGCAGGAATTCTCAACAAGGAATTCCCAACAAGGAATTCCCAAACCCACTGCTTGTGAGATGCAATTAATCCAAATCTGCATTTTCTCAGTGTTAAAGAGGAGGTGCTTTTCTCCTTCCACTTCTTCTGTGTGATATATTTTTGTGTGAAATATTTTTGTGTGAAATATTTTTCTGTGAAATATTTCTGTGTGAAATATTTGGGCACAGCAGCAGCAGCTGGGATGTGGTACCCAAACAGGTTAAAGTATTAACCAGGTATTATTTGTGATGTTTCAGTGCATCTGTACATTTATTTCTGTGCTGCCTGGGCTGTTTCAGTACCAGAACAAGGAGCACAAGTAATGCTCTGGCTCTTGCACCTCGAGTATCCCCAAGCACTTCCTCAGAGCACCTCAAACAATTCTAACAATTCCAACAATTCCCTGAATGCCTCACAAGTGCATCGGGGCTGTTTTCACTCCACTTGCTGAACAGAAGGGATAATTCACCTTTAACAAAGATCTGCCATCAGACAGAAAATAAACACCAGCAAAAACCAAACAAACAATAGCTCTGAGCTTTCCAAATAAAATTCCTTTTCCCTTTCAGTTGTGCAACCTTTTGTCCCCGAGCCAGCAGAGAATTTTCACTGCCACAGAAGAATTTCATGCTTAATCAATTTTTTGCCTGGCTGGTGTTTGTAGGTATCCCAGCTCCTCCTGTTCCCTGCAAACCCAGCTCAGCATACCAAGGATGCAGGAGACAACTGAGGGCTGGTTTTCCTGGCATTTAGGAATTTATTTGCATCCCCCTGGCTGCTGAAGGATCCTGGACAGGGATCCTGGTGCTCAGCATGGAAGGACTCAGCTCATGGGAATTCTTGCACAGTTTATTTTGTGTTCTAACTGAAGCACTTGGATGGGACAGGATCATTCACCTGCCTTCTGCTCAGAACAGGCTGCATTTCCAGGAACACTCACAGATTTATTTCTGCCACACCAGGGCTGGGAGAGCTGGGAATGGTCCCCAGGAGCTGGAGATGCCTCAGGCAGGAGGAAAGGTCACCAGTCCCACAGCTGACCCCAAAACCTCTGCGTGGGCTGAGCTGAGAGGTCACTTCCCTCTAATCCACACCAAGGCTGAGACTCAGCTCCTTAAATTCCTCCATTTGATCTGGGTCAGCTGAATCACTGCTCCTGAGTGGGCAGCACAACAACAAAGTAAACATCCCTGAGTAACCCAGGTATCACAGCATTAAAGGAGTTAAAAAGCAGAATTTAAAAAGCAGAGATTTAAAATTTAAAAAAAAAATTAAAACAGAATTTTAAAATTTTAAAGAATTTAAACACTGAGTTTTTCCCACTTCATTCATCTGCCCAGGCACAGAATCATGGAATTCTGGAATGGTTTGGAAGGGACACTTCCACCACCCCAGGCTGCTCCCAGCCCCTCTCCCTCCTCACAGCAGGTGAGGCTCCTGAAAAATTCATGGAGAAAAAACACCCATCGAGCACAAAAGTTCTCGTTTTATTTAGCAAGAAGAGCACATGCATTTGCCACACTCAGATCCTCATTTAGATGATCAAGAGAACAGGAATTTGCAGCTGAAGCTCTCAGACAATTCCTGGGGAAGATCTGACAACTCCCAGACTATTTCAAGAAGCTGCAATTTTTTAGCCAACAACTCACTCCAGCTACCTGTATCACCCAAGGATTAAATTAATTACCAAACACTTCCTGGCTCAATGCATGGAGCTGCAATAATTATCCTGACATCAAAAGGACTCTGCAGAGAGCTGTGGCCACAGAGCAACACGTGGCACCAGTGCCATGAAAAATCACTCCTGAGCCAGAGATTTTTGTAGGGATGGCACAGCCAACCCTACAGCCCTCAGAAGTGTGGCTGCACTGCTCCATCTGCTTCCCATCAAAACTCCTCCTGCCATAATTCATCCCAGTGCCACCCAACCTGCAGCCATGGAGGGGGAAAAATAAATGGAATTAATTATTATTGACATTTCCAGTGTTAGGCTTCTCCTGGCTGAGAGGAGAGACAAGCTCAGTGCTCACCCAACATCCCTGGGAGAGAGCACAGCCACACAGGGGCTCCCCCACACACTCAACATCAAAGCTCCTGTTTGAGCAGGCTTGAAGTTAAATATTTGTGATAGTTAATTTATTTGATCATCTGCACTTGCAAGGCTCAGAGCTGGGCAGAGAGGCCTTTGAAGCACTCCCAAACACAGTAAATTATTGGGAACCTTTGTCAGAAAAGTGCTGTATAAACTCAGCCAAGCCATTTCCATCCCTTCCCAGGCCCTGTGGATAACGGTGCCACCCAAAATTTCAAATTCCAAATTTTAAACATCCCAGGTGGGACTGGGATATTTCTCTGTCCTCTGGAAAGCAGGACAAGGGGAATCACAGGGGGCCATGCCAGGATGTTGGATGGATGAACAACCAGGATTTCTGGACTGAACAATTTGCTTCTTCATTGTAATTACTGGCTTCTGAAAGACTTCAGCAACTTTGCCAATTTGTACAACCCTCTATTCTCTGCTCTTGGCCTCCACTGTGCAGTCATTTTGCAGACAAACAAGGAACAGATGTACAATCTAGAGCTGCCCCAAGTCCTTTTATAGTAAAGGATTTCTGGCCAAACAATATATATTAAAAAGAAAAAGAGAGAAAGAAAACAAGAATTTCTGTATTTTTTAAGGTGTCTCTCACAACCCCCAAACACACAGTGAAAAATCTGAAATTTCTTTGTACAACTCTGGAAGGCTCAAGAATATTCTGTCCTTGCTAACACCCACATGGGGAGTGTGGCTGGAGCTGCCACAAACTTTGGGGACACCAAGGGCACTTTGGGGGCTCCCGCTGCCATCACCAACCCCCTCTGCCCCAGGAGCACCAGGACACAACCTCTGAAAGGGCAGAGTGACAGAATTCCAGAGTGGCTTTGGTTGGAAGGTTGGATAACAATTAAGGATTACCCAGTGCTATGGGCAGGGACACCTTGGATTGTCCCAGGCTGCTCCAAGCCCTGTCCAAGCTGTTCTGGAACACTTCCAGGGATTCAAGGGCAGCTCAGCTTGTCTGGGAAATCCATCCCAGCCAGGAACTGCTTCCCAAAATCCCAAAGTCCATCCTATGGGAAGCCATTCCCAGTGTCCTGTCTGCAGTTAATGCTGCCCACACAAGGTGAGGAGGGAAATCCCAACTTCTGGGAGTTTTCCTGTGGATCCTCCTGCCATGGGATCCCTCCCAGGGTCCAGCCCAGGTCTGGGAGTGCTGTCCCATGCCCAGGACAGGTCCCAGGGCCAGGACAGGTCCCATGCCCAGCACAGCTCCCAGGGCAGGACAGGTCCCATGCCCAGCACAGCTCCCAGGGTCAGCACAGGTCCCATGGCCAGGACAGGTCCCAGGGCCAGCACAGCTCCCAGGGCCAGCACAGCTCCCAGGGCAGGACAGGTCCCATGCCCAGCACAGCTCCCAGGGCCAGCACAGCTCTCTGGGTCAGGACAGGTCCCAGGGTCAGCACAGCTCCCAGGGCAGCACAGCTCCAGGGTCAGGACAGGTCCCAGGGCCAGCACAGCTCCAGGGTCAGCACAGGTCCCAGGGCAGCACAGCTCCAGGGTCAGGACAGGTCCCAGGGCCAGGACAGGTCCCAGGCCCAGCACAGCTCCAGGGTCAGGACAGGTCCCAGGGTCAGCACAGGTCCCAGGGCCAGCACAGCTCCCAGGGTCAGGACAGGTCCCAGGGTCAGGACAGGTCCCAGAGCCAGCACAGCTCCAGGGTCAGGACAGGTCCCAGGGTCAGGACAGCTCCCAGAGCCAGCACAGCTCCCAGAGCCAGGACAGCTCCCAGGGTCAGGACAGGTCCCAGGGCCAGGACAGCTCCCAGGCCCAGCACAGCTCCCATGGCCAGGACAGCTCCCATGCCCAGCACAGCTCCCAGGGTCAGCACAGCTCCCATGGCCAGGACAGGTCCCAGGGCCAGCACAGCTCCCAGGGCCAGGACAGGTCCCAGGGCCAGCACAGCTCCCAGGGTCAGGACAGGTCCCAGGGTCAGCACAGCTCCAGGGTCAGGACAGGTCCCAGGGTCAGGACAGGTCCCAGGGTCAGGACAGGTCCCAGGGCCAGCACAGGTCCCAGGGTCAGGACAGGTCCCAGAGCCAGGACAGCTCCAGGGTCAGGACAGGTCCCAGGGCCAGCACAGCTCCCAGAGCCAGCACAGCTCCCAGGGCCAGCACAGCTCCCATGGCCAGGACAGCTCCCATGGCCAGGACAGCTCCCAGGGCCAGCACAGCTCCCAGGGCCAGCACAGCTCCCAGGGTCAGGACAGGTCCCAGGGCCAGCACAGCTCCAGGGTCAGGACAGGTCCCATGGCCAGGACAGGTCCCTGGCCCAGCACAGGTCCCAGGCCCAGCACAGCTCCCATGGCCAGCCCAGGTCCCAGGCCCAGCACAGCTCCCATGGCCAGCACAGCTCCCATGGCCAGCCCAGCTCCCAGGGCCAGGACAGTTCCCAGGCCCAGCACAGGTCCCAGGGCCAGCACAGGTCCCAGGGCCAGCACAGGTCCCATGGCCAGCCCAGCTCCCAGGGCCAGCACAGCTCCCACAGTGGCTGTGCTGAGTGTCCCCAGGTTGGGAAGCACTGGGAGCAGCCCCAGCTCCTGCTCCAGGACACCCAGGCAGGGCTGCAGTGCCCAGCCCTGGAGGTCCAGCCCAGCCCAGCCCCCATGAGAGGAGCATTCACTGCAGCACAATGCCCCTATTCTGCAGCTTTATGAATATCCTCCCCAAATGTATGTTTAGGGCTGTGCAGGCCCCGCAGACAAACACTTGTTTTGTTAAAGAGATCCCAGGCTAAACTGAGCACCAGCACACGCTCAAGTTGTGCAATCTGTTACTCAGAGCACAGCATCTCCAAGTTTTACACATCAGCCAAGTCCTCCTGCAGTGAAACACTCGTGAAAGGCGTGGTTTTAGCAAGAGGCAAAGCCTGGGACAGTAAATGTTTTCCAGTATATCCCTGCAGAATTCTGGGCATTTGGGTTATTGGAACTATGGAGCAGAGCAGGGTCAGAGCTGTGAGTGAGAACAGGGGTGCACATCACAGACCTTCCACCACCCCCAGATCACAGAATCAGAGATATCAGAGTTGGAAAGGACTCACAGAATCATGGATCCCACCCTGGGCATCCCTGGGAGAGGTGTCCAACACTCCTGGAGCTCTCAGTGCCCAGCACCCTGTGGGGGAAGAGCCTTTCCCTGAAATCCAGCCTAAACTGGAGCAGAACTGGGAACATGGCATGTGGGCAAGGTCACAACCCCTGGGGACAGCTGGTGTGAGCACATGAGGTGATGGAAACCTGCTCAACCCTCCAGAACTGAAACCAGGATGTGATAAATGGGAAATTCCCACTTTTTAACAGCTCTAAGTGCTGTTACCTGACCAGCCTGAGAGATGCTGAGATTTTCTCTAACCCAAATATAAATCAAACTGAGCAAGCTGGTGTCACTTATTTCCCATACCCAATTCCCAAATGGACTCTCCCAAACAAAGAAAACAACAATCCAGCTGGGTTTGTCTGAAATGTGGCTGCACACTGCCCACCACAGCCAGCATTGCCTGCAAGCACACTGCAAACTGCTCTGCTGCTTTTTAACCCTCATCTTCTGCTGACCAAAGAAAAATCCCATTTACACCTCCCAGCAGAGAAAAAAAAACCCTCCAGAGCCACAGCTCCAGCCTCCTGCTGTCCCCACACCTTCCCAGGACACAGAAAGGGAGCAGGAAAACCAAGCCCTGCTCGTGTCTGGCTTCCTGCACAGAGGAAGTGTTTTGATCCTGATCACAAAATGCTTAATTCAAACCCAAGAGGCAGCCCAGATGCTTCAAAATAAACTGAAGTGCTGCTGCATTAGCATGTTCTGCATAATTCATGTGCTGCTGCTGGGGAGGTCACGGTGCCAGAGCTCCAGCATGGATTGCTGCGGGCACAGGCAGTGCCAGCCTGCCCTGCCAGAGCCCCAGAAATCTGGGATATTCCCAAAAACTCTGCCCTGCATCCCTGGAGTGCCCCAGGACAGGGCTTGGAGCAGCCTGGGCCAATGGGAGGTGGATGGGATGGGCACTGGGATGGGAACTGGGAACTGGGATGGGAATTGGCATGGAAACTGGGATGGGAATTAGCATTGAAACTGGGATGGGAATTAGCATGGAAACTGGCCTGGGATTTAAAGCCCCTTCCAAGCCAGGCCACTCTGGAATTCTGCCACTCTGGCCTCCTGCCTTTCCCGAGGTTGTGCCCTGCTGGTCCCGGGTTGGTGATGGCAGCAGGAGCTGCCCTCGGAGTCCCCAAAGCTAGGTTGGATATTGGGAAGGAATTGCTGGCTGGGAGGGAGGTCAGGCCCTGGCACAGATTCTCAGAGCAGCTGTGGCTGCCCCTGGATCCCTGGAAGTGTCCCAGGACAGGCTGGACAGGGCTTGGAGCAGCCTGGGACAGTTTTGGTGCAAAAGTGGCACCAAACTCTCCTGCTGGACATCACCAACTCCAACAACTGGTGCAGCAGAACCTGCAGCAGAAGCCAGGGGGTCTGACATTCCCTGTGCCCTAAATCCCCAGTGGGCACCAGGGCTGGGGCACAGACCTGCCAGGGACCCTTGGCAGCCACTCCCACTGCCACCACCCAAGAGAGCAGCACAAACCACTGGGTCAGCAGAGGAAAGCAAAACCAAAACTGCAAAACATCCCCCACTGCCAGGGATTCTCCACCTCCAAGGGAACTCTGGGCTGTATCCAGCCCCTTCCCAGCAACAGCCTGGAGAAGGAACAGAAAGCTCCAAACCCGAAGTGTGTTTGGGGGAAAAGGCAGGGATGGCTCAAGGTTTGCCACTCAGTAACTCAGTGAGCAAACTAAAATCTGAAAGGGAATGCCAAAGGTTGCTTTCACTTTAGGATGGATCTCGATGAGAAATGAGGAGGAAAACAAAAACCAGCTGCTCCTGCAGGGTCATTCACCCCCTCAGGGACGAGGGGACAGATTTAAACCACTTCTTCTGACAGACTGGGAAGAAAACATCACTTTTTCAGCAGGTGCTGGACTCAAGATGAGAGCAGGAGATTGCCTAGACCCTGTTAAACCAAGGCTGGTGCTGATCCCACATGGAACACCAGCCCCATCCCTTCTGCAGCTGCAAGGAGCACCCAAAATTCCAGCACGGAAAAACACTCCCCTTCCCCAAAGCAGCCACACAAACACAATAACCCAAATTCCCATCCCAATTCCCATCCCATTTATTGATAATAAATATACAATACAATAATATAATAATTATTGTTGTGCCAGTAATTACCAAGCACACCTTCACACGGGTGTTTTATCCCAAAAAGGCTTTTGGAGTCTTTAAGAAGTTGCCTAGATGATTCACAATCTTTGCCCAACAATCCAAAAATACAGTAAAAACACCAATGTACTTCTGAAAACACAAGAGGAAATGGAACATTTCAGTTTGGGTTTGTTATCTGCTGAGTTTTGCTGTTCAGGGGGAGAAGTTTCTGTGCACTTTAAAACCCTCTCATGCAGCAGGAAAAGCTAAAGTGAGTTTAAAATGAAAGACTGAGGGCAGCCACCCGTGGCTTTGAGTCATTCAATCACCAATCAAAAACTACTCAGGAGCTACTGATTTATTCAAGATTGCCTTGTAAACTCTGAATTTCACCTTGCACCTCTCCAATTCCTTCTTCAGCATCACCCATGACATGGAGTAGTGCACAAGACACCATTTACACCTCAGGGCCAACTCCTGCACGACCTTGCTCGTGGAGACAAAATAAAAACAATAAAAACAATAAAAAACCCTTTATCTTGCACACAGGGTTAAGGAAGTTGACGGAGATGTTTGATAAAGTTGAGAGGAAAGTTTGATGAAGTTCAGTGCTCAGGAAAGAGGATGGGGCAGGCTAAAGGTAAAGGCAGAGGTTTTGCTTGACCTGTGTTTTTTTTCACCCCAAACAAAATTTAATGTGTAATTAAGAGGGTTCATCCCTCCACCATCATCCAAATGAGTGGGATTATTTGGCATGGAAAATTGGTACACCAAAAAATATATGCATCTACACATCAGCCCAGCCATTCTTGAAGTCTTCCAGGTTTCCAGGAGCTGAAATTCATTTTAGCAGGGTTGCCAGCAGCTAAATACCCACCACAGCACCCTCATGTTCCAGACACTCAGAGGAAAAAATCAGTTTTACAGAAATGTTCTCCTGTGATGTCTGGGTGGAAAAACTTAGAGATGCCATCCCCTGACAAAGCAGTTGGGCAGAAGTGTCAGCACCCGGCACTGCTGTGCATTTCACCCCTCTGAAATACACACATATATGTATTTAACAGTGGGATTTATTAGGTTTTCTTCAAACAAAACAGTCCCTGCCCCCATCACTTCAAGGAGACCTTGAGGAAAAACCTCAGTGGCAGAGCTGAGGCCTGAACAAGGAAACCCCACAGGTCTTTTTGAGGCCTGGATTCTGGAAATCAGATTCAGAAATCTCATTTTGCTGAAGATTCCCAAACCCACTTTAGTGCCTCTCGCCTCCCAACACCACTCCCACCTGTACCAGGTATTTCAGGATCTCCACTCAAATCCATCCCAAGGGAATTCTGTTCCATTTAGGGATCACAACACAAATCCCACAAAAGCTCATCCTATCCCACAGATATCTCCTGTCGTGCTCCATAATGATTTGCAGACCCTAAACCATACATATATCTATTTTATAAAACAATGCCTAATATATCTGATAGACAATGAGAAAGGACAACAGCTGGGAAATATTAAGAGTTTTCACACTGAGCTTCCAAAATTCTTCAGCAGGAGACACTCAAACTCTGCCTTCCCTGGGATGGAAAACGATGCTGGGACAAAACCCAATGGAAAGAAGGGAATTCCAGCAGAGGGAAGAAGGGAATTCCAGCAGAGGGGAGAGGGAATTCCAGCAGAGGGGAGAGGGAATTCCAGCAGAGGGAAGAAGGGAATTCCAGCAGAGGGAAGAAGGGAATTCCAGCAGAGGGAAGAAGGAATTCCAGCAGAGGGGAGAAGGGAATTCCAGCAGAGGGAAGAAGGGAATTCCAGCA